>OY294069.1:16682168-17882266 GCA_958510875.1 Endomychus coccineus | reverse complement strand
CAGTAGGCTCAGGTTCGATTCCCAGCAACGCAAAATTTGTATTCGTCTATTTTCTTAAAAACATTATTAATTTGATCATCTAGTTGGGGGTGAAGATAATGAAATAAATAATGCATTTCATTATCTTTACACAAATGTGAAGAGTAGCTAATATAGTGTGAAACATTTATATAAAAATCAGTAACCAAAGCAAATGATTTGCGAAGAGTAATTTGGCCACGCACACTATTTATCTATTTTCAAGTGGCAACGCATTTCTAACTCAAATTGATCTGTGAACACGCCTGTGACGTTGTTTTAGAAAAATATTCATTATTATCTGCGATTTTAAAGGTTTAAGTGAGATAGGTAAGAAATTGGGTAATATGGGTAACTTTATATTGGGACTTCATTGATGCAAAGTAGCCCATTCCAAAAGTTTTTTCCTTTTCTAGGCATGCCACGGATTCATAAACGAAAACTTCACTCACCCCGTTATATTGACTATAGTCAATATATAATTTTATATCATTTGTTAGTCAGTTCGTTAAAAACGTGTTTTGTTTCATTATTTCAGACATTTCACATAGTTTCAATTGTTCTATAATATTAAGAGAAGTGTAATGAACTTTGCATATCAGCAGCAACGGTTTTTAAATAGTGTTGCAAAGTTGCTCGTTCCTATAGATAACTTTGCATAACTTTAAATAAAAACAATAAAACAATAAAAAAAGGAATATGAAACACTTTAAAGTAGTACTAGTGCGCAAAATTAATGAATTCCTTATATCACTATGTTCACAATAATTACCATATTTATGGTAATTCTCTCAATGGTTATAAAATAAATCGCGATTATTTGTCAACTACCACAAAAACTGATGCAAAGTATTTCCCCGTTTTACGGTATATTGAAATCCAAGTGACGACGCCCGTCTTTGATAATGGTTAATATCAAAGGAAGGAAGTTGGTTATCTGTTGCTATTTCTACAGTGAATTTCAGTGGATCAAATTGGCTATTAAGCGTGTTCAAATAGCAATGTATATTAAAATATTTACTTATAATGGCGAAAATATTATCGAGATATTTACGTCAAACTTTTGGAAACTGATTCAGTTCTGATTTTAAGGAGGTTTTCAAGCTCGCTTGAAAAAATATTGTCAAGAAAACGAAACTGGATTGCTCGGTCCACATCCGTTTGTTTGTTTATAGATGTTTTTGTTAAAAGTGAAGGATTTCGCATTAGGGATATTAATATTTGAAAGTCCTTTCTTCAGAATTTCTATCGGGGATTGGGTTATTTGTGAATAGTGAAACATCAAATGAAACGAGAGGTTCAAGTTTGAATTTTTTACAGACAAACTTGGTGCGGCTTGGAGCTTGCTAAAATACCCTAACTAACCATTTTGCTTTGTTATATGTGGAACAATTAATGTTTGAAATGATCGGTCTCATGGAACTACCAGGTTTATGAATTTTAGATAAGCAATACAGCTTAGGAGAATTAGGATTCGAAAGTCCAAGTTTGTATTTTCAATTATCGGAGATTACAGTGGTATGATTTCAACGTTGGATTTACTAATCCAACGCATTTTGATAACAGGTTTCATAATAAAGATCTTTGACGTAGGTATGAATTATAAATAAAATCTCCGAAAATAGGTCACATTAACACTTATGCTTTATATTTTCGTCTTTACGTACGTTTTGGTCTCACAACCATCATCAGAAGACTTATTATGTCCAAAACGGGATTTCTTAAAACTTGTGCTAAGCGTCTTATCGCACCTATTCCAATTAAGAATGCCCACGTCGCCGAAACGAACAGAAGCACGAATAATCGAAAATGTGGTTTTGCACATAATAAGTCTTCTGATGATGGTCGTGAGACCGAAACGTACGTAAAGACGAAAATGTGAAGCATAAGTAGGAACCAACATTCAACATGTTACTTCAGAAGTTGGAGAATAAAACTCAAATTTTACACAAAACTTTTAACATTTAATTTAAAAATGCTGACAAATTGTTTCACCACACTGTGGCATTATCAAAGCGAGGAGTTATCAACTAAAGCTAAATCTAAAAGTATGTCCTTAAATATCAGGGATCAGAATGTGGTGCAAATTGAGGGATGGGGGTGGATAATGGTGGGAGTGTGTTTACAAAATTGTTAACAAGCGGTGAATTATATGTGTCGATTTGATCATTTAATATTACATTATTATTGTTTTTTGCGTGTTTCAAAATTTCTATGGATTCTAATATATTAAGTTTATGTCCTTTTTCCTGAATATGTAGAATATCAGGATTAAGGGTGAAATTGTGGTTATGTTCCAACAGGTGATTTGCGTAATTAGAGTCTTCTTTTTTGAGCCTGTAACTTCTCAAATGTTCATTGATCCTTACGCTGAAACTGCGTCCAGTTTGTCCTATGTACAAAGCACTACAGTCATCACATCTCAGTCTGTAAACTCCAGATTTCTTTAAGTTATCTTTTTTAGATTTCGAGTTATTAATATACGAGCATAGGTTATTTGTTGTTTTAAAGGCGACGTTTTTATTCTGTTTTTTAAGGAATTGAGATATTTTTAGTGAATGTTCACCTAAATATGTTAGACATGTGAAATTTGATTTTGTATTATTATTAATTTGCGGATAAATTATGCTTAAGGCTTTTTTATTGAGTTTATTTTGGAGTATTTTATTAATTATCTTGACATTATAACCGTTATTTTTGGCAATATCTACGATTCTGTTTAATTCTAAATGGAAATTATCTTTACTTAATGGGACATTAATTAATCTATGTATCATACAATTATATGCTGCTAGCTTATGTGATTGTGGATGTAAAGAAGTGTTGTGTATTGTGGTATCTGTGTGGGTGGGCTTGTGATAAATAGCGAAAGAAAAGTAATTATTTGTGTGTGAAATTGTCAGATCTAAAAAGTTTAAGGACTTGTTGTTTTCCATCTCTAATGTGAATTCTATATTTGGGTGTAAGTTGTTGATATAGGTGAGAAAAGAATTTATTTGACGGTTACTGCCTGTATAGCAAGCGATTACATCGTCAACATAGCGATACCAATATACAAACATGTGCTGAAAATTGGAATTTAAAATCTTAGTTTCCAAGTAATTCATAAATATTTCTGTTAGCAACGGAGATAATGGCGAACCCATGGGGAGTCCGGTGTTCTGTTTGTAATATTTATCGTTAATTGTGAAATAATTTTGGTCTATGCAAAGTGAGATTAAACTTAATATTTCCTGTGTTATTGCCGGTAAAGTATTATTGCGGATTAAAAGATCTTCAATTAGAGTGATGGTCAATTGTGTGGGAATACTTGGAAAAAGGTTCTTGACATCAAAAGATACAAGTTTGATATTTGTCTTTAGTTCTACATCTTTTATTTTTTCTATTAACAATAATAATGTAATATTAAACAATAATAATGTAATATTAAATGATCAAATCGACACATATAATTCACCGCTTGTTAACAATTTTGTAAACACACTCCCACCATTATCCACCCCCATCCCTCAATTTGCACCACATTCTGATCCCTGATATTTAAGGACATACTTTTAGATTTAGCTTTAGTTGATAACTCCTCGCTTTGATAATGCCACAGTGTGGTGAAACAATTTGTCAGCATTTTTAAATTAAATGTTAAAAGTTTTGTGTAAAATTTGAGTTTTATTCTCCAACTTCTGAAGTATTATGAATTTACACTACGTAAACGCCGAAACCATAGATATATTCAACATGTTATTTGCCTAATTGTTATAATCCTCTACATCTTTCTTAGAATCAATTTGAAAATGCAGACCTTTATTGAACAAACTCATTTTCATTTTATTCAACTTAATATCGGATTTATTGCTTTATGTATTGTAGTGTTCCACACCCTGTAATAGGTATCTGTCAAGAGCTAAATATATTATCTATCTACCATTGGAATGGTTAAATATTATTCAACTGTAGCATCATTTATTTTTTAGATTTGTAGGTTGAAATAGAAGATTCATATACTTTTAAAGGATTTTGTTCCGATAAATCACTTGCTTAATAGGTACGAATATGTAATTCTATAAATAATGCCAACTTACGTTGAACAATAGTATTGTAAATGAGCCTCCGTTGGATGAGTGTACTTCAAATTTATATAGAATAGTTTTGAGGTCAGTTTCTCGCATCGGGCAGCTTTTTAAAGCTCGGGAGGACCCGTGTGTTGCGCATGGAAATTGCAACGTCGCGTCGCCGATCCCGGGCGCCGGGGAGGCAGTTCCGCGTCGGCCGCTTCGACGACGCAATGTCGAGCTGATGGTGGCGTGTACCGGTGGTGACGGCGCGACGTCAGTGCAGTAACCATGCAATCTCAAGAGGTACCTTCTCCGGCGTCCACCGGGGCGACCGGAACGGCCAGTACGCGCAGTCATGTCAACGGTGGCCGATTCGATTTCGACGACGGTGGAACATATTGTGGGGGATGGGAGGAGGGTAAGGCCCATGGACATGGTGTTTGTACGGGTCCCAAAGGACAGGGTGCCTATTCCGGTTCCTGGCATTACGGCTTTGAAGTTTCTGGCGTCTATAATTGGCCGAGGTAATGTTACCCGATGATGCCGCACAACTGATTCGGCCCGCTTTTCTGCTACTGCGAGTAGAAAAGAGGATTGCCAACTTGCCACCACATGCGAGTGTTGCCAGTGCGATCTTACCACATTATTTAACACCTTTAATATAAGATTAGAACGCATCCTTTTGTTCATAAGTTTATAGAAGGTCTAGACGTCTTGCGAAACATTACGGATTGTCAAAAAGTAAGGGAATTTGAACGTAAACACAACCTACAATTCACGTGTTTTAATGACGGAAAGGAAATATAAATCTGCGCCAGAACATCCAAACTGTCTATAAATCGTCCATGAAATATTACGACTATTACTTGGATTCTTCCATAACTAAAACTAAACATACATGTCTAAAGTATTTAGTTATTCATTCCCAGTTGAGATATAGAGATGGCTGAGATGGTTTTTAAGAAAACGATAATAATTACTGAATAGATAATTTCCCATGCCATACCATTGAACCAACGCTCTCTTGGTATCTAGGTTGAAAAGTAAAATATGCTTAAAATACAAATTCAACTACACTTCAATAAATATTCCTACATGTTGTATCATTTTTATTCTGTAAAACTGTAGGTATCGATTGAACTAGACGTTTTAACAAGAAAAGTTCGAATAATATGTGAATATTTTAAAGTTACAACTAACAAAGATACAGTTGAAATTGAAAAATTTTCATTTTATTTTTGTTTCTACAAAATTTCATTTTCGTATTGCCACCAGTGGCGGCACTACATGTTTTTAGTAATTCAAATTAGGCAAACTAGGGAAAAACAATGTCACTTCAAATAAAACTCAAAATATTCTATATCTGACAGATAGTTAATAATGATTCTTCACCCAGGTATGAATTATATATACATTCTCGGAAAATAGGTCACACTAAAACATTTGTTTACTATTTTCGTCTTTACATACGTTTCGGTCTCACGATCATCACAGTCTCAAACGGAATTTCATAAAGCTAATTGAATCAAGCACAAAGCGTCCTTATCGTATTAATTCCATTTAAAAATGCCTACGTCTCCGAACCGACCAATACATACATTTTCATATACTTATAACATTAATCAGAAGTATATTGTTGGCAAATAGCAATATTGTCGACGAAAAATTATTGCTTCCACAGCAAGATACGAAATATTGCTATTCTGGTCATCAAGCAACATGATGCGTCATTTTGCTATCAATATTGCTACCTCAGCAACATCATGATAGTACTTTCCAAGTATAACAAGCAAGATAAAAGATTAGGAGTATGGCAGAGCACCACTTGTTTCATTATTATTTCAACAAAGATTTCGAAAATATTGAAAAGGGGTAGGTCCTAGGAACATTTATTTAAGGTACTTTAGAATATTTAATTGTAAAGGGAAATTCTTAGACTACACCAGCAATCCTTTTAATTTGCCAACAGAAAAGTTCACCAAACTATTCCCTCTGAATAAAATAGCTGCATTTGATATAATAGAAGATTTGAGGGAATTTGTTGATGAGCAAATTAGGAAAGATACTGTTCCTTTTCACTTACAGGTGTGCAAAAAAGACTGACTGACCGGAAAATTTTAAATTTAACATTAATTTGTTATGCTAGTCTTCCTTTCTTGGTCATGCTAGCTACCAAACTATTGCTGGTGAAGACCAGACTCTCGGAATGAGTTAACCTGTTATTAGTAGAGATATAAAAAAAATTAGCTATTTAGATTAGGAATAACGAAAAACGAAAAACAAATGTTTAATAAGTAAGGATAACTTCTTCTTCTACTTCACACAAATGTATTGAAATACAGTGTTGTCAGCTCTGAATTCACCGATTCTGGATGTTCTTGATAGCAACATTGCTAAGACAAAATTGTTAACCAATCGTGGTTTAACAGTTCAAACAGAATATCTAATGTCATAGTCATATTGTTATAACTTAGGAAGATAGCAATATAACTTGAACAGCAAGGTTTATAGCAATAAGCAAACAGAATCGACCCGAATGTGTTACAATTTCTATTACTCGTGTTTCTGTTAGTTTCGACGACATAGGCATTTTAATTCAAATTAATGAGATAACGACATTTGTGCTTGATACAATTAGTTTGAAGAAATACTATTTTAGACGGTGATTATTTTCTTCTGACGATGAAACGTCCGTAAGGACGAAAATAGTAAACATGTATGAGTGTGACGTATTTCCCGAGAATTTATATATAATCTGACAGATAGTGAGCAAGGGGGCCTCGTCCCGGGGGCAAGTAACAGGGGACGCCAAAATTCGAAGTTTTTGTTAAGTTATGAAGAAATCTGGCAGGTTTTGAATATCATTCCTAAATTTGGCGAACTGACACGTGTAATTTTTGTAGAAATGTGATACATTTAAAAGTTTTATTTGTAAAGTCGTATTCAACAATGTTGATGTATAGCCTCGGGCGCGAATTGTCATCGCTACGCCTCTGCGCTAACCTAGTTTGTATACTAGGGAAAGAAACAAACAATTCGTCGTTCAAAATATGAGCCGTTTGTTTCAATACAAGCTTGGCAACATCTTATAATTTTTTGCCTGATACCAACGATTCTACTGAATCTCTCCACAGGCTTGAATAATACAACTAGCTAAGCGGCCAAGCTCGCAGCTACAGCTAATACCCGTAGAACCAGTTAAGACGTCATCAACTTTCAAGACTTAATGCATATTTCAAATCAGTAGAAGCAAATTACACTGTGTTATGAAAGCTTATTTGAATTGACAGGGATATCTATGTTATGGAATGGTATGTCACAGACATTATGTGTAAGCGTTACCTGTATTGTTAGAGGGTTATGTGTGGTCTATCATAGACAGTCTGAACTGTTATAATGATCTATCAATCTGTCATGAAAATTTAATAAATTATATTAGCTGTCAAAAACGTCAGAATATATCGCCTTTGGGACAGAATTTCAAAAAATTCTTTATTAGTGGGTGTCTAACTGTCTACATCATATAAGGAACCAACCTGCCAAATTCCGAGTCGGTGTGTTTCATAATTTCGAAGATTTCATGATGAGTGAGTGAATGGTATCTGCCTTATATATACAGCCAAATGGAATTAATTCATTATATCAATTATTTCGCATATTTATAATAATTGCCGAAACATGTCAATTTACGATCATGAAACGACATCCTGCAACAAAAAATTTCATCCCTATATTGAACCCCGTTTGAACCTCTAAATTTTTAAATGTGAAATGGGGCTTGTGATACATCATTTAAAAGGTCTCTTCATTCTCTATTGAAAAACAACAATAAGAAATATAAAATCATCTAATTGACAAAATTGGCTACAACATTACAAACTTGATAAGTAATACCGTTTAGTTCTTGATAATGTAAAAAACAAAAGAAAACATGAATCTTAGTAGGAGATGTTCAAAATGCTGGCCTCATAGCAAACGTTATTCTTCTTCTTAAGTCAACTAAATCTAGTGGTTTAGTTTACCCATATCCGCATAAGAAGAAGTGTAATAGCATAAGATCAGGTGATCGTTCTGGCCATTCTATCGATCCTCGCTTCCTTATCTACCGATTTGAAAATGTTATGTCGAGGTACTGACGGACATTGTTTCAGTAATGTGGCGGTGCTCCATCTTGCTGGAACCATATCATATTCCCTGGAACTTGTGGGTTTGCTGGATCAGGACCTAAGTTTGCCAAAGTTGGCACGACATTATTTTGGAGCATTGTTAAATATATAGGCGGACTTGACGAGCTCAAACTAGTCACCCCTTCATTGTCAAACTTGAGACCTGCCGAACTTCTTCCAACCAGACTTAATTTTTTTATCGAACAGCGAAGTTGTGGAAATCTTTCCCTAGTGTTCTTCCTAAAGCTATTTTGGTAACAGAAGAGACGTGATCAATTGATCACAGCTTTTTTTATGAATGCGTTTCATTTTTATTACACTCAGATTTGAGGGTGACGCTGTATGGAGTGCCTGTCTATATCTAAAATCTCTTGAAAAACATTCCAGATGATTCTTTTTGACCTTGCTTTCCTGATAGTTCATTGTGTTATACTCTATTGAATTTTGTTTTGCCATAGGTTCTTTTACCAATATTAAATAAAAAACAAATTGTACTTCTACGTGAACATCTTGCTTCGTTACCTTTTCAAGGTCACAGGTTAATAGCATGAAATAATAATATTGAATACTTTTATTTTCATTACTGAATGATAATTATAAACATTTTTCATAACTAATTCATGTTATGACTTCGTTTCTTCACTATATTTGAATTTCGCGGACGTTCGCTTGTTACATTATACCGTTGTTTTATTTTATTTCTGCGAAATTGTGCAAATCGAGGAAAATCAGCGCTAACTTCATCCAGAGACATTTACTGCGAATTTCTGACATAAATGATGATTAATTGGAAATATTAGAGCATTTACTAGGGTGGCGTAAGTTAGAAGCTTTATAGAAGGAAATGTAACCTGTCGAACCGCGGCCAATGTGAAGGTCAATTTTGAAATACTGATCGATGGGTAAGTCATTATTCAATAAGTGGGGGAGTCGATAGTTTCAATAAAGTTACTTATTGATAATAACATTAACTATCCTAATCTTCAAACATATTTATAGAGAATATTACAGCAACAAATGATTGTAAATGAAAAAGAAGTCATTAATAATATTTTACTCAGTTTTCTAGACCTTACCCTCACACAGCATAATAATAATATCATCATCTTCAAAATTTATAGCTAACCTACATTAACAGATACAACTATCGCTTATACCTGCTAGTCCTACAGTTCTCGAAGTTACAAACTAGAAGCAGGCGATTCAATGGCAGATAGAGCCTGTTCATATCCTCTCTCCGCTGAACACTTTCAACCTAAAATTGTATCCAAATTGATCCATAGAAAAAGCCGAAATTACAAAAAAAATTTCGATTGCTCATCAAAATACATTTCCCTAACATATTTTGGTTCTACAAGTGAGAGAATCGCAAAAATTTTAACGAAACATAATCAGAGAGAATTTCTGGAATAATCTAAAAGTTAGCTTCAAACCCCTAATAGTACAGTTATTTTATGGATTGGTCGTACTTTTTTTTTCCGACTTAAGGATTGAAAATACAGAAAGTTAGGAAATTTTCCGTAGATTACGAAAAAAATAGTGGCTGAAAACCTCCAATGAAGGAAAATGTCTTAATTGATATATATATATATATATATATATATATATATATATATATATATATATATACATATATATATATATATATATATATATATATATATATATATATATATATATATATATATATATATGATTTTCCGTGTTTTTCCGGGAAAAAACACTTATATTTTCAAAAATAAGCATTTTAGAAGGAAAGTTTCAAACAAAAGTTGTTCAGCATTAAATTTTACATAGGAATTGACTATTCTGAATTTAATTTTCATCGAATTTTCCAAGCATTGGATGGGAAAACAAAATATTTTCGAATAAGAACTATATATGAGAAAAAAATGCATTTGGCTGGTAAATATGGTATGATAATTTTATATTGGGGTATATATCGTTACTGTAAATGATTATAATTACGAATTTTCCATTTTTTGCCCTAATTTTTCGGGTTAGGAACATTTTTTTTTCAATCTTAGTGTATGATATGTCGATTTTTAGGTTTTATAGAGCTCTGATAACGATTTTTCAGTTCATTTTGTAGTGAAAAGTCATTGAAAACGTACATTCGGAAAATGGCAAACTTTTTTTTTTTTATCATGGCGTGTGATTCTTATGTTTTTTAGGGTTCGGAAAACGTTTTTTAGTTAATTTTGTCACGAAATTCAACTGTTTTCGTTAGTATGATGCCCAAAATAACGCCACATGTGCTCTGTTATTGTATACGTTAAACGTTACTATATTTACAGCTGAGCTGTTGTGTATTCCGTGTAAACAATTATTTCATTGATATATTTGATTAAAAAATCGTTTAAGTGAAAAACAATTCGATTCTAACAACCTCGTTTTTAATATTAAATTGTTTAGATTAAAATTTTCGGATACATATTTTCAATGATTTTTCACGATGAGTTAAAAAATTTTTTCAGAACCCTAAAAATTATAAGAATTGATCTGTCACACGCCATAATCAAAAAACAAAAAAAAAGTTTTCCATTTTCCGAATGTACGTTTTCAATGACTTTTCACGACAAAATGAACTGAAAAATCGTTATCAGAGCTCTTCTATAAAACCTAAAAATCGACATATCATACACTAAGATTGAAAAAAAAAAATTTTCCTAACCCGGAAAATTAGGGCAAATATTGGAAAATTCCTAATTATAATCATTTACAGTAACGATATATACCCCAATATAAAATTATCATACCATATTTACCAGCCAAATGCAATTTTTTCTCATATATAGGCCTTATTCAAAAATATTTTGTTTCCTCATCCAATGCTTGGAAAATTCGATGAAAATTAAATTCAGAATAGTCAGTTCCTATGTAAAATTTAATGCTGAACAACTTTTGTTTGAAACTTTTCCTTCTAAAATGCTTATTTTTGAAGATATGTGTTCTTTCCCGGAAAAACACGGAAAATCGTGTATATCTATATATAAATTAAGACATTTTCCTTCATTGGAGGTTTTCAGCCACTATTGTTTTCGTAATCTACGGAAAATTTCCTAACTTTCTGTACTTTCAAACCTTAAGTCGGAAAAAAGTACCAAATCTCAAAAAAATTCATAAAATGACTGTACTATAAATGACTTGTCTCGTATTTTGTTCAATGCTAAACATAAAACGAATATGTTTAATAAACCTGGAGAATATCAATTAACCTGTTGAGAGTGTGATAACTTTTACATTGTTAGGTCTGGTTGTAATGTAGAAATTAGATATAAGGAACATTTTCGATTTTTCCCTCAATAAAACAAATCCATCTTTGTCCAATCATATTTTAGAAGCGTAGCATAACCGAAGTACAGGTTAGAATTAATTTAAACAAAATAACTATTAAAAGTTTGATTTTCACTAATTTGATAAATAAATGTAATTAGTTTTGCTACTACCGTAGCTTCTCCAAATAAATATTATAAAGTACTAGCTTCCTAATACGCTAAAAGAGTTTACAACTGTAGATACACTATAACACTAATAAATACGAAATAATCACCTCCAACCACTGAAAATATTATTAAAGAACTAAGGACTAAGAAGAATAATAGCGAAAAGTCAGCACTAGCAGAACATATTTTAAATAAAGGTCACACCACTTCTGAAGAAACTCTATCTCTTCTGAAACACAGTACGTACAAATATCTATGTATTTTAGAAGGGATGGGAATGTAAGAACGAAAAAACAATTTTCTAAATTCGTATTTATCTCCAGCTGGAGCTCACCCCTTGTTTGCATTATTAATCCCAAATAGTATTTGAACAGGTTCATATTGTTTTCTAATTTAATTTACTCTGATGATCACTATCTTAGTATAGATGGTTAGTGGCATTTCATCTAAATGCAGTTTAACTCATCGAGGGATTAAATTGATAGCAAACGGAATATCTAATTATACAAACTTAACAAGTAAGAATTATTAAGTATTTGTTGAAATTCAACAGAATATCAGATTCCTTATTTCTACAGTGCTTTCGTAAAGTACTGAATAAATTCATTTTTAGCCAAACTATCCATTTCTGAGGAATCTCATGAAACATGTCGATTTTTAATCTCAATTAGCAACATTTATAAGGGAAAATTAAATAAACAGGATGATCCACGTTTAAGTAATGTCGTCCGCAACTATTTTTTCAAATGGAACAACCTATATATTATTCAATTTTATTAATTTATTTATTAAATTAGTGAAAATCAAAAGTTTAATACTTATTTTATTGGAGTTTATAATATACTTACTTTCATCACATAATAGCTGAGTCTATTCAATTTTACTATAGAATTAGCGGAAAATATAAAGGGTATTAAGAAAAGAAAGTAAAAATTTAAACGATCTTTTAGACTTGTACTACATTATTTCTTTGAACGTCTTTATAACATGCACTTTTCCCGTAATTGCCTTGCTTGTATATTTCTCCATTAAATTTTCCTAACTACCTTAATAACTTCATCCTATTACATTTATTCAATCGGGGTCATGTATGTCCCTATATTCTAACTGCAACCGCACTTACTCTAGATTATATTTGACTATAAATACCTTAAGATCCCCTATATTTTATTTATACATTTATATCGTTTTGAAAATAACATTCTAGTTATTGAACCTATAGTAACGTTAGTTTTTATGATATAAGGCAAAAATATGTGCAATGAAACAATAAACGTTTCGGAAGAGGCATATAATGCCAAAATAAGATCAAAGTTTGTCGAATGCCTGAATGGCTCACGTTCTTTTTGGACTTTCACCAAAGCAATTGGTAGGAATTTCACTCCCAGTTCATTTCCATTCGCATTCTGCTTGATCTCAATACCAAAGAGTCTATGATGTCTATAAAAGGTGGGAGATTTCTCCCATTTCTATAGATATTTCCATGTTCGGTGTTCATCAGAAATCTCGTATGTTGTTCCAACACAAGAGATTCCAGATAGGCGGACTAGACGAGCTCAAACTAGTCACCACTTCACTGTCAAACTCGAGATCTACCGAACTTCTTCATACCAAACTTCATTTTTTTATCGAACAGCGAAGTTGTGGAACTCTTTCCCTAGTGAGGTTTTTCTCTATGCCTATAACCTCCAAACCTTCAAGAAAAATTCGAATGCCTATCTCCTCTCCCTAAATGCCACTCCTGGCTAACACGATGTTCTTCGAACAGATTTTTCGTCTTATCAAGTCTTTGTCGCCTTCGTTAAAACATTCTGTGAAAACGGCATCTTTACGCTTCCTGCTTGGTTAGATGGGATTTGACAGGATTCTTTCCACTGTAGTCAAAGGTATCTTAGCCAAAGCACATGTTTCAGTTACCGCAGCACTAGCGTTAAATCCCCTGTTGAATAAAGGACTAAATACAATTTTTACAATTTCTCTAGCATCGAGAGATAATTTCTTTTTCTTCTTCACCGGAACACTAGAAGAAGCATCATCAATGTTTCGTCACGGACGCCACATAATACTGTTTTATACATAAAATTTGGTAAAATAATGACAAGGAATAAACTGAATACTTCTCGTTAGGAATAGAGACACTAACTAATTTTACTATAAAACTAAACTTTTACCTGCTATGTCTTTATGCATGTTTACAATTATTCAGTCCGGTCCCCCAACTAATATTAGCATAATCAAGGGTATTTAAGGCCGGTTGTTTATTGCAGTTATTAAGTCCACCCATTTTTCGTGAAAAGAACTAATTTAAATCCTTTAAAAATCAGGCAGGACGTCAACATACACTGTCGATCTAGAAGAACAAATTCTTGAATTTGTTGAGGCGGAACCAAGTACAAGTCTTCGAATTGTATCGTCCCAAACGCATATCCAAAAAGACACAATTAGACAGATTTTTAAGGTCACGAAAACTTCCAAGTTTTGCATGACGAGGATAGGAAGCTTCGAGTGAATTTTTGTAGATGGTTCTTGCATAGCAAGATCCAAATTTCATTGAAAACATTCTGTGGAGTAATACATTCACATTTACTGAGACAGGTTTCATAAATACCCATAACCTGCATGAATGGAAGGATGAAAACAACCAGTTAATACGCGGAAGATCTTATCAAAGACGATGCTCAAATTCTACCTAACCGACTTAATTTAGCCTTGTATCTACAATTTTCAAATGAAAATTTACCACTTTCATTGTTCGATGAAGTTCCATTAACAGGTAGATTAAATGGTTGGTAACAGCATGATGGTGCACCGGCACATTATGGAATACAAGTGAATGAACAGTTTCCTATGAGGTGGATTGGAAGAGGGTGCCTCATAGCATGGCCTCCTAGATCGCTGGATCTGAAACCGTTAGATTTATTTTTCTGGGGCTATTCAAAATAACAAGTTTACCGTGAACCTCTTCTGAATTCTGAAGATGTGGTAGCTCGTATTCACACTTCTGTAGCGTTAATAGACGATGATTTGCTATAGAGAGTTCGCGCTTTCATGATAAATCGTACGAATGTTTGCCTTGAAGTAGGAGACGACCTATTTGAACACATTTTGTGGCAACAGATCTGTACAATATCTTGATCTTAATATTATTATCTCATCAATAACTCTAGGACGGACAAACGAAAAAGTTTCCAATCTTAATTTTAAATTTGTTTTATCCCCCTGAAACGAATCCCAAAAGCATGGCCGAGACACTCTGTATAGGTATTTGATGAATACACAAGCGTGCTAGAAGTTTCCAAAATTTAAGGTTTGCAGGGACAAATCTTGAACTATCATTTTAGGGAACTTCCTTAGGCGGGTTTCTGGCGTTAATTGCATATAAAAAACAATCACTTAACTATATTGGTTCTTATTACTAAGAGTTCAGATAAGCCTGCATTTGGAAGCTAATATTCCATGAAAGAACAGAATAATGTGACCTCAGATGTAATTTAATTGTTATACATCAATTTTCTTGCTGGTTACTAAGCTTGGAAAATTAGTTATGTCTGACCTTGTAATTTCATTCTGTACTTTATGATTCCGCAATGCAGTATGTTCTAATCTATTAATAATCTGGAAGTACTTCCAGGTGCTGCACTTCATGATCTGATATAATCAATCAGAAATGAGTATCTGCACTGTAGAAAGATAAAACAAAACCACAAGCTGACGATTGGTCAACCATGTAGATGCTGTTAATTCATAGGAACAGTATATAAGTAATTAAGTGGAAATTTAATTTAATTCTCATTTGAGGTTGTTCATAAAATACATCTTCACACTGTGGGGGTAGGGGGTGAGTAAATTGTTATGGTGTGTGATAATGGGGAATGGGTAGTGGTATGTGATGTCACACCAATAATTTTTTATATGCTGTACAACCTGCGAAAAAGTCATTGCGTATTATGAATGCGACTATTCAGACCAGATGCCGTATGGTTGGAAAACAAGGAGGTTGATTCCGATTGCATATCTATAAATGCAGAAAAAAATTGCATGAATTCCTGTGATTGAAGACGTTCAAGAATCAAATCGCAATTTTCTAATGTGTTTTGTTGTTTCTACGATCTCAGACTTTTAAAAATTTTCAATACTTTTTATGAGAGAGAAAGTTTCGGTCACGACAATTAAGACGTTTGAAAACTAATCACATCAACTAAAGTGCGGAATTTGTTAAACTAATTGTACTATGCGTTAAGCGCCTCTATCGCATAATTTCAATTGAAAATGTCTACGTCGCAACACGAATAATTGAAATTATAATAATAATATAGTCCAAAATATATGAATATGTATTAAAAACCCAAACACAGTAATTTTTCTATGGTTAAAGACATCATATCTCGGCAACAAGGATGAATAGTCTGGTACCAAATTCTTTTGCGCTAAGGAGCCACAATTTTAAATAAAAGTTGAAAATTTATGACTACGACAGAAAATACTTTTTTTTAACCCCATCGTTAAAGAAAGAATAAACAAAATCTATAACGGTACATCGTATATAAATAATATAAACGGTAATAAAGATAAATTTATAATATTACTATGCATTCCGGAGATCTCGGAGAAAATTAAGAAATGTTTAAAGCGTATGACACAAATGTTATGCATAAACCGAAAGTGTTGGTAAATATTTTCCATATCTAAAGATAAATAAACCCACACGGTATATAAATTACATTATTCTCTAAGCAAAATAAAAAAAAAGAATGTATGGCCATAAATATTCCACCGCCTTTGCTAAACATTGTTCGATTCTTGCTAAACATTGTTCGATTATAAAAATATTAATATTTTAACTAAAGAAACCAATTATCATACAAGATCTATCCTGGAGATGATTCACATAAAACGTGATCCTAAGTCCGTATATGGTAGAATCGATGTACAATCATTGAGTACTTCTTATTAATGTTTAAAATGAATATTGGTACAGCACAATCTAATAACTTTTGAATACTAGGTATTTTGAATAATGTGTTTCATACAAGCTATTTTAACCTATTATCAAAAGATATTTTAGTATTATTTTAAGCTATTTTGACCTATTATGGTTGTTATAAGCTGTTTCTAGGCTGAATAAATTTAACCTTTCACTTTTAGGTCTATTGTGTTATTTTTCTGTGCCTTATCACTACTTGATTTTTATCGGCTATAACCAAATTAGGCTATACTAATGTTAAAGAAGTATATAAATTTGCCTGGCAATATATATGTTACATAATTATATCTTTGCTTTAATAAGGAAGTACATGAACATAACACCATCTATAATTGCAAAACAAATAATAAATTAGCTAAAACTTATGGATGATAAAGCTATGTAGAAATTCATTTTTTCTTTTTTATGTTTAATTTTATGAGTATTTTTCACTCTTCATACAAATTATGTCTAAAAAAATAGTGATAATAAATTAATAATGAACAAAAACTCAAATAACTCGGAAACAACTTTTGTCACATAACTCCTTTATACACTTACCCCTTCAACTGTGAATACACTATATACTATAACAATAATGAGTACGAAATAATCATCCTTATCAACGAAAAATACTCTTAAAGTACTAAGGACCTTTAGGCTACCAAGTAGCCATCATCAGAGTAAACTTAATTATAAATCAAAATGGTGCCTGTTTAAATACTATTTGGGGATAATAATACAAACACTGCTGGAGATAAATCTGAATTTAATAAATTGTTTTTATGCTTATACATTTCCATGCCTTGTAAATTATTTAGATATTTGTCCGAACTGTGTACTGTGTTTTAAAAGTGATAAACTTTCTTGAGAAATGGTGTTCATATTGTATTTAGGATAATTTTCGCAAAACTTACGAAAAACGTTCAGTGGATCGATAGAGCTTAGCGGTTTTTTGCATTCTTGATGCGTTTGAGTGGGGCGTTTGATGTATTTTTAAATGCATTTTACTGCACTTGTTAACCTCTTCAAGGACAAATTATTATTTCGATGAAAAAAAGTCGACAATTTTTCTATGCTATAATATAAACGTTATAATGAATGTAAAAATAATTTTAAAAATCCATTGTCAAATTTGAAATTTGTAAACTCAAAAAAAGAAACGTACACATATGTTGCCAACGGGCAGATGATCTATTGATGAAAAGACTCCATACATTCAGGACAGACACTTTCCTGACACTGCTTGCATCTGTACCTTGTTTTGCGATTGCAATTTTTATCATGACATCGTGGTGGATTTTTGTAATCCATTTTCATCGAGTAGTGTCCTACTCCATTCAAGCGGACTTCAGGTGCAACTTTGGTCCAAGCCCTCTTCTTTTTTGGTGTAGAGTTTTCTTTTGAAGGTCTTCCTCGTTTCCTTACATTTCCATTCAATTCAATCAGAGTTGAAGCGATAGATGCTTTGAATTCCAGTAAAGGCATCTTAGATCCTTTGACTTTTCTGAATAATAACCAAGCATTTATTATTGCTACATTCATAAAATGAAAAACAATCCTCAGATAGCTCAGAAGATTGTGATGGTGAAGTTGGACTCCTTGGTCTCGTCTTACGACCATTCTTTTTTCTGAATCTCTCAGCCAACGCAGCCAGAGGAATATCATACTCACTGTCAGTATCAGAACTACTCTCAGTTGAATCGGAAACTTCTTCTATATAACCGCCTTTATTTGGCAATTCGAGTAAGGCATCAAATTCTACTTCTGATTGGTCGTCTTCGCAAATGTCAATTTCTTCCAAATCTGAATTATTTGGATTTTGCACAGAACCTAGAATGTGCACTTTTTCTTTTTTTCTACCATAGAATGATGACGTAGCTATCTCACGAAACATGGTATCCATTTCTGAAAAAATTATGAATTTTTTTATTGATATCATCCTGCACAATATACACAAATGTGTACGGTTATTTTCACGTAAATTTATGCAACACACCATAATTTTATTGTTGTTCTTATTATACACCATTGATAATTAGATAATTATTCAGTACTTACCAATTTTTGTTACACAAATCTACGCGAAATATGAAAAATAAAGCGAGTCGATTTCTTCACATAACCTCAACACAGCGTTCTCGAGCGCGGAGGAAATAAAAATGCGGTAAAATACCGAAGCAAGCAATTCTGATCTCAATTTCGCTTTGACTTAAGAGAGGGATTGTAGACGGCCACAACGGTTGCCACTGGGCAGATGGGAACCAAGTCTAAGAATTAATACACCGGTTTTGACGAAATGTACACAAATGTGTTTATGTCCTTGAAGAGGTTAATGCACTCTCTGAATGCTGCTTATAATTGTTTGGAAACTTGTACTTAGGGGGTTTCAAGGTCCCTGACTGTGAATCTGATATCGAAATGAAAAGTTGAAAATTGGGGTTTTTGATGGGATTTTGATCGCTGATTACGAATACGGAGTTAAAGTTATTAGAAAATTAATAGATTGCATAATCAAATGCAATTTATGTTGCACTATCGGTTGCACTTTTTTAATATTACATTAATTTAGTTGAAAATTTCACAACTTTTTAACCAATAGGATGCCTTAATTTTGACTAGTTACCATGGCAACTAAAAAAATTTCCGGAAATTTTTTCGTGGCGCCACGATATTCAAGTGGAAATTTTTTGACAGTTGAAAAGGTAAACATATGATCTACAACCATTAAATATTGTAGATATACCTGTGAATAATGCAAAATTTCTATAAGAATTAACATTATTATTTATTATTCGCTATAAAGTTTCATTAAACAGAAAACACAAATTTGTTTAATTATTATGCATTAACAATTTATATTTCAAAAAACGTAGGATCTACAAACATAGTAAGATTTAAATGTTGTTTGAATTCTAACCCATCCTCTCTTCTTAATGGTGAATAGGAAGGTGACGAATTAATTAATGTCTGTGTTTTAAGACATATATGTAATATTTTGAAACAATTTTGTTCAAATCTCTTTTACGCAAAAGGCCATATTTACTTGACATCTGCAGCAGACTTTCTTGGATTTTCGTAAACAAACCATTCAACTATAACGCTTCCTGGTCGCAATCTTCCATTAAATTCGTTAAATATATTAATTTTGGAAGACATATTTGCACTTGACTCAACTCTTTGCAGTATTTACATAAATTGTACTTTTCAAAGCATTTCATTTTTCTCAAATTGTTTAGCGCAAATGCTTACAAGAAATGTTTTACATAAGAATATCTTTGGTTCACTATACAGTAACTCAATGTAATTTACCAATATAAACCTCATCTGTCAAAAGCATGGCCGCCTATATCACGGCCATCTACTGCAACAAACCATGTTAATATTATATTTTTTACGTTAGAAGTGTTATGGATTACTTTAACAAAAAATACATTTCTACCACCTTTAATGACCTAAAATTATGAAAGGGCGATAGACTGATCTGATACCCATCTGAGTTTTAGCATTTGGTATAACTAAAGTTGGTAATATTTTTTATTTAACGAAACATAGTGGACTTGACAAGCAGTGAAATTAATTTAAAATGTCAGATTGGATTATTAATTTTTTTCCAAATTATGGTGTGAAATTTTCTTACCGAATACCACGCAAGCTTAAATTATTCCTGGAAATTTTCTTTCGGGCACGAATATTTTAAGAAAATTTTCAAAATATTCGTGCCCTCAAGAAAATTTCCGGAAATAATTTAAGCTCTTGTGATATTATAAGTGAAAATATCACACCTGTCATTCTAAGCCAATCACACACTTTCATTTCGACAGTTTCCAATGACAACCTTCAAATTTTTCGGAAATTTTTCACCTCCTGCCAAGCTAGGCGAACAAAATTAATAAGTGGAAATTTTTTCTTGACAGTTATCATATGATCCGAAAATCAGTATGCAGGGTCAAATTTTGGTATTTAATGTTTTTATTCATTTTATAATACTAAATAAATACAAATATTTATTTACCAAATATTTCTTTCATTAAGGTTAAATATTTTTGGAATTCTGATTTGAACTCTTCTCTTCGTAATGGAGAATAACAAGGATAATGGTTATCTTCCTTTTCCACATCTATCAGATGTCTATGTTTAATATAATAGATGTAATATTTGGAAGCAATTTTGTTCTGCTGAATTCTGGTTTTTCTTAAAAAGGATGGGATATCTTCCTCCAAAATCTTCTGGATAGCTGAGAAAAGGTTTTCTTGATGGGGTTTTAATTCAGTTTTTTCCATTAAACATTGCAAATACTTTTAAATTTTTATGAGACATATTAATGTCCCCTATTTCAGGGCAAGATTTACAAACACCATAGGGCTTAAAATTAGTTTCTTGATTGTTTACTGCCATGATTTAATTATTGTGAACTAAAGAAGCACGTTTAAGAAATAGCTGTCGACGTGACGTATAGCGGAGACGATTTTGACATCACAAGCTTAAGCCTACTTGACTGTGGTTATGTTTTATTACGAATCATTAAAAGACTGCCATAGACGCCGGATATCCTTATCGTTTTTTTACAAAAACGTACTTTCCTTATATTTTAGTAGCATTAAATTAGTTGTAGTCCAAAGATAAATGTTTGAGTTGAAAAATTGGATGCCTTCTATGTTACTAAAGTAAGAGGTACATTATTTTTTTTCACAAATAATACTATCCAAAACTGGAATATTTTAGTTTCATTCAAACCATCTATTGGCATCATTTTTCACAACAAAAACTTTTTCCTCAGAGTTCAGTAATGTTAAATTAAATGTAACAAAAAGATAAATATTCTGTTCGAAAAACTGAATGCCCTCTATGTTACTAAAGTGAGAGGTACATTTGTTTTTTCTACTATTATTTCAAATTTTTTTTCAAATAAATTTTAGGTGTGAAATTTTCTTACCGAATCCCCCGCGTCCTTGAATTAATATCCAGAAATTTTTCCTCAGTCACGCATTTTTCTAGAAAATGCGTTGCTTCGGAAAAATTTCCGGAAATAATTCAAGCACTAGGGAGATTATAAGTGAAAATTGCTATATGGGGGTTTTCGAAGTCGCTGATTACGAATCTGTAGTGAAAATGATAGATTGCATAATAAAATGCATTTCAAGTGCATTATTTTATATTTGTCTCTAACTGTTACACAAGATAAATTTATCTCAAATAGTGAAAACAAGGCCAGATTTATTAAGCTGCTTGCATTTGATTATGCAATGGATAATATCTTTGACTTCGAATTCGTAATCAGCAACCTCATAAACACCCGAGTACCAATTTTCAAGAGATTTCAGAAAATATTAAAGGAATTCAAATTCGCTTCAAATTTTTAATAGTTATTTTATTTAAGTTTACAGTGAATTTTCATCACGTGATAGCTGATTCTATTTAATATTCTTTTGCCTATCATTTTATAGGAGTTTATTTCGATTTACTTTTCGCATTGTGTTCATCCGAAAAGTTTTATATTCAGTTTACTTACCTGAGTAAATTTTTCTGGAGCTCTCTCTCTTAGTGATTTTCAATTCAGACTAAAATCAATTTGGAGAATAGGTCTGGTTGTTTGATTGACAATATTGCAAAGCTGAATCGTTAGCAATAATGCTGCAGTAGATGAATATTTATTACGAATCTGGTTCGTCGTGGCTCTCAAGGAAATCTCAAAGAGTATTCATATTTCTTATTTTTAGCTCAGACTACAACAAATTAATATTTCAACATACTTTTTGAGGTGTTTTGATCGTTTCTCAGACCGCTTCATTTTTATTTTTACTCATAGAGAAATCTGTTCCATGATTTATTAGTTGTTTGTTTATTGACTGTAAGTAAAATATAAACATAACTCCTGACCTTGAGATGTCCAAGAATTGGACATAAGCAAATAAATCGTTTCAACTAACGGAGTATTACCGTAGAATATATGGATGTTTGGAATACACAGGTATATTCTACCACGAAAAGTCCAGTTCCCATTTCTTCATCAGAAATTCAGCTATTTCCCATAAAACTATTATCAGCAGTATATTCCATCCAATGTTACCTTTCATCAACATCATCGATTTTCAATTTTGTTTACTATGTGACGTGAGGGAGAGCATATTTTGATCAAATTACAGTTTGCATTGTCCTTTAATATCGCTAAAAGCAAATGCCTCATGCTATAGTTCAATGTCACATCAAGCTAAATAACTGACCTACTAGATAGTTAGACAATCACCTGAAATTGAGGCGATTTTGAACAGAGTACGTCGTTTTCTACAAGCCATATTAATTTAGATGAATGTATAATTTTAACGTAAGCAAAAATTTAAATCTTCAAATTGCTGTAGATACTAAAACCTGAAACAATCGAAGCGCGATATAATCAAAGGTTACTGCACACTTTAGTAGGGAAAGTGGCCCCCTGTCGAATTGGCTGAATTTTTGATATGTTATAGTCCAAGTCATTCCGAACAAAAAGTTCAATGGGCACAACTTTTTCTATAGGCTGGTTTTGGCGCTAGAGGCCAATGAAAACTTTCATTTGTTCTTCATTGTTAAACAACACGAAACGTTATCCTGGATAATAATCACTTTTCTGAATGACCAAGATCTAAACAGTCATTACTATGACATACTGTTAAAAGTATTTTTCTTTGGTGTTGTTACATTTGGTCAATTATACAGTGTGTTCCAGCTACTTACAATTTTTAAAGTGCAATAATTCGAAAATGGTTACAAATCGTCTTAGGGATCTACAATGAAAAAATGTTTATGAATCCTATTCTACACCGTATTCTACATCACATAGTCGAAAAATATAAGGAGTGTTCCTTTTAAAAGAAATCGAAAGTTATATTCGAAAAGTTCCGTACCTACTGAAAAATATTGTTCGACCATCCTGAATAATTTTAGGCCATGAAAAAGAATGAGAAATATTACAAGTCTGTCTATAAAATGGCCTTAAAAAGATTTTCTTTCTAAATCTATCATCTTAACGTCAGGGATTTTCAAGGTATGCATCTGCAAATGGACTACCTAATTACGAGCAAAAAGTCGTAATGTCATTGATTCAGAGACAATCAATAATAGTAGGTGTAGTGGTGAATGGAGGTTATGAAGATGTTTGAAAATTTCACTAATATATATCATTATCATTATTATTATTAATGATATTTCTTTTTAAAATAATGCACTCCACCTTCCAACCCGATTTTTTTCGTATCGCCCTGTAAATGCAAAACATTCTTGTGCTAGATTCTGTTGTCTAGTTAACTTTCATTTTCAAATCGATATCACAATAGAACAACTCTAGAAATCGAAAGACACACTATTGCCCCACCCTGTATAGAAATATAGTCCAGATTTCTTTTAAAAATTGTTTATTCATTCTCGAACTTGAAGGGTACCTACTGGATAATATGAAAACATTGCATCCCTTTACTGCAGAAAAACACATTTTTCTGTAGATGGCTTTGGAAATGATGTCAAAGTTTCTAGCAAGGTTTTGTTTGTTTGTTACTTCATGTCAATATAAAGTTGAATATGGCGTATAATTTCGCAGTGAGATTTGAATGTTTTGTTTGTGAGTACAATGGAGCACCAAGGCAAATGGTACGTTTGGACGAAGAAAGCAGAGCCATTGCCGAACGTCGAAGGATTTGCCGAAACTGTCATTTGAGTATTCTCTCAGAGATATAAGCTTATGAAGAAGATCGCGATCCAACTGTACTTAAAGTTTTGTTGCGAACCCCTCATACGTCATGTTTTATATGTGGTAGATTTGAAAATCTTGGTGGAATGTCACCTTCTGGTAGGTTGGATGTATCTCTGAAGGCCGGAATGTTTGCACCTGACGGCGTCAGAATCTGTGGTGGTCATTTGAATGAGTAGGGACATCTTCTGCCACCTTTTATGAATGGGCTTAGAGGAATAACAAGACCATACAATTTGAAAGGTAATGAACTCAAACATCTGTTAGTATCGTTACGAGAAGCTGTGCTGAACTATAAATCAACAAATAAATACAATAACGAGGATAATTTTACTGATGAAGAGTTCCAGGCGTTAACTCCAATAAAAAAAGTGCAGTTTACAGACCTCTTTGAATTTTGCAATCGCGTCAATATTCATCAGAAAAATAGAGCAATAGCGAAGAAAGATTTGTTATGTTTTTTGTGCAAATTACGACAAGGACTTTCCGATCAATTCTTGATGGGCATGTTTTCCTATTCCAGTCGTCAAGCTGTGAGCTTGGCAATTCAAAAAGTGCGTGTATCATTATTACAACAATTCGTTCCACAAAATGTAGGGTATCAGCATATAGAGAGGGGCCAATATATTACTAGACATGTTACGGATTTTGCAAACACCCTTCACAATCCTGAACCAAATTATCGAAGAGCAATAGCTTATATTGACGGGACGTACATAAAAATACCCAAAAGTCGGACATTTCAAGTATTACGTCAATCATACTGTGCACAAGGGTTACCATCTTTTGAAACCTGCATTGATTGTTGCTCCCAATGGTTATATCCTAGATGTCCACGGTCCTTATTCCTCTGATTCAAGAAATAATGATGCGGCAATGTTGAGACATGAGTATGAACGAGATTTAATGGGTCTGAGGATCTGGTTCCAAGAAGGTGATATTTTCATGTTAGATAGGGGATACCGTGACGCACAGAATTTCTTGGCTGACTTAGGTATAGTAGTAATAATGACCGTAGCACTTGGTGGTGGACAGCATCAGCTTACAACCACACTCCTTGAGCTTCAGTACAATTATCGGATGTATTTACGTACTCATTCGACACAACCCTATCAAAATGATAGACCAATTTTTGTTATATTCTTGAGTTTCATCATCAACTTGAAGTATTATTTTGATCATGATAGATGGAACACACTGTATAATTGATCACCTATAGTGACATCAATGAACAATACTTCTAATAGTATCTCATATTAATGACTGTTTAGATCTTGATTATTCAGAAAAGTGATTATTATCCAGGATAACGTTTCGTGTTGTTTAACAATGAAGAACAAATGAAAGTTTTCATTGGCCTCTAGCGCCAAAACCAGCCTATAGAAAAAGTTGTGCCCATTGAACTTTTTGTTCGGAATGACTTGGACTATAACATATCAAAAATTCAGCCAATTTGACAGGGGGCCACTTTCCCTACTAAAGTGTGCGGTATCCTTTTATTCGTCCTTGAATAATATTTACAATTTTATTAATAATAAGTGAAGAATTTTCATAATTCAAAATCAAAATATTTGAAACCTCTGCTGAAGATTACTTAAAGTCTAGGTGAAATGCAAATTTTGTCAAATAAGCTACATATAATTTTTTCCTCTACATATAAGTGCTGGAATTATTTAGACAGTTAATCCCTCATACCTCCTTAAAAAATTAATATGTTTCATCATACATATATACATATATTGATACTTTGTCATACTAAAACATCAAAATTTTGAATATTTTTTCCTAATTCGCTTTTGAAAATGTTCACGAGAATGCTTTTAAAGACCACAATAGCAATAAAATAGTACTCAGGAGGCCAAAATTATTCGACGACTATAAACTCGACATTTTGTTCAAAGTCGTATTTGTATTAATAAACATAATTGTTTATAACAATTCAAAAATTTATGTATGCATTTAAAGACCATAACAGCAATAAAATCGTACTCAGAAGGCCAAAATTATCCGACGACTATAAACTCGACATTTTATTCAAATTCGTATTTGTATTTATAAACATAATTGTTTATAACAATTCAAAAATTTATGTATGCATTTAAAGACCATAACAGGAGACCAAAATTATCCGACAATTACTATAAACTCATTTTGGTCAAATTCGTATATTTAATAATAATAATAATAATAATAATAATAGTAAGTTTATTAATTAATTACAGATAGTACAGTGGGTATACAAATTTTAGATAAAATAGACCAATTGTAATAACGATTATAAATACTGTGATAGAAAATATAATAAACTTAGGAAGCCCCATGAAGGATAAACCTTGTTTATGGGTTTAGAGTGCAGAGTATTATTAATGATAAATATAATTTGTTTATAACAAATTTGGCGACATTGACAATAAAATCGAACTCAGAATACCAAAATTAGCCGAAAACGACCCTAAAGTCGGAGTGTTGGTCGAATTCATCTATTTTGTTAATAAATAAATTGTTTATAACAAAAAATAGTCTTTATCCGATCAACCAGTCAAACTTTGCATTATTTAGAAATATATATGTAATCTCAAAAATGAGCTAATTAAATGGTTTATTTATTGTTTATGAACAATAAGTAAACAATTTGCGCAACTTTTTCCTGATGACATTTTGAAGAAAATGCACCATGTCCCATCAAAACCGATCCATTTCCCAAGGATTTACAGGTTTGGCCTATTTTTATATCCATTTGACTGCATTATTTCTAGATTTTTAACAGCGAGCGTTGTTATCATTATTCACAATTCAGTAAATTCAATATTGATGACCTGTGTAATTTTAAATTATATATTAATTGGGTGGAATAAAGAAAATTATTTGATAAATCCTCATTCAATAGTGATGTCGTCTTCAACATCAACTACTGCATTTCAATGTAGTTTGAGGAAAATGATTACGATTTTTAGAACGTTTGCCAACGATAATAAGAAAAAATTGTTGTGAGTGAAATATGTATGTCATCAAAATGGAGTAAAGTACATAATAAAAAGTACCTGTACTGTAGTATTAACTAGGAGCGAACCGATGCGTTTAAACAATATGAATCTCCAATAGAATTAATAATAACACGTTTTCGTTTCTAATTGATACTATTTTGATCTGATGATTGTATTTTGAATATGCATTCGAATTCACAGACATTGATAAAATTCAATAACTGCACGTGTGAAAATAAAGTATTAACCTTCTCTCCTTGACTGAACCAAAATAAATTGAATTTACTTTGAAAAGTCACGATTATTACAAGCCGATATCATATAAAAATATGAACACGAAATAACATGATTTACACATCAGCATGTCGTTTATACGACTGTTCACAATTTTATTAACAATTCAAAGTTGCATTTACGTGAATAAATCGGCTCCATGTGATGGTAAATGTGCAATCAACATTGATGATGCTGAGAAGTCATGTTTGCTGGAACATTTATTGGACATTATACACCGGCTGATGAATTGCCAAGAAGCTCCAATAATTTGTTGTCAGAATGTTACAGCAAATACTTTACCAACACCAGCCCCATTGTATAGCGAAACGCCATGTTCGAACGAACCACCGAAGTCGACGACAGACGATTTGAACGGTCATTATTCTCTACCGATGACATTCGATCCAGATTCTACTACACCATCGCCAACAAAAGCACCCACAGTATCACCAATAGGAACCACACAATCACAGGTAGAACCAACATCACCACCTGTTGTATCAACATTAGCACCTGTGGGACCGACACTGCCTCCTGTAGTACCAACAGTACCACCTGTAGGACCAACATTACCACCTGTAGAACCAACGACACCACCATGTGATACAACACTACCACCTGTAGTGCCAACTCTACCACCTGTGGGGCCAACATTACCACCTGTAGTACCAACACTACCACCTGTGAGACCAACACTACCACCTGTAGGACCAACATTACCACCTGTAGAACAAACGACACCACCATGTGATACAACATTACCACCTGTAGTGCCAACTCTACCACCTGTAGGGCCAACATTACCACCTGTAGTACCAACACTACCACCTGTAGTGCCAACTCTACCACCTGTGGGGCCAACATTACCACCTGTAGTACCAACACTACCACCTGTGTACCCAACACTACCACCTGTAGGACCAACATTACCACCTGTAGAACCAACGACACCACCATGTGATACAACACTACCACCTGTAGTGCCAACTCTACCACCTGTAGTACCCACACTACCACCTGTAGTACAAACACTACCACCTGTGTACCCAACACTACCACCTGTAGGACCAACATTACCACCTGTAGAACCAACGACATCACCATGTGATACAACACTACCACCTGTAGTGCCAACTCTACCACCTGTAGTACCCACACTACCACCTGTAGTACCAACACTACCACCTGTGTACCCAACACTACCACCTGTAGGACCAACATTACCACCAGTAGAACCAACGACACCACCATGTGATACAACAATACCACCTGTAGTGCCAACTCTACCACCTGTGTACCCGACACTACCACCTGTAGGACCAACATTACCACCTGTAGAACCAACGACACCACCATGTGATACAACACTACCACCTGTAGTGCCAACTCTACCACCTGTGGGACCAACATTACCACCTGTAGAACCAACATTACCACCTGTGTACCCAACACTACCACCTGTAGGACCAACATTACCACCTGTAGTGCCAACTCTACCACCTGTGGGGCCAACATTACCACCTGTAGTACCAACACTACCACCTGTGTACCCAACATTACCACCTATAGGACCAACATTACCACCTGATGAACCAACGACACCACCATGTGATACAACACTACCACCTGTAGTGCCAACTCTACCACCTGTAGTACCCACACTACCACCTGTAGTACCAACACTACCACCTGTGTACCCAACATTACCACCTGTAGGACCAACATTACCACCTGTAGAACCAACGACACCACCATGTGATACAACACTACCACCTGTAGTGCCAACTCTACCACCTGTGGGGCCAACATTACCACCTGTAGAACCAACATTACCACCTGTGTACCCAACTCTACCACCTGTAGTACCCACACTACCACCTGTAGTACCAACACTACCACCTGGGTACCCGACACTACCACCTGTAGGACCAACATTACCACCTGTAGAACCAACGACACCACCATGTGATACAACACTACCACCTGTAGTGCCAACTCTACCACCTGTAGTACCCACACTACCACCTGTAGTACCAACACTACCACCTGTGTACCCAACACTACCACCTGTAGGACCAACATTACCACCTGTAGAACCAACGACACCACCATGTGATACAACACTACCACCTGTAGTGCCAACTCTACCACCTGTAGTACCAACACTACCACCTGTGTACCCGACACCACCACCTGTAGGACCAACATTACCACCTGTAGAAACAACGACACCACCATGTGATGCAACTTTACCACCTGTAGTGCCAACTCTACCACCTGTGGGGCCAACATTACCACCTGTAGAACCAACATTACCACCTGTGTACACAACACTACCACCTGTAGGACCAACATTACCACCTGTAGTGCCAACTCTACCACCTGTGGGGCCAACATTACCACCTATAGTACCAACACTACCACCTGTGAACCCAACATTACCACCTGTAGGACCAACATTACCACCTGTAGAACCAACATCACCATGTGATACAACACTACCACCTGTAGTGCCAACTCTACCACCTGTAGTACCCACACTACCACCTGTAGTACCAACACTACCACCTGTGTACCCAACACTACCACCTGTAGGACCAACATTACCACCTGTAGAACCAACGACATCACCATGTGATACAACACTACCACCTGTAGTGCCAACTCTACCACCTGTAGTACCAACACTACCACCTGTGTACCCGACACTACCACCTGTAGGACCAACATTACCACCTGTAGAACCAACGACACCACCATGTGATACAACACTACCACCTGTAGTGCCAACTCTACCACCTGTGTACCCAACACTACCACCTGTTGGACCAACATTACCACCTGTAGAACCAACGACACCACCATGTGATACAACACTACCACCTCTAGTGCCAACTCTACCACCTGTGTACCCAACACTACCACCTGTAGGACCAACATTACCACCTGTAGAACCAACGACACCACCATGTGATACAACACTACCACCTGTAGTACCCACACTACCACCTGTGTACCCAACACTACCACCTGTAGGACCAACATTACCACCTGTAGTACCAACACTACCACCTGTGTACCCAACATTACCACCTGTAGGACCAACATTACCACCTGTAGAACCAACGACACCACCATGTGATACAACACTACCACCTGTAGTGCCAACTCTACCACCTGTAGTACCCACACTACCACCTGTAGTACCAACACTACCACCTGTGTACCCGACACTACCACCTGTAGGACCAACATTACCACCTGTAGAACCAACGACACCACCATGGGATACAACACTACAACCTGTAGTGCCAACTCTACCACCTGTGGGGCCAACATTACCACCTGTAGAACCAACATTACCACCTGTGTACCCAACACTACCACCTGTAGGACCAACATTATCACCTGGAGAACCAACTACACCACCATGTGATACAACACTACCACCTGTAGTACCCACACTACCATCTGTGTACCCAACACTACCACCTGTAGGACCAACATTACCACCTGTAGTGCCAACTCTACCACCTGTAGTACCAACACTACCACCTGTGTACCCGACACTACCACCTGTAGGACCAACATTACCACCTGTAGAACCAACTACACCACCATGTGATACAACACTACCAACTGTAGTGCCAACTCTACCACCTGTAGTACCAACACTGCCACCTGTGTACCCGACACTACCACCTGTAGGACCAACATTACCACCTGTAGTGCCAACTCTACCACCTGTGGGGCCAACATTACCACCTGTAGTACCAACACTACCACCTGTGTACCCAACATTACCACCTGTAGGACCAACATTACCACCTGAAGAACCAACGACACCACCATGTGATACAACACTACCACCTGTAGTGCCAACTCTACCACCTGTAATACCCACACTACCACCTGTAGTACCAACACTACCACCTGTGTACCCGACACTACCACCTGTAGGACCAACATTACCACCTGTAGAACCAACGACACCACCATGTGATACAACACTACCACCTGTAGTGCCAACTCTACCACCTGTGGGGCCAACATTACCACCTGTAAAACCAACATTACCACCTGTGTACCCAACACTACCACCTGTAGGACCAACATTACCACCTGTAGAACCAACGACTTCACCATGTGATACAACACTACCACCTGTAGTACCCACACTACCACCTGTGTACCCAACACTACCACCTGTAGGACCAACATTACCACCTGTAGTACCAACACTACCACCTGTGTACCCAACATTACCACCTGTAGGACCAACATTACCACCTGTAGAACCAACTCTACCACCATGTGATACAACACTGCCACCTGTAGTGCCAACTCTACCACCTGTAGTACCCACACTACCACCTGTAGTACCAACACTACCACCTGTGTACCCGACACTACCACCTGTAGGGCCAACATTACCACCTGTAGAACCAACGACACCACCATGTGATACAACACTACCACCTGTAGTGCCAACTCTACCACCTGTGGGGCCAACATTACCATTTGTAGAACCAACATTACCACCTGTAGTGCCAACTCTACCACCTGTGTACCCAACATTACCACCTGTAGGACCAACATTACCACCTGTAGAACCAACTCTACCACCATGTGATACAACACTGCCACCTGTAGTGCCAACTCTACCACCTGTAGTACCCACACTACCACCTGTAGTACCAACACTACCACCTGTGTACCCGACACTACCACCTGTAGGACCAACATTACCACCTGTAGAACCAACGACACCACCATGTGATACAACACTACCACCTGTAGTGCCAACTCTACCACCTGTGGGGCCAACATTACCATCTGTAGAACCAACATTACCACCTGTAGTACCAACACTACCACCTGTGTACCCAACATTACCACCTGTAGGACCAACATTACCACCTGTAGAACCAACTCTACCACCATGTGATACAACACTGCCACCTGTAGTGCCAACTCTACCACCTGTAGTACCCACACTACCACCTGTAGTACCAACACTACCACCTGTGTTACCAACACTACCACCTGTAGAACCAACATTACCACCTGTAGAACCAACGACACCACCATGTGAAACAACAATACCAAATGTAGTACCCACACTACCACCTGTGTACCCAACACTACCACCTGTAGGACCAACATTACCACCTGTAGTGCCAACTCTACCACCTGTAGTACCAACACTACCACCTGTGTACCCGACACTTCCACCTGTAGGACCAACATTACCACCTGTAGAACCAACGACACCATCATGTGATACAACACTACCACCTGTAGGACCAACATTACCACCTGTAGTGCCAACTCTACCACCTGTGGGGCCAACATTACCACCTGTAGTACCAACACTACCACCTGTGTACCCAACATTACCACCTGTAGGACCAACATTACCACCTGTAGAACCAACGACACCACCATGTGATACAACACTACCACCTGTAGTGCCAACGCTACCACCTGTAGTACCCACACTACCACCTGTAGTACCAACACTACCACCTGTGTACCCGACACTACCACCTGTAGAACCAACGACACCACCATGTGATACAACACTACCACCTGTAGTGCCAACTCTACCACCTGTGGGGCTAACATTACCACCTGTAGAACCAACATTACCACCTGTGTACCCAACACTACCACCTGCCGGACCAACATTACCACCTGTAGAACCAACGACACCACCATGTGATACAACACTACCACCTGTAGTACCCACACTACCACCTGTGTACCCAACACTACCACCTGTAGGACCAACATTACCACCTGTAGTACCAACACTACCACCTGTGTACCCGACACTACCACCTGTAGGACCAACATTACCACCTGTAGAACCAACGACACCACCATGTGATACAACACTACCACCTGTAGTGCCAACTCTACCACCTGTAGTACCAACACTACCACCTGTGTACCCGACACTACCACCTGTAGGACCAACATTACCACCTGTAGAACCAACGACACCACCATGTGATACAACACTACCACCCGTAGTGCCAACTCTACCACCTGTAGTACCCACACTTCCACCTGTGTACCCATCACTACCACCTGTAGGACCAACATTACCACCTGTAGAACCAACGACACCACCATGTGATACAACAGTACCACCTGTAGTGCCAACTCTACCACCTGTAGTACCCACACTTCCACCTGTAGTACCAACACTACCACCTGTGTACCCAACACTACCACCTGTAGGACCAACATTACCACCTGTAGAACTAACGACACCACCATGTGATACAACACTACCACCTGTAGTGCCAACACTACCACCTGTAGTACCAACACTACCACCTGTGAACCCGACACTACCACCTGTAGGACCAACATTACCACCTGTAGAACCAACGACACCACCATGTGATACAACACTACCACCTGTAGTGCCAACTCTACCACCTGTGGGGCCAACATTACCACCTGTAGAACCAACATTACCACCTGTGTACCCAACACTACCACCTGTAGGACCAACATTACCACCTGTAGTGCCAACTCTACCACCTGTGGGGCCAACATTTCCACCTGTAGTACCAACGCTACCACCTGTGTACCCAACATTACCACCTGTAGGACCAACATTACCACCTGTAGAACCAACGACACCACCATGTGATACAACACTACCACCTGTAGTGCCAACTCTACCACCTGTAGTACCCACACTACCACCTGTAGTACCAACACTACCTCCGGTGTACCCGACACTACCACCTGTGGGACCAACATTACCACCTGTAGAACCAACGACACCACCATGTGATACAACACTACCACCTGTAATGCCAACTCTACCACCTGTGGGGCCAACATTACCACCTGTCGAACCAACATTACCACCTGTGTACCCAACACTACCACCTGAAGGACCAACATTACCACCTGTAGTGCCAACCCTACCACCTGTGGTGCCAACATTACCACCTGTAGTACCAACACTACCACCTGTGTACCCAACATTACCACCTGTAGAACCAACATTACCACCTGTAGAACCAACGACACCACCATGTGATACGACACTACCACCTGTAGTGCCAACTCTACCACCTGTAGTACCCACACTACCACCTGTAGTACCAACACTACCACCTGTGTACCCGTCACTACCACCTGTAGGACCAACATTACCACCTGTAGAACCAACGACACAACCATGTGATACAACAACACTACCACCTGTAGTGCCAACTCTACCACCTGTGGGGCCAACATTACCACCTGTAGAACCAACATTACCACCTGTGTACCCAACACTACCACCTGTAGGACCAACATTACCACCTGTAGAACCAACGACACCACCATGTGATACAACGCTACCACCTGTAGTGCCCACACTACCACCTGTGTACCCAACACTACCACCTGTGGGGCCAACATTACCACCTGTGGTACCAACACTACCACCTGTGTACCCAACATTACCACCTGTAGGACCAACATTACCACCTGTAGAACCAACGACACCCCCATGTGATACAACACTACCACCTGTAGTGCCAACTCTACCATCTGTGGAGCCAACATTACCACCTGTAGTACCAACACTACCACCTGTGTACCCAACACTACCACCTGTGTACCCAACACTACCACCTGTAGGACCAACATTACCGCCTGTAGAACCAACGACACCACCATGTGATACAACACTACCACCTGTAGTGCCAACTCTACCACCTGTGGGGCCAACATTACCACCTGCAGTACCAACACTACCACCTGTGTACCCAACACTACCATCTGTAGGACCAACAATACCACCTGTAGAACCAACGACACCACCATGTGATACAACACTACCACCTGTAGTGCCAACTCTACCACCTGTAGTACCCACACTACCACCTGTAGTGCCAACTCTACCACCTGTGGAGCCAACATTACCACCAGTAGTACCAACACTACCACCTGTGTACCCAACACTACCACCTGTAGGGCCAACATTACCACCTGTAGAACCAACGACACCACCATGTGATATAACACTACCACCTGTAGTGCCAACTCTACCACCTGTAGTACCCACACTACCACCTGTAGTGCCAACTCTACCACCTGTGGGGCCAACATTACCACCTGTAGTACCAACACTACCACCTGTAGGACCAACATTACCACCTGTAGAACCAACGACACCACCATGTGATACAACACTACCACCTGTAGTACCCACACTACCACCTGTAGTACCAACACTACCACCTGTAGTACCAACACTACCACCTGTGTACCCAACACCACCACCTGTAGGACCAACATTACCACCTGTAGAACCAACGACACCACCATGTGATACAACACTACCACCTGTAGTACCCACACTACCACCTGTAGTGCCAACTCTACCACCTGTGGGGCCAACATTACCACCTGTAGTACCAACACTACCACCTGTGTACCCAACACTACCACCTGTAGGACCAACATTACCAAGTGTAGAACCAACGACACCACCATGTGATACAACACTACCACCTGTAGTACCCACACTACCACCTGTAGTGCCAACTCTACCACCTGTGGAGCCAACATTACCACCTGTAGAACCAACATTACCACCTGTGTACCCAACACTACCACCTGTAGGACCAACATTACCACCTGTAGTGCCAACTCTACCACCTGTGGGGCCAACATTACCACCTGTAGTACCAACACTACCACCTGTGTACCCAACATTACCACCTGTAGGACCAACATTACCACCTGTAGAACCAACGACATCACCATGTGATACAACACTACCACCTGTAGTGCCAACTCTACCACCTGTAGTACCCACACTACCACCTGTAGTACCAACACTACCACCTGTGTACCCAACACTACCACCTGTAGGACCAACATTACCACCTGTAGAACCAACGACACCACCATGTGATACAACACTACCACCTGTAGTGCCAACTCTACCACCTGTAGTACCAACACTACCACCTGTGTACTCGACACTACCACCTGTAGGACCAACTTTACCACCTGTAGAACCAACGACACCACCATGTGAAACAACACTACCACCTGTAGTGCCAACTCTACCACCTGTGGGGCCAACATTACCACCTGTAGAACCAACATTACCACCTGTGTACCCAACACTACCACCTGTAGGACCAACATTACCACCTTTAGTGCCAACTCTACCACCTGTGGGGCCAACATTACCACCTGTAGTACCAACACTACCACCTGTGTACCCAACATTACCACCTGTAGAACCAACATTACCACCTGTAGAACCAACGACACCACCATGTGATACAACACTACCACCTGTAGTGCCAACTCTACCAGCTGTAGTACCCACACTACCACCTGTAGTACCAACACTACCACCTGTGTACCCGACACTACCACCTGTAGGACCAACATTACCACCTGTAGAACCAACGACACCACCATGTGATACAACACTACCACCTCTAGTGCCAACTCTACCACCTGTGGGGCCAACATTACCACCTGTAGAACCAACATTACCACCTGTGTACCCAACACTACCACCTGTAGGACCAACATTACCACCTGTAGAACCAACGACACCACCATGTGATACAACACTACCACCTGTAGTACCCACACTACCACCTGTGTACCCAACACTACCACCTGTGGGGCCAACATTACCACCTGTAGTACCAACACTACCACCTGTCTACCCAACATTACCACCTGTAGGACCAACATTACCACCTGTAGAACCAACGACACCACCATGTGATACAACACTACCACCTGTAGTGCCAACTCTACCACCTGTAGTACCCACACTACCACCTGTAGTACCAACACTACCACCTGTGTACCCGACACTACCACCTGTAGGACCAACATTACCACCTGTAGAACCAACGACACCACCATGTGATACAACACTACCACCTGTAGTGCCAACTCTACCACCTGTGGGGCCAACATTACCACCTGTAGAACCAACATTACCACCTGTGTACCCAACACTACCACCTGTAGGACCAACATTACTACCTGTAGAACCAACGACACCACCATGTGATACAACACTACCACCTGTAGTACCAACACTACCACCTGTGTACCCAACACTACCACCTGTAGGACCAACATTACCACCTGTAGAACCAACGACACCACCATGTGATACAACACTACCACCTGTAGTACCCACACTACCACCTGTAGTGCCAACTCTACCACCTGTGGGGCCAACACTACCACCTGTAGGACCAACATTACCACCTGTAGAACCAACGACACCACCATGTGATACAACACTACCACCTGTAGTGCCAACTCTACCACCTGTGGGGCCAACATTACCACCTGTAGTACCAACACTACCACCTGTGTACCCAACACTTCCATCTGTAGGACCAACAATACCACCTGTAGAACCAACGACACCACCATGTGATACAACACTACCACCTGTAGTGCCAACTCTACCACCTGTAGTACCCACACTACCACCTGTAGTGCCAACTCTACCACCTGTGGAGCCAACATTACCACCAGTAGTACCAACACTACCACCTGTGTACCCAACACTACCACCTGTAGGGCCAACATTACCACCTGTAGAACCAACGACACCACCATGTGATATAACACTACCACCTGTAGTGCCAACTCTACCACCTATAGTACCCACACTACCACCTGTAGTGCCAACTCTACCACCTGTGGGGCCAACATTACCACCTGTAGTACCAACACTACCACCTGTAGGACCAACATTACCACCTGTAGAACCAACGACACCACCATGTGATACAACACTACCACCTGTAGTACCCACACTACCACCTGTAGTACCAACACTACCACCTGTAGTACCAACACTACCACCTGTGTACTCAACACTACCACCTGTAGGACCAACATTACCACCTGTAGAACCAACGACACCACCATGTGATACAACACTACCACCTGTAGTACCCACACTACCACCTGTAGTGCCAACTCTACCACCTGTGGGGCCAACATTACCACCTGTAGTACCAACACTACCACCTGTGTACCCAACACTACCACCTGTAGGACCAACATTACCACCTGTAGAACCAACGACACCACCATGTGATACAACACTACCACCTGTAGTACCCACACTACCACCTGTAGGACCAACGACACCACCATGTGATACAACATTACCACCAGTAGTGCCAACTCTACCACCTGTGGGGCCAACATTACCACCTGTGTACCCAACACTACCACCTGTAGGACCAACATTACCACCTGTAGAACCAACGACACCACCATGTAATACAATACTACCACCTGTAGTGATAACTCTACCACCTGTGGGACCTACTCTACCACCTGTAGTGCCAACACTATCACCTGGGGGACCAACACTACCATCTATAGGACCCACAGTGCCACCTGTAAGAACAACGCTACCACCTGGTGAACCTACACCACCATCAGGGACGTCCTGTTTGCCGACTGATATAATATGTAAGACAGAGCCTAATTTCGAATCGACAACCGAGCATTGTATCGCCACTCATAAACCCATCTCGTGCTGTGAAGAACACTTCCCGCCTAGCAGAAATTGCATTCTACAGCCAATTAACGATTGCACAAAAAGCATTGCATGCTCTGGGGAAAATAGTTCTATTGAAGGGTCTGATGAGAAAACGCTTTATTTCATTCCCGTTGTTAAGTATAAGGGGCCTTGTTTGACAAGCGAGGAGTTCCGAAAATTCATCTATAGAGCTTTTGCTTGTCCCAAATCCAATATAAAAATTGTAGGATTATAAATAATTATGTTTCAGTATCATAAGTTACGACCACATGCATATATTTAATCGTATTTATTATTAGTTGCTACTTTAATGATTAACTATTTATTGTAAATAAATTATTTGAATTAGTGTTTCTTGTATTTTCTCGCAAAATTTTTATTGAATGATTCAAACTGTCAATTCAGCCACAGAGTCATGCTTCCAAAAATCAATTATGATTTGCTCCATTAAAATATTGTCAAATCACACTTTAAGGGATCTGAATATAAATAATTGCTTTATTGAAATGATTAATTATCTTGGTCCATGCCTTGTTAGAATACAGCGTTCATTTGGCGACCTTTGTTCCCCCCTGGTTAGTTATAGTTCATTAGTTTCAAGTGACTCTGCTATAAACAAGGATTCATTGAATAAATAGTTAGCATATTTTGTAAAGTTATTAGAAAGTTTGCACTGTTTGCGGATTGGTAAGCTTAACAAAACTATTACTATTAATTAATAAAAGCTTGTCAGAGAAACTATAGTCTACTAACTCGTTTGGACCTTGTTGTAGAATATACTAGTTGTCTACGACGAAACAAACGAATCAAAAACATGTTGTTCATAAGTTGTTATGTTGTGGAAGGAAGAAGAAAAGAAAAAAATGAAAACAATTTATGAACGATTATAAGGACGGTTCATTTCTTTTGCATTTTTCCCTGACTTGATGTCGGTCACTTTAGACATTTCTGGAAGCTCAAAATATAATTATTATAAAGATAATACCTATTATCAAGAATAAGCCGCAAATGTGAGAATTTCAGTAAAAAATTGTTTCACTATAATTCAAAATTCTCAAACATTGAAAATGAAATTTAATTGTTATAACACGTTACGTATTCTAAAATTGATGAATTGAAAAAATTTATTATTAATTGAAAATTTAAAAAAATATATTCAATATACTGAATGTTGCAATATAACAATCAGTTTATTCATGAAAGGAAATCATTTATAGCTTCGAAAATTCAAAATTAGATTAAAATTTAATATAAATGGAAGTAGGCGTTAATTTATTTTATTTATCTTTTATTGAAAAGAAGTACTTAGTAGTTTAATGAATACAATGCTTTGAAATAAAAAAATACAAAAAATTATCTTATATTGGAAATTGCTACAAAGCCGATAATTGATTTACATACTAACATTGTTCAGTCAATCTCAATAACGGTATGGAGAAGTCAATATTTAGTAACCGACCTAATACGTATGGTGACGAATAAGTTTTCATCTTTCGGAAACAGGCAGAAACTAATTGAACCGCGATGTATTTCTGAAGAATATCCCGATATTCTCCAGAAATTATCAGTCAAAGATCTTCCAAGCATAGTCGTGTTATACCAGGACACCAGGTTTTTTTTAATTCTACACCCACTACTGAAACCATACGTTTTCGTCAACCACCTGTATAGATGAAACCAGAAATAATGGAAGTTGGTGAAAAAGATGTATAGTGATATTGACTTACACTTTGGGAACTCCTACTCTCTAGTCTTGTCTCGTAATCTACGTGTTTTCTCACATATCGCGATGTAAAACAAACTATTTTGACAGTTTTGACAGTATGCTAAGCCTATCTTAACAAGTGCTATTGATCGAATAACGAATATAGGAAACTGTTATTTAGTATTTATGTACTAATATCTGTGTACTTCATAATTGTTCTATGGGGAATATAGAAACTAAAGTAAAACGTTAGTGTTAACGAGAGAAATCTCATGATTGTAGTTGTAGCTCGCTATGTATAATTATGTACTGAGTACTACTGAGTACTGTGTAGCGTTGTGTTAAGTTTTAACATCTTTTACTTCTGATATTTAGTATTACTAATACGTAGAACCCACACGGCAAACCGTTCATACAGGAGTATAAACATAAAAGAAACCAGGTCTACTCACGATTTTCATGAGCCTCTTAGTCTAGACATTGGACCAAATTGAAGCTAACGAACATTTTTATTTCAGTGGGAGTTGTTTTGAAGGCCAATGGCAGAACGGTAAGAGACATGGGTTAGGAGTTGAAACTAGAGGAAGATGGATATATAGGGGGGAATGGACACAGGGCTTTAAGGGAAGGTATGGTGTACGGCAATCCAACACTTCAACTGCAAAATACGAAGGAACATGGGCCAATGGACTGCAGGACGGTTACGGTTCAGAAACGTATGCAGATGACGGTAAGTTTTCAATTACATTTGGTTTCACCCTCAAGAATTCTCCAAAAATATCTTCATTTCCTTCTTATTAATGCGATAACCGTCATCAGTGCTATTTCTAGTAAATTTTTTCTTCACCATCGAATTTTTACTAGAATATTCTTCTTATTGGTGTCCTACGATTTTTCTCTTTTACTCGTGTTGTCTACAATATTGAAGTATGTTTAGCATTTTCCTGAACATATCCAACAACCTCCTTACCAATTTGCAGTATTGCAGTTTACTCTGATGATGGCTACTTGGCAGCCGAAAGGTCATCAGTAACAGTATTTTTAGTGGATAAAAGTGATTGTTTGTTATTTATAGTGGTGTTATCAACTAAGACAGTTTTTGATCCAACAAGAGATCTAAGAATTTGATACTAGAAGCCATAAAATGTGGTTTTAGTGAAAAACAATATAGATATATTGAGACTGTCGACCTATTAAATGTAAACCAGTACTGCAGCAGTGACTGCATGTCAGCTAAGCTGGCTCCAGTTGCATCATCTGCATACACGACCACATTATAAAACATAAATATCGAAATATACCCTAACATAGCTTTAAACATATTTTCCAGTGATTTTGCACGAAAATTCCCTACGTTCTCACTTCTAATAGTAACAAAATCACGATCACTACTCTTGAAAAGCTATAAAGCAATACCAAACGTCCATATTAAATTGTACTTTTATCAATGCGTAAGGACAAAATTTCCTCGAATTTCCAGTGGCTATTATGGTTGTCAGTCTTTTTGTAATATTGCAATACGTAATCAATATACTTCAATTGGAAATTAAACAATTAAAAACTTAACCCCGAGACTTCAGACCATTAGAACTCGTTCTTATGGGCCAAACAAAGGTAATGCAGAAGATTTTATTCGGAAAGCTTTATTCAGGGCCGGACTTAGGAGTGGGCAGAGTGGTCGGCCGCCCACAGGTCCCCACCAAGAAGGGGCCCCCACCAAGTATAATATATTGAAAACAATTTTGACTTTCAACAAAAATGATAAGATGATTTTGTCAATATAGTAATAAATTCATAATTTTTGCATATTCTTATGCAGAATTTGTATTCACATATTTTGATAATCTATTTTACATTACAACATAATAACAAGTTCATTGAAATTAGGTATTTGAATTTTCCCGAGAGTTTAGTATGTGGCGCCGTATTACAGATAAGTTTCTAGTTTTAGTCAATTTGCAGCAGAAAAAGAAGATACTTCAGCCGTGAACTTTTCATGTACGCGTTGATAATCAAAAAACAGGTGCAAGATGCTTTTCCTAATATTAATTTAAAAAATTTATCTTGTTCTGATGATCACTAACTGTAAGACTGAAAGATCCTTTTAAAAGTTAAAATTACTAATAAAACAGATTGCGAACGGCAATGAGCTAAAAACGTCTCAATGATCTCCTGCTTCTGAGTAGCAAATTTGACGCCTTGATCGAAGAGAAAAGTGCGAAAAGTGTCTTTGTAACGATAATTAATATATGTACAAATAAATAATATATATCTCCCAGAAAAGTTTTATTTAAATGACATTGCAATTGCATTATAATTTTGTATTGTAAAAATATTTTGTGGCGTTTAATATTACCGTCTACCATAGGGGCACCCACCAAACATTTGCCCACAGGCCCCCACCACTCTAAGTCCGGCCCTGGCTATATTGTTATAAAATTCCTTTAGTCTAGAGTATCATCTCCATTATTCACTCGGCTAATAGTGATGTAAAATATAGACTGGTTCTGATTCTGATAAAATTTAACGTCGAGCTTATATTTTTCGACATACACGTTACCAATTGTTTGGGATAAAAAAACACTATACCTACACCTTGCAAACTTGTCTAAAAACGATAATAGGAGAATATAGTCGAATTACGATAATTGTTTCTGGCATCTTCAGTAACTGAAATATAACGAAGACAGCAATATTGTAGTTTTCAGCATAAGTATTTATTCACAATGTGAACACTTAGAATCTTTGACACCAATCGCAACACAGTATTCAAAGTTGAAATATGGTGCGGTATAATTGCGTAATTAGATGAAAACAGCGGTGAAGAGAGCTATTATGATGATAAAACAGAGGCAGAAATTCGCGTCGGGTCGGTTGGCGTCGGTTTGTTTCTCGTCCCAGATTATCGTCTGGCTCGCTATTTCAGTGAACGATTGGCCCTGTGACCTCTTCCTGTCGCTATTGCTGCATTGTGATGCTCCAATCTACAGCATTCCATAGTTGATTGTCTTTTTGCATTCTCTCATTTAGCGAATCGACTCGTTTGCACCAACTGAGTCGTTACGAATAATTGGAATTGTTTTGTTTTGATATTTCAACATACTAACTAGCTTATATAGCTTATTTATTTATTTATTTGGGAATATATACCGAAATAGTCCAAATTTATATCCACAAATGAGATGAGTAAATTAAAAATAATAATGATAATTATTATTTATCAAAGTAACAGAATACAAATAAATAAAAAATATATGTACATAATACAATATTAGATAATATACCTAAAGTAATTTCTATAACAAATTATTTGGCTTACACAATAAAGCTTTAAACGAATTTTTATACATTCAGAGTGACATATTGAAGATAACGATTTTTATTCTGATGCTAAGATTATAAAACAATTTCAGAGATCTACATATTGTTGATTTTGACCATAGCTAGTTTTCCTAACAGGTACTAGCCAGTGGCGTAATGAAGGAGAGGTTTACACCCCCCCCCCAAATTTTCAATCTGTATAATGTTTGAAATATTTTCATACTTTAAAATTCAACCCTAATGTATTAACCCTTCGAAAATTTTACTACGCCACTGGGTACTATGAATAAATCGTTGTTACGTAATCTTCGAATACATACCTTTTTTTGTTTTTGTTTCGGAGGTGAAGAAAACCCTTTATGGGGAGGTTATGAGCCTTTGAGTCGCAAGGTCAGTTTCTCCTTGAATCGTTAAGGTCCCAAGCCCCCTACTCTGCGTTTACGAGTGAATGCTACTATGGTGGCCTTGTGGGCACTGATATTCAGTCCCTCTGTATCCGTCCATATTATTACCAGGTTCAGAGCCTTTTGCATTTGATCTGTGACCGTGAAGTTGTATTTTCCTTGTACCATGGCCACCATGTCGTCGGCATATCCAAGGGTTCTGTATCCTTTGTCCTGGCGGGTTCTCAGTAGGCCGTCCACGACCAGGTTCCACAGGAGTGGAGAAAGCACTCCCTCCTGCGGGCATCCTCTGGCCAGTCGGGCCACTACGGTCTCCTCCATTCTGGTTGTATGTATCATCCTCTTCCTCAGCATTGAGTCTATCCAGGCCACACATGGTTCCTCGATTCCTCAGTGTTTGAGATGGTATATAATGAGTAATGAGGCCCAAATAATAGCGCGCTCATTTGAATTTTGTGAATGGTTATTTAGTTCTGCGATTTCTCACATATTCTGGCCATGAACTTTTGCCAATTTCTAAGTGATATGAAAAATGTTACTGTATAATAGCAAACAGCGACCTCGAAAACCCCCCAGCGGAATTTCCCTGCCATTTTCAACAAAAATTGCGAAATTATCTAATTTGGCCATTTTTCTGACATAAAATTGGCCAATTTCTAGCTAATGTGGCCGAAAATGGTAAATCTAACTTCAGGATCGTGATCAGCGACCTAGAAAACCCCCGAATGGAGTTTCCCAGCCAATTTTGGCAATACTTACCAAATTTGCAAGTTTTAAAATGATTGTCATGAAAATTGGCCAATTTCCAGTTTAACAATTGAAAAATGGCCGAGCAATCAGTTCTTAAACTTCAATATCGTCCAGTATACGTCCAGGAACGATTTCCAAAAAAAAATGAAATTGATTGGTCTGTTCGGCTTTAATTCCGAGCTTTCACATTTTTTAGTCTAATTTGACCAGACTATTAATGAGGTTCTCTAGGTTGTAATCTGTTGTGGGAGCATAGATGGCAGCAGTGAGAATTAGAAATCCACCCGTATAAAGCTTAATTCACATGTATCACGATGAAATTTACAAATTAGAAATAAAATTAAATTATTAAAAACCCACATGATGTACGTACACTTTTCATTACCCTCCCCCCCGTCATACAACTCCGTACACTAGTGGTGACGAATCACTCCCCCCCCCCTCCCCGGGAGCGTGTATTTTTTTTATGACCCCTGATGAGCTCCATGAGCAGAGCGAAACAGTTGTCTACAACTATTTTTTTTTAATGTTACTGATCGATCTAGTATCTCTAGTCTTATCATTGTTAACTGGCAAGAGTCGATAATAAATAAATGAATATATTCATTTATTTCTCTATTGTTACATTGAGAATCGAATAGGTTACACTGGAGGACCGTCCAATTAGATAGAAATTCAATTGGGAAATCCGATCAGGAGCATTGTATTCGTTAGTAAATATTCCAACTGATAATGGAATGGATACACAAGCAATACATAGGACAGTAGTGATAAGATAATATTCCGTCAGTACAGTGTTCACCCCTTCGTAGACCACCACGTGGAGTCGGCCCACATTGATCGTAGTGGTTCATTACGGGTTAGTCCTACAAATATATGCCTTCCTTCCTCTGCGTATCATGGCTCTTATTCACTGTCACCTTTTTATTACCGGTACGTCGATATTTATTTCTAAGAACAGTTGTTTTGTTAGTCTCTACATCGCCCGTGCCACGCTCAGAACGGGAATTTGAGGAAACAAAAATTCTGCTTCCTTCCCAGCACCTTCGTGAATTTATTTCGTTTCTTCCGATTTCAGTCAGTTGTATATGTCAAATGAATTCGTAAACTTGTTAGGAATAAATGAAATATATTATAATATGCTATCTATATGTGTAAACAACAATGTGTTCGTACTATAAATAAGAAATAATCACCCTTATCCACTAAAAATACTGAGGACCTTTCGGCTACCAAGTAGCCATCATCAGAGTAAACTAAATTATAAATCAAATGTTTAAATACTATGTGGGGATAATAATGCAAACAAGGGGTTGATCTCAGCTGGAGATAAATTGGGATTTACAAAATTGCTTTATCGTTTATACATTTATTTCATACTGTCCGATAAATAACTATTTCCCGGACTCATATGCGGCCGGTAAATGAGATATTACAGTATCAGAGCCGGTAAGTGTTGCCTAGCAACATATTATTAGGAGACTATCAACAACACTATGTCTAGAGTCAGTATCAAGATTTTGACAGATGAAGCATTAGATAAATATCAAAAGCATTAACAGATTATTTTATTTTTTCGAAAAATAACTTTAGTTTTCAAATTTAACATAAAATACTTTAAAAATAATCATTATTAACGTAATTTTATTCGTTAGCTTTCAGAAGTCCATTCATTATCATAGTTCAGATTGTCTATGCTATGACAGGCAACATATAACCCTTGACATAACAGACACCTAACACATTGATAGTCACATAATGCCCGTGACAGATCATTCCATAACATTCAAATAAAATTTCGTATGACATTGAGTATAATTCTAGGTATGTCCACACCTTTAGCTGTTTCTACTCATTGGAAATGTTTTTATTAAGTATTGAAACTCGGAGAATGACATCGCGGAGGCGTAGCCCGTGATTTAATATATGTATAACTAGAAAACCACTATTGTCATAAATAAAATTCATAAAATACCATAGCTTGTCAAAAGTATCACCTACTTGATACCCCACCCAAAACGATTTACAAAAGTTCAAATCTGTACTACCAATAAGAATGGCAACCGTCTCCGCAAGATGTTTTTTTTTTCGTGTAGAGGAGGGGAAATCTTGCATAGACGCTCCGGGGGCTCGTGCCCCCTGATATGCCGGATTCCTACCGACTAAAACCCCTCCCTTCACGTCTGGCTTCCTCCCATAAGAGTGTCACTCTATTGGGGTTCTTTACTAGTGCCATTAGTTCCTTTACACAATCGAGTTCACATTGTGTGTGAGGTGCTTGTGTATGACTCCAGTGCCTTAAGCACTGTTAAGTTGTTCGCTATGATTGTGATTTGTCTATTCTCATAGGTTCTCTCCATCATAACTCGAGCACATGTTGTAATTGCTAATATTTTTGCTTGGAATTCTATCGCAAGTGTCCCTAGGTTCATTTCTCATTGGTCCTTTGTATCAACTATTCCATTACCTGTAGTTTTTTTGGTCTTGGTACCTTCGGTAAACCATACGGAATCCCCTGATATCATATGAGGATTGCCCCAACGTTCCCCCGCCAATTCGAAGTTGGTATCGTGAATGGTGGTGGAAGTGCTGTGAACCTTGATCCTGTCGGATCTCCCTCCAATGGTCTAGGTGATTCAAACAATCCAAGAATGTTTCAGCCTTTTTGGTCGGCCTTTCCTTGTCAAATAAGATCGAAGCGATACGCTCCTCTTATGGCTTCTGCCGGAACGGCTAGGTGCAGTGGCTTCAATCCCAACAGCCTTTTCATCGCAGCCGTTGTGGTGGTCGACATTGCACCTGTTACTTCTAAGCACGCCAGCCTCTGAACTCTAAGGGAATGCTGGGATACTTAAGGTGTAGTCCACAGGTTCACAGGATCTTTATTGCTTTATTAGTGGTTTTCTCTAGATGCTTCGCAACGGTCAGCCTTTTATCTAGGCTTACCCCAAGGTACTTGACCGCGTTCGTCATCTGTACGTTTTCCCCATACAAAACTACGTCTTGTTTGTTTCCAATGTCCTTTCTCTTCGTGAAGGATACAATGGTTAGATTCGAGGGATTCACTTGGAGTCCTTTCTTGTTGCACTATTTTTCCACGATGTTCAGTGCTTGCTGCATCAGAGATGCTATTGTACTCCCGAACTTCCCTTGTACTATAATGACGATATCATCCGCAAATTCGATTAAGCAGAATCCTTTACTCTCCTCTAGGAGTATTAGAAGTTCGTCCACCACCAGATTCCACATTAGAGGTGACAGTACAGCTCCCTGTGAACATCCTCCGGCGACGCGCACCTCCTTCTCAACCTCATTGAGAGTTCCTATGACTGGCCTGCATCCTGCATCGGAGCATGTTGTGAATCCATCTGCACATCAGACCCTCCATCCACTTTTCACGATGTAGGGGATTTCTCATAAGAGTTTCGTTCCTGACATGCCTGTCAATCAGTTTCTATGGAGATTTCAGGAGAAACGATGTTAGTCTAACACCCCACAAGTAAACCAGGGCTGAAGCCTTTGAATATGGTAAAAAGTGAAAAAAAAATAATAGTAGAATGAAACCCATTGGAACAGGAAGAGAATATAACAAAAATGAAAAGAAAAATAATTTACGGGCGATATGAGGTCGGGAAGTGGAAGGGGGTGAGTTTTTAAGGGTAAAAAACGGTTTATCTCGATTTCCGGCAAAACTACAAGTCCTATGAAAAAAGTTAAATGGCAAAGTTGTAGATAATAAAAAGATCTACAACTTTTTATTTACACTTTTTTCACATAACCTCGAAATTTATGTGAAAAATTCAAATAACCAAGTTTTAGGTTTTTTATTTTTATCTTTGAAAAATAAATTTTTTTTGCACGAAATTCGGTGAAAGCTTACCTTTTTATGTCCCAAACACACTGTAATTTTTTTGATTTAAAATATTAATTTTTTCACCTTATTTTGACTTAATATCGAAAAAGCACCCTAATTTTCAATCGAAAATTCTCGCGTCAAAATATCTGCTTTTTCAAAAAAGTCGGTGGGCTTTCTCTTCATTGAAATCTCCACTTTCTGATGGTGTAAAAAAATATACATTACTATGGTAAATGTTCTCAAAAAATGTAAATGTAGACATACAAGCAGTGTGATAATGCGCTTTTACATACCCTAAAAAATTAAAATCGAATGATATTTTAGTACAATTTGACTTTGTCTTTTCAGATGGATCAGTATGGATGAATCTGTTTGTATAATCTGCAATAAGGCTGATGATGATAAGCAAGTGTATGAAATAAAAAAGCAGCTTCGAATCGTTTAGTGGGGTCTAGCAAGAAAATACAAAAAAATTGGGACTTTGACATCAGCTTTTATTCATCGAACTTGTCAAAGTCAATATAATGATGAAACTTTAATAGCTATATTCTGTAGTTCAAGACTTAGAAAATCAAACGAAGGAAAAGAAATAAATAAAGACATTTAATTTTCAATCTCATTGCTTTCTCTGCGGTGGGTTTTTCGGTAATATTTCAAAAGAAAAAATGTCATCTGTTCAAAGTAACGATACAAGAATATATCACAGTATATTCAAAAACAAAACACATTAAATGATTTTGATAAAAACATTTCAGCTCGTTTGAGAAATGTGCCTGATTTAGTCGCAGTAAAAGCGGATTATCACACTGCTTGTATGTCTACATTTGCATTTTTTGAACAAAAAGCCCACCGACTTTTTTAAAAAAGCAGATGTTTTGACGCGAGAATTTTCGATTGAAAATTAGGGTGCTTTTTCGATACTAAGTCAAAATAAGGTGGAAAAATCAATATTTTGAATCAAAAAAATTACAGTTTGTTTGGGACATAAAAAGGTAAGCTTTCACCAAATTTCGTGCAAAAAAATTTATTTTTGTAAAAGATAAAAATAAAAAACCAAAAACTTGGTTATTTGAATTTTTCACATAAATTTTGAGGTTATGTGAAAAAAGTGTAAATAAAAAGTAGTAGATCTTTTTATTACCTACAACTTTGCCATTTAACTTTTTTCCATAGAACTTGTAGTTTTGCCGGAAATCGAGATAGATAGTTTTTTACCCTTAAAAACTCAGCCCCTTCCACTTCCCGACCTCAGATCGCCCGTAAATTATTTATCCTTTTATTTTTGCTATATTCTCTTCCTTTTGCAATGGGTTTCATCCTACTATTATTTTTTTTTTCAAAAATTATCGACCCTGGTCTAAAGGGGTTACACACGCACATATTCATCATCTCAGAAATAGTCTAGATGGATTCAGATGGTAAATACAATACTCCCTTTATACTACGTACAGTGAGGGAAGTTACTGTTAGACTGAATGTTCTGAAATTTGGAAAAGTTACATTTTACTATAATGCACAATGAACCGACTGCAAGGTCTGCCCTGCTTGTACGGCCCTGTATCTGTACAATGAACAACTTCGTTTGTCGTTGGCGTCGCGAGAATGTTGTACGCCACTGTCCTACATCGTTTCTCAAGTTGGTATACGATAGTTACATTGAAACGTTTCTTAATAAATGAATTGTATGTAATGATAGCTAGTGCGTTCCAAGTGGTATTGAATGTTTGCCAAACATTCTTCTCGAATGTTTCTCTTCCGCCAATCGTTAAAAATTGTACTTAAAATTCTAAATTGGAGCCCTGATCTAATATAAGCCTTTGTCGGTGGAGATTCACATCTGAAACTATCTAAATAGGCGTTATTTATTTGTCCATGCAGATCGTTGTTCGTGAATAAATAGATAAACTCAACCAATTTAGACGAACAACAATATTTGCGTTGTCTAATCATATCAATAAGAAAAAGTTTAATTTAACTTGTTATTAGCTTTTAATTAGCACCTTCGTTCCACTTTATTCATACCTCTATTTTCCTTTGCGTGAAGAAACTTGTGATAACCGCGAGAAATTTATCAATATACATACTGAAGAGTATCTATGAATATTTAATGATATAATAAACTTAAAAGATTACTACATTAGATGAGGAATTACAACGAGTTTCGTTGGAAAATACAGTTTGTTCCGGTTATTTTTCTTGATGCAGAAATCCCAAGAAACTATTTACCTGAATAAACGAGGGCAAGGTGAAAAGTCCCTGAAAAATGAAACAGATGGCACCACAATCGAAAATCCCATGTGACATTGTGATGTACCATTTTTAACTGGAACGCATTGAAATTTCCATACTGATATGTCATTCAATTCGGTTTTGACACCTATCGAAAGCAAGCCACCTTGAAGATTTTTGTAAACATGAGAAAAAGTCAATTTCGCGTCTTGTTTAATCATTATTTCTTGCGTCATTACGCTTGTTAAACATTATGGGGACTCTTAACCATCGATTGAAACGATTCACAAGTGGTTTACTGATATTCGTTGTGTGGTAGTATGACCACAAAGGACGCCGAACGTTCTGGTCGTCCAATTGAGGTAACAACGCCAGAAATCGTGGATAAAATCCATCGTATGATATTGGACAATCGGCAAGTTAAAATACATGAGATTGCTGAGGCTATGGGCATCTCAACCGAACGGGAACGGAACATTTTCCATACATTTTTGAATATGAGAAAGCTATCTGTCAGAAGGATGTAAAAATATGAAAGAATTCATACTGCGGATACATTATATTGTATTTTATTGTTGAAATGGTAGCGGGACAATTCAGTGCACATAGCTAATATCCTTGTAATTGTACATTATCCCCTGCTACCTTTTCCAGGGGGTAATTGGATACCCTGCTGCTTGACAGAATCTTACGATATGTTACGATCTGATTTGCGCCTGAATCCTTAATGTCGTCGTGATGATCACGGACCTAGCCCCGTTCGAAAGAGCGCAGGGTATTCACAGAGAAAGTAAGACACTCTTTTCTTATGTATGTCTAAATTTCATCAGCTTTCTGTGATCTGTAAAGATTTCGGAGATTAACTTGATGTCGCTTGCCCTTGGGTCTACCTCATGATCACGGTCGTAGATACAGGTCTGAAAAATCGGGGCTGGTTCCTATGTGAGAAGTGAGCCCGCTAAGCGTCGACTGTCGCGTAGTACCAAAAGTCGTCACGTAGGAATATTCTCTGACAACTGTCAGTTGACTTGTAAACACAAGGAATACCTGCGTTTTTAGAAACAAATTACGAAACCGTGCATTGTGCCGAAATGCAAAACGGGGTACAAAAGCGTAAAGCAACAAACTTCTGTTTTTAAAGTGCCGAAAGATGCGGAAATGCGTTAAAAGTGGATGCTTGCGATTCCGGATAGAAATCGTTTTAACGAGGTCTTTTGTGTGCGTCATGTATAACGAAAAAGGGGAAGTTATTTTTAAGGTGAGTAATACATTTTGACAAGAGTAACAGTTCTATTCCTCTCTCAAATCAGAATACTTAGTAACACTGCTTGCGATTCCCGAAAGAAATCGTTTTACCGATCCAAGCGCTAGCTAGTGGCTGAGCGAGGGACTACGAGTTTTGGCGATGCGTAAGAGACTCATGTCAAACATACGAGTGGCCAGACCTGTATGTACGACCGTGCTCATGACCAAGCAGCGCTTTGGCAGTTTGGCAGCTATCATTGCTTCTCCATGCATGTTGGTTTCTCAGTAAGTTTCGCAAGATCTGTTTACACCCGGTGTAGGGGGTATCAGCAGGGAATCTTGAGTCCGATCTTTCATTCCTGAGTGACCCGGGATCCAGGCCAGGTGGAGCCTGTTGCCAACGGCTAGCCTGACGCCTTCCCTACTCAGCGAGATTATCTTGCTTACCCTTGGGCGACCTCATGAACAAGTAGCGCTTTGGCAGTTCGGCAGTCATCATTGCTTCTCCATGCATGTTGATTTCTCAGTAAGTTCCGTAAGATCTGTATACCCCCGGTGTAGAGAATATCAGCAAGGGAATCTTGAGGATCGTCCAATCAGGCCCCTTCTCTGGGCAGTTTGTCCCCTATCTCATTCCTGAGTGACCCGGGACGCAGGCCAGGCTGGGGCTGTTGACAACGGCTAGCCTGACGCCTTTCCTACTCAGCGAGAGTATCTTGCTTACCCTTGGGCTACCTCATGACCAAGTACCACTTCGGCAGTTCGGCAGCCATCATTGCTTCTTCAAGCATGTTGATCTCTCAGTAATTTCCACAAGATTTGTATACCTCCCCGATGTGGGGGAGTCTTGAGGATCGTCCAATCTAGCCCACTCTCCGACTAGATTGTCCGCTCTCTCATTCCTTTACCAACCTGAGTGACCTGGGTTCCAGGTCAGGTTGAGCATGTTTCCAACGGCTAGCCTGTTAACGATCTCTTCGGTATCCTTCACAAGCCTCGAGGACACAGTCTGGCATTCCAGTGCGTCGAGTACCGCCTGACTGTATGAAACAGATCCAGATCGTCTTATTTACCTTACCATAGCCGAATAGCTTCTCCGCACATATGTAGATGGGAATCATTTCGGTTTGGGAGACTGTGTTGAGATCCCTCTTTGGCGCTAAGTACCCATCAATATATTGAAGACGGCAAAATCCTGCTTCGACTCTTGTGTATGTTCTAGACCCATCCGTATACCAAATTGTGCCGTGGTTTAGCGTACGGCCATTTTCCCATTCCTCTCTCGACAGGCTAAAAAGACGAGATTGATCCGCACTCCATCTCTTAAGGGAGGCATTGCAGCTAAGCCTGTAGGCCGCCATCAATGCGAGATTCCTTATCGTGAGTGATAGGGGTGGTACGCCCAGCAAGGCCCTCAATGTTGCAGTTGGTGTACGCTTCCTCGTGAATGTAATGTCTCTGAGGAAGATCCCCTGTGTTCTGTCCAGAAGTTTCTGGCCCGTGGCAAGTTCGATTCTCTTCCATCTTATATGAACCGCACGACTGAGTTTTGGGCTGATGACAACTGAGTAGATCCACATGAGCTGCTTAGGCCCCAATCCCCACTTTATGCCTCTCGTACACTGGCAAAAAGTTATCAGAGCATTTTGGCACCCAGCCTCCAGTAGCTTTTTTCAAGGATACATTATAACACTATAAAGAAACAATCACCCTTATCCACTCAAAAATACATCTCAGCAACAAAGCAGCCAGCATCAGAGTAAACACAACAACGAAAGGTAAATCAGAAGAGAAAATAATGGGTTTGATAGAAAGTTTACGAATAATTATTATGCGATGTAGCAGAGGAATTGAAGTAGCTAGAAAACATGAATTTTATTAACTTTGGTTTTCTTTGGATGACGTTTATCAGATTGAGTGAAAGAAAGGCAACGGATCATACAATATTAATACTGCCTAAACGAAATGCACATATCATTATGTAGGTGCAATAGTGTCAAGGTATTTGAATGGAGATAATCATCTCTTTTGAATTTACAATTTGAAGGATATTTATATGAGCACCTTACATACTTGGACCTGTTCCAATTTATTTGATTTAGAAAACGAAAACTGCATCCGATATAAATGTGTGATTACATCAATCTTTATTTCCAACCATCAAACTGGAAGTGTTGATATACATACGTATTTATATTTATCATTATTCTACACGTGTTTTGCAATTTAATCAAATATTGAGACCAGCTTCGATATTTCACAATGCATTATTAACTAATGATTTCATTCGTGAAATAATTATACTTTTCCACTTTTGTATTGGACGAATAGCCCTTTAAATTTGGATATTCCACTGGACTTGAATGGGGTGCTATAAATAATGTAACAGTTGCCAAAACACTTTCCCAAAACTGGATGAAAGATTAGAAAAATCGGTTCTTTTGAAACATCCAGCAGTATTGCTTACCTGGCTACGCCCATGGCAGCCATAAAATTATTAGCATCTTAAGTCTTACTGGAGCTAATAGGAAACTTACCCTGGTGGGTCGTATGACTGCCCACTGAAGTGACATCTACTCAGAATTGATGCAGAACAAGAGACACTATGCAGATTATGTGATGAGGATGATGAATCCCTCTGCACACATATTACAGCACAATGAAACACTTTGGTGACACTAAAATGACGCCAATGAAACTCAATGGTTACAAAGTCATATAGATACTGAACTTTTTCAAGGAGACAGGACTGAAATGGTCGATCTTAGAGAGAACCCTAATCTAAGTGGTTAACTAAGAATATTTGAAGATTTACTAATTATTTGTAGTTGGCTTGTACATTCGGGGATTCACTCAGTATGTGTCAAATTACTCCGTTAATTTTGGTAAATAAACACCGAAGTAGATGTTGCATCTGAGTCGAAAAATACAATAGGCTTTTTAAGACAGACAACTCCAGTATGAACCACGAGGATACGTCATTTTAAGAAGTTTCACTTGCAGACCAAAGAATCTCTACAGCTTAACACGCTTCTCGCTTCTATATTCTTCATCTTACACTACGACGCATAACTTTATTTTTGCGCCTTTTCATATTCTATCCCTCAATTCAGATACTTATTGTTTTCTTGATCCCTGGGATGCATTTGAATAATTCCGATTTCAATATAATCATTAGAACAACCATGGATGTATCCTATTTAAAGGTATCTTCTTTTCGACTAAATGAAAAAACAATAATTTTGTTTGTCCACGACTATTGTATAAAATATGCATAATGCATGTGTTTCCTCAAGCATAATGATATCCATTAATTAATAATGAAATCATTATTCACTACCATCAATATGACAAACATGATAGACATTTTTCTAGACAAATACGATAAAAATAGAGCGCGTTATGAAACGTCAAGTCAGATCGAATTTAATTTGAAACGTCAACAATTTGTTGGTTCGACTTGTTTCAACAGCAAAATTTATTAGTATCAAAGTAATATTTATGGGTCGTGGACAAAGTATAGTATTCTACTTGCATATTATGGCTATTATTCACTTGGATGATTTACGATACTCGCCTGCGGCTCGTGCCGTTAACTTCATCCACGTGAATAATAGCCACCATAATATGCTCGTTGAATAATATACTATTTTATACCACTTTTAATAATAAAATGAAAACGTTACTATAGTTTCAACATAGAAGTGCCATTATCAAACGGATAGAAAAGTATGAAGTGAATAATAAATACCGGGATATCAAAAATTACCTTGGTCAAGGGTGGTTGTGGAATCTAAAACGTGTGTCTTTACTTGTGTCAAATTAATTAATTTGAAGTTTCTAAAAGTGCGAAATTTCCCAATTTTATACGAATGTTATAACACTCAGAAGTCTCTAGCGCTTTGGACTACGGGATTTTCACGTGGCCTATCGAAATTAGAAGGTTCGAATTGTATAAAAACACAATTGCATGAACGCCAGACGTCCTAGGTCATTCGTTACGAACGTAATCATTTTGACATATGCCTCGAGGAACTCGCTGCGCGTCAGTTAGAGTTTATACATTTTACCTCGATCTTGTTAATTTGGGGCCGTTTCGTGCCCCGTGCGTCCGGTGCCAGTTGTAATAAAATGTTTTCGGCTATGGGCTTTTACCCTCTTCGTGTATATTTTAGTCGCAAGAAAATTCCCTTTGGTACGTCGCACGTTAGACGAGCGTAGCTGAGACCTGAGAGTACCTGCTTCTATTTTAATTAAATTTTCCTATTTAAACGGAATTTTTGGAAAAAAGAATGGCCGTCGGGTGCGTATCGCGACTACATCTAACTACATGGAGCGAAAACGGTACGCAAAAAGCCCTTGTAAAGAAGTTCTATGTTCCTAACTTTTGCACTTTTCCAACTCGCGAGCTACGGGCTTCTCACGTGAACGTCATTCCATTTATCGAAAATTAACTATTTTAAAACCGTTTTCGACCCGGTTTGTGGCTATCCCGACCTTTTAAAAGGTTCAAAGTTAACATTTCGTCAATTTTTATTACTATATTAATTTGTAGTTCATTATTGTTTTACAACTGGAAAAAATAGGTATGGAATTTATAGGTTATTGATGATGTCAGTGTGACTGTGACATAATTATTTCAAAAGTAAAGTAAGACACACGTTTTAGATTCCACAACCACCCTTAGTTAATTTTTGATATCCCGGTAGTTTAAGTATACATAGGAACTCTAAGATACAATAGGGTAATAGGAATACAATTCAGAGTAAGGGATCATCGGAGATTCCAAAATACCTAGATGCCGAGAAAATACAGTGTGAATTGACAAACAATTTGTGCATAAGGATACCTATTATTTAAGTGCTTTGAAAGACAAAGGAAAAGATCACTTTTGTATAGGTCTAACTAATCATTTAGGATATTGTTGCAGAATTTTTTGACAACTTTAAAATCTCTATTGATTCTATTAATTTAATTTGAATTTGCTCATGTAAAATGCTTGGGCTATCTAAATTATGGTTTAGGAGCCAGAGCGATATTGATGATCTGAACATTAACCCGATGGCGCTACGGTTTATCGTTAGAGAACGGTTCAATGATCAATTCATCTCACAGACCGAATTTTCCCCGGCTGCTAGATCTCGAGATACAGCATCCGCATTTTTTTTTTGACCGGAGGTTTACCCTTTCCAAGTTGCGGATAATTGAAAAGCATGCCATTCTTATACACTTCCACCATGTGCCATCATCTTTTATCGTGCCCGTTTATCAGGCCGTCCAGTTAAAATTGGACGGAAAATGGACGACAAGTTAACCCTCCCAAACCTGATAAAAAATGTTCATTGGTATTAACAATTGTTAACATACCCTATGCCATGAAAAGTTATCGGTCCATTTCCGAGTAATTGGTCATTATTTGGACCAAAAATGTTTATTTTTTTCATTTTGTGGATAAAACTTGCGAGTTACAAGATAACATGATGCCATGTTAAATAACTTTATTGGAGGTCAAATAAAGATTTTAAATTATTGCCATCACTCCTTGCCTATTTAAACCCCCCAAAATCCCCTAAAACCACCCCCAAAAAAATATGAATAATATGGATAATATGACCAATTTTATCATAAATTAGTAAATTTTTGAGATTCTGGCTGAGTTTAAAATCGAAACGGCAGTTTTTTTGTTTTTGTTTTGTTTTGGGGGGTTTTGGGGGGTTTGAATAGGCAAGGAGTGATGGCAATAATTTGAAATCTTAATTTGACCTCCAATAAAGTTATTTAACATGGTGCCATCATGTTATCTTGTAACCCGCAAGTTTTAGCCACAAAATGGAAAAAATAAACATTTTTGGTCCAAATAATGGCCAATTGCTCGGAAATGGATCGATAACTTTTGATGGCATAGGGTATGTTAACAATTGTCAACACCAATGAACATTTTCCATCAGGTTTGGGAGGGTTAACTTGCAGTCCATTCTCAGTCCAATTTTAACTGGTCGGCCTGATAAACGGGCTCGATAAAAAATGATGGCACATGGTGGAAGTGTATAAGAATGGCATGCTTTTCAAGTAACCGCAACTCGGAAAGGTTTATCCTCCAGTCAAAAAAAAGAAAATGCGGATGTTGTATTTCGAGATCTAGCAACCGGGGAAAATTCGGTGTGTGAGATATTAGTCATTGAACCATTCTCTGACGATAAACCGTAGTGCCATCGGGTTAATGTTCGGACCATCAATATCGCTCTGGCTCCTAGACTATTAGGAAAAGTATTACCTGTTTGTTATAGAAATGGTTAGGTGAAGTTGAGTCTGTTTTGCTATAGCTAAGCTAAAAGAATCACAGTCTGGGCCAATTACCTCATAAACTCCAAGTTTACTATATTTATTGCTTTTGTCTATAGCATTATACATAAGGTGGCAGAGTTTATTTTGTGGTTTCAAACCGATTTTAAAATTAAGACGTAATAAAATGATAGCAATGTTTTCGTTTGCGGAAGAAGAATACATATTTGAAACAACAACAAAAAACTAGAAACCCATTAATTGGTATATGGTGTTGTTTGACTAGTCCAAACAATTCGAGTGAGTTTTTTACAGTAAGTTTAAGTTTAACATTAGTAAATTTTTTGAATTTCCAATTCAATTTGACTGCAAGGTCTCGTTTTGGACTTGTTACCTCCTTTTATGTCAACCTTGAGCTTTTTCTGATTAGTTTTCATAACTATTTCTTTTTTAAAGCTCTCACAAACTATAGATAAATAAATTAGGGTTACTATAGGGAAATATAAAAAAATATTTATTTTTGTGTTACTTTAGAAGATATTAATTGGCGACCGTGAAAAGGATCTTCCCCGAACACTTCCTGACATTATTCAGAAATATTTATGGAATATATTATGAAATTATTTATTTTCAAACAGTCTGGTGTCCGTTTCCTCCAAATTACCTCTCGCTAAATCCGAATTATGGCTTCGCAATGTCTGTAGACACGGATGTAGAATGTTTTATTTATCGGAATGTTTATATACAACGTTTTATTATATACGGCTTCCTAATGACGTACTTGCATTAGCGAAGCGATTGATCTACATGATATATGGTTAAATCGGAATGCCACAATCGACGAAAATAAAACATTTTACAGTTGGCGATCAATCCCCGTTAATTCTCACTCGCCATTGTTTTGCAGCTTTATTTTCAGAGCTGCCAATGAGAATATTCGAAAGTAAATTTGATAGGACTATCTCAAGAGATTTGTATGTCACAATTTATCATTTTTGAGGATGGTCTGGGTATAGAACATATTCCATTACCCTGCCATGCAGATGATAAACGGTCCCAAGCTGAATCAAATTTAAAATATATGCCAGAGATTTGTTATTCCAACGATGTTTGGTTTCTTTATCATTTCCAGTTTCCTTTAGCGGTACTTTATTTTCGAACCTACATACACGATAAGTGTATTAAACGCGGTATGTATATAACACTCAACAGTAGCGTAACTAAAGCTCGGGTCATACCGGGCGCTCCGAATTGACGAAGACAAAAAGCCTGATTTTTTAAAAATTTTGATCTTTCTAGACATACTAAAGATATACTAAATTTATTTTTAGGAAACATAATTATTATAGGTTATAAATATTGCATAATCGAAACATACAAGCAATAAGACACGTAATATACGTATATAGAATAGAGCAAAGTTAAAATTTTAGGAAGAAACTATAATACCCAATATTTAGATTTAAAGAAATCAAATATGTTTGCATTGTGAAATTAAATCTTTAGTGACATATTGGTATTGGCATCGGTTGAGATGATGGCGGGCTTATTATGAAGTTCAGTCTACTTAGTCAAAGGCCCTCGTACACTAGCTACGTTTTCAGGGGGTATTTGGATACTCCGCTGCTCAACAAAATTGTAAGATCTGCTTTACGCTTAGATTCTTTAAGTCATCGGCGGTGATGATCCCCGGGCCTAGGACAGGACACTCAAAAAGAAAGTGGGTTGACGACTTCACTTTGTTTTCCTCACATCTCAAACAGAAGGCAGTGTCGCTTAATAATAATAATAATGATAATAATAATAAACAATAGTGGATCTTCATATAAAATTAACATAAAAGGTAATAGAGACAATTTTATAACATTACCATATATTCCGGAGACCTCAGAGAAAATTATGGAATGTTTGTAAAAGTATGATATAAACGTCGCGCATAACTCTTAACTGTGTTGGAAAATATTTTTCAAATCTAAAACCTTTAATACCTAAAGATAAACAAACCCACACAGTATACAAATTAAATTATTTAGATTGAAATGGGCCTTATACTGGAATCTCTAAACAATATTTTCAAAAAAGAATGTATGGCTATAAGTATAGCACAAGAAACAAAAACTTAGAAAATTCCACCGCCCTTGCTAAACACTGCTCTGATTATAACCATCAATTCGATTACAATAATGTTAATATTTTAACTAAGCAAACCAATTATTATAAAAGATGTATTCTGGAGATGATTCACATAAAACGTGACTCCAAATCTATAAATCATAGGACAGATATTCAGGCACTAAGTTAGGTTTACACAAACTTAATTAATTAAAACTCTTGCAAACTCCTACATGCGTCTTCATAATGTTAAAAGTATATTTTAGGTAGAATGTCAAAAGTATTTCCAATAACTGACAAACCTTATTCCATTAGCTCGTAAATCTAGCATCTGGTTTGAAAGTGGATACTTGAACCCAATGTTCTCTTTAGTCGTTCATAGACTTTGTTGACATGAGCTCGCATTTATTAAGAGTACTACTTAACAGTGGATTCTTGATATATTATACTTATAACATTAATGTCGATTATTCGTGTTTCTGTTCGTTTTGGCGACGTAGGCATTTTAATCGAAATTGGTGCGATAAGGGCGCTTTGTGTTAATACAATTAGTTTTAAGTAATCCAGTTTTAGACATAATAAGTTTTCTGATGATGGTCGTGAGACCGAAACGTACGTAAAGACGAGAAAATATAAAGCATAAGTGTAAATGTGACCTATTTCCCGAGAATTTATATATAATTCATACCTGGGTCAAGAATCTTTATTTTAACTTGTATCTTATAAGATAATCATATCGTACTTGTATTTTCTTATTTATCTTTGACATGTTCTATGCCCTAGGAAGTTTTTCTTCTTTACCTTCATATTCTTCTGATAGAACTATTTGCACACATAAAGTATAAAGGTAACGTAACCGTGCTTCCATTCAATTCAGGTTAGCCTAGTTTTGGGGTTGACCATCTGAAAGTATTCATAAATCAAAACTTTTCGTTTTCGTAGTCTGCGAACGAGGTCGTGAATGAAGATAGCATCAAATTGCGTGCTATTAACAAATATATATCAACTTTTAGGTTAATTGAATTGTTGTACCGTTGTAATTAATAGACAACACCCTGGAACAAAGCACTTATCGCCCAAATTAAGTGGATACATAATCTGAGAATCTATTTCTGCCAAGCACATGACTAACATTACAATGTGATGATTTTACCTCGTCTTGATATACAGAGTGTTTCAGAATAGGTGTCATAAATCCGAGGGCCTATACAGATTCAAGAGATAAGGATTTTTGTTTATAAATCATGTTATTTAAGACGTTGAAGATATTTTTGTACAACCGTACGCGAAGTGAGTACTTCGCTGCCCTTGGTAACGGCCGGGAAATTGAAAGTCAATTTGACCTTTCAAAATTTTCACACAAGTATTTCGAAATCACAATGAAGTCTTTTATTTCTATACAAACTTTATTATATTCCGAAAATTATAATTTATATGTTATCTCTTAAGTTGAGCATGCATTTCAACATAGAATAAATACTCCATAAGGTCGAACTTTTGACATCTTTCGATTTTTGCATCAAATATGCCAACAATACATTATCAGAGATCTTCATGACTTGTTGATCGTCACACCAGTTTTTGAAATCGTTGTAACATTTTTCATACTGTCTTTTAGACTTTTCGGGTACTAAACTCCCAATAGCAGAATAGACTACATCTTTTAACTTCGGAGGAGTGCATGACATTGAATTACCACTATCAGACATAGTCACAAATTGAAAAAATAGAAGCGGTATGAAGTGTTTCATCATCTGCAAAGCTGTGAACGGGACAGGTGGTCACTTCCAGCAGATCTTCGTTATAGAGCAAAAACAAAGTTGGTACCAAGACAGATTCCTGTGAAATTATTATTATTATTAGTATGGGACATCCTGTACAATGTACATTACTACATCACTGAATTCCTACTGAGATGTTCTCTTTGACACTATAATTTTTCTGTTAGAGTTATTCAATTGTTTCTAAGATGTTTTCAGGTTAACTCCATATCCTACTGGTTCATAGTAATTATTTTTCATTATATTGGTAGTACTGTAAACACGTCCAACAGGCCAACGCACTGTAATAGGTCAGGACCCTATATATTCAACTTATTCAACGCAAATTAACGAATTCAGGTGTTACTATTCTGATCAATACGTGACTGGATTTTAATAATAATTGGTATGTTTTGGGAGTCAAACATATCACCGCAAAAGTTGGCCGCGTCTGAGTTAGTAATGAATGAATTGACGTAATTCTACATAACTAGTCATTACGTATAAATAACAGAGCAACAGATATAGAGCGGTCGCGATATATCTACGCTTTTACTTTATTATTCATGTCTCTGTCATTTTTAATGTGTGAAAGTACAGAAAACAATGTTGAAATTGTATACTTACTCAAACTATGTTAACTTTTTAACTTCCCACAAAAGGAAACGTGGAAGAAAGATATGATTCGATCGAGCCCCCCACCCCTACATTATTGTTGGAAAGGGAGTTGTTTTTGTTCCAGAAATTATGCAGAGTGATTTATTATGGAAAACTGTAGCAATCGATTTAACTCGTCATTTTAACAAGAAAAGTTTCAATAAATATATACCTAAAAGCATTGATATAATAATCAATGCTCAAAGTGACTCCCAACAAGGTTCTTTAAGTTTATTTGAACATTTCAATTTTCGAATATATCGCAAACTTTGTATCATATTGTATTGAAATTTCGGTAGCGAATGTACTTCGTAGAATTTCAAGTTTCCACAAAATTTTGTTTTTTACCAGGTACCACCAGTGGCGGCGTTACAAGTGGGGTTGTGCATTTTTTCTGCCAAATCAATGTTATGCCACTGATTTAAGCAGCTCATTTTGGAATATGTTATTACATTCTACGATTTTTTTCAATTTGATTTTTGAATAAAGTTGTTCTGAAAAATAAACTAAATAAACATTGGATAGAATAAGCCATGACGAAAATCAATTCTAAACTTGAATAAAATAACTATTCGATTTTCATTAATTTTATAAATAAATAACTAAATGTAACTAAAGTTTCGCTAACAATATAACTTCTTATAAAGTACTGTAATATTTGTTTGAAGAAGCTACTGTGTTGGCGAAACTATACTTACATTTGATTTATTAAATTATCCTGGTTAAGTTATTTGAAAACGAACATAATTAATACTTGAATTTAACTAATTTCTGAAAACTAAAAATCCGTTTTCAACAACAATGTGACAGATAATAATAATAATAATAAATTGCTTTTATTTTGTACAAAGTAAAAAGAAAATACAATGTATAGAAGAGAGAGGCGAAGCCTAGCTTATGCTACTCATACTTTACCTCTAACAAAAATAACATAAAGAGAAGGACTTAAAAGAAAGTATAAACTTACTTATCGAATTTTAAACTACCAAGAAAAAAGGGAAAAAATAATAATCTAATAACCTAAAGTTTGTTACAGAGAAAAGAAATAGAATTATGCAATAGTAAATAAAATACTTTACAAACTGCAATATATAGCCAACTGTTCTTTTTGTAAGTCCAGTAGCGTCGATTTAAGTTTTCTCTTGAGAACACCTTCTGAACCTATTTTGAACGCAGGAGGATATAATTATATGTTTCAACTGCATTGTTAGTGAAACATCTATTTGACCAAGCAAGACGGAATTTAGACTAAATTGTAAGTATGACGTATGCAGCGGTCATGCAAATTCCTCTATATATTAGTCTACTTTTAAGGTACAGGGGAGTGGAGGTGGAAAGTACACGGAGGACCAACGAGCTCATATGATATCTGAACAAATTTTCGATCCTAAGCCAGCCTAGATTGTTGATTTTAGCTAATACTCTGTCATATTTACGGAAACCAAAAACAAATCTAACAGTAATTTTGGATTTTTTAAAGGCGATCAGCCGTCAGACCAGAACTAAAGATAATATGGCAGCATTTGCTCGTGTTCAAAGTCAGATTATGAGCGTTTAAATACTTTTCTAAGGACATGAGATCGTCACTAATAAGATTGGATGCATCCTCAGTTTTAGATGGGTCACATGAAAGATGCAGCTGAGTGTCATCAGCAAAAGAATGTATACTGACATATTTAACAGAAGACTGAGATATAGAGTTGGGCCTAATATCGACCCCTGTGACACCCCGGACGTTACCTCTGAAGCGTCCGATAACTCACCGTTGAGCTCAACTCGATTGTTTGGATACGAGCGGCAGAATCCCACCGGCGTATGATCTAAGCCGAGAAATTCAAGTTTGGGAATCGTAAGATCGTGGTCAATACTGTCAAAAGCCTTTGAGTAATCAAGGAGAACTAGAGAAGTAACTCAACCCTTGTACAGTGAATTTATGATCATTTACGGAAACCCGATTGATGATTAGGGATAATATGATTTTGAACAACATAGTCATATACTTGTTTCGCTACAACTTTTTTAAGAATTTTTTACATAACTGGTAAGATGCTAATGGGGCGCAGATCATTTAAAGACTCAGGGTTGGTCTTTTTGGGAATATGTTTGATGATAATGTTTCCATACTTCTGGAAAGTAACCGACTTCCCGACAGCAATTCACAATATGTGTCAAATAGGGAGCTATAACTGGTAAACACAATTTTAACATTTCATCATTTCTTTGAGCATTTCATTTTAAACTCAAGACAATATCTCTGATTTTATCGATAGTTGAGAGCTGAGTGAGAAATGGTTTTGCTGATTAAGTTAATTTAGTCTGTATTTTGAGGCAGTATCTTGACAGCTGTCTGCTGGAGAATAGACTGAAGCAAAGTGATGATTAATCTGGTTTGCATTACAAAACTGTAAAAGAATCTCACAAATTGACTTAGTTTTAATATTTAAAAAATCAGTGGTCTTCCAAAGTTTGGAGCAGAAATAGTGTTAATTTATCAACGAAATCCGGTAATATAAAAATACGAAAAGTCTCTCTTAGTTTCCTGTCATAAAGAAAATAACGTTGATGATTGTTTCTCAAATACGAAATGTTGGATCAAAAATTCGAAGACGTGATTTCATATACCTCAAAACGACAATGGGAACGTGCTTTTAGTTTTCTAATATCTTTTAAGATAAATAATACAATTGAGAAAAACGAAATTCTAAAATCACAATTAGAAAAATATCGAACCTGATATGAACTTCTGCGAACGACTTGTAAACATACTCTAAATTGAGCCATCCTGTATCATGTATTCATAGTGTTTTCAAGATGCACATGCTGTTCATTGTTATCTTGAACACTGCATACCCCGATTTTTTAAAGTTATTCGTTTTTGTTTTCGAGCTATGATTGAAACTAGTCAAAAAATTTGCAATATATGCTATCTAGATAGCTGATAAAACATAGTTTTATTGATCCTTCCATCTCCTTGAAGTCCAATCTATTTTCTAAAATACCTTACTAGTTTCTTAAATTAGACCAATTCCTACTAATATTATATCAAGTCTGATTGAAGAGAAAATATTGATAAGAGTTTTCTATTGGCAGGAACTTATCAAGGACAATGGATGAGAGGAATGAGACATGGATATGGAGTAAGAACAAGCGCACCATTTGGTAAAGCATCGAAATACCGAGCAAATAAGACCTTGAGGGCATCTCTCACGTCACTTCGAAGTACAGACGTCGGAAATGCTGCTCCACCTGAAGCAATAGAAAAAAGGGACAGACGAGTGGATGATTCGCGGGGAGGTTTTGTACTGAAAATGAATTCTGCAGAACCCACAGTACGGAGGAGGTCACTCGGATCTGGGAAAATTAAAACAGGTATTCTTATGGTGAGTTCTATTAGTTATTATCGAATCACGATTTTATTATTCAACCTTTGAATCAGATTCTGACATATTTTTCTTATTTCAATTCCTTTTCTTCATATCGAAATTGATGGTTAATACAGCAGTCTTCATAAATGATTTATTTATGTTACGTTTTAGAGTTGTAATAAATAATTAGATGATACATTTTAAATATTTCCATCGGCCCCAAAATGAATGCTAGTCCAGGCTGTGAACCGGGATTTTAGCTATAATTTAAAAAAAAACATGTAAGTTCGAATCAAAAAAATTTTTTTGTATTAGCTTCAGGAGATTCTCAGGATTATTCATACACCTGAAAACCTCTTGGGAACGTCAACCCCACTCATTGGGGGCGAAAATGGCCCGAAATCTCCAAAGGTATTTTGGCATTTCGAGTGCACCTAGGAGGTTTTTTGGGTCGCTGAACACGAATCCTTAGCCAGATTTACTTGCAATCCATCGTAGGGGTGGTCAAATCGACAAAATTGGCCAATTTCGCACCCCTAATATGTTATGTTGCAATTTACGTGTTTTTGGCATTTCGTATGCACCAAGGAATTTTTTTGGGTCGCTGATCATGAATCCGTAGCCACATTCACTTGCAATTCATCGTAGGGGTGGTAAAATCGACGAAATTGACCAATTTTGCGCCCCTATATGTTATTTTGCAATTTACGTGTTTTTGGCATTTCGAATGCACCAAGTAGGTTTTTTGGGTCGCTGAATACCATTCCTAAGCCAGATTTACTCCTAAATAATTTTAAAATGCAAAAATAATAAAAATTTAGAAGCGTGTCAAATTAGCCATTTTTGTAAATTTCCCACCCCTACGATGATATTCGAGTAAATCTGGCTTCGGAATCGTATTCAGCGACCCAAAAAACCTCCTTGGTGCATTCGAAATGCCTAAAACACGTATTGCAAAATAACAAATGGGGGTGCAAAATTGGCCAATTTCGTCGATTTTACCACCCCTACGATGGATTGTAAGTAAATCTGGCTACGGATTCGTGTTTAGCGACCCAAAAACCTCCTAGGTGCACTCGAAATGCCAAAATACCTTTTTTGTAGAAAATACAATTTAAGACTTGGATATTTCGGACCATTTTCGCCCCCAATGAGTGAGGTTGGGGTTCCGAAGAGGTTTTAAGGTGTATGAATGATCCTGAGAACCTCCTGAAGCTGTGCGATTAAACTCTTTGAAAGTGTTACCTGATAAAGTGAATAGGGATTTCGGTCTTCAACGAATATACATATATTTTAAAAAACTGATGTAAATATAAAACGAAACTGACAATGGATAAAGGTTTTATAAAGGCTGATATTATGTATCACTTGCCAGAATCTCCACAAAACTATAATTACCAATACCATCCTTTGTAGATTGCGAGAAAGTATACTATGTTTCTTATACGAATTTTTCGAAACCCAATCCCAATCGGGAAAAAGAGATTCGATATATTTTGGCGTTTTTGACAGCTAATACAATCACGTACAATCTACATGACAGACAGTTCCATAGATTAATGGATCATTTTCAAAGTTCAGACTCTCTATGACAGACAACAAGTAACCCTTCAACAAGATACATGACAGATAGCTGATACATTGACAGTCACAGAATGCCGTGACAGACAATTCGATAAGATAGATATCAAATCAAATAGGCTTTCACATGACAAAGTATAATAAATATGTGACAGCAGGTGTCAGTGAAATACATAGATTTGTAAAATTTAAAATGTAGACCATAAGAATATCATTGCAATGTAACATGGAGTATAATTTCATTAGATGTTTCTAAATCATTTCCAATATATTTTCTGTTCCTACAATCATAGAATCAGGGAAAAATTGTGTCAACAAAAGTGAGGGAAGTCAGTGATCGGTTGATCTCAGCATTTTTCTATTGGAATAAGAAGTTGATCTATTTCTTATTTGAGGATTTCTGTGAAAAATTCTAGTGAAATACTGATTATTTTCTTTAGGATAAAGTATGAGCTTTACCAGGCTTCATATTGTAGAGTGCCGCTAAGGCAGACAGGGACCTTAAAGTTTTACTGTTATTTTGTCCTCGCTTTACTTCAAATTAAGCAGCATTGACACTTTTGTTTTACATCGGCTTTGTTGAATATTCGCTGAAGACTGAATTCTCTATTTACTTTATCGGGTAACGCTTTAACAAAGTAGAATCGTGACGTCATGCGCATTTCATCTAAACTATTCTAAACACAACCGTTTTGACTGCAGACGGGAATATTTTAGAATGTGTAATTCTCAATTTCTTATTAGAACGCGAAAACGTAAGATAAAAATGAATTACTTATGAAAACATGCTAATGGATTGAAATAGGAACAATAAGTCAGTCTTTACGTACGTTCCGGTCTCACGACGACCATCATCAGGAGACGTATTATGGCTAAAACAGGATTTCTTAAAACTAATTCTATCAGCACAAAGCGTCCTTATCGCACCAATTTCAATTTAAAATGCCCGAAACGAACAGAAGCACGAATAATCGAAACTGTAACACATTCATGTTTTAAGTGAATGAATATGTATCAAGAATCCACTGCCTAGCAATTTTCTTATAAAATTCGAAGTCATTTCAAGCAATGATGATGGTCGTGAGACCGAAACGTATGTAAATTAGAAAATAATAAGCATAATATACGAACTCATGTCAAAAAAAGTCTGTATAAGACTGAAACCAAAAAATATAAAGCTCAAGTATCCGTACACTTTCGAAACAGATGTTAATGATTTATGAGGTAATCGAAAAAGGTTGCCAGACCTTATTAGAAATATTGCTATTTGAGCGTTCTACCTAAAATATACTTTTAACATTATAAAGGCGCATGTATGAATTTCAAGGGTCTTAATTAGTATAAATCTGAGTTAATGACTGAATATGTGTTCCATGATTTACAGACTTGGAGTCACGTTTTATGTGAATCTCCAACTAAGGGAACCAATTATTATAAAAGATCTATTCTGGAGATGATTCACATAAAACTTGACTCCAATTCTGTAAATCATAGAACAGATATCCAGTCATTAAGTCAAATTAATACTAATTTGATTAATTAAAACAGTTGCAAATTCCTACTTGCTCTTTATAATGTTAAAAGTATATTTTAGGTCAAGGAAAACAAATCAACATTTATTTTTCGTTTCTTTGTGCAGGGTCTCAAATTAAAAAAACAACGAAGTACTGGGGACTTAGAGAAGCGAGTAGGTACGACTGGCAGCATACGTTCCACGGGTTCCACAGCATCCTGGATGAGTACCGAGTCGGCACAATCGGGAATGACCAATACATCGATACCGTCCGACTCTAACGCTAGTTTTGTAGTTGAGGTAAGGTTCGATGTTGCAAAAATAGCCTAATTGAATTGTTTATGACAAACTTGATATGAAATCTAAACGTCCGTTTTTAATTATTAATCTAATTTGATTGCAGGATGAACAAATGGACCCGGGAGTTATCGAAAATTATATGGGAGAATGGAAAAACGACAAAAGATCGGGTTACGGTATAAGTGAAAGATCCGACGGACTAAAGTACGAAGGTGAATGGTATGCGAACAAAAAAGACGGTTACGGTGTTACTACTTTTAGTAACGGTGAAAAAGAAGAAGGTAAATATAAGAATAACGTCCTTAAAACTAGTTCTAAGAAAAAAATATTCCTCATGCGATCGATGAAATTCCGAGAACGAATAGATGCCGCCGTTAACGCCGCTCAAAGATCGTCCAAAATAGCTCTTCAAAAAGCCGATATTGCAATTTCTCGAACCGCTACTGCCAGGGGGAAAGGAGAGCAAGCGGACTCAGCAGCGGCTCATGCGAGGGAAGATTCGGACGTGGCCATTGGGGTAGCGAAACAATATGCCCCAGATTTCAAGCAACCCGGTTTGGAAAGGCTTAGAGCCAGGCAGCAATATAGGGATCAAAATACGAAACAAAAAATTAACGACGCTTTGAGTAGTACCAATCCAGTACCCAATGATGTACCTAGTCCTTTAACTAATCAAATACCGCATCATGTTAATGTCAATATGAAATTACCCAATCAGCTAGAACCCAAAATAGGAAATCAAATAGGCAATTCCATAAATAATAAAAATTTCTATGGGAATCAGAACCAGACTGAATCTTATCAACAGCAGCAGCATAAGCTGTACTCAAATCCAGACAACACTCCAAATAAATCTTATAACAACCCTAATAGTAGTCCTCACATACATGAGTTTGGTCCCCAGATACCGAACAATATTGAAAAATTAACGAATGAAATACTATCAAGCAAATCCACGCCAAATTCCACGAATCTGGAAGAGTCCAATCAACCAGTTGCACCAGGCAACTCCTTACGCAGGATGTCGAGGAGAGTATCGGGTGATCGACCTTATTTGGGAAGTACAAGCCAACAGTCCTCCATAGACCATTTCGACCATTACAAAAGGCCACCGAGCAGAGATTCCAGTGTCGATCGATATTCCAGAGCAACTGGTCGACTCAACACCTCGATGGGTTCAAGACAAGCTTCGATAGACCGATCGGTGAAAACGTCGGAAACGCCGGATAGAACAGTGAGGGCGCCTTCGGCAGTGAGAGGTTCGACGCCGTCTCCGCAGATCTTACCACAGCCGACCAAGAACGGTGGACTGGTGACCAATTCGGCGATGAAACTACCAAGCAATGGTGCCAGTAACGGGGCTAATCCGCCTTTCGAAGATATCATCATCAGAAAGCGAGGGCTTGGACAAGACATCATTCCATCTCCCAATCAACCGAAACGAACTGAGAGCCTATTCATTCCTGGAGCCCCTGCGCCTCCCACTCCCAAGGTACGATCTTTATATATTAGCCAGATAGAAGTGAGGTGTTAATTGTATACAGCTTTTCTGGATGTTTTAGGTGCTTTCGGTAATTAGCAGATATAGACTGCTCCTGCAAAATAATTCATGTGTATTTGTCTACAGATTGCCTAGGTGAAAGCCACAGATTGATCGATAAGGGCTTGCCACAAGGCGATGTACCCGATCCATTATTTTATGTAATATATGTTCCTTCCATATTTGCTGAAATTGCAGAAGAAGTCTTAATTTCGCAATATACTGACGATATCGCCGTATATACGAGTGATAATCTGTTAATTGAGGGGGGTCAGAGGCCAAAAGGTCTAAGTAACAAAATGGAAATTCTGTAAAATTCTCGTTTGCATTCTTACAAAAATATATGTGATTTTTTCTGAAATTACTACTATATACAGGGTGTCCTCGAACTGCGTGGCCAAAATAAAACCGAAGATTCTTTGATTCGAAAAAAAGTTGATGAGCCTCAAGTGACTTGTTTAGCCGGTAGAGGGCTTCAAAGTTGCAAAAATAATTTTGTTTTTTCGATATAACTTGAGAAGGTGATGAAGGACTTTTACAATATTTAGCAAGTGAGTTACTGTCAATAATGGCCATTTTTGAGAGTGGAGCACAGAGCCTTAGAGACCATAGAAATGGCTCAAACTTGAGGATGTAACGGGAAAAGTGTCCAGAACTTTTTTGTGGTCAATGTAATTCACTCGATATTTTTTATGTAGATAGCTTATCTAATTTGAAAACTTTTCTTACTCTTAGAAAATTTTGATAAAATCAACGGATTAGCTTGAAAAAATTAATTTTCGAGTCTCTGAAATTTTGGCTTACTAATTTTACTTGATTAAAATACCTTAGTTGCCTTTGCTTTTCTAATGTCATTTTGGCATTTGAAGAATTTATTCTCAAAACTGTCAGTTTTTACTTTGCTTTCCGTAAAAATTTTATAAAATTATGGCTCAAAATTTCACTAACACTGAAATGGTTGATATGTTATTGATTTATGGACTTTGTCGTTGCAATGGCCGGAGAACGGCAAACCTTCGCGAAACTAGCAAATTTGAAGCAAATCGCAGAGAAACTGGACGCAGACGGACAAGAAGGACGTTAGAGCTCGAAGAAGAGATACTGGAAGCGGTTGAAACTGAACCTGGGATAAGCACACTACGTTTGGGACTTCGTATTGGAGCCTCAAAATCATTAGTTCATAATGTACTGAAAGAAGAACTGTTGTATCCCTATCATATTAAAACAGTTCAAGACTTATTGCCCATGGTTCCAGGTCATCGGCTAGATTTCTGTCGGCTTATTGTCCAAAGACAAAACGCAAACCCCAATTTTTGTAGAAGAATTCTGTTCACGGATGGAGCTACTTTCACGAGATGTGGTCTTTTTAACCTCCATAATGAACATTTCTATGCTGATGAAAATCCTCATGGAACGGAAATTACATATTTTCAGAATCAAACTAAAATCAATGTTTGGGTTGGAATTGTGGATAACTTTATTATTGGCCCTACCGTTATACCCGATCGATTGAACGGGGAGAACTACTTGAACTTTTTGGAACAAAGGCTACTTGAACTGTTGGAAGACTTGCCCTTACACATTCGTCGTGGCCTTTGGTTTATCCATGATGGTGCACCTCCTCATTTCACATTAGCTGTGAGGCGACATTTGAATGCGGAATATCCAGATCGCTGGATAGGTAGAGGACACGATGCACCAGTGAACTGGCCGGCCCGCTCCCCTGATTTGACGCCCTGCGACTTCTTTCTATGGGGCGCTTTGAAGTCGGAAGTTTATGCAGCTCCAGTAAACACACGAGGGGAATTGTTGCAACGAATTAATCATGAAGCGGATTTATTGAAGAATGATGCTGAAGTACTAGCCAGAGTTCAATCCAATTTCTTGAAACGAATTAATTTGTGTATTCAGGAAAATGGGCAACATATCGAACAATTGATGCCTTAGCGATTTCCCAAAAAGTTTTGTTGTTTCTTTTAATTTAGCATTTGTTTTTCCTAAATAATCACATCGTTTCCTCATTTCTATTGTTTTTATTATTCGTGTTTTACCGAGATATTAACCATTTCAGTGTTAGTGAAATTTTGAGCCATAATTTCATTAAATTTGTACGGAAAGCAAAGTAAAAACTGACAGTTTTGAGAATAAATTCTCCAAATGCCAAAATGAAAACCGCGAAGAGGTGTTGCTTGCTGAATCTACTGCCAGTTTTTCTCCGGCATGGTAGTTCTCTCCCGAGACATTATTAGTGCAGTCAAATGGGTATTGGACCCGTAAATCCTTGGGAAATGGATCAAATAAAGATGCGCAAATTGCTTATATTGCTTATAAACAATAATTAAATACTCTAATTAGCTTATTTTTAGGGTCGTTTTCGGATAATTTTGGTATTCTAAGATTGATTTTATCGTCAATATTGTCGAATGTGTACCCACAAATTTGCTAAATTGTTATAAACAAAATAAATTTATTATTAAATATACGAACTTGACCAAAATGTCGAGGTTATAGTCGTTTTTGGATAATTTTGGCCTCATGAGTACGACTTTATTGCTATTATGGTCTTTAAATGCGTACATAAATTTTTGAATTGTTATAAGCAAATTATTTATGAGCAAGTATAGGAATTGTGCCAAAATTCCAAGTGTAATGTGTATTTAAAATTGATCTATATTAATAATCAAATAAATTATATCAAGAAGCAAAACAAATCGATATGTAAGTTATTAGAAAAATGTCAATTTTGAATCGCATAAATACAAAATATTTTATAGAGGAAAAAATATTCTTTGAGCGGCATTAAAGCGGGAATTTTAAAGTATTATTCGTGATAAATTTGAATAAAACTAATTATTTCTCAGTTATATGAATTAAGCTATTTTTTTGAGCATGCAATTTTTTTATTATATTAAGACTTGATTCATTTCATCAATTTTGTCAAAAAAAAAACAAGTTCTGAGTGTGCATATCGCTGCTCTGGAAGAACAATGACGTAACTGCCAAAGTGATAATTGTTCAGGAAACGCAAGAAACCAAGAGTTATTTTTTGAAAACTCCATAATTCAAAACATAATTTCTCTATGGAAATGGGACTCGGGAAAATTGTTACAATATAGTTCACAATAATGTTCAAAATATTTCTTTTGTTAAAATTTACCCCGTACCGCCACCATCACCTCCCTTCAGCAAATGCGTCATTGTTCTCCTAAAATTATGAATCAAAATAACAAATTCGGGCAAAAGCGAAAGGGTGAGAAAAAAGTAGTTCTTGATAATTGACTTTATTTTAGCTGAAAAGGAACTGTAAGCTAAGCTAAACTAGATTGTAGATTAAATTATACCAAACTGAACATTGTAAGTATAAAACTTAATTATTCAAACTTAAGTAACGTAATGATAAAGATAAAATTTTACAATTTAGTAGTTAGAGAATCATAGAAACCTTTATAATATCTGGGAATTATATTGTTGTTCACCAAACTATTTGAATTTTGAATTTTATTTTCTGACAGTACTAGCTTTTCAGTATAAGCAGGTTTCAAAGCGATATTAGTTGCTTTTATATTCTGTGCCGAACGCAGCATTGGCTGTCGATAACCCAGAGCTTGAAGATCCATCGCTGCTTTCTGGATCGTAATTGTCATCTAAGCCAGATGAAAAATCTGACCAACTTTTAGAAATGCTAGGAGGCTTAGGGGCTGCTTTTGGTGATACCCTTTTCAACAATGATCTTGTTGAGCTACCGCTTTGATTAACATAAGAAATCTGTAACTTCTGTTACATGTGTGACCATCAAATCACATTGGGAGGATGAAGATAGGGGCACTAGATTGCTATATGTTCTTGTAAGCTCTTGTTCTGGTTCCATCAGGTTACCAATCCGCATGGGTGTGAGTTCACGTTTTGATGTTGATGAATGTGGCTCCTCTTTGCTAACCGAACTTGTGCGGCACAGTGTTTGCGGTTCACTTAATGATGTGTCATTATTCTCCTCCATTACATTCTCTTCTGTTACATTTTTACGAAGAAGGAGTTAGAATCTTCTTTGATCGAGAGGTCATTTTCGACTAAAAACGAAGAATTTATTTCTAAAAAAACATTAACAAAAAGACATAATAGTATCCCTGATGTCTACTAATTCGCCTCAACAATTACATTAAGAACAGTTATGACGTAAATAAAGCCTATTGTCAGGTTTAATAACGGCGAAAAGTACAATTAGGACACGAACTTGAAATGAGACACTAGATAAACAATGACACAAAGTACACTCACGTCGTTGTCGCACTGATATCTTAGTTCAAGTGGTTTAAATTAAGTCAAATTTTTCAATTGCGTCGTTGTTCCATCGGGCACTAACACACACTCAATAACGTCGAGGCACATAACTGAATCATGCGGCGGTGTTCTTCCGAAACTACGTCACGAACAGTTGATATTTCTACAACGACGCAACTTCCCCTAGCGGTCATTAGAGCAACTACATTTGCGTCGTTGTTCTCCCATGCGAGTTACATATTTTTGAGAACAAGGAGGTACTCAACCACAATTACCCTAATTTTGCAGTTACGTCATTGTTCTTCCAGAGCAGCGATATTATATAAAAATCAATAAAAACGTCACATTTCTTTTTTCTTCATTTGTTAATGAATAATTTGTTATCTATCAATTTAAAGATCATGATAGCAATGAAATCGTACTCCGAAAACATCTGTAAACTTGACATTTTGGTCAAATTCGTATATTTAATACTTAATATAGTTTGTTTATAACAAATTAGCAAATTTGTGGGTATACATTCGACGATATTGACGATGAAATCAAACTCAAAATACCAAAAATATCCGAAAATAACTATAAACTCGATATTTTGGTTAAATTTGTATTTTTATTAATAAACATAATTGTTTATAACAATCCAGAAATGTATGTATACATTCAAAGACCATAATATTAATAAAATCGTACTCAGGATGCCAAAATTATCCGGAAACAACTATAAACTCGATATTTTGGTCAAATTTGTATTTTTATTAATAAACATAATTTACTAATAACAAATTAAGAAATTTGTGGGTATACATTCGACGATATTGACGATAAAATCAAACTCAGAATACCAAAATTATCCGAAAACGATCCTAAAAATGAGCTGATTAAATTGTTTATAAACAATATGAACAATTTTCGCAACTTTATTTGTAGCCAGCTTTTTTCCTGAATACATTCTGAAAGGATTGCACTTTGTCTCATCAAAATCGATCCATTTCTCAAGAATTTTTATACCCATTTATCCGCATTATATTTGTAACTTTCAAAATTGTATTTTAATATTCTAAATATGAATTTTTATTCGTCGTGAAGTATTTTTATGAGTTAAAACCCATCGTGCCCCCACTTAGACCCCTTTGTATTTTACATGTACTTATAAAAATATTATGTAGGCAAAAATAAAAAGCAAAATCGCAAAAGTACAAGAGTTATAATAAAAAATTTACATAACAATAATATTAATACGAAACACATATTATTCCGTCTCAGAATCTGAATCTAAATCGGGAGAGTCTGTGTTGTCAATTTCGTTAATTTTCTGAATTTTTGATAGTTTTCCTTCATACGATTGGTCATTGTAAATCCAAAGTTGACGTAAGTGATATACTTTGCTACATGGTAGAAGTGGAGTAGGAAGAATTTTTTGGAGATCAAAACATATGGCGACATATGACGACTTCCAGGAGATTCTTTAGCTAAGCTACTATGGTAAAACATAATTTCCGGTTACTTGGACTGCACGCATGCAATCTATATAGGTAGTATCTGTTGGGTGATTGGTGAAGCGGTGGAATGTAGTAGCTGGTTCCCTGGACGCACATCAAGGTCGACTGTGGCTCCATCTATTGCGCAGTGGCAGCAAGTCGTCAAAACCTTCCACAAAAACCGCTGAAGCTTTATCCGCAAGAGGGCCTACACTGTTCGTAGGTTTCTATATTGTTTGCCACTAAAAAATTATATGTAAATGATTGGGAAATAGGTCCCATTAACACATATGTCCTCTATATTTTCGTCTTTCCATACGTTTCGGTCTTACGACCATCATCAGAAGGGATTTGATAACTAATTCACATCAACTAAAGCGCAGAATTTCTTAAACTAATTGTACTAAGCACTGAGCGTCTTCATGGCATTAATTTCTATTAAAAAGGCCTACGTCGCAACAACGAGGAAAACGGGGTAATTGAAATTGTAATTGTATTAGAAAACCACTACACAGTAATGTTTCTACAATTGAAAACAACATATCTCGAGGAGGAGGCAGAACAGTCTGACTAACTTATAACTAAAATCCCTTCTGCAAGTATTTTATTAATTAAATTTGTACAAATTTGACTCAACGATTGTAAATCGGTTCTATGATTTTCGGAATTAACATCACGTTTCATGTGAATCATCTCCACTGATGGTTATAATCAAAACAATGTTTAGCCAGGGCGTTGGAAGTTTTCTGTTTTTAGTACTATACTTATCACCATACATAATTTTTTGTAAATATTGTTTAAAGATTGTTTATCTTGATAATTACATTATTATATATGATGTACCGTTATTGATTTTGTTTATTCTTTCTTTAATGATGGAGTTTAAAAATCTCATTTCCAGTATACTCTTTTCAATTTTTTGGGTGTGACAAATTTACAGCGCGCTCTGTAAGGCTGCAAATTTGAGGATCTCAACAGTCTCTTCCAAGCCCAGACGCTTGCCTTGCCATCTACAGATATGTGAAGAAGCTATGGTAAGATAAATGAGATCTGGATCTGATCGGACAGTCAAGCAGCACACAACGCACTGAAAAGCCGGACTGTGTTCTCGAGACTCGTCAGGGATACCAAGGAGATCCTTAACAGGCAAGTCGATGGAAACAGGTTCAACCTGGCCTGGAATGAGAAAGCGGGCAAACTGGGCAGAGATGGGGCAGACTAGACGGCCCTCAAGACTCTCTTGCTGGTAACCAGGTGGTCCAAGGGTAAGCAATATACTCTGGCTGAGTAGGCAAGTCGTCAGACTAGTCGTTGGCAACAGGCTCAACATGGCCTGGATCCCAGGTCATTCAGAAATAAGGGAGCGGGCAAACTGGCCATATACAGGGTAAGACTGGACGGTACTCAAGACCCTCTTGCTGGTATTCTCTACAACGGGGATATGCAGATCTTGCGGAACGATCAACATGCCTCAGCATGTAGAAACATTGACAGCGGTATAATCAAATGCCCCCTGAAAAACGTAGCATGGGATAGTGTACAAGGGTATTTGGCCAAGTGCACTTTCAAAGCCCGTTACCATCTCAACCAAATGTCCTAATATGCATGATTGTCATTTGTGAAGGATATAAAACGTAATTTTCTTAAATATCTCAAACCCCGATTTTAAATCAATCCTAAATTCTTCACATAGCACCCTTTAGTCATCGAGTACAAGAAGATTATTAATAGAAAAATATTTCGGAACATTATCGTAGAGTAAATAAAAGTTAATGGAACTTCCACTACTAGAATTTATTGATTTATGATAATATATGTAATCAATGTGTCCGATTGTTATTCAAATTGGCTATATTTCATACTTCAATGGTCAGCAATAAACTCAGTGGTGAAGCAAACATGCTTTTCATTGAATCTATCACAAATTTCTACTCGTAACTCGTGCATAATTATATACATTCGTATTGAAACATATTTGTTTGTTCTCCTATTTTATCCCTGATTGGCATTTCAGCTGGAAAATATAGCTTTTCATAGTCACTTCTTTTAAATTCCTTTAAAAATTCATATACATACACCGAAGCTTTCCAACAAATAACCTCCATTCTATCACCAAAAATCGATGACAGTTTATGTCAAATAGTCTTCAGCACAAGTGCTATACGAGAGCATATAGATCTGAATAAATCTACATCTCCTGGCCTGGCTGGAATTTCGCACATCTTTTAAAAGAATGTACCTTTTCAATCTGCCATCCTCTTTCATAGATTTTGCAATATTCGTTCGATCATCACTGTCTAATAATAATAACCTTTTTCAAATAAAGGTGATGAATTCAATCAACAAAATCATAGACCAATAAGCCTAACTCCTATTATAGTCAATATTATGAAATCCATTATTACTAAAAAATGCTAACATTCCTCTAGATTACCAAGTTATACTGGAAGAAGAACAATCATTCCCCCCTGGCCGTTCCGTTGTTACCAATCTATTAAAATGCATAAATGACTAGCCATTAGTTCTAGATAAGAAGCTAGCTGTTGATGTAATATACCTTAATTTATCTAGGGCTTTTGACCGTGTTCCCAGTGATCTCTTGCTGGCCAAATTGGAACACACTATGGTATCAGACTTCCTTTCAAATCGAACCTTCTGTATTAGAGCTACGGCTACTTATCCTCTACAGTAAGCGTTCTGAGTGGTGTACCCCAGGGCACGGTGTTGGGACCTCTGTTATTCCTGACCTACGTCTCGGACATTGTTTACCATGTTAAATTTAAGAAATCCTGCTTCGTCAATGATATGAAGATTTATGCAAACCCATATACCAGCATATAGAGCTACAAGAAGATCTCGATAGGATATCTGTTTGGTATTCTGATTGTGCGCTCCCTCTGAATATCAACAAATGTGTTATGCTCCATTTAGGCAAAACAAAATCGCTTGGACTATAATGTCGGTGGTGTAAACATATTACCTGTAGCCCATCATATAGATCTTGGTGTTACAGTAGCCGAAAATTCATCATGGTCAAACCATATAGCAACAATTTGCAAGCCTTTACAAAAATTCCTCCTTTGTGGTTCAATAAAGAATACACGCTCAGTTCTGGAATTCGCTGGACCTGTTTGGAACGTACATCTGATCCATGATGCAACACTTCTTGAATCCGTGCAAAGGTATTCCACTCGCATACCTTACAGACTTTCCAATTTAATAAACATGCAAAAATTTTGAGACAGACGTCCACGTGGTGATCTAATCATAACATATAGAACCCTCCGATAACTATTTGGCATTGATTTGGACGAACTATACACATTAAACAATGACCAACGTCTCAGAGGCCATTCCTGGAAACTCAAAAAAGAAAAAATTTCAACAACAACGAGACAAGATTTTTTGTTTTACCGTGTCTTCGAAGTCTGGAATCGCCTACCTGCTTTTGTAGTACCTGTCTAATGAACTCAAAATGGCCGTCTAAGACACTAGGTACGTAACAAACAACACGCTATTTTATAGTCACAGTTATCACTTCGCTCAATCTCTTAAATATACTTTCGTGAATTAGATATTTGTTCTATTACTGCAGTTACTGCAATTAGCATGAATATATTCGCCGACTGACTGACTTAATGAATTCTTCACTGCACTGACTGAAATATGTTGAAGTTTCTCTCAGTATTCGTACTATAGGCCCGAGTTGAACATATGTTATGGGCGTCCCCAAGTCAACGTACTGGTCTCTTGCGAAGACGGCTATGGATGGACTTTGTTTGTCCTGGCTAGTTCAGCTATTAGCAGCATCATTTTCAAAAGCTTCCATGGACATATTTTTTGGAAGTGGAGACCCCACAGCGGCTGCAGATATCTGTTCATAGATTATTGAACAAGAAATATGTGATTGAGTTAAAATTCAAACTAAGGAAGATGTCAGCCTCAGCGGGCATGTTAGATGCGAGTATAATCCAGAAATCATTCATGTTGTATCTGGAATGAGAACATTGGTAAAGAGGGATTCTACATCAAACTAACAAGCAAATTGTGCGAATCAACATCAAGGGTCTTGAGTCTTTCAACAAAATGGAAGGAATTTAGGATGAAAGAATCAGAATTTCCTACAAGGGGTTTCAGGGTGGAAAAGATGTATTGTGAAAGTATATAAGTAGGGCTACCTATGGGTACATGTACTAAAAATTGAACTCAGGGGTATGGGGTGTTCGTGAATTTTTGGTAAGCGACAAAGGCGGATACTATGGAAAAAATGTACGAATCGGAGGAAGTTCTCTTTTGGACATTTCCTGCTGTTTTCAATACGAAAATCACCAGCGCCAAAATTTAAGCATTTCTGATGATTCAACTGTTTTCACGTATTCGCGATTCCTAGAAGGTTTCAGAGATACACAATGAGTAATTTGTAAACTCGTGCATAGCTTATGTTCAGCTTGAAATGTTATTTATTATTTTTAGCATGGAGAACTTTACTTGTTATCTAATTTCAGCTTAGTCAGTAGTCGACTTCTATCTGTATTGGAATGCGGCGCTTCAACAGTATTTATCATTGGAATTGATCGCGGTTGCCAAATCTAAACGTACGTGAGATCTTGATGGTTTCTTTATGTTTATTTGTATTAAGGGAATTTTAGAAAAGAAAAAGTAGACACGCTATCTATTTTGGTAGCGGAAAAGATTGGATGATATGAATCATAAACCATCTATCCTGAGCGTAGCGATTAAAACGGAATTTCAAGCATTTTAATTGGGCGTAGATAGATACAACCAGATATCTTCATTACATAAGTGCGGTTAAAATTAATGTGAGGTGATGAAATGAAACCTACAATATATACGAGGGCAAGGGGAAACGTCTCTAAAAAAAATCTGTTGTCTGTAAAGTCGGTTTACTGACGATAGTTGAACGTGACAACGTCATAAGAAAATACTGATGGGATGGTTTCATTTTTCAAAAGAAATTTTTAATTTTATTTGTTTGATAGATATTTTGTATGGATATAGAGAAGGAGGTAAATGGAAATCACAATTGAATTGATCAAGTTAAATTTATTTGTACGCATAAATACAATTATGTCAATTTAGCTTTTAGAAAGCCCGCCTCAATGTGTTTGATATAGGAGAAAATTGTTCCCTTTGACGGCTGGCTGGTCCTACCTGTCATTTCAGACACGTTGTTATGATATGTGGAAGATTTAACATTTATGTTTTAATTTTTTGAAATCATAGCTACGCTCGATAATTATTTCGATCGAATAGTAAAGCAATTGATTTTTTACTCATCGTGAAACAGTTCTGTTAACTTATTGTTATAGTTTTGTCAATTATAGCATAACCTACAATCGCTGCACTAGCGGACCGATGCTATTTATTTTAATGATGAAAGCACGAATATTCGACAATATATCACTGAACATATATTTAATATCGGAAGAATCATTACCTTTTTCGCGTCAATTATCGTTGCTATAAACAATTGACACCACATTCACTTTTCACTGCACTTCATACTTGACGAAAACATGTAAATGTATTATTTTGTATAGCAGCTGTCCACGCGCATCTTATCGGTCAGTCAAGTAGGAGAGCTGCTTGCACTTCAAGCCTTAAATGGAACGCCTCAGAGCGAGGTAACGCACAGCCAGTCAGAGCGAGGTAACGGCAAATGAGTCATGTTTTCTCGTGCGTGCAGCCGACTCCATCGAATTATAAGACGTTATCACGTCAAAAATTAAATGTCTCTAAAAATTATACGATTTCGGTAATCCTGCAAAATAAGCTTTTTTTCGGTGATGACCTCATCGTTGGAGCCAAATCTTTTTCCGCCGGGCCATTACTACAAGTTTGGGACTAAATAAAAATCGCAGGGGGCAAATCTGGATAATATTCAGTTCGTAGCGCAATTCATGGAATTTTGCCATTTCGACTGCGGACCTGTGAGCCGGTACGTTGTCCTGGTGGGAGAGCACTTTTTATTTGCCAAATGCGGCCGCTTTAAATCGGCGTCGAATCGATCCAACAGCTCTGCATAATATACGCCGGTGATCCGTTTGCCCTTTTCAAGGTAATCGATATGGACGAAACCGTGTGCATCCCAAAAAACTGTCGCCAAGGCTTTGTTGACCGATAAACCCACTTTGACCTTTTTCGGCTTTCGACTGTTGTTTGGTCTCTGGTGTATTGTGATGGATCCATTGCTACCTACTTTCCACTCATAACCTCATTATGACGTAAGTAACAAAAGAGGTACTGCACGCGACTGGACTAGGCAGTGGAGATGGGGGTGGTTCTATAAGATTTAAAAAGCGCCAGGTAATTTGTTATATTAACCTCTCTCGTAGCGAACTGCAACCAACCTGTATAAATTACCAAACAAGGTTAACGCTATTACCAACTGAAAAGTAAGAAATTAAATCTGAAACCCTTGTAACAAAATATAATGTTCAGTTATAGTTAACAAAAAAAAATAAACATATAATAATCTATAGTGATAAAATAATTATTGATAGTGAATGACAAAACTCAACATGTATGGAACGCTTTAGTATGGTACCACAAATATAGCTATATCCTTGGCGTACAGTGAACATAAAAATATTAGATTATTCCGATATGCTAGAAACTAAATAAAAATGACTTCCCAAGTCAGTTAAATTGATATTCTGCAATCAAATGTGAAACAAATAAATTTCTAGATAACTAGTTCAGCTATAGCAATATCAGCTTATAATAAAATTATGGCCCTAACTAAGACTTGCCGCTACTTAAATGTGTTAAGATGTGTATTGTTGAGGTGCCCCAAGAACACACAGGAATATCACCTGAGCACAAAGGAACTCTCGGTTACCCTCCAAGTCGACTCTCTGGAAAACCCCAGGAAGAAGGAAAAAACCCTACAATGATATACCCATTCTATAAGAGTTGATAGCTTGAGGAGAAAAAATAAGAAATCTAGCTTTTTACACGAAAAGGGTTCAAACGTTATAAACGAGACCACGTTTATCTTCAAAAATGAAATCAAATCAGGAATATCTTCAAATGCTGATATGAACAGTATTGATAAAAATCAGTCGCACTGAAATTATGAGAACGATTTAGGAAATTTCGAAGAAGAACACGTGCTTTTACTTACATATAATAATGGTGGCAACAAACATATCCCTTTGAAGGCTAAATTTCTGGTTAAATATTCCAAATCTCCAAAATACAATTATAACAACCAGAAATCAAATTGTCTGTCTTTCGCAAATAAATCCCACACAATGGTTAAAGTACTAACAAAACTGCCATTGCGAAAAACAAATGTCACACCAAAATTAACTTCAGACAGAAAGCAACGTTACCTACTCATCGATTTAATATCGCAATCCTTTTTTTGTTACCTGCAATCAGAAAAAAAGAAATTCAGATACTCGACTAACATCGGTGACTCGTCGCTACAGGCAATATAAAATATTCAATAATTGTAACATAATACCTCCACAAGATACCAACTACTGAATTTGAATTGTAACACCATGTTTCATCCACGATTACGAAACGGCGCAAAAACTCCTCATCGCAATTGAACATCGCCAAACACTCCTTTGAAGTTGTCACATGGTTGCGCTTGCTGTCAACAGATAGCCAATGCGGCACCCATCTGGCAGATAGTTTTCTCATATTCAAAAATTTATGTAAAATGTTCCGTACCCGTTCGGTTGAGATGCCCATAGCCTCGGCAAGCTCGTGCACTTTAATTCACCGAACGTCCAATATCATGCTATGGATTTTATCGACTATTCTTGGCGTTGTAATCTCAATTGGACGACCAGAACGTTCGGCGTTCTTTGTGGTCATACTACTACAACGAAAATCAGTAAACCATTAGTGAATCGTTCCAATCGATGGTGAAGAGTCCCCATTATGTTTAACAAGCGATGCGACGCAGGAAATAATGTTTAACCAAGACGCGAAATTCACTTTTTCCATGTTTACAAAAATCTTTAAGGTTGCTTGCTTTCGATGGGTGTCAAACCAGAACTGAATGACATATCACTCTGAAAATTTCAATGCTTCTAGTTGTTACACGGAATTTTCGATTGTGGTGATTATTTTTCACCTTGCCCTCGTGGCTTATCTGTCATTTGTATCGTTGTATCGAGTTTTATTATATCTTCTAACCTTCTCGACCTGCTGAAATATTTTATCTTTACGTCTCACTTTAATGTTGTATCACCTGTTAGATGGCAGCAGCAATCACATTGTTGCTAATATACGAAGATATCAGTCTGTGACAAATTCCAGAGATGGTACAGAATGTTCTTGTGAAACGTATAGAAACCAAAGTAACAGCGTTGTCGAATTTAAATACCTACCCAAAAGTGGGAACTTCCACCTATCAAATATCGTTTTTCATTTGTTGAACATGTTCGAGGGTAGGTAACTAGTTTGATGGATGAAGCATACCTCACATATCATTGGTACGCTGCTGTGCTTTGCGACTCTCGCTCTTCATTCTCGACTATGAGAACAAGAGCGAGAAGTTACCAGCTCTCTTTCATGAATGTAAAGTTCGTAAATCGGTCTACCAATACCAATAAGTAAGAGTAACCCGAGGACCTCTTTAAAAAGGGTCCAAGATGATTCATATGGACAGTGTGGAATGGAATGCCTATTTTGTCAATGTTGTTTAGTTTACCTGGGCGCTATCCCTCTGGAAGTTGGTATAGACATTCAATGCAGGATCCAATATATCCTTTCACGTAGTTCTTCATCCTTGGCCACCAATAAATCTCTCTAATTTTACATAATGTTTTCTCTAGGGCTGGATGACCCAATCCATCATGGCATTTTTGAACAATTTTTCACCTTAATTTTTTAGGAATGACCAATAATTTTGTATTCCCATTTGTCTTGTATAGTCTGCCATTCACCATTGTATACTCTTCAAGTATTCTCTTCTCTTCTTAGGTACTACGTTTTTTTTATCAACAATTTCTACCAACTGTTTATCTTCTTTTTGCGCTAAGTGTTAATCAATCATCCTCTTCGAGAGTATTCACCACTACCATTAGTCCATCAGATGCCTCATATGTAAGTCTCGAGAGTGCATGAACATATTAGTACCACTGCGGTGTTCTATTTCGAATGTAAATTCTTGTGCCTTCAACCAGCATCTACCAATAAGTTGTTTCTTTGCAAAAGTTGCTAAATTACTCTTACCGTTTCCAATTCACTTGAATGGTATTTCTGTTCATTTTTTGTGGTTTGACGACTACTGTATGTGACAGGATGTAGTCGGCCATCTGTAAGACACCTCTGCATAAGGATACCACTCTACGAGTAGAGTTATCTATGATACCACCTAATCCCAATTTGCTAGGATCTACATATAGTTCGGTACATAAACTACGGTTATACATTTTAAGTACATAATAGCAGAAATCACTGAGTAGTGGACTTACAGAATTTTGAAATTAGTATCTGATAATATAGTAATTTAATGCAACTAAAATTAAAGCTTGTATTTTCTACAGCGCCAATATCCCCACCACAGTATCGGATCATGAACCTGTAACGCAACAAAATTAAACAAGTAGCAAAAGCCTTGAATTATTTTACTTCAAGAATGAATTTCTGTCTCAATGCGAATCGCTGTAAACATGTCAACATTGCAAATTACGCCGTCACAGATGTGGTGGGGTCGTCTGGATGTCTAAAATCGTCGCTGAGCTGTCGCAGGCAAAGTAACCTTTCACTATATAGAGAACGCAGTGCGGTGCGGTTATTTCTGCGATATAAGACGTCGAACACAGCATGCACTGGTACCAACAGGAGGACGACGAGGATGAAGACATTATGTTTTCTCCCGCGCTGATGGCCCGACGGGCTTCCGAAAGCTGGATTGATACACCACCGATAGAGGTCACTCATTTACTCTCTCATACATCAATTAGTGTCTGGTAGGATTTGTTTCCGCTTCCGAATTGCGCAATGCAGTATTTCCGGTAGTATGTTACGTTTTCGAATAGCGGAAATTATGAGGATAGTCTACTATTTGATGATTTGAATTTTTTTTTATTTTACTTAAGAACTACTAATAGCCATTTTGATTTTTGTGCATGTGAAGACTTGGCTAATGCTATAGTGATGTACGATTAATTTCTACGGACACAAAATGAATTAATTTACTTGCGACATGTTTTTGCATCCTTATTGGCATTTTACAAACTCAGGTATCAATTAATTATTGTTTTATCGAAGTTTCTATCATGACCTTGATGCTTTTTATAGGAAAAAAGAAAATTCTCAAGAGTAATATATTGAAAAAAAGGTTAAGAGTAGGACATTTATTATCACAAAAGTAGATCGAGAGAAAAAGAGATATAAAATTGCATATAAAACCAAACATGCACGTTGCACGCTTCTGTAACATTATTTTCATAATGTAAAAGTTTCAAGGTTATGAATAGATTCTAAATTTATAAATTGATTGTATACACTTACATATAGTGATTCAAGATGATCTAAAATAATCTTCATATTCAAACATTGGTAACTATTCTATAGATTTGATTTGTTTCCAATGTTGAGTTTTTGGTACCTACCGTTCATGGCTACCATCTAGGTTACCATTTACCAACTCGTCTAATAAATTGCTAACTGTGGTTTTTCAAACTAAGAATTACTGGTACTCGTCATGAGTTATGGTCTTGTTAGTCGCCAGTTTGGCTCAAAAGTTGCTAAGCTAGGGTTTTCCAACCTAGAATTAAGACTTGTCCAGTAACATACTTTTTGGTTTACTTCATGATTTGTCACCAAGCTTACCAACTTGACTTGAAAAGATCAGAGTTGCTACTTTCTTCCTGGTATTTGGCGGCTCATGGAGCTCATTATTTTAAATCATTAGATTAGGTTGATTGAATTTATGGAGAACCGTGTCATAATCTTCTGTGGGTTGTATAGTGTAGCAAATAATCAATCATTTTGGTTATTCTAAGTGGTTTATCACACTAAAACAGTCTTCAATCCGGCCCGCGACAACTAATGGCGTATTGTTGCTATTGTTGTTGTGATAAGTTGGATAAAAAGACACATAATGATAATAACTCGGTTTTATTTACTTGCTAGGTAAAGCTTAATGACAAGTATAATACGCAGAAAATTTAACTTGAGGATAATAACTAACAAATAATTGAAATCAATCCCACTAACAATATAAACATTAAAAGATATAAACATATAACATATGAACATTATAACATATGAAATACTAATGAATGAGATTCATGTAATTGTGATTTTCCACTGACAATAGTTTGTAGTTGTGGACCAATTCTACTTGTGCCAATTATTAAGAGAGATTTAAGATGCTCCTCGGTTAACTTAGATATGTAAACATTCTTTGTGTACATTTTGGAGAATGTTTTCTTACACAAGTAAGTAATACCAAAAACAGAAAACTGCCCATGAGCAAATTTATGCAAATTATCAAATTGTACCAGTGGAAGACTCTTATAAAATTCCAACAAAGATGAGTTTTGATATTTGCTCTTAATGGTATCACTGCACTGTAAATCAATAAATTCCATTTGAAGTTCCGGGACTATGGTTTCGATGTCAGTATCGAAAGGATTTTGAAAAATCTTAATTTCATTCGCAATGACATCAAAGTCTGAGAAACGAGTATCAAAATTTATCTTCAAAGCACTCAAAGCTTCGATTGCAAAATCGACGGGGAATTCAGTCTAACTAATGTGGCTGAATATTTCACATTTTTTTAAATGTGTGAAACATTTTGTACGTAATTGTTATTATTTTTTGCCGGAAAGATTTGATATTGGTATATAAATCAGGGAGAAGCTGGTTTTCTCCTTGCAATTTCGAATTTAGTTCGTTCATACGTTTTGTCAAATCGACATAGAAGCTATTTTGTAATTCGGTAAGAGGGCGATGCTTTTCATTCAAAAAAGGACTTTTCCGCAACTAAGCCAGCGTATGGCAGTATGATATGGTAAGTCATTTTCTCCAATCTCTTCTGTGATTCAGTCCAGGGGATCTGATGAAGTTAACAACTGATATGACTGAGCATTTCAGACATATCCAAACATTTCCCGGACAAGAACTCTTGATGAATGTAATTGATTCACCATCATTTTCTACAGCCTCTGATACAAGAGCAACCACTCCTTTATTTTTACCACACAAGGCCAGAGAAAACCACTCAAGATGTCCATGTCGGACAGTTGAGATGATATATTTTCTACCATCTGAGCCACGGTGTTTGCTGACAAACTGACAGTTTTAAATAATTTTACCTTTCCGGAGCACATTTCTTCGGCTACTGCAATTACGCATTCTTAGATCACTTCTCCATCGGTGAGTGGTTTTCCACGTTTCGCAGTTTCAAGGACCACACAAAAGCTGGCACGAGTTGCAGCCTCTTATTCAGTATTGAGTTTCATAAACAAAAATTGATGCGATTTCAACCCGCACTTCAGAGCTTCAAATTTTTCTGTCCGCAAACTCCCCGTATATTTGAGTACCTAATTTTAAAATGTTTCGTTTCAAATGACGTTTAATGTTGTATTCTTTGAGAACGGCTATGATTTCATTGTAAATCAAGCATAGTGCCTTCTTACTGAACTCAATTACGAAATATTGAAAGTTCCACTAATCTTCAAATGTTCTGCATTCACTGTCTACTTTTCGCTTCTGCTCCATACTAGTAAATCACACACAAAAACAACAAGTCAAATCAAAATACGTTTTAAGGTGTTACGTACTAGTTTATTTCAAAACAGACAGTTTCGCTGCCTTCGCCTTCTTTAAGCGGACTTATATTCCAATTATTGTCATCTAGAAATGAGTGGAATACAGAGCATTCTCGAAACAACCAGATTATTAGAGTAACAATTTTGAGATCATTTGTAGTAAAATTACAGAGAAATTCCCCGTGACCGACGTTATAGTCAAGGTGACCGACCACAAGGTGCATTAAAGAATATTTTAAACATCATATTCGGGTTCAGCTACCCCGAGTGACAAATTTGGGACGTTTTCAATAAAATTTCTGTAAATTCCCTGAGACCGACGTGGTACCCATTTTTAAACATCATATTCGTGTTCAGCACCCTCAAAAATCCCTGAGTGACCAATTCCAGCTATTTTCAGTGCTCATTTTCAAAGTTATATAATTAGATAAATCGTCTCCAGAAAATGGCATGAAAATGTCAATTTTTCACGTGTTAAAATTCAGAAAATCCAATGCCCCACATTTTTTTGGTTCGACTTCCCGAATCAAATGAGCCTAGTTACATCAAAATCCGTTCATTCGCTCAAAAATTCCAGGGTTGGCCTAATTTTGTGCTTTATTTCCTTGACTATATATGATGTCTTCATTACCAGCCCTTTAATCCCATCACGTAGAAATTCTATTGCATGCGAACGTATATTAGCAACAAATTCGTAAAGTTATATGTTCTGGTAACAACTGCCACACAATTCGCATTATCTAGTATGCAAACTAAGGTTCAATAATAATCATAAAATAGATCGTTACGTCACTTGAATATTAAAAGGTGAATTTCGGACAGTTAGGAGGTTAAAAACCCGGAAAAATTTTTTGGCCAGATTACAATACTTCCTTTACACCATATACTAGGTATAGTGAAGGAAGTAAAAATCAAAAATAGAATAGAAACATTATTCCCTTTGTCTGACCAGTCAACGCACGTTGATACTTTTGGCTTCATTAATTTAACACATTTTTACATAATGGAGTTCTTCTTACGTCAAAAATAGTTCAGCGCTAATAGTAAGTTCTACATGTCAGCTATATAACATGAATGTGTATGTGATTTGGTTAGTGTAATGTACGATCCTTCAACTACAGACTAAAATTATTATATTATGTTCAAAGTTAACAGATTAATCAACTTAATGTGTAACAATCGGTAAACTATATGGAAATGTAACATAATAAGTTAATTGATGATAATATGATTCGCTATATATCGTGGGAGGTATATTTAACTCATCAATTAACCAACCCAAGGTTGTGCCAAGTTGATTTAAACTTGGCACTGCTCTCATTATTTGTCAGAAACAAGAACTTGCAAATGGATTAATAAGAACCTTTTGTACTTACTTTGTTATTTAATTTATTATTAAGAATCAGATTACGCCCCGGAGTATTTTTCACATGCACTTTAGCTCCCAAACATACACTGGAGTTCTCAAACTCCAGAATAGTATACTTCCGGATCTCAGATTCTATTCTGGAGAGAGCTATTCGTCTGATTTTAATTCAAGGTTTTTATGAAACTTTTACCATCTTTATCTAGAGCTTCTAGAATTATCCAATTTTGTCTTAGATTTCAACATGGACACAACTATATGAATATAATAGAAATTTTGTACAATTTCAATGTAACCTAGTAACTATTATCTTAAAATGATGAACTCACACTTGGGTAATACCAATTAATTTAATAATTACGTAATAATTCTCCTTTGCTAAATTTGTATGATAATTAGAATTTCTGTTGGCTACCAGGTTCCTGTTTAATCCCCAAATGGAGTAAACCCTCAGTTAAACCGTAACTAGGTAAATTAACTCTTACTAAAATCGATGTTAAGATATCATTTGTTTCGTTTACACCAAACGGGCGTGGGGGAGACGGTTTCAGATGGTGTTCTTTTGTTCAGCTACATCGAACGAAATAATCGGCTGATAAAAAATAATAATACGATTTTCCCTCCGATTATTAAAATCATTCAAACCTGATAATTTGATTATTGAATTAATACGATTCTGCCCATCACTTCTATTCAGTGTTATCCCCTAAATCCGAACGTTCATGCAACAAATTCCTCAGTTACATTCAACCCAGCCCCTTCGCCATTATGCATGAAACCATTCCAGCTGCAAGTGATAAATAAAAAATATTTCATTCAGCTGGCCAATTTCCCTCGAGTATGATTAGGTTTGCAATGGGATGAAATTCGTTTCACGAAGGATTCATTGAGTAGGAGCTCATACAAATGATCTTCAATTCTACAGTTATTATCTATTTCGATTAATGCGATTTTGTATCGTTATCAGTCTTTTGTGGAATCTAATTGACGTATCAGATGGTTTTCTTAACTACATGGTTTGATATCAATCTTCCAAATATTCCAAATATCAATATGGAAAGATTCAAATGGATTTAGTTTAGTTAGAAGGTTTTTCTTCTGATTTGTTCGCTCTCGCTTCGATTGATTGATATATAGAGAATGTTAATGTTCCTAGAATAATTACCAAAAATATTGATCAATGCAATAGTTCATTCTAGAAACAGCAAAGGATACAAAAATTTAGAATTTTTAATTAACTTGGTGAATCTTAAGTTTTTTTTAATTGAAAACAAAGACAATATATTTGATGTATCCATTTTGAAACTTTTATTAATTTGGGAGATTTCGTTACGTTTCTTTTAAATTCATTCAAACTGTTCTCCTCTCAAATTGAAGAAAACTACTGAAACTTCTGTCTATAACTTGTTACCACCAACCTTACTTACCCTGTTCTTTTATTAATTTGCATAATGTTATGAAGCCACCAATGACAAACTTCTTCAGATCTCGGACTTGACAATAAAGGGATGACTAGCTTGAGCTCGTCTAGTTCGCCTATGTCGACTTTCTCGTTTTGGATTAACAGACCATATTTTTGTTGAACACCAACCATGGAAATGTATATAGGAAAGGGAGAGATCGCCCACCTTTCTACGAAGTTCTAGAATGGTCACCAATCACGAATATAGTATGAGAGCTTGAGAGTATGATTTAGAGCTGAACTCCAAACATATGAACAGTACTCCATGACAGGTTACATCTGAGCTTTGTTGATTATTAGGAGCTGCTGGGATGTAGAGTAGCTCTTGCCACGCAATAGAGAACCAAGTTTTTGCTTCATTAAACTATACTACATTATCAGATCCTCATTTTCAATATCGGTACCAGATCTTTATTAATTCTTCATTGAAAGATATAGGGACTGCAGATGAAAAAAGGTATCGGTGTACCATCATCTGCAAAGTTGTGGACACCAAGAGATCATTGACATGGAGCAAGAACAAAGTTGGTGTCAAGACAGGTCCTTGGAAAACACCAGCTCCTATTGATATCTGCTGACGAAAGCTTTCACCGGTGGTTCTAGATTTTGGATTGATTGCTTTCTCCATTACTTCAGACATCATAGACAATAGTGTAATGTATCTATAATAATTGGGAATGGTAATCTTTCTTATTTTTTGGAATTACTTGGACTCCAGTTGTAATGAAACACACCGACTTTGTACAAACGGATAAACAACCACCAAAAAAATGGTGTTAATTCTGGGGCACATTCCTTGCGAACAGCAGGCAGAATTCCGTCTGGTCCCATAGTCTTTTTGGTGTGAGACCATGCTGAATGCGCCTAATCGTGCGCTGACGAAAGACATTTTCAGGCATATGGCTATCGATGACAGGAATATTAGTAGAGTCCTTCCCTTGTAGATCCAAAGTAGAATTTGCTGCAAACATTTCTGCAAAAAGATTGGCTTTTCTTGTGCTATCATCTTTGGTTAAGGGAGGGCATGACCTGGAACTGAAATTTCTTCCAATTGCCTTGGCCAAAGTCCAAAACGTACCGGATTTGGGTATTCGATAAAAGTTGATCTTATTTTGGCGTTATATCTCTTTCGATGCGTTCATTGTGTGATGGCATGGGTTGCCGCGCCAACGACGGTATGCTGTTTGTTTTGAAGAGACGGCTTTAGAACAGATATTATTGAACCATGATTCACCAGATGATTTGTTGGCACGGGCTATGTAAGTTTTCAATCTCAGCATGATAACATCCGAAATCTCTTTGGCACATTGCGTTGGGTCTCCAGACCTCTTCTCCAAGGAAACTTGGTGAAAAATATGCGAAATACATCCTAGTCGGCTGAGTTGTAATGCCAAATTGTCCGTGGAGGTGTTTTCCAATGGTGCACATACTTTTACGTCATAGGGATCTGGATTGTTAGTCAGGAGTATGTGTGATATAAATAGCCATTTTCTTACAAAAGTCGAACAACTGTAACCATATTGAGGTATGAGTTTTTACAGTGTTAATTGGTACACTTTTATGAATTGCCAAATCGATATTAACACAAGAAATATCAGTAAAACGTGAATTCCTTCTCACTAAAGCGTTAAATCAATATAAAAGACGCTTCTCTCATAATCTTTCTGTTTCTATTACCTTGGTTACGCATTCCAACAATGCATTGAAGAAGCCTTTATAGCAAAGTTTGCATGTAAAAATTTAAAATTCTGACGTATTTTCATCGCCTTATGTCAAATATTTGTATAAAAATTCTATGGAAAATGGAGTTTTTACTGATAAAAATCAATATTAGGTCATTCAAACTATGATAACCGCGATTAAACGGGTCTAGGGATTCAATCACTTATCCAAACAAAATTTTTTCTAAAAATGATGGTGTCTGATTGGTCTATTTCATAATGAAGGCAATAATCCTTGTTAATATAGAAATAACTCTGGGATTTGAAAAACTTGTTGTATAATAAATGAGTTAAGAATATTCCCCCAATTTGTTTGCAATTATGAACGCCTTATTCTACAACAAGAAAATCATTTTCAGAATCTGGTATCTCAAACATCACTTCAACGGAAAAAATCACTACCGGATGTACAGGATCTTCCAAGAGCTACTGGTTCAATGTCACGAGAAGAAGTGTCCGCTTTAGGGTCAGCCAGACGGGAAGAAGTTCGCAGACAAGTTGACGAGAAAGAGAGGATGAGAGCTAATCCCTTATTGTACCTTGTTAGTCCTCAAGTTAAGGTAATTCAGAACTCTTTATGTATTGAAAGATTGAACTTATTCACTCAACAAATACACCAATGATTGAGTATTACATCTAAGACATAATGAATCAAGCTAGTTCTTACATTATTTCAAAAATAGCTTTAAATGTTAAATGGAGAAGAAAATATGATTGTTGGATTAGCTTTGCAAATATTTTGCCCAACTTGACTTGATAAAAATACAATATAAAGAATAAAAAACGAAATCTTTTCTTCAACCTTTCGGTAATAGAGAGTGAGATTTGAATACTGATTGAAGAGTCATAAACATCTTTTTTCCTTCAAATCAGTTCAAATCTTTGATTGATTGGTTCATGGATGTTCATTCATTTTCATACCTAAATAAACGTGAAATCTTGCAGTAAATATAGTTTGTAACTAGGTGTAAAACGTGTAAGTACTTTCCAGTTGAGTGAATGAACAATTTTTTTATTCATCTCTTCTTCAAACTTGAATTTGTGACCAAGGTCAGTTGTACAGCATGTGGATGTTCTGAGACACCCCACAAACAAATCTTTTGGCATTACGTTCCATTAATAAATACCGGGATATCAAAAATTATTAATTTTGTAAATGTAAATATTTTAATTTTAAATTTTTAATGTGTACTGTCATGTTTTAGTGAAGTGTTTCTCTTATATAGACAAAGTGGCTTCCTACATGTTAGACATGAATTTTATTGAATAGTATTCAAATTAAATGCCTTGTATTGACTTGTCCTATCTATTCTCTGTAAATAGCAAATGGATCAATAAATTATTCTTATTCTATTCTTCTTCTTATCTTGGTCAAGGGTGGTTGTGGGATCTAAAACGTGTGTCTTACTTTACGTTTGAAATAATTATGTCATAATTAATTTGAAGTTTCTAAAAGTGCGAAATTTCGCAATTTTATAAGAATATTGTAACACTCAGAAGGCTTTAGCGCTTTGGACTCAGGGATTTTCACGTGGCCTATCGAAATTAGGAGGTTCGAATTATCTAAAAACATAATTGCATGAACGCCAGACGTCCTATGTAATTAGCTACGAACGAAATCATTTTGACATATGCTTCGAGGAGCTCGCTGCGCCTAAGTTAGAGTTTATACATTTTACCTCGATCTTGTTAATTTGGGGCCGTTTCTTGCCCCGTGCGACCGGCGCCAGTTGTAATAAAGTGTTTTTGGCTATGGGTCGCTAGCTTTTACCCGCTTCGTGTATATTTTAGTCGCGAGAAAATTCCCTTTGGTACGTCGCACGTTAGACGCGCGTAGCTGAGATCTGAGAATAGCTCAAACTGTTTTAATTAAATTTTCCTATTTAATGGACATTTATCGAAAAAATAAATGCCGTCGGGCACGGTCCGATACTAAATCTAACTACATGGAGCGAAAACGGCACACGAAAAGTCGTCGTAAAGCCGTATTAGGTACAACCAGTTTGCACTTTTCTAACACGCGTGCTACGGGCTTCTCACGTGAACGTCATTCGATTTACGGAAAATTAACTATTTCAGAACAGTTTTTGACCCGGATTGTGGCTATCACGACCTCTGAAAAGGTTCAAAGTTCACATAATTATTTCATAGTTTGTAGTTCATTATTGTTTTACAACTGAAATAAATAGGTATGAAATTTGTAGGTTATTGATGATGTCAGTGTGACAGTGACATAATTATTTCAAACGTAAAATAAGACACACGTTTTAGATTCCACAACCACCCTTGACCAAGATAATTTTTAATATCCCGGTATTATTTTTCGTTATGTTGATAATTGGTCAATGTCAATTAAATGTCACTGAAATTCACCCATAGAGGTACTTTCACTTTTCAATTGAATCAGATAAGATATGTAAAATTTTGAATAAATCAGCCATTATGGGATGCGGGGTATGCCACTGGACAACAGAAATATAGATCCACCATTTGCAGCCCCCATCTCGGTCCACCAAGATTATACCAATAGCTCTTTCTTCTATTTATTTTAAGATCTAAACTGAGAAATGTTTTGTTTTAGCTTGTTAATCTAGAATGATAAATGAAATAATCATTGGTGTATTGATGTGAGCTTCCATTATTCTGTTCTTAACTGTTTTATCACTTTTGACTTTAAACTTTGGCGTTCTACTGCGCCCAATTTGCATCTGTGTGTTGCCACAAAGTGGTAAAACAGTTATTTTGAAACTGGTGTGAGAACACCTTGATTTTTATGCCTACCGCCTGGCACTGTTTTCCTGAGTTCGACTTTACCTAGGTTTGTTGGACAGATTTCTGGCCCATTTCTATTCCAAACTTTAACTGTCAGCTCTCACTATCGCTCACCTAACAATTTTATGATTCCCAAATTTTTGACCATCTGAAAGTTATTGTTCCAAAAAAGCAAAAATAATCTTAATTTAGAAATATAATATAGTTCCGAATCGTTATTGGTACACCCCCCTTTTACTTTTTATAACTTTCCTCCGGTTTCACCGGAAGTGATATCAAATTATGCATCCAGTATATCATGACATTTTTGGAATGTACACAATTATCTAAATCAATTGATGCTACGTAAGGGACATTTCAATCGTAACAGTTTTTTTGAGGTCGATTTCATTTTTCAATCTAGAGTACAGTGATCCCTCTGAAATAATTCGAACCGACCCTAGTAGCACTAGAAAATAGTAAGTCATCTCGAAAACATTTTAATGGATTGAAAAAATGGTGTATATTCCAGAAATGTAATAATATACAGGCTGTTTTATTGAAAAAAGGAAATTGATATTATTTCCGGCGAAACCGGAATAAAAAACTTCTGTATATCAAAAAGTTACGATCAATAGGTGTATTCAACATGTCGAGTTTGAAAAATGTATCTCAAAGAAAAAAACGGGTGTACCATGAGCCTATTACACCCGGTATTAAAATGACAATATCACATAAACTTGGGAACGCATATCGACAACAAGTGTGTTAGGCAAGTTGCTTGTTGCGACATAAGTGAAGCTTTCGACAGTGTAAGCCACATTATACCATTATTAAAAAATTACAGTACTATGGAATTCGAGAAATTGTACTTAGTCTAGGCAATATAGACCTACATTTTCCAAAACCTTCAACTTTTTTGAGATGTGGTTTGCGGCATTCGATTCTGGAAAACAAGTAGATAAAATGATACCATTTTGTTATTGGCGCAAATTTGAAATTGCATTTGTGCGTCAAAAACATGCATTTTAATTTTTTGAGCCTGTTTTTAGAAGTTTTATTATCTGAATATTCTTCAAAATAAATTCAAATTTGTTGGGATATGTTTTTTTTTAAATCTCCAATGCATTACGACCTCTTTGGAACATTGCTCCAATTGCATCCGAAATTCATCGAAAAAATGGTTAATCGAGGTCACTGATCATGAACATGCTCCGGATGCAACTGGAATCGGTGGTCACGAAGATGTCATTTAAAAATTACCTCCGATTACCTGGAGGTTAGGATGTCCTGGAGTATTAAGTCATCCCTGGGACGTTTATTCTAATTGAATGAAGAATGCATCGGAAAGGGTTACTCAGGGGTTTTTGAGGTGGCTGATCACGAATATAATGTTTAAAGCAATCTCCAATGACCCTGGTGCACAGGACACCCTGGTGCATTAGGACAACTCTGCAAAATTGCTCCAATTGCATACGAAATGCATCGGAACGTGTCATTCAAAAATGACCTCCAGGTACCTGGAGGTCAGCATGTCCTGAAGTATTAAGTCATCCCTGGATCGTTTATTCTAATTGAATGCAGAATGCATCGAAAATGGTTACACGGTGGGTTTTTTAAGCAGCTGCGTGACCTGTTTTTCATGTTTCATATTCATTGATAGCACCGACGAAAATTTTTTTTAACAATTTTCCGAAGCAAACGTGATTTACAACCATTTTTGGTAAGTGTGCAGCTACAATTCACTTTCACTCCACATGAAATTTCATTTATTTTATTTCATACAGGCTCCCATTCGCTGTCAAAATCTGATGATTTCAAGGTCATGTTCAAAAAAATCATTAATTGTCACAATTATTCTCCCCATACAGAATTACTGCACACATTTTTTGATCATTTCAGTGAGACCTATCCATTGATTTTTTGTTATCAGACCCATTTACCTTTTTTGTGAACAATAATCTGAGATCTACAAATAATAATTTAGTCCAGAATCAATTAGAGTTAAGGAAGTTTTATTCTGATAGCTCTGGAAAATAAACGTTGAGCGACATCCGATAGAGAGAGATAGAGGCTGTGGTTGAGCTATAATAAATTCCTCTAATACGTTAATGTGTCCCCAATTATGTCTTAACCAGATATGGCATGCTTCCAGCAATCGATTTTTAATATTTTTAACCGCGATACGAATACTGATGTCTGCGTTCGTAGATATTTCATCAAACTGTTTCATTTAAATAGTATCTCCCTATTATTACAAACAAGGTTCCTGTGGTATTCTCTTTGTTCAGACGTGGAATCTGGAAACGTCAGCTGCAGTTGAATATATTTTATACATTACAATCCAAACGTCGCATAGTCGAAAGCATAAGCTGACGTCCACTTATCCAAAGTCTTCAATATTCATTACCAATTGCGTATGTTTGGTCGCATACGATGAAATGACTATAATATAATCACACCGACCTATATCGTTGATTTATTGCTTTCAGTCAACGCAATCAATATGAAATATATGATATGATTGGCTGATGCGGCAAGAGTGTCCATGCAGCATGCACTTTAATAATACATATGTACCAGGGCATGAAGGAAAACCAATAAATTACAACTAACTTTAAATATATACAAATTTTAACAAACAAACCTGCGATAACCTTGCCGTTTGGAGTTTCGAACCTACACAGCTATAATAGGAAGCAAAATACGTACCATCTGAGCCAGAACCGCCGATGCAGATTGAACGTTGAATTTAGTATACCAACTACTGACAATGCGCTTGCCGCTACGGGCGTTATACAGCGATAGCCAATCACAGTCCGATATTTGGCCCCATAACACAACTTGTGAAATATGGACATTCCTCGCAGCAGGGGGTCGATTTATAAATATACCGGTTGAGTTTAAGAGACCGGTGTATTGGAATTTAATAAACGCGAAAAAGATTCGACAACGAATGGGGATTTGATGGGCGTGATTTATGGCGGTCAATCCAGGGCACTCAGACTGCTCAATTGGGTTCATTGTGTGCCCCTTGAACATGTACGTGCTGCCGGGGTGTTGCAGCCTAAGGGAAGGCCAGTGCTGGACGGAATTCTAGTAAGATATGAGAGGCAATGTAGTCCGCCTCTGCGTCCGCATCTACTACATCAATGTCAACAACAATGCCCTATAAGTAGGTGGATGTGATAATCTCTTGTACAAAGTTCTGTCACAAGTTTTGTGTATCTTTTGCTCATGGAGATAAGGGGCTTCCGGTGTTTGGGCGAGAACTCGGAGCACATCGGTCACATCATTTCTTTTCATGCCAGAGTTGTCGGATATCCACATTAGCTGGAGTTTGTTCGCTCTGGATAACTCAGTCAGAACCACTTTGCCCTCTAAAACAAGTCTAGATGCTGTTCCATGGCCACCCAGCTGTCGCTGCAGATATAAATCCGGTTACCTCGGTTGTTAATTTACTCTCAGCTTCTCCAAGGTTCAGATTGCACAGATCTTGGCCTCGAAAACCGTAATTTGAGTACCTACCTAGGGAAACTTAAAGTTTGACCCTAGATGTACACGAGTAGACTCCAGTTCCGCCAGCCTTGAATGCGTCTGTGAGTTCATCGACGGAAAGGGGCCGATGTTCTTATACTCCCGGTCCTCTGGGTTATGAGGACGTCTGAGGTTTGGAACTTGACAGTAGTGTCCTGCTTCAGTTGGAGAATGGGGCAGCTTCCAGCAGGAGGATCCACAGGCGTATTAAGATCATGTGGCTGCTTAACGGGCAGGACATAGATAACGATGCAGAAATTAGTATCTAGAACGGAACGTTGTTAACCATAGAGTCTGTATCATCAGAGGACTATAGTTGCAAAGCGAGAAACAAACCAGGAAAAAAAATTATTCTACACCTTCAGTAGTAACTGATGATCTCATTATTTATATTTTGCTTTTACTCTTTTGATTGCTAGCTCTTCCCAGGATTACCCCATTTTATTTCGAAGACAATCTAGCTGAATCTGGTACTTACGCTATAGCCCAATGTATAATACCTGTGGGGGATTTGCCGATAACAATTAGTTGGTTGTTTAATAATGAAATTGTAATGGAGTATTTGCGAAACAATCTTGTTGCGGTTGGACATCGAGGTAGTTCTTTGTCTATAAACTTTATGACATCGTTGAATGTCAGTGGTTAGTAATTGAATGTTTTAATTTGGGAACTATTCCAGTTCACCTCCAACATTTCTTGTAACCCGTTACACTTTGTACAACGTTTTTCGTATACATGATTGCGAAGGCTCTCCTGGTCGCCTAAAATGATGCAACGGCCTCCTTGACCCTTATTTCCAGGTGCATTTCCAGTTCAGTTCAGCTTGACTATGATAAGACTATGAATACAATTGGAATTCGTTTTATGACGTTTGGCTAGGGAGGATGGGAATAAAGTTTGTCAAATCTTATTAGGTTTGTTCATAGGCTTTCTGATGTAACTTATACCAGGGAGGAAGTTGTTCAGAATTATTTATAGTTCGTATATTAGGACAGTTCAGTAGAATCTAATTGAATTTATTTAATATAATATTTATACATTTATACGTCTCCATCCTACAAATAATAATAACACGATTAATTCCGATATATAGCAGATGTGATTTCGAAAATCTTTACCAATTTATGGTTCAAAATATTAAACTCACATCTGACCATCGACATATACATATGGACTGCGCGTGGCAATGATAAGCGCTGGTAGTGCCGGCGTGAGAGAGGGGAAAACGAAGAGGACTAATACTGTCTTTATCTACTTTATCTATCGCGTTTCTATTGGCCGCTGCGTTGCCATGGAAATGCAACATGACTGTAGCTAGTATGTTTACGTCCCGAGCCGATAGATAAAGACAGTATTAGGCCTCTTCGTTTTCCCCTCTCTCACGCTGGCACTACCCGCGCTTATCATTGCCACGCGCAGTCCATATGTATATGTCGATGCATCTGACGAGTTTTTCGGAAACTCTGACATGACACATGCAAACGCAATGGCAAGATAGGATTGTTATAGGGAAATCAAATAGAACATGCGAAAATAATTCATACATATTGTTAGCATGGTGAGTGATAGACAGAGCATCTTTGATTGTTATAACCTTTACGTAACTTGTTTGTTTCCTCGCTATGCCTTACAGAGATCCAATAGGTACGTTAGATCTAGAATGTTAACACTGCTATTATTTGTATGTTTGTAGCTCTATTGTTCCACCCCTTAACTGGTTACGTGCTACCTAGGTCGAGTCTAACGCTACTATTGCACAAACTTATGTCACCGCTTGGTCCTTGTACACACTCAAGCTTTTGCGAATTTCTGTTCTGCATGCATGTAATTACTTTACTTCTAGATAGTACAAAAATATGATGTTGTTACCTATGTACATTTAACTGTGAGCACATGCATTTATGGTGGGTCCTTTTCGCACCTACCTTTGAAGAAACCCTGAATGATGTAGTTAAGTTATCTGTAGTTGGATGCAATGACTCACGTTAGTTTTGGATTTTCGCCAAAGCAATTGGTAGGAATTCCACTTCCAGTCCATTCCCTCCCCTATCCAAAGAAGATGGCACACCGGCTATTACACCTCAAGGAAATCGAACCTTTTTGCTGGATTATTTGCAGCAAATTCAACTTTGGATCTACAAGGGAAGGACCCTCCTAATATTGCTGCCATCGAAAGTCATATTCCTGAAACTGTCTTTCGTCAGCGCACAATTAGACGCATCTATTTAAAAACATGGCCCGGATTGACTCCGGGAGTAGATTCAGCAGGCAACGTCCTTTTCGCGGGTCCCGAGATAAGTAACCTCCCAACAGCGGGTGAAATTAACAGTTGTCAATGCAAAAGATCCGGTGAACTGTGCACCACATACAGTTCACCACTAAAACCTTGATATCGTGCCTTCCTATCTCAGACCTCTGGAGGAGCTCTCTGGTGGAAATGGATTCACGGGCTTGGCAGACATATGTGGTAGGCTATTTGAACGATACCGAATGGTGACTCGTTCGTTAAACGTTCCTGGTAAAACAGGTAAAACGAGGAGGTGGAGTTGACTATAGCCCAGAAGCAATAATATGAGAGCGCCCGTAGAGGGTCCGCCTAAAGTATTCCCTCCGGGGGCGAATAAAAATGCTGGCTCTGCGTGGATAATTGTTGCACCACATGACTTTACCACTAGTCCGGTGTCTGTGTCTTCCTATCCTATAGGTCTAGGTAATAGATTAACGGCCGTGACAAATATATGTGGTAGGTCGGTGATAATAGGCCGACGGCTACTCGTCTAACGAAAGCTTGAACACTGAACACGAGTAAGCAGGGGGTGAGAGGCCCAGACGGTTCAAAAGTCTGTTTCCTCTCCAATTAAGGCGTTGGTCTCTGCCGGGTAGTGGTTGAAAGCCGCATGCTGTCTAGCGGGTATTGGAGTTGGGCTACAATCCATCACCTTCGACGGGTGAGCTGCGTTCTCAGCTCGGGCACTGACACTGAAGGGCCAGTAGGGACTTGGATAAAGTCCCGCTCTTACCAATGGGGTTCGTGGAATTTATTTCCCGGACATACTGGCAGGTACTTCTCATCCTACCGCGCTGATTCGGCGTGATCCCAATCCCTCGGCCATGGGGGCCTTGCGGTTGAGCCTTCGGGGTAGGCGCTTCACGATAAACGGATACTTGGACATCTCTATCATTGAATATCTCCAAAGCACTTGACCGAGTCTGGCACCAAAGCGTTTTTGGAAAACTTCCGTCATATGGTTTTCCGCCTCAACTTTGTCGCTTACTATCGAGTTTTCTCTCAGATAGATCACTCCATGTGGTGGTTGACGGAATATCCTTCGATACAATGGCTATCAACGCAGGTGTTCAACAGGGATATGTTTTGGTACCAACTTTGTTTCTGCTACATATCAACGATCTGCTAGAAGTGAGTACCTGTCTCGTCCACAGCTTTGCAGATGATAGTACACTTCAAACTTTCTCATCAAGACCCCTATACCACCCATTGATGCCAGAGGAGAAAGACAAGGACAGGTGGACGCAATTAATGGACATCTGGCAAAGATTTTGAAATGAGGATCTGATAATCTAGTAGAGTTTAATGCAACCAAAACTCAAGCTTGCGTCTTCTCCAGGGAGGCCTCCTACCAGACTTCTTTTTTTTTTCGAACAGCGAAGTGGTTTACCTAGTGAGGTCTTTCCTTATGCCTATAACCTCGAAACCTTCAGGAAAAATACGAATGCTTATATCCTGCCCCTACATTCCACTGTTGGCTCACATGATGTTCTTCGAACATTATAGGTTTCCCCCTCGTGTAGTCAAAGTATAAAAAAAAATTGTTCAGCAAAATCATTACATTTACTGTTAGTCGATAGCGTTTGTCATATTTCCATACTTTATCATGACTATTGACAAAGCGAAGCTGTACACAGAAAAATGACCTCATCTTAGAAGAGAGTTAAATATTCTAAAATAAGTCCACGACACTAAATCAGTCAGAATGTGACAGTCAATTAAAATGTATCCAAACATGTAATCAGTAAATCATAAATATTCAAATCCCCCACATTTTCAATTTTCTTGAATGAGTAAATTGGATCACTAACTCATTGAAGGGAATTCAATTGTCCTCAAGAACGGTTCTGAGGAATCTCTCACTGTCAATTTTGTTCACGTTGTGAGAATTAGGTGTAACAAGGCATTTCACAAGATTTTTACGTGTTTATAATACTGAGCTCTATAAAAACGATGTTAATCTTGGACTATCTCAATTTACTCATGTCATCATATCAGAAAAAGAAGGGAGAATCAACTTTTTAGCCCAAGCATTTTACATAATCAAACCAAAGGTTTCAAATTAGATGTGTCAAGGTGTCAAAAACTCATAGAACAATATCCCAAATGATATGTTAGACATACTATACCAAGGCGATATTTTCCTTTGTCTTTCAAATCACTCTTAGAATAATTCTTAGAATATTAAATAATGATTATCCTTACGCTCAAATTGGTTCTCAATTCATACTGTTTCTTTCTACCTGTTTTGGAATTTCCGATGATCTCTTACTCTTAATTGTTATGTCATTATCCTTATCCTACTATAATTGTTATTTATACTCGAACTGTTTATTGTTTACTTCATAGTTTTGTATCTGTCTGATAATGGTACTTCCTATATTTAACCCAGGTAGAATCTTGAATATTCATGACCTTAATCGATTAATGATTAATTTTAGTTCCGCTCCTTCCCATCACTACTGAGAAAATATGTCAGTCAGGAAGTGAAAGCCAGAATAATGTGTACATTGGGAGCTTCCTTATGAACAACAACATAATGATAAATTCATAAAAGATTCAGTTCTCTTTGAAACAGGTGAATAATTTCCGGTTCGCCTAGCATTTGCTATCAACAAAAACCAAAGACAAACATGAAGCAGTAATTCATCTTGAAAACAAAGTACTTTCACAGGGACAACTCTACGTTAGTTTCATTTAATTTTGCCGTCAGGCAATCTGCGAGTCTCGGGATTTGCTTATATCTTTTTCTACATTAAGATAGTAAACAAAGTTTTGTTTCTCCCGATTGAGCAGTGACAACACGTCTATCAGTTTCGGACTACTCTCTTCACAGATCAGCCATCTCGGGCAGAGATATAAATACCTCGCTAGAAAATGTTTGGAGAGCCAAGGTGTGCCAGCACCATCTACCGGAAAAGTAGAGTTCCCACGGAGAGTGTTATTCACAATAGCACGCATTGATAAAACGGGAATCGACGGGGAATAAAAGATTTGGTTCTTCAGATTAATTTATTGACTGTTCTAGGTGGTTCCCGGGATATTTGTACCGGGATATCAAAAATTATCTTGGTCTAGGGTGGTTGTGTATCTTACTTTACGTTTGAAATAATTATGTCACTTTCACACTGACATCAACAATAACCTACAAATTTCATACCTATTTATTTCAGTTGTAAAACAATAATGAACTACAAATTATGAAATAATTATGTGAAGTTTGAACTTTTTCAGAGGTCGTGATAGCCACAATCCGGGTCAAAAACTGTTTTGAAGTAGTTAATTTTCCGTAAATGACGTTCACGTGAGAAGCCCGTAGCACACGAGTTAGAAAAGTGCAAACTGGTTGTACCTAATACGGCTTTACGACGACTTTTCGCGTGCCGTTTTCGCTCCATGTAGTTAGATTTAGTATCGGACCGTGCCCGACGGCCCTTCTTTTTTCGATAAATGTCCATTAAATAGGAAAATTTAATTAAAACAGTTTGAGCTATTCTCAAATCTCAGCTACGCGCGTCTAACGTGCGACGTACCAAAGGGAATTTTGTCGCGACTAAAATATACACGAAGCGGGTAAAAGCTAGCGGCCCATAGCCAAAAACACTTTATTACACCTGGCGCCGGTCACACGGGGCAAGAAATGGCCCCAAATTAACAAGACCAGGTAAAATGTATAAACTCTAACTTACGCGCAGCGAGCTCCTTGAGGCATATGTCAAAATGATTTCGTTCGTAGCTAATTACATAGGACGTCTGGCGTCTCGCTAAAGACTTCTGAGTGTTACAATATTCGTATAAAATTGCGAAATTTCGCACTTTTAGAAACTTCAAATTAATTATGACATAATTATTTCAAACGTAAAGATTCCACAACCACCCTTGACCAAGATAATTTTTGATATCTCGGTATCTCTGCGGAAGGTGACATCATAGTTTGGCTCGTTCCTCTGAAAAGCTCATGAGCGGAACAGCGGACAGCTTGATAGACATGTTGTCACTGTTCAATCTGGAGAACCAAAACTTTGTCTATCGACAAAATGTGTTTGTCATCTTCAGTAACAAAACAGATGAAAGAGATATATCTACTTCGTAGTGTTTTCATGGTATTGTCCAGAAATAACCAATTGAAGTATTGTAGTTACCCATTATAAAGACCATAGTATGAAACATGAGTGAATAAAAGTTCCTGCGCTTCGCAAGGTGTTTACCAATAACAATTTGTCTGTAAGAAAATAATTTGTCATTAACGTATTTCCAATGTTCCAGGACTGGTTTTCGCGCCAACAGCTGGTGATCCTTGTTCTATTCGTCAACATCTGTCTGGCCATCATGTTCTTCAAGATACTGACATAGTACAGGCTGTGCGTCGCATTGGGACGCTCTTTATCGGCTATGGTCAAGACAACTAAGTAATATATTATTAAAATGTATAAGGACATATTTTTACACCTTTACTACAACGCTAGGTCATGCTATGAGTTATATGTCTATATTAGTAGATAATATTTGTTACTATTGTTTATAATAAGGATCTGTGCATGGTCTGATGTTGCTGTTATTGAAATGCTGTGTTTGGGAACATTTTCGCTGTTGGAGTTTTTTCAGATTTTATCTATAACGGTTTATTGATTTCAGCTTGTGGCATTTCCATATAGAAATTTTTAAACAAATCGTCGATCATATGGTTTTATTTCGCTAGATTTTTTTTAACAGAATATACCGTATGTTAATCTTTCGAGTTCATTTTGGAGACCTGTTCAAAATGATAGGTCTGCCTTTAATAAAGTTAGTGTTTTAGAGAATATTTATTGCTTTCATTTTTATAGCTTCTCGTATATTTTGAAGTATGGAATGGGTTATGGCACGCGGAAAAGCTACTTTTTGGATCAATGTGGCAAATGTTGTTGATAGAATGTTCCATTTCCGTTCTATTTAGAAAATACACCTAGATTTCTGTCCCATTATATTCAACACTTTTTAAAAGTGCAAATATGAGATAAATTTTTCGAAAATATTGCTTTGTTTTATTATCCTATTTTAATTTTACTATGTCATCCAACATATCAGAATCTATCTTATAATTATAATGATTCATTCTTGTGGTGTAGTGTATTTGCATTTTTCATACATCCTTCATTGTTTTATATCTTAAGTTTAATTTTCAACAACTGTTATTTGCTCAGCAATAACGTGCTATGTTGAAAAATTTGCTTTGAGGATAAAGATTTGTTTTTCGAAGTAAAATACGTTCGACTCTATTCTAAGAGCTTCTACATGCGGTTGTTCCATCTCAGCTAACCTTTTACTCTTCAAAATGTAGTTATGATTCGTATCGAATTTGTTGGAAGCGAAGCAAAAGAAACGGCAAAGAAATGATTCCATTTTATTCTAGCATAGAATTTTTGAGCATAGACAACGAAGGAAACAACGGATTCAACCTAATACACAAGCAAAAAAAACTTCACTCGAGTTTAGAGATTGATCTAGATGTGAAATCATATGATGATTGGAACGTTTTTGTCAATGTGTTAGATGATATGGCAATATGCAAGGTGAAATGAATAAATCTAAATTATTTATTATATTTGAATTGTTGTAAACGTTTAGACGAAGAAATATATTTAGTTTTAGCTTAAAAATATCATAATACTTTTTAGGCCAATTTATTATATTAAAAGACCTTTCTCTGAATTTGTTATTTTGTTATTGGTATTATATAGTTAAATCACTTCAAATTTTATTATTACATACTTCATATATAGATTTATTTTAAAGAAAATTTTTAATAAAAATCGAATAAAGTTTTTACCGTAAAAATGTTGTTTTTTATTATCTTTCAAAATTAAATAAATATGGTGAGTTCCAATTACTGATCGTTACGCCACCTCCATCATTTTAAAAGTAAAAGTGGAGTTAGCTAATTTTCAACATATCCATAAGTAAAATGTTGAGGTTTTTGTGGAGATTCTATCCCCGGACAGTATTGATAATGTCCATTTTAATTGGATATTGCTTCAAAGGGTGATAACCAATGAGTAGATTATTGCCTCTCAGCTATTGTTTCAGACTATTGATAAAAAATAACACCCTTATCCACTAAAAATACAATTAAAGTACTAAGGACCTTTCAACTACCAAGTAGCCATCATCAGAGTAAACTAAATTATAAATCAAAATGAGTCTGTTTAAATAATATTTGCGAATAACGTAAACAATGGGTTACCCTCAGCTGGAGATAATTCTTTTTGTTTATAAATTTCCATCCCTTCTAAATTACTCAGACAGTTGTCTGTACTGATCAATAATTTAATTTCTAAACAAAAAAATAAATTGGAACGTAGCCAACTAACCTAATTAAAGCCATTACCCTCAAATACTTCAATAAAATCCAAAAGTTTCACTTATCATTCTTCAGTAATTAATAAATTACATAGTTTGTTTCCTAAATTTGAAATACAATCAGTTTTTAGATGTAAGAACAAGCTAAAACATCGTTTAGGCAACACCTTTGATGAAGTTCCCGATTTCGACAAGTCCGGGATTTACAAAATCAATTGTGAGTCGTGTTCAGTATGAGGTCGGCTCCAACGAGAGCCCTTGAAGCTCTCGTCAGATTACCTCCTCTAAACGTATACATAAAAAAACAGGCATGAGAATGTCTACTACTCTCATCGATTTTAAGTGAGGTAATCTCTAAATGCCCCATACCAGAAATGAAGCAAGATGCATGATCCCAGCTATATGTCTCTCTTCTCCCAAAATCGTCATCCCGGATAGAGGAGATTGGAGTAACGGCACTCTCACCTCACTGCCACCAGACAGGCTCGTATGGTTCACGGATGGGTTCAAGGTAGGTCAGGCTTCAGGGGCGGGAGTGTACCTAAAAAGGCCAAAGATCACTATCTCAGTGACTCTAGGTGCTTACTGCACGGTTTTTCAGGCGGAGATCTACGCAATATTGACTTGTGCCATGGAAAACCTGCGAAGAAACTATCTAAATAGGCGCATATATATTTGCACAGAAAGCCGGTCGGCTCTGGGAGCTCTCAAACTACCCAGAGTTACATCAAGGGTTGTCAAAGAATGCAGGGATAGACTGGCTGAACTAGCTAGGAGAAATAATGTTCAACTCATCTGGGTCCCTGGACACAGTGGAGTTGTAGGAAACGAAATGACCGACTCCCTGGCCAGGCGGGAGTCATCTGGCGTCCCCGTTGGGCCGGAACCAATGGCTGCTTTTTCAAATTGCGAGGGGGGTCTCGCCCTTCTGGGCCAACTGGATAAAGAGTGGTCTGAACTGTGGCGAGAATCACCACGCATGAGGCAGGCCAAGCTCTTTATCAAAGAGCCTGTGCCTAGGCTCTCAAAGAAACTCCTTTCTCTCTAGAACAGAAGGGACATTAGACAGATGACTGGCATCCTAACCGGTCACTGTCGTCTTAACAAACACCTCCACACTATGGGCATCACAGATGACCCAATATGTAGAAAATGCAGAGAGGCGGAGGAAACTGTCTCTCACATCCTGTTGGAATGCCCAGCATTGGCATCCCTCAGGCATTGACACTTCGGAGAATTAAAACTGCTCCCAGAAGAACTGGAAGCCAGCATTGGCAATATTCTGGGTTTCTGGCGGGCGACAAGCCTGCTAAGGAACATTTTGCCCATATAAAGAAAAATAATGGAGAAGAATCGGCGGTAGCGGAACATATATTGAATACATATCACACCATTTCTCAAGAAAGTTTACATCTTTTAAAATACAGTACAGACAAATATCTAGGAAGGGATGGAAATGTATAAACGAAAAAGCAATTTATTAAATTCCGATTTATCTCCAGCTGAGGGTAACCCATTGTTTGCATTATTGTTCCCAAATAGTATTTAAACAGGCACAATGTGATTTATAATTTAGTTTACTCTGATGATGGGTACTTGGTAGCCGAAAGGTCCTCAGTACTTAGTATTTTTAGTGGATAAGGGTGATTATTTCTTATCAATGGTGTTATAATACATCCACAGTGTGAACTCTATATAGTTTGTTACTGTTTTCAGAGCAAACCTATATCTCCTAATCTCCCATTACATAGTGATCTATTTTTCTACGTCCACCTATGTTCTAATATTCATAAACCAGTTAAATAGTAGAGAATTGTTGATGATAAATGAATTAAATAATTGCTATATTCAACTTGATCATAATTGATGAGAAAAATGATGGTCGTCTAGATAACTTCATTTATTGATTGTTCACTCTAAGTTTTGAGAATTCCAAATGTTTAATCATCGAATGAGTCTAATTATCAATTAATATGTTTTTGATTGAAAAAACATTGATTTTTACTCAAAATTGAAGATTTGTTTGTAAAAAACCAAAAACGTAGAAAGTCTGTGGCAGCTTGTGGGTTCAAGAACAGGTGAAGCAGTGAGGAAAGGGAAATTTTATTTTTTGGGTTTTTCCTCGGTTTCTTTGTCAGGTTTTTCACCAGTAACATAATTACAGACAATGAGAGCAATATTGTTTGGTATACCTATAGATACTTACTGATAGTTTGTCAGGATGTGAACTGGAGTTATTTCTTGAATACACACTGGCCCGATAGTTTTATAATCTTCTTTGATAACGATGAGGCTTATTGCTACAAAAGTATCCAAGAGTTCTTTAAAATTCCCGCGATTATTGGAGAACAGATCTTCACGATGTCCACGAAAGGATAATGCTTGTTTTCGCAAGTAAAATGTCGCACGAACAGGTAACTGCCTAAAACGCTTGTTAAGCTACACTTTTTCAGTTAATTTTTGAACAAACCGTCTTCTATTTTCTCTTAAAGCACCCTGATAGTAATATTCGACTTTAACTGCTTAAAACCTGGAGCACATCATAAATGGTCCGCAGATTCATGTAAAGCCAAAGTCATAAAAACCACTTGTTTTCCACACCCCCGGTTTTCTACCAATAATTAAACACTGCAAATGATACAACCGGCACAGAGTGAGACAATAATAGACAAATACCGCGCTGGTCATCGAATGAATCATTCTTTACCGCTGGTTCACTTCGATGAGTACAGCTGCTGGGATTATATAGCCTATGCGCCGTTGCTATGGCAACCGGCTGAACACCTGCATCAAAACACTGTTGTCTGGAAATTGATTCACTCTCAGGCTTTCACTGCCTAACGCAAAGACGGGGAAGATGACTATAATTTCGCCTTGTTATTAGTGTCGCGATTGGTACGTTCCCATATGAAAATGGTTGTAACATGTGAAAATATATAATAATTTAAATTTTATTTCAAAACAAATTTGAAGCTTTAAATTCCAACTATTTTTGAGCGGATAAAATTAGAATAGATATACGTAATCTCAGTAATTGAACAAAACTAAAGGTAAAGTACCTGCTGAGCCGCAACTGTAGCAAATAGATTATATTTTAGATATCAGTAAGCCCTATAGATATATTTTAGAGATAGCTGCGGCAACCAAATATACACCACTGCCACATCTCTTATAGCCTATCATCCATTGTAACGATTTACACATAATAGTATGTATATCTTATAAACATTGTTTTAGAATAATATGCGTTCCTTTAAACAGGCTGCTTCCCTTATACAGAGTGAGTTGAAATAGCCTTGTCAATCTTTCTTAAAAACTTCAAAAGTTTGAATTTTGTGTGTGTACGTCACTAGTCAAATGCTTTTTTTAGGTAGAATCCTTATTGGCACCTGTCATCTACAGGTATTCAATCAGCAACCCCTCCTGGAATATTCTGCTACTTTTTTATTTCCAAATAAAAAATGGGATTCATTATAATAACAAAATATTCCAGGATGGGTTGCTGATTGAACATTATAGATGACATAAGGCTAGAAATAGAAATGTGTATGAATATGAAGCATTGTGGCATAGCAATTTGCCTAAATTAAATTATCAGTACTAATTTTAATATAAACAGATTTTGTTTAATGTAGTTTTTTATTGGAAAAAAATATTATCTAGAGTTATTTCTCATGAATTCGGTCGAAACGGCTGATATATATCGGTCGATTAAGCGATATAACCGATAGTCCTTTGAAGGATACAAATGATACAATGATAATTTGAAACTGAGATAAGTTCATGATTCAGCAACTTGTTTTGCAGAATTGGGTTTTTGATCACCACTACGTGGAAGCACGGCATCAAGTTTTAGCTATTTGCCATATGTTTCTAGACCATGTCATAAATAATAATTATTTGTAAAGTTATAGCTGCAAATATGGTTAGCAGTAGTTAGAATAAAGTTTTAACTATGTACAATAGTGGATTATTGTAATTGTATCGAAATTTTAACCTTCATTTATTCTAACAGTTCAACTATCTTCACCATTACACAACAGAGGGATTTTTTTTTCTTTCTAAACTATGCGAAATACGGAATTTTCACAAGAGATGAAAAATGAAGATAATGAACCTTTCTGTTGAAAAATCTTCGAACCATATCATCACCCCTAATAAAATTATAAAAAAAATATCAGAGGGGGGAGGGTGGTTTTACCCTTCTACAATTTCCTTTGAATTTTTTTGGCAATCGACTTATTTTGAGTTCTACAATAAGTGGTACTTTATTTACCAGCAATTTTGGAACATTCTGTATAAGGTTAACGATAAGATTTTTTAGTCTTTCGCTTTTTTTTATTCCGATCCTTTACTCTATCGTAATGAATTCAAATCAATGGGTAATACATTAATAGAAATATATACATAGTTAAATTAGTTTCCATCCATTTGCGATTAGTTAAATTCAAAAGGTTGATTCGGAAACAAAGAACCTGTAACTCATTGTCTGTGGTGGTGAGAAGGGACCCGTTCGTTCACTTGTCTTGTTTCTGTCCCGTCCGTGGTCCGTGTTGCCAACTTGAATTTATTTCAGTTTACGTCGAATGCCTTATGATGGCGGACGTGTTTATTGGGTGTGTGTTTGTGTATATTTTGTAGTAAATAAATATTAGTGCTTCGAACAGAACAATTAGACATACTATGAATGTAAGTAGTTAAGTACACTCTCATTAATACAGTTTAATGTTTGTTAGCCCTCAAATCGTGGTGTACATCGAGATGGAATAGAGATCAATGACCATGGGTGGGAATACATGGCACAGTTTCTTAGAGCAATCAACGAAATGCGCTCCGTATTCTACCGTATCTACTTGCATATAAATTGGGCATGGTGTACGTCTGTGATTGATTATAATATTTTGTGGGTTTGTCTATTTAATTTTGATGTTGCTATACAATAACAAATGCGTTCAATTATTGTAGCTTTCCTTCTAATTAAACATGTACCTACCTACGCAAGATGCTTTTCAATTCGAAGGTAGATGTCATTCAGTTTGTTTGACATCACGAATAAATTAAAATCATTTAACATTCATTTTCGTCGTAAACTTCTTTTGTTTATTTACCTCCACGGTTGTTAAAAACACCCACGGATTGCTGATGTATAATTCTGAATTATAACTTGACTCATCGTTCGCAACTGATTTTAAAATGGGAGTCAAAAATGATTCGACGCGTATTTCTTTGAAATTCTAATACGTAATACAGGTAAAGGCCGTACTGAAAAATAGGAATAGTTTGCAAATTCGCACCTAGATAAAATAAGTCATGTGAACTTTGGTTATCCAGTGAACTTCTCTGAAAAAAAAATGAGATGATGTAATGTAGGTCAATCCAAATCAAATGAATGGGGACTAGTTTGTTTTCGGGATACTCTTTTCACTGACAAGTTATGGTATCGCATTGTAGGTTACCGAACCGCCATAATGTCCTTGTTGACGATTCGGCCACAGATAAAAATTTCTTTCCACCTCAGCGTTCATAATAGAAATTATTAAATTTTATTCAAATAATTTATCACATACTGCATAAAATATTCAAGTTTGCGGTTAATTTGTAAACTTGCACTTCACTTAACACTGGAATCTCATATTTTCCGGTCCTCAATCGACAATAACTGTATGCGTTTGTAGTCACAGTTAGACATTCGTTTAAACAAACAAGTTTACCATTTACTCAAATCGAATTTCAACGTAAATAATTACTAATTTTCGATACGTTTTATACGAAACCTGGGAAACAGCTGTTTTGAATCTTAACCACTTAGTTTTCTGTTCATTTCAAGGTGGTCTCCATGGTATGGCAAGCTTTGCAGACTCCATAACAATGTGTTCTCTACGTCGTAGATAATGTAATCTCTTGTATCAGTTTCATATCGTATTAAGTGTACAAAGGCTTGTAATGAAAACAATAAAAAATGGAGAAAGATTATATTCTTACCTGAAATTCTGCTTTCAATTTTGTTTGAAAATCAGCAGTACTAAAAGAATAGTTGCACGTTTGTAGTCAAATTTCGACTATTGAAATTTTGCAAATTTCGGACCACTACTCGATGATGATTTTTTAAATAATTTGAGGAGATAGACATTCGAATTTTACTTGAAGATTTGGAGGTCCTAGGCATAGGGGAACACCTCACTAGGTAAAGAGTTCCACAACTTCACTGTTCGATAAAAAAATTAAGTTTGGTGGGAAGAATTTCGGCAGGTCTCCAGGGAAATACCTATGAGAAAGGAGATATCTCCCACCCTTCTACGATGTTCTAGAGAGGTCAATGAACTCGCAAGTGTGACATCATTAATCAAACGAATAGCTCTCTTCTGGATATCATCCAAGAGCTTCAGCGTATGTTTGGGTGCCAAACCTCAAACATATGAACAGTACTCCAGAACAGCTCGAATCGGTGCTTTGTAGATTATGAGGAGCTGCTGAGTTTTTGTGAAGTGGTTTTCGCAATGATCGTCCCTTGAGAGGGTGATGTTGGTGGTGACCCCGAGCATTGTTATGGAAGACTTTATAGGACTATGACAGCATCATATTAGGGATTGTGGGATCCACCTTCCTGGAGAAGACGCAAGCTTGAGTTTTAGTGCATTAAACTCTACCAGATTATCAGATCCCCATTTCAAAATCTTTGCCATATCTCCATTAATTGGGTCAACCTGTCTCTGGATTCTTCGGATGGTATAGGGGCTCCAGATGAGAAAGCGGTATGAAATGTACCATCATCTGCAAAGCTGTGGACGGGACAGGTGGTCACATCCATCACATCGTTGAAATGGAGCAGAAACAAAGCTGGTGCCAAGACAGATCCCTGGGAACACCAGCGTGGATAGTCATTGTATTGGAGGATATTTTCTTATAAATAATGTTATCTTGAAATATTCTATTCTATTCCGTCAACCACCACCTGGAGTGATCTATAAGAAAAAACTCGATAGTAAGCGACAATGTTGAGGCGACATCTTCCACAACTATCTAAAGAAGAATGTAATGCTAAAAAATAGGATAAAGGCGTTTTAATTTACAACTAATGAGTAGATAATACAAGAAAGTAATGAATTAAATGAAATTACACGAATATTGGTGCCCACAAATTTGTCTATTCAGGACCAAGGGACCAGCGTTATTTCGGTATAGGCTCACATAGCATTAGATAAGCTTGGGTTCGGATCCTGGGCTCGACTTTTTTTCACAGGGTTTTCTCGCGGGATAGTAAGTACGAAGTACATCACATACTTGCTCAGGGAACTTGGGTTGGTAAACTCCCTCTCATTACATATCTTCTCCTTCCGAAAGCATTCTATAGTCCCCATTCTTTATCTATTCAACTACTCCCCTACTAGGAAAAAACTTTACTTTTACCCAGACTCGGAATTGTCCTAGGTTCCGAATGGAATTACAGACCTCGGCTCCCATCTACTACATTTATATTTATGTAGACATCAGGAAACCTTACTAGGCAAGACCTCCTTAACTTCGCCTTTCGATAGAAAAATGAATTCTGGCTCTCTGATAGAGTAAATTCGGCAGGTCACAGCCTGATACAGAGAGGGTTGACCATTCTGTCTACCAATCACTTGTGATGGAATAACGTACGAGACTTCCTAACAGAACCGACCAATGGCTATATTTTGTGGATAACGCTTCGTATTATACGTTTACGGTCAGACTTCGTTGCCGGCTTATTAGCGTAGACTTGACGTTTGAAGAAACCCCAAATAAAGAAGTTCATGGGTGTTAGATCGCACGATCTTGGTGACCATTTTATGTCGCCAAAACGGGAAATTATACGAACAGGAACATTGTTTGCCATAAATAAGATGTTTCTCTTGCAATGTGACAGGTGGCGTCATCCTGCTGCTACATTCAGGCCTAGAACGACTTCTCCGGATGCATTTGTTCTTCCCGAATCGTATGAGGAATTTGAGCCCCCAGCAGTTTGGCTCATTAACGAATGTTCGTCAAGCAAGATAATTGTCGCTGCACAATTGTCACTCCCTGTTATAATTCCTTGAATACTTACCTGTATTTCTACAACGAGTATCAAGAGTACTCAAGAGTCAATGAGTATCCACATTCCATTACATTCTGTTTTCTAAGTGCTTATGCTTATTTGCTTTCCAATAATTTCTATAACAATTGAATGATATCTTTGACATGTTCAAAACAATTGACCATCCATTGGCTCAACCATCTTTCCACTTACTCTGATGTACGTAATTTTGCTTATTTGAGTTTTTGTTCTACTATTGACATAAAAGAAGCAACAATTGTTTGAAATAGTGAAGAAAGCCAATAAAGATAAGATTATTAAAAAAAATATTTGTCCTGTAGACAGCAGCCGTTTAAAGTTAGTGTTGTTAATAATCTTGATAATACTATCTAATCTAAACTGTTGAGCAATTATAAGGATTAAGTTGGATGTTACAAGTGACATTTTCGAAATGGTTGCGTTAATTTTGGAGATATCTGTTTGCATGATTACGTAAGATTTCCATTTTATTATCTTACCAGTTTCGTTATATCGTACATGCGTTGTGAAAATATGAAACATTCACAGGTACTCAACTTCACACTATTTGGTGGGGGGCGTATGTTATCTCCCTACTAAAGATGCTAAAACTATTTTATTTTATGTAAATACGGAACCGAACGCGTTTTGTCTTAGCCTCTCCTTCTATACACCTATGTGTATCAAGAGTCAAGGTATACGCTGTATCTGAGGTAAGTATACGAAGCTTTTTTTTAATTTTTCACATTTTATATAAAATATTCCAATTATCAGTCATACTGGGTAAAGACACGCGTATTTGTTTCAGTATTAATTTTGCTGGTTTCTCCATCAATTGATCTAAGGCTTTTGTTGGTATTTTTACGATGAGTCTATGGGAAATCCCGAGGATTATTCAATAATAAGAAACACTAATGCAAATACATTATGAAATTTTTTTATTTATTTATACTCGGATTAGGCATGTCTTGGCTATAGTGATTCTAGGGTGACTATATGTTCTTATTTCACTAGGGCAGTACTTGCTTTTCGAAGGCAGTCCTACGGACGTTAAAAGGCATTAAGTACACATTATAGTCCAGGCATTTAAGCAATTTTTTTGTCCGAAACTCTAATTTTGGTCTATTCTTATGTATTTTGACACGCTGAACACGATGAAGTTGTTCACATTTGGATTAACCTTGTGCTCGAAAAACTATGGCGATTTTTTTTTGCGTTTTGAGGGAAAACTATGGGTTGTTTGTATGAAAAAATGTTTAAAACAAAACTTGCTCGAAAAATTAATACGCGATTCAAGGTCGTGAGCCTTTTAGTGTTTTTTTTTGGCACATTGAAAAATTATCAGTTTTTGTGTTTTTCATATTCTGTTTGTTGACCTACCTCATTTTTTGGCGCCAAAATCTGTCATTTTGAAAAATCCCTATTTTGCGAATTTCAGACGAAATACTTATGTTATCGAACTAAAACCGCATTCGTTCGAAAGATTTTATCATTCTGCACCTAATACTCGAATTTCAAGCATTTTGGTTCAAGACATAACTTTTGGACCCCCGAAAAATCCAAATTTTTTGAGGTTATAAACTTTTTATGGAATCCCTATTCTAGGTTATATTAGAGGTTTTCATAACGGGTATTTTAAGCCCCAGCAGATTGATTGGGGTAGAGTAGAAATGGAGCTGTCCTAATAAATGTGTTTGGGTCTCTATCGCCAAAAACCTTGGATCAAATAACAGAGAAATACATCGACTATTTAAGTTTGGAACAACAATTTCATCATGAAAAACTATCGCGGAATTTCGTTAGGCGGTAATAAGCGAGTGTCGGTATAATAGATTCCGCGCGCGAAATTACGTTTTTTTAAATATTTTAAAATGCACCTGAAGGCTTATAATCGTTTTGTGTGATTTTGTGAGTGTATGTAGACGTGTGAATGTGTAGATGTGACCGTTTTTCATATTTATGGGTAAATGGAAATGATCAATAAATTAAAAAGTAAATATTGTACCAACAATTTTTAAAATTGAAACAAGCAGTCAAAATACGTAAATGCACATGCAAAATTCCATAAATCTATTAGATTTCAGCAAATCAAATTAAAATTGTTAAAATAATTCACAATAAGCCCATTATCGATTTCATAACAGTATACTCTGTTCTAGATTCGATTCTGAGGAAATAGTGTCTAAGTTAAGTGGAAAAAATCTCTCCTTTTTGCAAGAAAAGTTGCTCCATGGCAAGTCCACCAAATCAATAAAAATTGCTTGATGGAGAGATGACGTATTCGTTACGTCAATAATAGGGTATATCACGACCTAAAAATGCGGAAAAAACTAAATCGCTCAACCTATCGCCCTATTGGTTTTATTATTAGCTTCAAGTCATCAATTTTACTTTACTATGAGATAGAACTAAAAGAGCAATTTGTCCGAAAAGTGAGTTTTGATGTTTGGATTTATTGATTTTCTGTCCGCACGGTATTGGATGCTGAAAGTATATTCCATTATGCTTAGCTCAAAAACGAATAAACGCGACGTTTGTCGCTTGTATGTTAGGCATTTGTTATATTAACGTACAAAATTTATTCAACTATGGGTCTGGGTTTCAATAATTTAATCCATTAAACTGTCTATGGAAAAATTGACATGTCATCGCTTTCATGATTCCACGTATAGTTAGATTTTTGTCAAAACACTCAATATGTTACCCAAGAGCCACAATATTATTTATAAACCCAAATAAATTCATCGTTGATCTGAATAGAATAAATATGATAAGGTGGGTATAGATATGCGAGCCGAACGGTTCTCGAGCTGCTTGTGAGCCGCTTGTGAGCAGTTTGTTGAAATTATTCATTACAACGAACCTCGAATTATCAGTCATTGTTCAGCCGCCGGTGCGATTTTAACGTCATTCAGTCATCATGTCTTCGTATGAAGAAAATTGTGTCATATTGGTGCGGCTCTTTTAATGGCTAGTTTGATTAAAAAGATGAGGAAACAACAGCGTTCCACACCAGCCTGTATAAAGAACCCACATTCCTGGACGTCTAGTCCATCGTGTTTACCAATTACACCTCTTTGGTTCCGTCTCAAAGTCTTATATTTTTGTAAATATAAACCTCTGAAAGGATAGTAGATCATTGATGAACATAATGCGATTCGATGTTCCGCTATAGATCAACTATCCACGCACATTCATCTAAAGTTGAGTATTACTATGGTTGGCAATTACTCTGACAGTACTCATTCAATGACAGTATCCTGGTTCTTATATATTTCATCAGAACTTTCTGAGAAATGTTCTGGGTAAGTATAAACAAGTTTAAGGATTCTTTTTGCCTATTTGGCCACAATTTCGTATACATTATGAGATATAGAATTATATTTTCTGAATTATGAAGATAACTTAGATAATTTAACATAGATGAATAAACATTGACGGGATTCGAACCCACATTCCTGGATATCAAGTCCAGCGTGTTTACCAATTACATCACTTTGGTCATTGTGTTCATCAATGATCTACTATCCTTTCAGAGGTTTATATTCACAAAAATATAAGAACCTGACGGGACCAAAGTGGTATAAGACCACTGATCCATAATTATTGAATTAAAAAAACAAACGGAATAAATAAAATTCTATGCAAGCCCGCAGGTTCGCGAAGTAGATTACAACGAACCATACACGTCGCCGTCCAACTGTGAACGCCTTTGTGTTCGTCAGAAAAACCGACAAGAAATAAATCGTCGTGAGCGGTTCACAAGCCGTTTGTTCGGCGCTCGAAAACACGTCTAAACTATGCAAACTTGTGGTTCGCGAACTGTTCGGCTCGAATATGTATACGCACCTATAGAAAGAAATAGCATCAGTGATTCAGCTAGAGGAGAAGAAGGGGTAACTCTACAACAGATAAGGACAGATGTTTCGCTCTCTTGAGCTCATCACCAGAACCAGTAATATTTAACTAGTATTTTGTTCATTTGGTAATTATTAAATCAAAATTCAATGTGAATCACGCTTTAAATTCATAGAACTAGAAGGTTCATCAAATTGTACGAAGAAATATACTATCACATTTTTTTATTCTTAGAATATTCCTCTAAAATTGCCAAATACAAATACAAATACTCTGATGATGGCTACTTGGTAGCCGAAAAGGTCCTCAGTACTTTAATAGGATTTTTAGTACAAAACATTTGTTGATAACACTAAATAGGCAGGTTAATATTTCTATTGCACCAATAAATTATCGCACGCAACACAGCAATTTCTCGGAACAATGTAAAACATGTCAGAGATAAACGAAAACAAATAAAACGATGTGACGAATTTATTTTTCCGGTGTAATGTGTGGGCATCACTCCCTCTATTTAGTTCTAAATCTGGACGGTTTCCGGCGTATTTTTTTGTTAACGTATGCTATACATCAGAAGGTTAGCACCGCGATAATTAAATTTCATGAAACAACACGAACATGTTGGTACTCCTGTAAATAATCCCGCTTCTGAAGAATATTGAAAGTTCCGGCTTTATATTTATACTTTTTTTTACGTCTAATAAGTATTAGTGATAGTATTCTTACATCATTTAATTCTCTAATATAAACCAAATTTGCTTCTGCTCCAAATTCCAACATGTACAGGGGGATACAAAGTTGGCGTCCAGGGTCTACTGCGGCAAAAGTAAAAAAGACAATTAAATCCTGAACCTAGGATCTTAAATATGGCCTGAGCCATAACAAAGCTGAGCTAACAAAGAAAAATGTTCCAAAAAATATTATCGCTATATTTTTTGACCGTTCGGAAGCCAGTACTGTGAATAAATTTTATCAAAAAAAAGTATTCTCGTGTCTATTTTTGCTCAAAAGTTACAGGGCTAAAAGCTCAAACAACGTTCAAAAAATCACGTCAACGGGGGAGGGGTGGGGAAAAAACAGTTGACAATTATTCCATAAACAAACAAGGCGAATTTGAAAATGTCAAGTTAGTTGTCATCCGTGATTGCTTACAATATGTATTGTTAACTTCTTGGAGCTTTTTGAAGGTATACACATAACGAAAAAGTTGATACGGTGTTGTTTTTTTTTATACTTTGACTACACGAGAGGGAAATAGGAATAGAAAACCAAGTTTTTGTGAAGCGGTTTTTGATTTAGACTTATCTGCCGTTACGCTCCCCATTCTTCGACTTTTGAAATCTATTATAAAAAGCCGATTTCAGAAACGTATCACACTTGGTGTCCAAACACCAAATGTTCCATTTTTTCGAAGAAAACCTACAATTTGGGAGGAGTATGTTTTTGAAATATCAAAAGAGACAAAAAAGTTATGACGAATGAATGAAATGTAGAAAATTAGTTCTGAATATACAATAATTGAATACTCTTCATAACGAATTACCACTTGCCCCCTCATTCAATTTCATAAAACTTTGATCAATTGATCAGGTGACTTCCTTCACTTTTGTAACCAAAAATGCTTCCGGGCACTCCTGCTGGTCAAACGTAAATGATTGTAGGAACCAGTGGCGGCTCCTCGAAGGAGGCTAAGGAGGCTCAGCCTCCTCACCAATTTATCTTTAATGATCATTCTCCATTTTATTCCCTGTTTCTCTGTTAATTTTTAAAATTTTACAATTAATTCCCCGTTCTCAGTAGAAATTTTTAATCTGGCAACAGTGCCCTGAGGCTAGACTCTATATATCTCAAACGCTGAGCATGTGTTGGTCAACGCAGTTGCCGTTTTTCCGACCAGTCCGAACGCCAACTGGGTAAATCAGCGAAAATGGCAACACCTTCTGGAGGCTAGCCTGCGGCAGCCGCTAGCAATCTATGATATACGAGACGTGCGTTCTGCCGACTGCTGAGTAGGTCAGTCAGTGCTTGTCACGCCACGCGAAGTAAGGTTAGATTATTGTCTGTTGTAAATTTAAAATGAGTGTTAGTGAGTTAGTTGCTGCCTTTTAGAAAATTCATTTAGTGAATTAACATATGATAAAAGTGTTTCTTTTAAATAAACGGCCTTTACCGGATTTGAAAGGATTAGTAATGTCAGGTAACTATCAAAATCGATCATTGTTAATACTAATAGTAGTATTGACAAGACGAATCATTGATTTCCCTGTAATGCTCCAACTCGATGGAATTTTACATCACGTGCAGTATTTACCATCCATAAAAATAAAGACAAATTAATTGAAACATTTGATTTTGTATTAAACAGTGATGACTTTTCAACAAATCAGGTTTCATTAAATGCTGCTGTTGGTTTAAAATCTTATTTAGAAAATGAAGAATTTTTGTTATTTCTTGATAATTTAAAATTAATATTTGAACAAACTGATCTTATATTTCAAATTTTACAACATAAATTCACTGATATAATTTATTCAAGAGATCGTTTGAAACATCTCATTGGAAAAATTTCAAGTTTCCGTAATACAGAATTTCATTTTAATATTTTATTTGAACATTTTTCAACTGATGAGGCTCCTCCCGCGAAAAGGGGGAAAACATATAATTTGGTAGACAAGAAACTACATTATAAACAACTTTTTTATGAAATTTTAGATAATATTAAAGGTCAAATTGAGATTCGATTTTCCGATTTACATGAATTTAAGTTTTTTGACTTGACGAATAGAAGATTTTTCGAATCTTTTTCAAAATAGTTCCCCAATACACTTTAAGATAACTTAGTTCTAAAATAATTTTGTTTTGATGAAATAGCACGGCACAATGAATTATGCGTTATATACTCGGATAAAGATATTTTAGGCTAGTATGACAGTCACGCCTATATGATAAAATATATGATAGACAATGATTTGCAACAAATTTTACCTCAGTTTTATAAACTACTTTGTTTGACAGTCACCATTTCTGTCACGTCGGCATCGGTGGAGAGATCATTTTCTACTCTCAAACGAATTAAAACTTACATGCCAAATACAATGGGCCAAAATCGTTTATACAATGTTAGTTTAATATCTATTGAAAAAGATTTAGTAAAACACTTAAAACAAAATGATAAATTTTTTGATAATATTATTGATCATTTTTCGCAAACTAAAGACCGTAGAATTCCGTTAATATATAAAAAAAAGTTAATAAAATTAATAAAAAAAAATAAAAGACAAAAAACGAACAAAAAAATGTTTTGGCAAGAAAACTCTATACCTCCACGTTGGTTCTTGCTGGGTAACAATTAATTTTGTCACTGAAGTAGCTGGTACGGTCGCTGTGCAAAGGTTAAAAGGCTGTGAATAGAGTATATTTTTACAAAAACGTTTTATGTCCAGCCTCCTCTCTCAAAAATTCACTAGCCGCCACTGGTAGGAACAGAAAATATATTGGAAATGATTGAGAAACCGCCAATGAAAGACGTTAATCTATACTCTATGTTACATTGAAATCCACAAGGTCTACATAAGGTACTTCACAACTGCATGTTTCATTCTGACACTTGCTATCAGGTTGACTTTCGCAGTTATTCACAATATAATAAAAACTTGTTGTCACATAAACTATCAGAATGTACCTGGATCGTGACCACCTGAAATTTAAAATCAGAGTTTAGGAAGCTTCTGTAAGTTAAGTATATAAGTCCGATATACAGAGTGTTCCGCATAAGAACCGACACAGAGCAGGAGCATGTAGGGGACCCCAAAATATGATGATTTAACGCAACTTACCTCTATACCAAGTTGCACCCCTAAGAAGTTAATAGGACCTCAAAACGGGATTTTAAATTTTGAAAAAAACTAATATCTCAATTATACTTCAACTTATAAAAACCAAATTTGGTACACGTTGTATGCGTTCCAAGACTATTAATCGACAGTAAGTAGAATTCAGTTGGATCATTTTAAAGTGTTGATAAGGATGGTGCACTCTTAAAATTTGCAACTTTGTATAGAGGAAAGTTGCGTTAAATTATCATATTTTTACATGTTCCTGCTCTGTGCTGGTTCTTATGCTGGACACCCTGTATATTTGTAATCAGAAAAACATGGTTGTCTTTATGGTTTTCGCAATGGACATCACATGATCGTCCCATTTCTTAGGTGCCAGACTGGATCAAATGCTTTGAAGATATCCAATGCTAGAGATTCCCCATGTTTTTCAATAGATTTCTGCCATACATGTGGTACTTAGGAGCAAGTCTCCTGTTAACCTCTGCTGACGAAAGCCATATTTTTGGTGAAGCTCAACAAAATAATAGAACAGCTGTCCAGTTGTATCGCGATAATATCATGGACGTCATGTTTCCGATGCAAAGGTATTTAGGTTAAACTGGAACGCACTTTGAGACGAAACAAAAAACTATTGCCAGAAATATTTGTGTTGATAATATCTCAAAAACTGTATAAGGGAAGCACGTCGGGAATTAATTATTCCTTTTTGGCCGTGTAGCGTATCTTCTTACAGACAGATGTCACAACACATTTGCGTATAAACATACAGAAAGTTTTTCCATTGTATATAGACTATTGTGTTGTTTCCGAGTTGAATGTATTTACTATAAATATGTATTCCTGTTACCACAATGGGCAAATCAGCGTTGTCAGTAATAATAATAATTATTACAAATTCACGGTAATCATATTTTGTGGTGTTATATAAAATCAGAAAGGAAATAGTCGGTTGCGCTTAAAATATTGAATTACATACTGCAGTGTAACATTACATTAATGTAGTAATGTTACGTCAAGGTCAATCCACTGTTGATGGCATTGAAAAGTATAGTACTTTGAAACACGTCAGTATAATGTAAATTCAATGACAATCTACTATTACCTACATAATGATACCTAACAAACATCTAGCACGAAATTAATTTTTTCATACCCTACGCACGTTTGTTTATTTTATACCGTAAGTAAATATACTGTGGAACTGATTAGGTATAATTACTTTGAAATTGGTTCCTAATTACTAACCTCAACAAACCAAAATGTATTGATTTTTTTTTGTATTAAAAATACAATGAATAACGTCGAAATTCATTCGATGCTTACAAAATTAAGAGGATTTTCATGGTTAGAAATTTTAAAAAATCTGATTTTTACTTTCAAAATAGGCGATTTTTTGAAGAAAAAGTTGAAATACGATTTCTTGTAATTAAATTTTTTTGTTAAGTTGAAATAGTTTTTTCTACTTTTTGTAAAAACATCATTTATTCATAAAAGATTTTTCAAAAGTAATGTTTAATAAAATTTTTAGAATTATATGATTGTTGGAATAAAGATTCGAAAGGGTATTCTGGCGTATTTTCACAAGAAAGTACATTGAAAAATTTACCTCACGATGCCCTGGCATTGAAGAAAGCATAATAATTTTTTTCAAAAATCGTCGATTTTCACCGTAAAATCCAACTTTTTGTTTCAAATTTTAACCACTAATTTATAGCATAAAATGTTAAATGTTTCGCGCAATTTTTGTCAACATCGAATGTTTTTTGAGTAAGTTATTGCACTTTTAGTAAAAAAAAATTCAATACATGTTGTGTTTTTTAGGTCAGTAATTATTTTCAAAGTAAGTATACCCAAATCTGTTCCATGGTATATTCACTCAAAAGAATTGAATTGTTTTTATTTTTCTTCGATCAATAGAACCGGGGATTCGAAGGTAAGTGTGACCTCTTAGCCACATAATAATGATTGTTTGCATGATAATTTTTTTTTCTTTGACTCGCTTTAAATTTATTTCAATGGAGGCTAGGAGGTCACACTTCTGAATTTAGATAGAGATAGTCATCTACTTTCCACTGAATTTTGTTTTTTTACGCTGGGCCCAAAATTTGTCCCGCTAGAGGCTCAAACACGTTTACATGAATATCTAGATTTCCACTGAAGCAAAATTGATCTACAATAGTTCAAAATACGCGTATTGAAGAGCTCTAAGAGTATCTCGAATTTGTTTTTTTCGTATATTCTAACCTCAAAATTTCTCCAATTTTCCAACGTCAAATGTTTTCAAAGTCCTGCCAAAATCCGCCATTTATAGCAAAATGTGATTTGATTATTATTTTAGGTAATATTTGTCAAAATCTATAAAATGCATTTTGTATTGAGCCGACAAAAAAATCCTGCCAATATCCGCCATTTATAGCAAAATGTGATTTGATTATTATTTTAGGTAATATTTGTCAAAATCTATAAAATGCATTTTGTTTTGAGTCAAAATGTGCATTTTTCAGAGTGCAATCGCTATTTTACAGTCGCGAAAATCAAATTTTGGCGACAAAAAATCCAGTGAAAAGTAGAATAAAAATGCCAACAAAATATTTTGTAAACCGAAAAAAAAATCACAAAATGGGCCTTATCTCGGGCCATAATCTTCAAATGGCTTCTACCTTGGCTCATTCGACGCGTATTCAAATTATCTATGACTTTGATCCCTTGTATTTGTTTAAGCTTAACTTATTCATATTTTTATATATATTGACAATAATTATGACAAGTCATTGAAAGTATCATTTTCTGTATATTAGCTATTATAGCCTCTGTGAATGTATTTACGACACATCTGGAATCCAGTCGTAAATGGGATTCTTGTGTCAATTTGTCATCAGCCGACGAAGTGTTATCGATGAGTTGGCATGGCTTATTTATTATCGGTACTCCTAAGAATTGTTTGTGTTGCCTGGGATTTATGGTCAACAGATATGTAGCCAATGATAGCAGCTACTACCCTTCTTTACAAACCCTACTTAGTCTTAAATTTGCCTGAAGTAAACGACTTTTAGATAAGGAACAATTACCACGAAATCGTTCATCGAGCAACATCATTACATTACTATAACAATCACAACGATATCACTTCAACGAGCAACATTATTACTTGCAATAACATTAACATATCATCAATCTTATAATCAAGCGTTAACCTAGAGAATTACAACTTTAGGGAAACTAGCCTTCATGAATAAGGCGACTCAGTTCTGTTAGTGTAGTTTGTACATAACTGTATATAGGTGTGAATTGTGAATAAATAATTTAAAATCATCAAGTGCTATTTCTTCAACCAACTACCATCATACTGAGTCATACAAGAAGTGTAAACAACAGCAGCATACAACACAGTATTTTTTTGATTAGAGGCTATATTAAAAAATTATTTAAAATAAATGAAAAAACTCGGAAAATTTCCAGTTTTTTTTCGACAAAATGGCCATAACTTTTCTAGCAGCATTTTCTAATAAAATAAAAGTGCTTTATTTATTTATTAATCTGTAAAAAATGATTTGAACACATTCCAGCCATATCAAATTTTGCCGGATTCTCAAGGGATTCGGTCGAACGTGCGACTGGACTACACTATTAAAGACAATGTGCAATTCAATTTGTACGATGCAATATGCTCTGCTGATAGCAGGCGGAAATATATTTGCTAATAATTAGTAGATGTACATTTTTAACCTAACCGATTTTAAGATCTGAATCAAATTTAATATCATATAATTAGTGCTCATGCTAACAATTAGTATATTGCGTTTCATTCCATGTACATTTTCAATTGCCGTGTCATCGTTAGCAGAGCGTAGCCTTAATTGTGTTCAGTTCCGCTTTATTTTATTCAATTCCTTTTTGTTTCAGGGTGATGCATAGTGGTAGTGTGTTCGTGTCGATAAGGTAACGATGGATTCAACCAGTAATCGGGGCTCAACAGGGCAACTATCTAGCTCAGGCAGCACTGGGGGTGGTATGCATCATTCACATTCTACTCCAGCCGGGGTAGACGGAGGTGCAAGAACTCCACCTGCCACCCCCAAGAAAGGTGGAAAAATGCTAGCTATGCGAGTTCAAATGCTAGACGATACAGTTACTATATTCCAAGTTCAGGTAGGCATAACGTAATAATTAACTTTCTAGAATAATTCCAGTTATAAGATCGAATGAATTGTTTTGATGGTAATCGAGAATCGACCAGAATGCACAATTTGCTTATATCCAAACGAAAGGGGCAATTAAATGGATTCGTTTCAATTAAGGTGTCTCAAGCTCTTAAATATTTGACATCCGAAACTGTAAACATTATTATTATTATTAATTAAGGGGGGCATTGCGGTCTCTTAATGCTTAGGCCGAAGCCCTTTGCACCCTGTGTCACCTAGTAGTCTAGGAGTCAGAGCGATATTGATGGGCTGAACATCAACCCGATGGCACTATAGTTTATCGTATGAGGACGGTTCAATGACCAATTCATCTCACAGACCGAATTTCCGCCGTTACTTGAAACACATGCCAATCTTATACACTTCCACCATGTGCCATCATTTTTTATCGTGTCCGTTTATCAGGCTGACTAATTAAAATTGGACCAAAAATGAACTGCAAGTGAACCCTCCCAAACCTGTTGGAAAATGTTTATTGGTGTTGGAAATTGTTAAGATACCTTATGCCATCCCAAGTTATCGGTCCATTTCCGAGTAATTGGTCATTATTTGGACCAACAATGGTTTTTTTTTCTCATTTTGTGGCTAACCCTTGCGGATCAGAAGGTAGCATGTTAAATAACTTTATTGGAGGTCAAATGAAGATTTAAAATTATTGCCATCACTCCTTGCCTATTTCAAGCCCCCAAAACCCTCTGAAACCACCCCAAAAAAATATGAATAATATAGATAATATGACCAATTTTACGATAAATTAGTCAATTATTGAGATTCTGGCTGGGTTTAGAATCGAAACAGCCGTTTCTTGTTTTTTTGTTAGTTTTGAAGGTTTTGGAGGTTTGAAATAGGCAAGGAGTGATGGCAATACTTTTAAATCTTTATTTGATCTCCAATAAAGTTGTTTAACATGATGCCATCATGTTGCCTTGTAATCCGCAAGGTTTAGTCACAAATTGTGAAACAAAACCATTTTTGGTCCAAATAATGGCCAATTACTTGGAAATGGACTGATAACTTTTGATGGCATAGGGTACCTTAACAACTGCCAACACCAATAAACATTTTACACCAGGTTTGGGAGGGTTAACTTGCAGTCCATTTTCGGTCCAATTTTAACTGGTCAGTCTGATAAACGGACACGATAAAAAATGATGGCACATGGTGGAAGTGTATAAGAATTGCATGCTTTTCAAGTAACCGCAACGGGAAAAGTGAAAAAATAAACAGTTTGCGGAGACTGTATCTCGAGATCCAGCAGCCGGCGAAAATTCGGTGTTAGATGAATTGGTCATTGAACCGTCCTCTAACGATAAACCATAGTGCCATCGGGTTAATGTTCAGACCATCGATATCGCTCTGGCTCCTAGACAATAGTGGAGCGGTTCCCACCTACGAGTGTTCACCATCCACCAAAGGGCAGTTCCCACACGTTCACCATGCTCTCCAGGTTAACGAATCGCCAAGTGAAGCGGTTCCCATCCACAAGTGCTCACCTATCAACCAGAGAGGCGGTTCCTGCCCGAAAGTGTTCACCATTCTCTCCCAGGTGAACGATTCCTGAACAGGTTAACACCAACTTCGTGATATATTATTTAAACTTGGTCCTAGTGAAGCGGTTCCCAATTGAGCGTGTTCACCTGGCTTCAGAGGAAGGCGGAATCGTTTCCCACTCCAGAGTGTTCACCGGGTGCCCGAGATGTACAAACAACCACCTACTCAACTGGATAGGTGGTTAATTCCCTGAAGAGATTTAGTACCATCTTCGTATCTAGTTTCTTGATCTCCTCAGTATCGCATAGCTCTTCCTAAACGGCTCTACGTCTTGGGGATCAGTGTTATAGTAGAAGAAATGAATGCATCAACCTCTCGTTTTTTTGCAACAGGGTGTATTGACATGAAACCTTCTGTATTCGCTTCATTTTTGGACCAATAAAAATGCACCCCTTTAGATTTGTCGCTCGCACCCCCTATAATTGCTACAGGGGTTAAAAACACCCCTATTTTATATCTCGCTATGTTCTCAACCGAATTGCTTCAAATTATGGGGGGTTTTAGGGGTCGCTGAATACGAATCCGATGAGCAAAATTTGAAAATTCAAAATAGCGGCTGCAAAATTTGGTTTTAGAGAAAAGTTTCAAGATACAAAAAGTGTTCCGAATTCGGTTCTTCGTAGAAACAGTGCATTTTCCAAATCACTCAAGCCCCCCCTCCTTCACCCCCACCACTATTATCTTTAAAAAAAATTTTACTTTGATAGTTTAATTGATCAATTATTGAAATACAACTGATCCTACATCTGAAAGATTTAGATAAAGATATATATTAACTTTTAGATTCAAGTAAATATTATTAATTCATATTGTGATCTTAAAGTAAGCATTATTATTTATGGAAACTAATACCCGATTATCAAAATCTTCAAATCAACTCGCGATTTTCAAAACTATTAATTATTACTACTAAAAATCAACTGTTTACCAAGAACTCCTTGGTCATCTAAAAGATTTGAAGCTCACCGTTACTGTCCTTTAAGGTCCTTCAAAAACGCGGCAGGAATAACACTGCTAATCTAATCTAAACTGTGATCAAGATAAATCGATACAAATGATTGCATAACAACTTAATTATTTTTTGCTAAATGGTCTTATAGGAATTTCATTACTCGGCTTATAATCCCCTTTGTGATAACATGACAATGATTATTTATGGTGCATCTATTTGGCTGCAAATTTGTGGTTAGCATATGGTTTTATGACTTTTTCAACATTTTAGTGCGAATCTTGAGTTATATCTCATTGTAGAACAATTAAATGTAGAAAATCGATAAAGTCGAGAGAAGTGTAGAAGTAACAGAAGAATTGATGAATATTCAATTGGATGGCACCCACACAACGCAAGTTGTAATAAAAATTATAAATACCGATTAATATTCAACGTGTTTCCATCTAAAGTTACCATATTCGGATGCTCTGAGTTCATGCTTCGTTCTGGTTACAAACAAGTGACTCTTTTTCATCCGGGTTCGACATTCCTATGGTGTAACTAAACCAACAAGTTGCATTTAACTTCAGAAAATAATAAATTACTCGTCGAACTCGAATAACAAATTAAAATGTTCATTAGAAAGAAATTACAGTCGCACAGAGAATGTAATTGACGTGTCTACCTTTTCTCATAAACAAATAACCATTTATGGAAAAAACTACTAACATATGTTTCTAATGTCATGGGTGAAGTTCAATACAAACTGTTGATCGTCAGTGGAATGTACACTAGTTGCGTATACATTCTGTCATCAATGAACTATTTATTATTGTCATCTGAATTCGTCCACTATTGCTGATTTGATACGATTATTGACATCAGAAATGTGTAAAATGCTGTGCCGATTATGAAACTGAAAAGAAGTACCAATAGTTCTAATTGAATTGACAAGAAATAAAATCACGTCATCAAATTGTCTCAGCTCACAACTAGTAATATCTATGATAAGGTCTTTCTAGTCCAGAGCGGTCAGTAACGTCACAAACTTATAGTTCCAGACAGCTGTTTCGCTCTTCTCTAGAGCTCATCAGTGGAACGAGTAAGTTTGCAACGTTACTGAAGTATCCCTTTTGAAGGTAATCTTAACGGACCCACAATGTCCACCTGTCTAAGGTCCATCGATAATCATATCCCTCATATGATTGAAAAATTGTTTCAGGTAATGGATAGTCTACCTGAGACAATAACAATTATCTTTAGTTCAAAGTAACATGTACAATGAGAATAGATGTATTAGTAAAACAAAAACTACTACAGCCGAAATCTGTGCTCACAACCATGGAGTTAAAGAAATACTGAACTGCAAAATCATCGGTAAACACATTAAAATCCTTATGAACAGCAGAGCTGCAATACTGACCAAAAGTAGGAACAAGATCAACTCCAAACTAGTATTAGAAAGCCACCTCAGGCCAAGCAGCAAACGCTAACCACATTAAAATCCGTTGGTTAAAGGAACGCGACAAACAGATGGCATTCGTGAGGCAGACGAGCTGGCTCGTGGGGTATCCGCCAAACGAAATCCCTGCTGGGCAGAGCACCTGTCAACATTAGAAAGCTCATGTTTGGGAACTCTGGTCGACCAAGGTCATCCTTGGGGAGACCTCTGAGAGTGCCGTGCTCTTGTTAGTTCAACATCTAGGATAGCTAAACAGCCAGAGACACTCCTTATGAGGACTAAGTATTCTGGTCATAATTCGATCTAGAATCCACTGCTTAAAAAAGAGGAAATAGTAGTAGTTTTCTGAATGATTGGAAGGTTCAGAGAAAATCTTAAATAGCTTAGCCACATATGAAAGTAAAATTGATATTACAATCTGGTTGTATGTTGAGTGAACAGTTGTTTTATCAGAGATAACAATTAGCGTGGGTGTGTGTATAATGTTTATTATTATTATTCGCTGGTTCGAAAATTGGGTAGAAGAGTTTTAGATTTTAAACCGCGGCTAGAATCAAAATTTTGCAAGAATATTTTATCCTTGTATCCTCTTAGAAAGTGACGTTTAAGACCCCTGAATCAGAGTAGAAATACAACACTTTTCCTCCCTAGGGAGTTGAAATCTAACAAGTTAAGTTTAGGTTTTCCTCCAGTCATATTTTAACAAGCTCCTACTCTTTCTCGTTTCTTTCATGAGATTTAATAAGTAGAAGATTTAGCGATATCAACTTGACAGATTCTAAAATGTCTAGAGGAATACTCTGCTCAGCTTCATATTCCATTTTTCATTGATAACTTTTATGATTGAAACAAAGAAAATCCGTTGATATACGTCATTACTTGGATTTTAATCAAACTATCCGCGAGAGAAAAAAAAAGGCACTTTCCTCCCTTAGTATGTGAATAACTATTTCCTAAATTGGACGAGTAATCCTGAACAGTTAGTTCAAGTATTCCTTGAATATATATCTATTATTCGGCACTAGAAATATACCTCAAAATTGTCCAGTGACAAAGTTAGCTGCGGCCCATTTTCGCCCTATTTTCTACGTCACTGGATAGAAATTGCAAAAGAGGAATAGGATAACTAACGCCATCTAGATGGCTTTAGTTGTTCTATCCCTCTATGATTATTAACTCAATACCCTCATAACCCAACAACAGAAAGTGCAAGAGAGGAATAGAACAACTAACGCCATCTAGATAGATAGATATTCATTGAATACCTTAAGGGCTACTTTAACATTTTGACGTTCCAAATTTGTAGGATAGAGTACTCTCAAATTCAAAGAATATCCGTATTTTAACAATTTATCATGTTCTAGTTCACCGAACTTTTTAGCGTTGTATCACCCTTAGGAAGCATTCCTGACAGAGCACTTCTTCATTAATAAATTATTCACTCTCAGAAATCAGCGGCAGATAACCCAAATAGACGACGTAGAGCGACGGTTTTAAACAGGGTTCCAAGTAATTACATTCAACCGTTTAATAATGCAATTTCATAAATTATATCAGGGCTTGAGAAACATCTATTAAGACGTTCAGAACACGTGAAATGAGCTGCAATTCGCAATTAGGTATAAAACAAAAACGTTGTGGAGAAGAGTAAAAAAATCGACGACCCACATCTTACGCCATTCGACTTCATTTCATGAATGGGAGTGATTTATGCCGTGAACTTAGTTAATAATATCCAATGACTTGATTTGCATGTAGCGTGCTGGCAGATGCCTTTGATCTTTGAATTACAAATTTCCCCGGGAATTTGTTTTCAAGAGTTACGCGAATGCGAAATGCATTAACATTCCTCCAATTAATTGTACATTAAGTACGCATGTTTAACGGTGAGTGTACGTCATTCATTCTAAATTTAAAGCAGCTGAAATTATTAAGAAAAGAACAGTAATTGGACTGTTTCATTTTTCACCAATTCACTGGAAATAAATGACTACTCAAAAACATTTTTCAATCACATCTTTAAAGAAAGAATAAACAAAATCTATAATGAATTGTCATATAAAAATAACAAAACATGATACATACAATTTTATAACATTACCATACATTCCGGAGACCTCAGAGAAAATTAAGAAATGTTCAATAAAAAAGTATGAAATAAATGTTGCGCATAAACTTACTAACTGTGTTGGGAAATATTATCTCAAATCTAAAATCTTCAATACCCAAAGATAAACAAACCCACACAGTATACAAATTAAATTGTTTAGATTGCGATGGGACTTATACTGGCATCTCTAAACAATATTTACTAAAAAGAATGTATGGCCATAAGTATAGCATAAGAAACAAAAACTTCCACCACCCTCGCTAAACACTGCTTTGATTATAACCATCAATTCTATTACAAAAATGTTAACAAATCAACTAATGAAACCAATTATTATAAAAGATCTATTCTGGAGATGATTCACATAAAAGGGACTCCAAATCTGTACATCATAGGACAGATATTCAGACATTAAGTCAGATTTATACTAACTTAATTAATTGAAACTCTTGCAAATTCCTACATGCCTCTATATAATGTTAAAAGTATATTGAATGTCAAGAGTATGTTTCTAATAAGGTCTGACAACCTTTTTCCATTGCCTCATAAATCTTAATATCTGGTTCGAAAATGGATACTTGAACGTAATGTTCTTGTTTTTAGTCGTTCATAGACTTCGTTGACATGAGTTCGTATTTTATAAGAATACTACTAAACAGTGGATTCTTGATATATTATACTTGTGACATTGATGTGTTACAATTTCGATTATTCGTGTTTCTGTTCGTTTTGGCGACGTGGGCATTTTTAATTGAAATTGGTGCGATAAAAAGGATACAAATGATACAATGAACATTTGAAGCTGAGATAATTATTAAATAAATGTTAAGTTCATGATACAGCAACTGGTTTTGCAGAATTGGTTTTTGATCACCACCTGGAAACACATCATCAAGTTTTAGCTATTTGCGCTATGTTTTCAGACTCAAAACGGTCACCCGCAGTTGGAATAAAGTTTTAACGTGGCACAATTCCCGTCTATTTTTTCGTTACTGCAGCATTCCTTAAAGGAACCGTAAACATAAATGTATTTTTGTTATTGTATCGAAACTATTTAACCTTCATTTATTCTGACACCGTTGATAGCCGTTTTATCGGAGGATACTCCGGCAACCACCACATAGAGTGTTTCCCAAGACGGGTTAGGTGCCAGACTAAAATGCGTTGGATATATCCAATGCTACAGCTAAAGAATCCCCATATTTTTCAATAGATTTCTGCAAATAATATTTTAAGCAAATCTCCTGTTGATCTTGATTGCTTTCTCCATCACTTTAGAGATTACAGATAATCGTGCAATGGCCCCATAATTATTAGGAAGCGTCGTCTTTCCTTTTTTTGGAATTGGTTGGACTCTAGCTGTCTTCCAGCTGTGTATCAATTTCGAAATTCACAAAATTACCGAGGGTTCAGAAGATAAAGACTCATATATTTATTTTTTAAACTGCAAACTTTTTTTAAAGAACTTTCGGTTGTCTTTCTGGGCAATAAGCAATATACTAGTGGAATATAATGACCATTTTCTAACCTATGTATGGTAAATAGTTGATAAAAGTACTTGGTTCAATAGTCGAAAGTTCCATCCATATACTATTTACACTATTTTTTTTACCTGGAGGAGGGGAAATCTTGCATAGACGCCTCGGACCCCCGGGTGTTCCCCGTGAGGTTAGTTCTACTTCTCAGAGGGAGACCCACTGTACTGCGGTCGTTGGTGTCCTATTTTGAAATACAATAATTTCGTTCAAAAAACAATACAGTTCCTGTTTTCACCTCAATCATGTCAAAAATAGTCTAGATCGATTCCGAAATGCTCAAAACGAAATATCTGCGAAAATCTGGAAAAAATGTTTTGGCTCGATCACAATACTCCCCCCACACTATGTACTACGTATGGGGGAAGTACAAAAGCTGAAATGAAACTCTGCCTATACATGAATGTGTCTCTTACGATTTCGAATGTTTGAAAGATTTTACCTATAAAAAAAGTGTTGAATTGCTTCTAGGATGGTATAATATTTGGGTAATTCAATATTTATCCCAAAACTTGTCAAAATAATGCATTACCTCCCGATCGCAGCAAGTTACCGGATAAGATCAAGATTGTCTTCTTCAAAACTTGATGAAAGTAATTAGAATTATGCGCCCTAACTTTTTCAAGATGTCTAATTGAAGATTTTCTAATTAACCTAGTTTAACTTTGCGCTACAGCTATAATAGGGTACTTCCTATTTCCATCCTTTCATTCTTTTTAACCTATACCAAATAAGAACAATATCTCATTAACAATACAGTAATTTCTGTTAGCTTAATTGCGAGATCAACGTCGAAGTTACAATGGCGATCCTCAAAACAATCAACAATTTCAGAATACGAAATTTAACACAGGTTTAGTGTCTAGCAATAAAGAATAATTCTCAAATTTACCATAATTAATGTTAATTGGTGTGTTTCATTACAGGCAAAAGCAATTGGGAAGGTCCTTTTCGAACAAGTTTGCAAACAGCTCCATTTATTAGAAGCAGATTATTTTGGACTGGAATATTCTGATTCAGGTGGAACGAAGGTAATAGTTAACTTAACGTCTCTATTTCCATACAATTTAACCCCTCTCGATATTATTTCGAGAGCTTCCAGGGGTGCTATTCTTCATCTATATCCCTATATGAATAGATAATGCTTTCTCTTTATTTATATGGTTTCCATCAATACATCCAAAAATAATATTTAATATTTGAAATAATCTGGAACTAATGTACATTATCTGTTTGTAAATATTAATGAGTTCAAGTTCCATCAACCATAAATATTTATTTTAATAATGTTCACTCACAAATTCATGACAAAGTCTTCATTTGTTCTAAATGAATGGATGTTGATACACTAAACGGCTTGGAACAGCAAACTTTATTATTTTAATCGTATCAATAATTGCTCGAAAATAATAATTTTATATTAAGATATTAATGGTTCTCAGAGTTGTTTTATCTTGGGTGTTATCACTAAATTTCAATAACACTGTTGTGAAGCTATCTCTATTTAAATTCAAATATAAAACTAACGCTTTCATATATAAATTTTTTAAAATATTTATGGGTTATTACATCAAATAAAACTCGCATTCAACATTTAGTTGAAATCATTACATATTAGAGTATCATATTTAGTTTATAATATTTAGTTTCATATAAGAACGTTTCAGGCCTCAGACTAAACACATTGATTATAAACACATATATTTTATATTAATATTGTAAAACGTAAAAAATTACCTACTTTTGGTAGATAAAATCCATTCTCCTATTTTTCATGCTGGAACAAACGTCTATGACTTTGTTGTCAAAATCCGGGATAGACTGGAAGAACTTCTTTTCTATTAATAGGACCGCCAATGATGTGTTCAGTCGATCTTCTGACATTGTGCTTCTCAGAAAAGCTTTAATGCGTTTGAGGGTTGTAAAACATCGTTCGTCGACATGGGCGTTGTAAAGATAATATCCAACAGTTTGTATGTTTCCGTCAAAACATTTTTTAGGTTATCTGTTATGAACACTAAAAGTGGCAAAATACCACCTACGTCACACATGTCATCGCGCTCAGAAATTGCTGAAAGTTCACTTTTTAATTTTACAATCCAACATATCCAACGTAGGATAAGATTTATCAGTTTCATCAAAAAGTTTTTGTGGAAATCTATGTCTATAAGTTTTAAAATTTTGAGAATCAAATAATTTTGCCTCACTTAAGTGATCCCTGAAATCAACTGTCGTTATTTGTCTTTTCCTAGCAGGTTCTTCATTATTGCGTTCTTGATTGTCATTGTCAGAAGAATGTCTAATTCGAATAATTTGCTGTTGGAATTGTTCAATTGCCTTTTGCAGTTGACAACTGTCAGTCCCAAATTTGCAAAGAAAATTGTTAATTAAATTAACTTAATGCGCTTAACAGTGAATATAATATGCATGTGGAAATGTTCTTTTGAAAATGGCTTGGACTCCATTTGTCTTATCATCACGGACGCCCCATCGTAACTTTGAGCGAATAGTTTATTGTTATCAGACCCAGTAGAAGAATTTAAAATAGTTTGCTATTCTCTGCAATGTTTTTGCTAATACATCAGCATTATGTCCACCCGGCTTAAAAAAAGACCAAAAGCATGCAAAAATGTGTCCACTAAACACGTATCGAATAATAACAACCATTTGCTGATGATTAGAGGTGTCTGTAGTTTCATCGACCTCCAAAGCAATGCAATTTGCAGATTCACTTTCTTTTAATATTTCCTGCTTGTAAATTTGCAACATTGCATCTAGCAATTCGTTCTGAATAGTTTTTGAGACGCCTTTAAACACTCGAACCCGAATCTTTCACATGTATTGCATGCACAGTCCCTAATTCAGCTGCAAAGTTGATTAAGCCTATATAAATACCTGGATTTTCCGATGTCAATGTCTCATCATGGTCTCGTAACGCCGATTCAAAGGCTCACTTCAGACTTCACGTCTTCGAATTGAATGCACACACTGTACACCATGAAGGCAATAGTTTACTGGAGATACGATCCTTTGTGCCCCAAACCGACGGTAAAAGCGCGTATGGCGTGGTGGGTATGTGCCCTTGTGCCCTTTAGTACCAGCTGCCACTGGTTCATATCAAAAATAACATTGTAAATTGCATTCTGTACAAAATCAACTGCATCTACTATCACTTCAATCCGAAGACATTCAGTTGTAAAGCTGCAGCAACTATATCTCTAATAGCAGTAATAGAGAGACATGGTCCCCCAGTTTCAAGTTAATTTCCCAATTCATTTATTGTTGAGGATACGATTTGTTGAGCACTATGTGTTTTTGATTTTTTCGTAGCTTACACAGCACACTACGTAAATGTAGTCCTGAGAAGAACTGCTTATGTATGTTTAATTCTATTAAAATTTAGATTCACTACAAATATAATGAACTGTCAAGTCGATTGAATAAATCTTCAGTGGCAACCAAGGAAAGTGTTGCCAACTGTTAAAATGAAATCTTCTGTGTTTGACGAAGATGACGCGCCCTTATTTGGGAAACTGTTCAAATGTTGTTAATAATCTTCAATAATCGTGATTGGAATTCTTTATTGTTCTAGTATTGGTTGGACCTCCAGAAACCACTGTCACGTCAGCTCGGCCTTTCCTTAGTTGATCCACTGTTGCACTTTTGTGTAAAATTTTATACTCCCGATCCTGGACAATTAGAGGAAGAATTCACTCGATACTTGTTTTGTTTGCAAGTGAAACGCGATCTAGCCAATGGATTGATGCAATGCAATGAAAACACGGCAGCTCTTATGGCTAGTTATATAGTTCAAGCCGAATGCGGCGATTTTGTTACTGAAGATTACCCCGATCACACGTACCTGTCAAGCTACAAATTCATACCACAACAAGATCAAGAGATGGAAAGGAAGATCATGGAGAATCATAAGAAGCACGCGTAAGTTTCTTTTTGAAAACAATAATGACACAATTCGGAATTAACAGAAAATGTGTAGCAACTGCTTTATTTTCCAGGGGACAGTCACCAGCCGAAGCTGATCTGAATCTACTCGAAACGGCGAGGCGTTGTGAACTTTATGGGATTAAAATTCATCCAGCCAAAGATCATGAAAATGTTCCATTGAATTTAGCCGTAGCTCATATGGGGATATTAGTTTTTCAAAATTATACCAAAATCAACACTTTCTCCTGGGCGAAAATTAGGAAAATTTCCTTTAAAAGGAAAAGATTCCTCATAAAGCTACACCCGGAAGGTTATGTAAGTTTGAAATTAAGTTCTTACAATCGAGACCTTCAAAATTGACATAATAAGTGTTGTTTATTTTAACACCAATAAGTACATTAATGTCATAATCCAATTCTTTAAAGCACAACATTTTTTCTTTCAGGGGTTCTATAAAGACACGGTGGAATTTTTTTTCGAGGGAAGGAACGAATGTAAAAATTTCTGGAAAAAATGTGTTGAAAATCACGGCTTCTTTAGATGTTCATCAGTTAAACACATTTCAAGACATAAAACAAGAGTATTATCCCGCGGAAGCTCGTTTAGGTAAGTTTGTATTAATTATTTTTTAAGCTATTGCATATAGCTTTTATCGCGGGCTTTGAGCGCGGCGACCGAATCAAGAAATTCCGTAACTAAAAATAATGTAAGACCTAAACACCTAACATGTGTCAAATTAATTAATTAATTTGAAGTTTCTAAAAGTGAGAAATTTCGCTATTTTATACGAATGTTATAACACTCTAGCGCTTTAGACTCCGGGATTTTCACGTTGCCTATCGAAATTAGAAGGTTCGAATTATCTAAAAACATAATTGCATGAACTCCAGACGTCCTATGTAATTAGCTACGAACGAAATCATTTTGACATATGCCTCTAGGAGCTCGCTACGCGTCAGTTAGAGTTTATACGTTAGACGCGCGTAGCAGAGACCTGAGAGTACCTGTTTCTATTAAGCTATTGCATAATTGCATATAGCTTTTATCGCGGGCTTTGAGCGCGGCGACCGAATCAAGAAATTCCGTAACTAAAAATAATGTAAGACCTAAACACCTAACATGTGTCAAATTAATTAATTAATTTGAAGTTTCTAAAAGTGAGAAATTTCGCTATTTTATACGAATGTTATAACACTCTAGCGCTTTAGACTCCGGGATTTTCACGTTGCCTATCGAAATTAGAAGGTTCGAATTATCTAAAAACATAATTGCATGAACTCCAGACGTCCTATGTAATTAGCTACGAACGAAATCATTTTGACATATGCCTCTAGGAGCTCGCTACGCGTCAGTTAGAGTTTATACGTTAGACGCGCGTAGCAGAGACCTGAGAGTACCTGTTTCTATTAAGCTATTGCATAATTGCATATAGCTTTTATCGCGGGCTTTGAGCGCGACGACCGAATCAAGAAATTCCGTAACGAAAAATAACAGGAACTCGTTTATGTTGCGCTCTCTCGGGTGACTAATATTGAAAAATTGTATATCATGACAAAAAACGATAATTCTACATTCAAATTTTATAATAATCGAAGGCAAGCTGCATCGACTGTGTCTTTGTTGCAAGAATTCAAAAGACTGCCTTTAAATAGTGTTCAGACGACAGCTCAAAGCGTCTTAGATTTCCTTAGTAATAGAAATGGCATTTCAATAATGGCTTTCAATTGCCAAAGTCTAAATAGTCACAAATACGATTTACAAGATTCAATTACGAGACAAAGAAATGTGTTACTTCTTACCGAATCTTGCATGGCGCATGATAATCCGATTGAAATACCTAATTTCAATTGTATTGTTCAATTCATTCGAGATACTGTTCCAAAAGGTGGGGTAGCTATTTACCAAAATAATAATAATGTAACTAATATTATGACTCCGAATATTGAAATAAATATTGCACACGTTAGCGATGTTAATGTTAGGCGCTCATTTTTTGGAGATATTTGTGCGTGCTTATGCAAACTTAGAAATGGCCTACACATAGTCATGGTAGCAATTTACATTTCTCCGAATCCAAAATTGGAAGAGGTAGAGCATTTTATTCATCGCACTTTACTGGAGTACACTGAAGAAGGGTCGAAAATACTTGGTACAAATGGTAATAAATTTCCACTTATCTTGGCTGGCAACATCAACTTCGCTGATAAAAAATCAGAGCGGTTGACAACTTTTCTTTCGGAAAAATTGAATTTGAAAATGAATAATGATCCACAAGAATCCACAACAAAATATGGGGCCACCATTGACGCGGTATTTTCCAGATATTTAGAGGATATCAAGTCTCAAACTTACGTCTCTTATTTCAGTTACCATAAACCTATAGTTTCAATGATAACAAATTCCTGAATAACCTACATGTATTGTAAGATAATTAAAATATTTTAAACGATATTAACTTTTCATTTATTCAATAAAAGAAAAAAATTTGTTTTCTTATCGGTCACCACGCTCAAAAAGTGTAACTTGAATTAATATCAAAGAAAAAAAATACTGCATAAATTAAAAATAAATAAATAATTATAATTGCATAAGTTGAGAAAAAATGCTATACAATAGCTTCACCGCGGCAGTCCCCGAGTGCCACACGTTTTTTTTGATTGTTGATTTTATTCGCAAGGTCAACTAATTTGAATATGATCAATTATGTGGATACCACTTTAATTTTGCAGTCCTGTACTGGTGATGCCAAAAACTATGGAGTAGGTTTCAATTTTGTTTCTTTAATCGATTTGCAATCGTCTAATTCGAACGGGGTTTTTAAGATGAAAACCTGGATCAAATAATATCAGATTAAATTTCATAAAATCCATCATAATCACAGATGTTTTCAAGAATATTCTTCTTGAAATTGAATTGAAATTTTTTTTTAAGATTTAGAAACATTTTTCCTCTGGTAAGCTGTATATTGCGGTAACAAACTCATGGTTAATTTATTGTCATCATTTGAGTTAAATTTCAATATCATCAATAAGTTGTTGAATTTTACATCTGTTCAAGCTACTAAAATTTTCATTGGATTTAAAATTTCGTTAGTTCATTTTTCGAATGCAACTTATTTACAAGATAGTAAATCGTTATATCACTGAAACCCCATTTATGCTAAAATTGTAAAATTTTAGAGATCAAATGAAATTACAATAAGGAATTTCTTTTTATTTAAGAACATTTTCGAAATTTTACAAAGTATAAACAGTTTTTCACTGGTGCAGTCCAAATATTAGAGTTAATTATTAAAATCGAAATTGAATTTTGAACCAGTCTAAGCTAAACATTTTCATTGAATTAAAAATTTCGATGCCAAAAACTATGAAGTAGGATTTAATTTTACTTCTTTAATCAATTTGCAACCGTCTGTTTCAAGCGGGGTTTTTAAGATAAAAACTTGGAACAAATAATGTCAGACCCAGACGGAATTAATCTATCGATTAAGTTTCATAAAATTCACCCAATCACAGATTTAGAAAAAAATACTGTTCTTGAAATTGAATTGAAATTTTTTTTAAAGTTTGCTTCTTCAATCGATTTGCAACTGTCTGTTTCAAGCGGGGTTTTCAAGATAAAAACCTTGAACAAAAATAATATCAGACCCAGACGGAATTAATCTATCGATTAAATTTCATAAAATTCATCATAATCACAGATTTAAAAAAAAAATATTGTTCTTGAAATTGAACCGAAATTTTTTTTTAAAGATATAGAAACATTTTTCTTCTGGAAAGCTGCATTTTGTGGTAAAAAACTCATGGCTAATTTTTTTGTTAGCGTTTGAGTTCAACTTCAATATCAATAAATCATTGCATTTTGAATCTGTTTAAGGTAGTAGAATTTTCATTTGGATTTACAATGTTTTAAATTATTGTATCACTGAATGATGTAATATGATATAATTTAATATTTTAAAGATCAATCAAAATTACGATAAGGAATTTCTTTTTATTTAAGAATATTTTCGAAATTGCACATAGTAGAAACATTCTTTCACTGGTGCAATCACAAATGGCGAATTTTTTACAAACATTAGAGTTAATTATTTAAATCGAAATTGAATTTTGAACCCGTCTAAGCATTTTCATTCGATTAAAAATTTCGATGCAACATATTCACAAAAGATCAGTAAAATAACATTTATTCTATAATTTTAATTCAATTTGCTCTGAAATTAAAATTGTTTGGGAAGCATCTACCTCACAGAATTGCTATAGAAATAACCGAATATCGTTTCCTAACATCATCATTAGCAATATTAAGCTATGGATTTATGTTTCCTATATTTTGAATAAGGATCGTTGAATATTAATATTTAATAGTCGATAGATATGACATAAAGTTGAAGTTTTATTTATTTTATTGACTCTTTCCTGTCTGAAATTACTATTTATAAGTTTACCAGTGGCGTATCCTTCGTCTACGGTAAACAGTTTATGAAGAATTGGTTTTATACAATATATAAACCATGTCTGAATTATGTACTCATATTGTACCGGGATATCAAAAATTATCTTGGTCAAGGGTGGTTGAGGAATCTAAAACGTGTGTCTTACTCTACGTTTGAAATAATTATGTCACTGTTACACTGACATCTTCAATAACCTACAAATTTCTTACCTATTTATTTCAGTTGTAAAACAATAATGGACTACAAACTATGAAATAATTATGTGAACTTTGAACCTTTTCAGAGGTCGTGATAGCCATGATCCGGGTCAAAAACTGTTTTGAAATAGTTAATTTTCCGTAAATCGATTGACGTTCACGTGAGAAGCCCGTAGCACGCGAGTTAGAAAAGTGCAAACTGGTTGTACCTAATACGACTTTACGGCGTCTTTTCGCGTGCCGTTTTCGCTCCATGTAGTTAGATTTAGTATCGGACCGTGCCCGACGGCCCTTCTTTTTTCGATAAATATCCATTAAATAGGAAAATTTAATTAAAACAGTTTGAGCTATTCTCAGATGTCAGCTACGCGCGTCTAACGTGCGACGTACCAAAGGGAATTTTCTCGCGACTAAAATATACACGAAGCGGGTAAAAGCTAGCGGCCCATAGCCAAAAACACTTTATTACAACTGGCGCCGGTCGCACGGGGCAAGAAACGGCCCCAAATTAACAAGACCAAGGTAAAATGTATAAACTCTAACTTACGCGCAGCGAGCTCCTCGAGGCATATGTCAAAATTATTTCGTTCGTAGCTAATTACATAGGACGTCTGGCGTTCATGCAATGATGTTTTTAGATAATTCGAACCTTCTAATTTCGATAGGCCACGTGAAAATCCCGGAGTCCAAAGCGCTAAAGACTTCTGAGTGTTACAATATTCGTATAAAATTGCGAAATTTCGCGTTTTTAGAAACTTCAAATTAATTATGACATAATTATTTCAAACGTAAAGTAAGACACACCTTTTAGATTCCACAACCACCCTTGACCAAGATAATTTGTGATATCTCGGTACTAATTATGTCAAAAGAGAAAAATTTGGTCCTGTGAATTCATGTTCTTTCTAACAATTTTTTTGAACCAAAATTAGGGGTGGTTATTTCAAATCTTTTCAAACATGAGAGTACAACATTATCAAATTTGTACACTTTGCTGGAACAATAATAATAATGTTCCATTAAAGTTTCTATAAACACGAAATAAATTTTTAGTACTCATTATTTCAATAAACTATCACAATTTATCATTCATCGAATATTGATATTAATTATTAAAATCTTCTTCTAGGTATAGTGGGAAAACACAAAAACAGATAATAGAATTCGTTAGAGACAACTATGTGAAACGACAAACATTCCAAAGGTAAGGCATGATAATTTCACTTGATTTAAAATACATAAATAATAATTTGGAGACACAGTTAAAATTCAAATGTTGAAATTATAAGTTACCGTAGATTTGAGTAGTTTTATCATAGATTATGCTTCTGCTTTCTACAAAATGATAAGTATTTTATTGAGTAACAAAATGAAGTGGTTTATTATTATACGTGTTGTTAAAAATATAATTTCTTCAAATTAAATGTACTCGCGCACTTCTATCTTATCCGAATAAATATTACCATATATATATATCGAGGTCCGATCATGTATAAACTCAATTAAAATTGCTCCATGATAGGTACTTCTTTTTTTTGCGTAGAGAAGGGGGAAATCTTGCCCCCGGGTGTGCTGGATTCTTACCGACTAAGACCCCTCCCCATTGCATTGCGGCCATTAGTGTCCTATTGTGCCCTCATATATTGCTATCTCCTATCAGTCCGGTGTATTCTATAAAATTATCTAGCCTTCAGTAGTGTACTTCTGATTTACTTGGGTGTAGTTGTATCATCTCCAAGGTATGTCCGACGACCAACCGCGTATGCCGTGCACTCACACAAGACATACATGGGTGACACTTCTTCCACGTCACAACCCCTGCATGTGGCCTGTTCTACCAGACCCATCGTGCAGAGATGTTTGTTACATGGGGCAAGGTTCCGTATTTCTTATCTGCTGAATGTCAGTAGATTTTTCACTCCCATTAGTCGCTTGGAGTGCGACATACGGGGCAGTTTCCTCCAATAGGCACGATACTCTGTCTCGAGTCATTTTTGGATCACAGATTTCGCTGTGGTATGAGAAATGCCACAGGTTATCACTGGTCCAATCAGGGGTTGTTTTGCCCCCGCTTTAGCGAGTTTAGTGGCAGTTTCAGTCTCTTCGCGTCTGATTTCCTCAGGCTCCCATACGAGTGTCACTCTATTGGGGTTCTTTACTAGTGACGTTAGTTCCTTTACACAATCGAGTACACATTGTGAGGTGATTGTCTACGACTCCAGTGTCTTAAGCACTGTTAGGTTGCTCGCTATGATTGTGATTTGTCTATTCTCATAGGCTATATCCCTCATAATTCAAGCACATGTTGTAATTGCTAATATCTTTGCTTGGAATCCTGTCGTAAGTGTCCCTAGGTTCAAAGAAATTATTTCTCCTTGGTCCTTTGTCTCGACTATTTCAGCACGTGTACTTTTTTCGGTCTTGGTGCTTTCGGTAAACCATACGGAATCCCCAGGTATCATATGAGGACTGCCCCCAGTTTTCTCCCGCCCATTCAATGTTCGAATCATGAACGGTACGGAAGTGCTGTGACCCTTGATCCTGTCGGATATCATCCCAAATGGCCCAGGGGATCCAAGAATGCTGCAGCATTTTGGTCCAATAAGATCAAAGCGATACGCTCCTCATATGGCTTCTGCCTGAACGGCGAGGTGCAGTGGCTTCAACCCCAACAGCCTTTCAATCGCTGCCGTTGGGGTGGTCAACATTGCACCTGTTATTCCTAAGCACGCCAGTCTCTGAACTCTGTTCAGGGAATGCTGGGATACTTTCGTTTTTGTTTATGGCCACCCCACGATTGCTGCTTATGTCACTATGGGGTTCACTGTGGTGATGTACACCCAGTACACCATCCGTGGTGTGAGTCCTCAGGTACTTACGACTGTACGACGACAGGGCCACAGGGCCCTTATCGCTTTATTAGTGGTTTTCTCCAGATGCTTCCCAAAGCAGCCGTTCATCTAGGCTGACCCCAAGGTACTTGACCGCGCCCTTCATTTGTACCTTTTCTCCAAACAAAACTAAGTCTTGTATGTTTCCAATGTCATTTCTCCTCGTGAAGGGTACAATGTTTATTTTCGAGGGATTCACTTTGAGTCCCTCACTTGTTGCGCCATTTTTCCACGGTGTTCAGTGTTTCCTGCATCAGATATGCTATTGTGCTCCCGAAATTCCCTTGTACTATAATGGCGATGTCATCCGCATATCCGATTACGTAATATCCTTTAATCTCAAGGAGTATTAAAAGTTCGTCCACCACCAGACACTACAGAGGTGACAGTACACCTCCCTGCTGACATCGTCCAGCGACCCGCACCTCCTTCTAAACCTCATTGAGAGTTCCTACGACTGTCCTATATACTTAGTTCTTGGATGTAACATAGATCATTGGAATCAACGAGTTGAATTGTCTAGCAATTATTCTGATGGTGTAATGCTGTCGGGATCGTGTTGCGAAACAATATCTGTACAGAAACACTCAACATTTTGGAAGAAGTTCTTATTCTTGCTTTGCTGAATCGAAGTTCTCAAAAAACTTTCTATGATTTGGTTCGACATTGAAGATGTTGATTTCACAATATAAATTTCATTTATAGTTAACTATAAAATAGGAATGAGCTTTTCAAATAAGAAATCATCAATTTATTTTTTGCACACCTAGTCATCCACTAATTCCAATTTAAACTCATTCTAAAAGGCAACATTGTCATTATTGATTTTACAACAGTGTTAATATGAATTCATACAAATATTAAAATAGAAACGGTTACCTATTGTATGTAATTGTAATCAATATTTTTATTGCGAAATGCTTCACTCTGTTTTGTACATATGATTGAAATTTGATAGAAATTATATTTTTAACTACTTTATCAAACGATGCGTACGTTTCCTTTGGAGCATGGTTGTTGTAGCATTCCATATTCATAATGCTGGACCCGACGGTTTTAAAATTATTGAAATCAATGGAAGGAGGAAGGGATTAAATGTAACATAATCAGAATGTCGTTTCTATAATATCAATGTTTGTACACAATGTCATATCGAAGGGGATTGTAAAAAAATATTCACATCACGGGGATTTATGCGGACTGCTCTATCAAGGATCATGTATCTGATTGAGATCTAAGATACAAAATATTCGAGAGCGTTACTGGTGCAGTCGGTAGGATTCATGACCTTGAAGACCTTTAAACAAGCTTTACCATTTCGAATTCAAATCGTGGGCTATGTTGCTAATAAGAACCATGTTGGGCAGTTGTAAAATTTGCCATGAAAGAGTAATTAAGTTTATTATAAGTAATGCATCCACTCTGAATTATTATATGTTTGTATACCTAAGTTATTTAAAAACTTTTATTCAATTCAGATAGTTCCTTCCAGTTGAGAAACAAAATTTAACACACCTACTTTCCGATTTGTTCAAATGATATATTCCAGTTGGTAATACGATAATCAGTCATTGGTTTCACGAAAAAGTCCTGGTTACAACTCCATGGGTTCACTTCGTTTTGGCAGCGTTTCAAGTTAAATCTAAGTGCACCAAGAAATAGAACAAATTCTTCCAGTCATTACAATATTTTAAGGCGCATATAACTAGGAATAAAACTTTGGAGGTTATTCTTTTAGCATCACAAACTTTTTCTTGCCGTTGTTCGCTTGAGAATAATTATTTGTGGGTAATGATTATTGATCTCAAATTAAGCAGAAACGTCAATGATCAGTGAAAACTTGAAAACATATGCAGGAAGATTCGAAAATAACACTCAAGTTCAAACAGTACTGAACAACAACAAAACTTATAATATTTTTCTTTACTCCTTCATAGTTCAATGTAAATCCTCCATTATAGTTCTCTATTTCTTAGAGCTGAGAACTCAAACCCTAAGGACGTGGTCTAAAAAGCATAAAACGGGTTCATACCAATTATTAATGGTATAAAAGAAAACATAGAAACGACAAATGCTATTTCCGCTATGCTCCAATAAAGCAGAAAGCCGAATTTTGAATACTAACTGTTGAATGTGTAGAAAAACAGTTGATCTCATTCCTCATTCCTTTGTCTAGGTCGGCTTCGTTCCGGCATTCTAGTGCTCACTCGAGTGCTACCAATATGCATTCGACCACCGTCGGGAATAGTATTTCTGCTCATCCTTTGTTGCCCCTAGCTGACAGCCATCTAAGCGGTAGGTATTAAATATTATGTGCTGTTTGCCATTTTTTTTACAGCTTTCTATATAAGTTCCATAACGTTGAAAGTAGTTGGCTTACATTTCAGCTGCTATGCAATCCGTTTTTAGTTAGAGGAAAGTCGCCAAATATGGCCTCCCGTTTTGGTTGGCTAATCTTACTAAGTTATGAGCTGTCGCTCAGATAACTTTGATTTTTTTTTAAATGTTGCGATATTTAGATACCGGGATATCAAAAATTATCTTGGTCAAGGGTGGTTGTGGAATCTCTAAAACGTGTGTCTTACTTTACGTTTGAAATAATTATGTCATAATTAATTTGAAGTTTCTAAAAGTGCGAAATTTCGCAATTTTATACGAATATAACACTCAGAAGTCTTTAGCGCTTTGGACTCCGGGATTTTCACGTGGCCTATCGAAATTAGAAGGTTCGAATTATCTAAAAACATAATTGCATGAACGCCAGACGTCCTATGTAATTAGCTACGAACGAAATCATTTTGACATATGCCTCGAGGAGCTCGCTGCGCGTAAGTTAGACTTTACATTTTACCTCGGTCTTGTTAATTTGGGGCCGTTTCTTGCCCCGTGCGACCGGCGCCAGTTGTAATAAAGTGTTTTTGGCTATGGGCCGCTAGCTTTTACCCGCTTCGTGTATATTTTAGTCTCGAGAAAATTCGCTTTGGTACGTCGCACGTTAGACGCGCGTAACTGAGATCTGAGAATAGCTCAAACTGTTTTAATTAAATTTTCTTATTTAATGGAGATTTATCGAAAAAAGAAGGGCCGTCGGGCACGGTCCGATACTAAATCTAACTACATGGAGCGGAAACGGCACGCGAAAAGTCGTCGTAAAGCCGTATTAGGTACAAACAGTTTCCACTTTTCTAACTCGCGTGCTACGGGCTTCTCACGTGAACGTCATTCGATTTACGGAAAATTAACTATTTCAAAACAGTTTTTGACCCGGATTGTGGCTATCAAAACCTCTGAAAAGGTTCAAAGTTCACATAATTATTTCATAATTTGTAGTTCGTTATTGTTTTACAACTGAAATAAATAGGTATGAAATTTGTAGGTTATTGAAAATGTCAGTGTAACAGTGACATAATTATTTCAAACGTAAAGTAAGACACACGTTTTAGATTCCACAACCACCCTTGACCAAGATAATTTTTGATATCCCGGTATATTGAGGAGAATGTACATTGGTCCTAAATTGCAAATTGGTTCTAAATATGAGCTACCATCCAAAATAACTTGAAAATCAAAGTTATTGAACTTATATCAGTATAAACAAATTATATTTAGGTAATTAACATTTATGATTTGGGCATTCTGAAAAAAAAATATAGCTGATCTAGAGATTATTCAAATCGGCTCTAGATATGGGCTAATAACCCATGATGGCGACACGAAGGTAGTCCATATTAAAAAAACTACATCGTCTACGTATCAAGTAAGGTTAAATTCACAAAACTTCATTAGAAACAATGCACATAAACCTACATCAAAGTCAAATTATTCATCCATTAGAAGTTCAGAATTTTATTCGGAAATACTGTTGATTTTTGACCCATAAAAAATAAACTTTAAAATTACACAAATAGTCCAGGCATTTACGGAATTTTTTTGTCCGAATTTACGCGAGATCTAATTTTGGTCTATTCTTATGTATTTTGACTCGCTGAACACGATGGTGTTGTAGCTCGAAAAACTATGACCATTTTTTGGACCCAGAAATGGCCATTTTTTGATTTTTTGCGTTTTGAGACAAATATGAAAAAACGTTCACACAAAATTTGTTGCACAAATCAGTAGGCTATTTTTGGCTCTGGTCCGAAGTCAATTCGAGGTCGTGGGCCCATTTAGTGTGTTTTTTAGCACTTTGAAAAATTGAGTATATGTCAAAGAGTTTTTGTTTTATTCACGTTCTGTTTCGAAGAAAAGACAGTATTTTTATTTCTCTTCTTTCGGCTTCTGTTATTTTGACCTACCTCATTTATTGGCGCCAAAATCGGCCATAATGAAAAATCCATATATTAGGAATTTCAGACGAAATACTTATGTTATCGATCTAAAACCGAATTGATTCGAAAGATTTTAATATTCTGCACCTAATATCCAAAATTCAAGCATTTTGGTTCAAAGACATAGCTTTGGCACCATTTTGAAAATTTTGGAGCACCTCAAAATTCAAATTTTTTGAGGTTAGAAATTTTTCACGGGACTCAAATTCTAGGTTCTCATAACGAGTATTTTGAGTCCAAGCAGATTGATTTGAATTGAGTAGAAATGAAGCTATCCTAATAAATGTGTTTGGGCTTCTAGAGGGCCCAATTTTGGGACTATCGACAAAAATCTTGAAGCAAACTACAGAATGTACGAATCGAGTATGTAAAAGTCGCCTGATTTTAACTGATTTTGCGATACGTCAAACGGATGTGTTGTTAGATTCTTCTATGGTTCTTTAATTTATGTCAATACTTTAATGATCGATCAAAGAGTTATTTTGTCATTATACTATGTTCGATTGTGATATTGCAGTGGAAGCATACAAACTGTCAGCTTCGTTGGGGTCGATAGAGGACCAGGATTCTCTGACGACGAAATCAGCCTATCACCCCCCCGACATAGCTACGTCTTGGAGCTCGGCCCCCGACACGCGGCCTACCACACTATTTGCTCAGACGACGAAATCGCCGTCACCTCCTCCGACGACGCAATCGGCGTCACCAGCAATTTCCACGAATACGACGCCGCAGCATATGCAGTACGTGGAGTCGATCCAGCCGTATGTCAACAGTTCACCGATCGGCGTGCACGCAGCAGCAGTTCACAGGGCAGACACAGGTACCACACACACTCACATCACTGCTACCAGGACGCCCTCTAGTGCTTTAGTTAAGTTCGAGGGTTTCCTGGACCAACCTATCTTTACTAACCATTGTCCCTCACAGACGCAATCGCAAACTGATTTAGGCTTAAGACCCCATAGCACTCAAGTACAAACCCAAACCAGTCCCGAATATACTTATAAATCTATTACGCGTTTGCCGAAACGGCAAAACTGGCAACGAAGTGCTAGTTGTAAAGATCTCTACGATTTCAGTTTCGAAGATTCAGGTCAGGCTAAGCGAAGAATCAAACAAGCTATCAAGAAATCCGATAAATCGCGTATCAGTATCGAAGAACGAATACTAGAAGCTCCTATTACAAGATACGATGACCATCGACTAATTTACACAACTAGCTCTCGGGAAAACAGCTTGGAAATTCATCAAGACATCATAACTGATCAGAAAGTTTACTCTAGCAGTTTCCCCGGTACCACCAGTTATTCTCAGGATTCCGTAGAAGATCCTGGAAATTACGATCTTAGAGATTCCCAAGACGATCTTTCTCATGATAGTTACGAACTTATCGAACGATCCGACGACGACTACAGCAATTCCGCCGAATATAAGTACAGTAAACGGAAACAAATGAATACGAGAAGCTGTAGTCTAGATTCGGGCAACTATCTCCCATCGGACACTGAGTCAGAACCTGAAAAGCATCATAAGTGCAAAAGTAGTTCAGATGTATATATTCAGGATATATTTTCTATGGACGATCCTCGCGATTTACCTAGGGAAATTATTCCCCGAAAATCCGACGGTAACTTTTACAGGACATTCAAAACTGCTTCGAGAACTTCGAGTCTCGAATCCAAGAGCGATTATTACGAATCGAAAACGTCGAAGTCAAGCAAGGAAAGCCTAAAGAAGTCTACTCAAGACCGCGGTTTTGGTTCTAGAACATCCAGTCAAGAGTCAAAAAGTGATCACGAAATGAAGAAATACAAAGGAAAGATTAAGAGCTTAGATGGCTTGGAAAAACACGATTATTTCGAAACGCGAACTTCCAGTTTAGAGTCTAAAAGTGAATACTACGACGCTACTTCAAAAGATGACGAAGCCAAACACGCTCAGTACGAATTCGATCGCAAAATCGATTTTGAACGTAATTACGGAATTCAAAAGCAGAAGACCGATAACAACTTGAGTGAAAATAATCGTAATACTTTTGCTTTCGATTTACCAAGAGAACCGTCACACGTTCATTCCATCAGCTTGCAGAATGTTGAAACTGAGCAAAATATACGCGTTCATAGAATGTCGGAACAGAACACAGTTCCAAGAACTCATCATAAGTCGAACGTAGTTCCTCAAGATTCGTTAGAAAGAGAAAAACAGAAAGTTACCCATATTTGGCCGGAAACTATCGAAGGAGTACCGACTGAAATAGTTTATTGGTCATCAAAACCAAGTACTGACAAATCCACTGATTCGGAAAGTAACATATTTAGTTTCGATGAAGACAAAATTCAATCCTTACAAAATAATGGTAACAGTTCATTTCGAGTGGTGCCAAACATCGATGTCAATTTGAATAACAGAAATAAAACGTTTAGAGATATTTTCATGGAAATCGAACCGAGAAAATGTAGAGAACCCATTCAGTTGCATCAACCTATCGAACGTACCAAATCTGATCCAAATTCTTTAGCCCGACAAAGACTTAATTCTGGAGCACGCAGATTATTATTAATGCATCAGAAATCCATAGATTTGACTCCCGCTGAGTCCAGTGATGAAGATTATTTATATAAGCAAATACCTAGTGCTCCTCCTATCACCAAATACAAAGGTTCGCATTTTGAAATGCCAACGGCTGAATTCGGCCATTTCGACATCCTCAAAAGAGAAATCGAGGGTCAAAAAACTAAATTTGAGGTTCCCAAAAGGCAGTTCGAAGAATTAGGTGCAAAAACTCAATCCGATTTTATTAACCTTCCTCCCAAAAGTGATGAAATACCTTATGTCTTACACAAACGACACATAATGAATGGAACTGTACCTATTAATGAATTGAAAAACAACGAAATCGAAACGAAAAATGAAAATCAAGAAATCATCAAGTTGGCTGACGAAATTAAAAAGTCTAAGAGCAAACCGAAGAGTCCTATTAAAAAGGAGGTTGAAACGTCCTTTTTGTTTACCCAAAACATTGATTTATCGAAAGTAGATCCAGTTACACTAGAAGTTGATAAAACTGAGAAACCAATCCATCATCTATCAAGCCCAAAACGAGATATTACTCATATCGATCCCATTTTGTTGGAAGCTCTCAACAACAAACTGAGCCAAATAGAAAGCGATTCCCCTACGAGTTCAAAGACCGAAAGCCTAAAACCCCAACAAAAAGTCATATTCATTCAAAAGGAGATAATACAAGCGAAATTGAAAATCGACGAAGCTGTGCAAACCAAAGTCGAAGACAAGAAAGCGATTGAAAAGCCAGAAATAAAAGTTAACAAGCCCAAAGACAAAATCAAAACTAATCTTAAATCGAAACGAATAATTAAACCCCGTATGCAACCAAGCAAGAGGGGCGGTAAGACCAATAAGACAAAAGTCAGAATTACATCTTTCAGTTCAGATGATGAATCTTTGGATTCAGACGATGTGTTTGGTAGCGCAGAAGCAACCCCCACTGGAATAGAGTTTTCTCCGCCTCAAATGAGAAAAGAAATGGAATCGATCTTGAAATTCGAATCCGAAAGGAAATATTTGCAATACACGATGTCTTCTACCGAGGTCGAAGGGTCCCCTCCACAAACAAGAAAGAAAATTGACAAATCCCTAGAGAATGGCTTAGATGCCATTCAAACTGAATTAAGAAGAATATCGGAACGATCAATATCTATACCAAGCTCTGAAGATGACCTTAATATAAAAACATCTGATTTACCACCGGTATTTGCTGATGTCCCGACGGATTCATTGACGACAGTCCAAGAACTGGATAAAGAAGACAACGATAAGTCTTTCGAAGAGACGATAAGAGAACATACTCTAACACAAGAATTGGTCAACACCATTATAGAAGTTGATGTTCTTGAGGAAGAAAGGAAACGAGAAAAATTGTTACTTCAGACAGCAATAGAGAATGACTTGAAGGATTTGAAAGTTCCATCTAGAACCAAAATAACTGAAATAACATCTCCATCTCTGAGAAAAAAAGGCCAAAGTCCAATGCTCTTTGCACACGCTAGATTGAATTTATCAGAAGGTTCTGCCTTTTCGTTACTACAGAAACAACAAGCAATGGAGTCTCCTATTACCGGTCGGCGTGCAATAAGTTTGGATGCTCCTGTTATACCAGTCAGTCGACTACCTGCTTTGAACGCATTTTCCAGCAAAGATGACACAATGGAAGATGATACGGACGTATTAGAGATTGGATTATCCGAATCTGAACCAGAAGCCAAAACCGAATCCAAACAAGGTCCTCCGAAATATGAAAATGTACTCTCCATGGAAAAGGATTCTCAGGTTAAGAAGATAATCGAAGAAGCTGCTTCTAAAATTCTTGCTAAAGCAATTAAAGAACGCGATCAGATTGTTCCAGAGGTTTCTGGAAAAGGGAAAAAGGCACGTAAAACTGCATTGCAAACAACACCTCTGTCTAAGACTAAATCCAAAACAAACGTCGGATATAGAAATTCGTCGAAAGACTCGGATGTTAAATCTAAAGAACACACGAAGCCAGTTTTGCCCGTAAGAACTACTTCGAAATTAACTCAGAGAACTGGATTGACTAAACCAATCAATAACACAATAACATCACCTCAAACAGAACTCAATCAAAACCATGTTGTAAGTCCCACAACGGAAAACGTCAGAAAACCAAGTGAACTACCTACACAGAGATCTCTTCCAACTCAATTATCCTTAGCTTTACCTGAAATAAAACGAACAAAAAGCCAGGAGATAGAAAGCTGTAAGAGGAGCATTCCTAAAGAAAAAGCGAAATCGTTGGAAAAATTAGAATTAAAGAGAATTGGCAGCAAGGAGAGAACTAAATCGCAAGACGACAGCGATACAGACATCGCTAAACGAAAAGAAAAGCAACAAATGTTGTACGAGACTGCTATCAAACAGACTAAAACCATAAAAAGTCCAGTGAAAGACAGTTTACCTGTTTTCCCTCAAGTAGAAGAAATGGTGAGGGAACGACATGGTAAGCTAGAAATAAGCATTAATACGATAGAAAATACTACGGTTTCCTTAGAAGATGCCATCATTATCACGAAATCTCCCAAAAAATTGGATAAAAAGATTGATAAATTAACAAAAAGTCTTGAATTAAATTTGAGCGATAATGAAATAGATAATTGGAAAATGCAACGGTTAGGGACAAGTTTAGATCTAGATACTAGACCAAAAGAGGCTGAATCGAATTCAGAGTTTGATTTTGCAAGTAACACGGTGCCATCGTTTAAAACAACAGAAATCGAAGAAGTTTCTCCCGACGTAGGTTTAGTGCAAAAAGTAGTTACAGCGGATGTTCACCAGGCCGTTAGATCACCCGAAGATGCACAAGATAAGATTCTACTTGAAGGAACCAGTCTGGATGTTTGGATATCTGTGGACGAACCCAAATCAGAATCGAAAGCCCTAGAGAATATTGAAATTATCAAAAAGTCGGATGATTTTTTTGACGAAAATGTCCCCAAAAAGCCTCCCGATATTCCGACTTTGGAAACGAAAAGCTCCTCAGATTCGCAAAGCTTAGAGAAAGTGAGTTTGGGCAATTCGCTGGATATGAAATATATCGACGATTCCGGGGATTCTTCTCATAAATCGGAAAAAGACGCCGCACTCGTAGCGGAATTGCAAAAAGCTTCCAATACCGTTAGTAAGTTCTTGAAAAAGAAATTGGAACGACGAAAATTCTACATTGATCCAAAGCCGGACCTGGTGAAAGATTTGAAGATCAAAACAAGCGATGAATCGCTCACAGAGGTAAGTGAAATTAAGACTGAAATGCAGAGTGGCGACAAACAGTTTCTCTCCGTAGAAAGTGCCCATAAGAAACTTATGCAGAAATTGAGTACCGATAGGTCTGAAGATACAGGATCCTGGATAACGCTTGAATATGATGAGTATGTTGGAACTGGAGAGTCGTTCGATTATGATTTAACACCTGTGGGAACGCCTCAAGAAACACCACTGAAACAAGTTATCGAATCAATCGATGCGATAGAAGGAGAAGCAAAAAATTTGAAAGAAGACATTGATGGTGGAACGAAAGTAGCGTCTAATACCCTTTCCGTAAAACCTAATAAAATGGATTTGCTTAAAAGGAGCTCTGATCAATCTAGATCAAGTGATACTACAGGCAGTTGGACGAGTGGAGAAAAAGAAAGTCCGAATAACGTCAAAGAGACGGATGAATCTAGCGTTAGCTGTTCTATGGGTAGAGTAATAGGTCTTAGTCAGCCAGTGGAATTGTTTGCAACTTACGATCACCTAAATAAAAGTTCCCCTGATGGAGAGCCACCAAGAAGTCCTCGTAGTCCTAGAATATGTGTTCTAGGGAGGGCTTTCACCATAGACGAAGGTTCTCAAAGAAGTAATACCGATTCTAGTTCAGAGGAAGCGTACGAAATTCCCAAAGACTTCATGTCATCACAAGAAACGGATAACATCAAAACCAAAAAGCCTTACCCTTTCGAAGAAAAATGGTGCAACGATTCCGAATTATCTCAACGATTACATCAGAAAATTTCGAAGAAATTATCATCGGCAGATAAAAACAGTTTATCTTCTTTGGACGATTCCTACGCAGAAATACGTAGAAATGGAAGAGGAATTACGAGGGAGAAACATTATTTAAGTTCTGTGGAGAAGTTGTCGACCGAATCGAAAAATTCCGTTGATACTGAATCTAGTTCAGGTAGTTTCGGTGCCGCTTCACGCCTACAAAAATCCGGCGATATCCCTAAAGAATTAAGTTCCACATGGAAACCTTTCCCTCTCGACAGTTCTGGATCGGAAAGTTTCGATGATGGTCTTCTACCACCCGACCAGGATTTTGGAAAGCAAGAGTATTTCATGTGTCGCGATAACTCGGGAGATTTCATTCAACTCACAGATGTTAGCTATAAATCAGACGAACAAACGCCAACTGGAGATGATACTGATATACCCGAAGACTTGGCAAATTTCGCAGGAAGTTTTGGATATCCATCGCTCACTTCAAATTTAGGAGACGGCATTGGCATCAATTTACAAACTGGATTTTTATCAAGAACATTATCCAGGATTTCAGAACGCAGTACAAATTCTGAAAAATCAAGTTTGGAGGATGAATTAACTAAAGCAAGTACGCAAAGTGATAGTCTCAATGACGAATCTTTAGCTTCTAGCAATCCACAAGTTAGTCTCAGTTCAGACCCTCCTAGTCACGCTCACGTTTCCGAAAATGACAAAAAAACTCAGCTATCGGAAAGTAAAAAAGAGAGTAAACAGTTCGAAAGACAAAGCTACGAACAAATTCCTAACATAAACAACCTACTCCAGAGACAAATCTCGGACGACAGAAGGACATCTGCTGAAATGGCGGAATTATCTATGGATGACATAGAGATAATAACTTCTGAAAGGGGATTGAAATTGAAACGGCAAGGATCTGACGATACAATTATCGACGAAGAGTGTTTCGAATACGAAAATAATCGAGATAGCGAAGAGAAAAAAGGATCTAGCAGTCAGGAAAGCGACGAATGGCCTTTACCTGAAATTCCAAAACAGGGTAAAAAGAATCTATTAGCCCTGCACGAGATCCTCAGTTCAGATACATCGCAGCCAACAACTCAAGTATTCCAAATACCAAGAACTAACATTCCTAAAACATTTGGACTCCGAGGATCTATCAAAAGTCAAGATTCCGAACAATGGCCAAGTCCTCCGTCAAGCGTGATTGAAGGGCCATTAGTCTGTAATGTAGAAACATATTACGTGACACCAGCAGAGGAAGCTAGTAAAGTTACCGTTGATTCAAATACTGGCAGTACTTACGATAATGATTCAAATTCTGATAACGAGAACAAAACACTGGACATAGAAACTGAGAAAACGCATACCTATGAAAACGTAGCTACGGAACGTATGAGTGGTAGTATATCCGAAAGTTTGAGTGTCGAAAACAGCGGTGTGAAGATTATCCTTCCGGATCAATCGGCTAATTCTCAAGATGATTCAGACGATGATAACAATTTATCCAACTTGAATGACGACGTATTCGTTGATACAGTTGATCAATCCCGAAACGAATTGAGGCCTCCAACCGTATTGAGAAGAAGTACTACATCAGACGATTCTTCACATTCCGGTCGTAAGAATAGTAAAAAAGGTTCGCATAGTTCCTATTCAGATGAAGAAGCTACCAGTTCCATGGGAACGAATTTAGAAGATGGTACTGTTCGGTATGCTTTAAAACCCACCAAGTGCACTCACAGTTCCCATTCGGAAGACACATCCATAGCCCTAAGTCTATCGGAATGGTCCAACAGTACCAACACGGTTAAATTCCAAAATTTATCCAGTAACAGCGGAACGACCAAAAGCAGTTCCGGATTGAAAAGTGAAGAGAACTCTCTAACAGACATTGCTCAATCCATCTCGGATTGGTCGAGTAGCAATAGTAACACCATGAAAGCTCAGCAAAATACCAGTTTGCAATTCCAGAAGTTGTCATCCACTACCTCAACAGGAGAAAGCACCCTGACCGACTTGATTCCTACGATTTCAGAATGGTCTAGTTCAGATTCTAAAACTCTCGTACCGCAACCTTTTTACCCGAACGGAATGTCGGATAGACAATCGCTAACGCGATTAGGTTCCAGTATAGACGAAGGAGATTTAGGTTTACCTCAAGATCAAAAAAACGTGCCTAGTCCGAAAAATATCCCGTCGGAAGATTTCGCGATGCTATCTACCAGTCTGCCTTCTCGAATCGACGGTAAATATTTTACGAAATCCACCGAACGACCCATCATGATCCCAATTCTATCCGACACGGAAAAATCTAGTAGTTCCGTGGAACAAAAGATGACCGTTCACACCCAAAGGTACGACAAACAGAAGTATCTTCAAAAACACCAAACCAAAAGCACTGATAGACCTGTAAGAGCACCCCTCAAATTATCTAAATGTTCACCGTATTATTCGAGTAGTTTAAGTTCAGAATCCACGCCGTTAGCCAGTTCGAGTCCCATTGCTATCGGCAAAACGGCCACCGTACCGTTAACGCGAACGCATCGAAAACCAATCTCGAAAAGTTTATTCCAAGCGAAAAGTCCCCCCAGCGAAAACGATTCAACGAGTTCGGTCGAGTCCCCCAAGAGCAAATCGGATAGAGATAGGAGGGGGTATCGCAGACGTCGACAGGCCCAAATTCAGAGAAAACATAAACCCGACAAGGACCATCACACCGTCGACGAATACTTCTACGTGGAACACGAAAGCGGTTTAACGGAATACAACGAGTATTTACGAAATAAGAGTATGGAAGAAATGGCGGCCGGTTTTCAGTTTGAAGGCGTTTTGGCAGAAGACAGTCCAGTGGCGCTCTATTCTGAAATACTCGAAGAAGGATATTTTCCCGACGTAGACTCCCAGTCTGGCTCGGATATATATCGTATGGAGAAGGAGGAAGACGAAAGGTTCGAATTGGTGGAAGGTTTCGACCTGTCTCTAATACCACCTCCGTTATTAGAAGACGATTTCGAGGAAGATAGGGACAATATTTGATTTTAATGTGATTTTCTATGGTGCAGTTATATATTATTAGGATTGGTAGGTTTAATCGATCCAAATTATTTGGATTCAGACATGTTTAGATTTAAGCAAGTATTAAAACTACAGAAATAACTAGATTACACCCAATATTCGATTTTTCATAGATCCTCTCAAATAGATCGTCACTAACAATGACATTGATAACTACTTTCTGCCATTCGTTTCGGCTTTTTGACCCGTTGGGAATTGGAAACATCACTCTTCATCACACAACTGCGCCTTTTTCGCTGCACTAGCAAAAACAAATCGTTACTTCACATTTTTGCAACAATTTCTCTGTAAGAAAACATTACATCCTGAATCACAAAGACACTCCGCGAGAATTTTGATTCATTGATAGTCCAATGATCGTAGAACGTCGTGCTAGTGGGCGATGGAATATTAGGAGAGGTAGTCATTGGAATTTCTCAAAATCTTTTAGGTTATAGACCCCACTATGCAACAGTCCCACAACTTCTCCGAAAAATGAAGTCTGATAGAAATAAGATTGGCTAATCTCGAGTCTGACAAAGAAAAGTTTACCAGACCAACCTGAGCTCGCCTAGTGTGTCTACCTAAAATTGCCCGTGCAGTCCAGTCAATGAAGCATTTTTAGCATCATGAGGAGATGCTGGTAAAGTAGCTCTTGGCATGGTATAGAAAATCAAGTTTTCACGTGACCATCCAATGGGAGGGTGCTGTTGGTGGTGATAGTGAACATGGATATTAAGGACTCCATAGAAATATTTGTACTTGACACCATCATATTAGGGATACCCGCCAGATCTTCATTTATTGCTTCGTCTTGCACCTCTGACTTTATCGGATGATGTAGGGGCTCTATAGGAGAATGCTGTATGGAGTGAAGCTCCGCAAAGCTTTGGACAGATTTCCTGTAGAACACTAGCATTATATCGTTGATCACAGATAGTAGTGCAAGGGGTCCATAATTATTACGAATGGTCTTTTTCTGGATTTGGTTCGAGCTGTCTTCTTCTCCGATTATAAATTCTATTAATTTGCGAGACAAGCAGAGCCGGAGTCTACTCGTGTACACCAAGAAGAGAGATTTCAGTTCCCCCAGGTGCCCACGGAACCATTTTCCAGGCTTGAGGTCTGTGCAATACGGACCTATGCCTTGAAAACCTAAGATAAAACTACCGAGGTAGGCGAATTTACATCTGCACTGACAGCCGAGCCGCCCTGGGCGCACTTTGCGCCCACAGTGACTTCTAGGCTTGTCTTGGAATGCAGGGGAACTCTGGCTGAATTAGCCAAAAGGAACAAGCTCCAGCTAGTGTGGGTACTCGCCCACTCTGGCTTGAAGGGAAAAAAAGTGGCCCGATTCAACGATCGGAATTTCATCGACCACCGGGCTTCACGCCCTCAAGGAGCTACTGGATAGCCAGTGGGTCTAGCTATGAGCAGGTGAGGCCTAAAACTGGTGACAGGACTCCTCACATGACACTGTCATCAGAATAAACATCGCAATGGGCATTGTTGAAGACCCAGCTTGTAGTAAATTTGGAGAGGCGGATAAAACTGCTTCTCACATCCTAGCAGAATATGCAGTACTGGCTTCTCTTAGGCTACAACACCTCGGCAGCCGCTTGAATCCATAAGAGATATCAGTCCATGCAAAATCTTAGCATTCCGCACTGCCTCAGGCCAGTTGGACTGATTCTTGTATCAAGGGACGCACAATAGGTCCAATCAAGCGGTCTAAGAACTCCGAACTTGTCCTTCCCCGTTTTGATTGATTGATTAATTTGCGTTATAGCGAAAAACGATGGCATTTTGTTTCCAATTCTCAAATAGTTCTCTGGAGAAGCTCTTAATAATCAAACAAACATACGTTGAGAGTATGTGAATGTCAATTTTGTTGATGACGAGAATCTATGAACAATTCTCACATTGGTTAATAAAGAATTGATTCTAAAACTATAACATCAAAAGTTGATTTGAGCAATGTTAAACGCAACATATTAATTAAAAATTTTGTAATAAGTTGAATAATTCATACTTACCTTAATTATTTAAAATTGATGAAATTCTTATCCATGAATAGTGGCCAATGGCCCTGAAAATTTACAATGGCTTTAAAGTTTCTTAAAACGTACTGAATTTAAAACTTTTATTTCATTGTTGATAGACAATTTAGACTCGATTTTCTACTTTTTCGTTGAAAAATTCAAAACGATATCTCACTGAGTTGTGGAAAATAAATTGGATTAGTTTTATTCTAGCCAAGGGCTGCGAAAGCTGTATGGTGTATGTTGAGCACGGTACCCAAAATCTCTTCTGATTTTCTGATCTGTAACTTGAAACCAAACTTACTTACTTAGTTGTTTCCTTAACTGAGGTTGAAACGTGTTTTCCGTCACTGAAAACGCTCATAAGTTTTTGTCCCTCTCCACAATAATATGGTTGTTTCATATATTATAAAATCGCCTTACTTCACACATGCCACAACACGTTACGGTGCCCCAGATTCCTGTATGCAATATCAATTCCAAGGTACAAGCTCAGAATTTAAAATGGAAACTATGCCATTATTTTTTCACTATTTTCTTGAATGTAAAATCATCTATGTGTGGTTATGGTTCAGAATGTAATAAACGCGTTTTATAGAATTTCGATTAGTTAAAGGAAAGTTGCATCCTATAATTAAAAACTACATTATAATAAATTGTGCCAAATAAATTGTCTTGAGCCAAATTTTGCGATTCGTCTGTTTTATAATATCTTTGTAAGTTTTCTAACTGGTATTTTGTAGTATCTAATTCTTTTAACCTGTCTTCATGTTGACTGATAATTATATAATTTTCTGTTGAACTACTAAGCGAAAGAATTTTGTTAAATAATGTTCACAAATTTTTGATTTGAAGCACTTATGATGTAGGCATGATCAAAAGGAATAGTATCAGTAGTTACAGCAAAATTGCAATAAAAAAAGAAAAATAGCAATAAAAAAATAATTAAAATTGAACATAAATATTTTCCAGCATAGTTTTGTACCTAAAATTTCTCAGCCTAGCCTAGCCGCTTTATCTTCTTTGTTTGTTGAGAAGATTGATCAAGACAGTTTTATTCTGTCAAGTAATCGGCAACAATTTATTTGATTTTTCCTAAATTTTAAACGATTTCTTTCCTCCAGATTTTCTCATTTTCGTTTTACTATTAATTTACTTTGAATTTTCCGTAAGCTTAATTAAATTAATTTCATATGTATTATTTTATTCCAATATAACTAATGTCTTAACTATGATTCATTCGTCATTATTTTTTTTTATTAAATAATGCTTTCGAAATCTTCTGTTTTTCTGCTGTATGAGAATTATTACTTGGGGAAAAATCCTTTCCTGAAATATGGTCAGTTTGATGCTGCACGAAGCTAGTTCTTCTTTGGAAAACATAATATAATAGTAAAATATTCGAAAAAGAAATTCCATTGCTATGTTATTGACTGATTTGTAACAGCGGATATTTATATAATTACCAGACGATGCTCATTCCTCTGTGCAAACCACAGAGACTGAAAATAATGTACATACTGAAGAAGTGTCATTTATTAATTAATTAATTGGTTGTTATTGGTTCGTCATAACCGTGATTCATTCAGAGGTGTGCAGACAAAAATTGAAAACTGTTGAAATTTCGAAAATTTACAGTTGGAAATGGTCGAAATAAAGATGAAGAAATGTTGATTTTATCATATCAAAATATAAGTTTTTTTGAATATTTCTCATGTGTTAATGTATTAATTCCAGTCTGGTTTTCACATTTTCCTGAAACCTTGTGATATTAGTTAATAATCTTCACTCAACTTTGTCGTACGGTTTGCACACCGTTTGATATACCCTCTAGTTGTAGTTGAATCAATATTTTGTATAATAATGAAAATACACTGGGAAAGTTTCAATAACTATGAATAATATTGTATTAATAAATTGTGAATGAGACATACATTTGAGCTTGAATAACAATATATTAATAATTATTTCACAGCACTGTGTCAGCCTTAGAGCCAGTTATGATCTGAGTTTGCCACAGTGTGGTGAAATAATTGACGTGTTTTACTCATCATTTATTATTCAATTTATATTTCTTTCAAAATGGATAAGGGAATATGCCTGAATATCTAAACAATTTCGACATAGCATTATTATTCAAAATATATAAAATCGTGACAGTGTAATTGTTTTCGTTAGAACGTTAAATGTGATAGTTCAAATGAATTATGATGAATTGTTAAGTTATTGTTTGTTATATTAAATTACAATCGGTCTAAAAATCTTACTTTTCATAAGCCTTTATAATATACAGGGTCGCTATTTTGTATTGAAACGGTCAAATATCTCTTAGGAAATGTTTTTCTTGTGGCATATTTGAAATTCAAGTCTATCTTGATTTTTTATGACAACACTGATTTAATTTGGCATCGTTGGAAAGAGCATTTTTTCCGATTTCAACGATGTAAAAAAATAGATAGAAAAAATTGTTATGTGATGAAAATCCATTATGAACCTAATAATATACTTAACTATTGAAAAAATAAAAAGTTATTTACTTAAGGTGTACAAAGTGTCCATCATTAACTTCATGGCAGTGATGGATAATTATGCCGAACGAAGCAACAAAATTTGGATTGCTAGCTATTTTTTCCATCATTACTTCGCAAAACTTAATTCTACGTCAACATCATCTTCATTTAATTCTTGCAGAAATTGTATCTTTAATTATTTTTCGGGCTTAGCATATACACATGTTATGGTTTAAAGATAATGATTGCATGGTAACCCTGCCATCAATCTTCGTCTTCTTAATTTTGGACGTATTTTAACGCTGCCTGTTTTGCTGAATCGTTTCACCGTTTTTGAAAATGTTGACAGCGTGATGTTTTTCTTCATTAAATACTCGACAAAGCTCTCTTTCAGTTGAATAGATCTTAAACAAACTTGAAAGTCACAAATTGATAAGTAAAGAGTTCCACAACTTCGCTGTTCGATAAAAAAATTAATGTAGGTAGGTCTCGAGCTTGACGGTGAAGAGGTGTCTACTTTGACCTCGTCTAGTTCGCCTATCTGAAATCTCTTGTCGTAGAACAACCAGACGAGATTCTGATAAACATCGAGCATGGAAATATCTATAGAGAAGGGAGAGATCTCTCACCTTTCTACGATGTTCTAGAATGATAAAAAAACTATACAATATTTACATCATTGGTCGGAAAACAATGGTTTTTCCAGCGATGCCAAATTCAAGCACTGTTGCCATTAAAAAAAAATCAAGTTAGCCTTAGATTCCAAACATGCGACAAGAGAAAAAAAGAAATACACACAAAAAGATATATACGTAATAACGACCTGCATAATAGAAATATCAATGTTGTTGATTGATAAATGTTTACCCTACATCGATTTCATATTATTCTTCACAACACACCCACCATCGACCTCTTTGCAATTTCTGGGATTTGATTATTCAAAACATTACACAGAAAATATCTCATTATGACCCACACAATGTAAATTGTTCCTTATAAAGCAAGTAAATCGTTAATTTCCATGGATGGTCTCATCGCTGAACGAAAGTAGGCCTAAAAAGCAAAATAAAAACACATTTTAAAACCATCATTAGTCAATAAAAAATTTGCTTATATTTATAAGTTTTCCATGATATAATGTTGTAGGTTAGGTTAGAATATTGGAGGAAACGTTAACATGGTACTTACTTGTGTTTCAATGGTCATTTTCATGAAAATACCAAATCAATTTGATCAAATATTTGTAAATGCCATTATTCAATAACAACGTTTCAATGACTAACCCTTCAACATCACTTGTTATAAAGTTATTCCACTTAATAATTTCTAGAAGGTCCAAATTTGTACAATTATTTTCGTGAAAATGACCGAAGACTGTTTATTTTCTTTGTTATCACAGTATTCCTCACCACACAACAGTCAATTCAATTACATAACTTATTATAATGATGAAAAATTATTTGTGCTGGGTACAATCATTTGTTATAATAATCCCGAACTTTTATTGATTACATATTGTGAACAAATTGACCATGTAATTAGAAATAATCATTTAATTCAAAATAAAACTACAATTTGCTTAATTTTAATTTCATTTCTAATTATCGTAACGATTCTATAAAGAATTACTCATAAGGAAAAAGGTGAGGCCTTTGTGTTGCATGTTTCTGAGTTACTTTCATTTAATTTATACGGTAGTGGAAGATTTTTATTATAATTCCATTGATTATATTATGTATAGATTCATTTCATTATTATTTATTGTATACATTTGTATGTGTTCTGTTGTGCAACATTTATTTTCGGCATGTTATAAGTTCTCTTAAATATTTGATGTAATTTGTGAAAATGGAAATGTGACATTTCTTTCGTAATTCTAGATGACCAAAAAGCTGCAGCGTTCGAAAAAATCAATGGAAATGGCGATATTAAGTCCGAAAATAATAATTCTTTTTTTCCTACCTCGACACCAAATAACAAAATGGCCAATGGTAATCTGTCCGATATATCTTTGAACGCTACGAACGGTCATTACGAAGTATCGAAATTCGAAGATGTCAGTCCGATTCGAAATTACCGAAAAGAACAGTTGTTGAATAGTATTAATGCGAATAATGTGACTAATAGTACACAGACCACGACTATCATAGCAGACATTGAAGGCGAAGTGAAAAAGAAAAATAGAACTTACTACATCGCGAAAGAAATTCTCATGACCGAGATTACGTACAAGAAAGATTTGGACGTCATCAATACGGTGAGTACATTGGATATTCGTTACAATTTGATTACGGGTACCGGTCAAGGTCTCAGGTAAATTTTAAGGGTGCCTGAAACTCGTCACACAGAGCTTTCTTTTGTAAGAACGGAAAGGATGGGCGGATGTTGTTCATTACGGCTGATTGAATATTTACTGCTTATTAAGGCTTTGTTTTCAAACTTAAAATCATTATATTTTTGTATTGTACGTGCTAACAAGTAATAGTTGAGATTCTTTTCAAAATTTAAAATGTTTGTGAAAGAAATTATTAGTGAACGCGGAAACACCCAAATAGTGTTTTCTAAACATCGATCTTCAACTAATAAAACTGTCTAGAGGTGCATCAAACGTCCTGAATGTAAGGTTTGTGTGTATACCATTGAAGAATCGAGCAAAAAAAAATCAACATAATGACGAAGTTGAAAAACAATTGCTAGCCAAGTTCTTAGTGTTGCCTGCAAAAGAAAAGCGGAAACCTACAGAGAGACCAACTAAAATATTGCATAAAGAATTAGCTTCAAATGGTTTTCCCTCTGATTTTTCTTGAGAAACATTGACTTCCCGGGACTTGAAATGTCAAAGAAAATATGTACAATAGACGTACATAACATTACCAACTTTGCCTCGCTCTTCCAACGAAGTTCACCGTTATCTGCAAGAACGTTCGTACAAAACGTCAAGAGAGGAAAATTTTGTCGAGCTTTATATACTGCATAAAATATTTCACACAACTATTTATCATACGTGGTTACATAAATGAACACTATACACCGCTAGTGTTTAGTTGAAAAACAAATCAGGAGAAACTTATAGACTCTGTTTGTAAAAAATTAAGTTTATTTGTTCTCTTAACAACATAAGTCTTATACCTGAGAAAGTAGGGGTTGATTTTGAAATTGACATTCATAATGCAGTTCGTAAAGTGTGGGATAACGTTACATTTATTGGTTGCCGCTTCCATCTTACTTAAGTGTTAAGTGGTGAATATAAAAACAAAAATTGTGAAACTGGAAAGTGGTTTCGTTATTGTTTTGGTATGGTATTTTTAAATTCAAATCTGGTATGCGATTTTTTTGTTTTTGAGTTACTTACGATAAAACCAAGTGACGATGATTTAACGGTTTTTGATGATTATTTGGTGGATTATTTTATATTCGACGAAGCCACTTTTCCACCCCACATTTGACCTGAAGCTTCTTCAACTCTAAATAAAACCACGAACGCTTGGGAGTCATTTCACTCTCATTTAAATAACCTCTTTTTATTATAGTTCACCGGATATTTTTTATTTCATGGATGTTTTGTTAAAATTTCAAATAGAAGTTACATAAAATGTAATATATATAAAAATTCTCGGGAAATAGGTTACATTAACACTCTGTTTTAAATTTTCGTCTTTACGCACGTTTCGGTCTCACGACCATCATCAGAACACTCACTATGTCAAAAAGGGGTTAATGAAAACTAATTAGCACAAGCGTCCATATCGCACAATTTTCAATCAAAAAGCCCACGCCGTCGAAACGAACAGAACCATGAATAATCGAAATTGTAGCAGTAGTACTTGGCACTTAATATTAAAAGATAGCGACACCAGAGTAAAAAAAATATATATATATATATCTCGGCTCCAACGGGTCTTAGACAGAAAAAAATGTTGTGTAAATTTATAAAATAATACCAGCTATTCAATGCCGCTAACAATAAAGAAAAAAAATATAAAACAACATTTTTCGCATATAACGATCAATTTAAAAAGCGCGCAATAAATAAAAATGTTAGTACAACATTTCAAAAAAATTTTAAGCTCAAAATTGACTCTAAATATGGAAGCGTGTATGAGCTATCGAGATTTAAAAAAAAAACGTGATTTTTTCGAGAAAATCAATTTTTGCATATAGTCTATAATATTTTTAAATTTTTTGAAAACGATCTTTTTTAGTTAGTAGAGAACTACACTTTCACCAAGTTTAGTGAAAAAATGATTTGTTTTCACGAAGATATGAGCGTTTCAAAAAAACGCGATTTTTAACGGTTTTTAGCAAATAAATAATTTATTTTCGAACTTTTTGACATCGGATTTACACAGATCGATCCATATTTAATAGTTCTACAACTTTTGTACGACAATTTTTTTCATTTTATGGCACCATGACAGACTAAAATGGAAAAAAAACGTTTTTAGACAATTTTGGGCCCAATTTAGTACGGACCCCCGAAGTGCCAGCTGTTTGTATTTTGGTTTATTGAATTCTACGGAAAATTTCCGGTTTCTTACATATTTTTGTTTACTGTATCTCCGAAGTGAAAAATTAACAGGGGGCCAAAAATAGGCAGACTGCACTAAAACAGCTGTACCTTTGTTATATATCTGGAGAAAGCTAATAGGAAATATCCATTTATTGTCTAGTGGTTCCGAGATGATGTTGGTAAAGAAGCTCCTGATGAATGTGCCCCAATACTGAATCTGATAAAACCTCTTGCCCATGCACACGATTTACTAGTCAAAGATTTGGAACAAAGACTGCAGTGTTGGGACGGTCGAGGTGGAGCAAAAGCAGCTACGGGAAAAATTGCAGACATTCTCCTCGCTCATTTTCAACAATGTCTATCGAACGTAAGAATAACAAACCCATGCCAGTTCATGGATGCTAAACTTTCAACTGTTTTAGTTATATGGGCAGTACCTGGAGCGACATGCGGTCGTTTTGGAGCGATTAGAGTTTGCGCTTAAGCACGATTCTCATTTTGAGCAGCTGTATCGTGATTTTGAAAGTCAGAAAGTTTGCTATTTACCTTTTACGGCGTTCATTCTGAAACCGTTACATAGACTACTTCAATATAAATCTTTATTAACGGGTAAGCATGAAAATTCGCATCCTGTTATTTCTTTTTCCAAAATATAATCATCCAGGTTTGTTGAAACATTATGGACAGAGCCATCCAGATAGGAATGCTTGCGCAGCTGCCAAAGACCTGGTAAAGGAGTTACTGCATCCCATGCCCGAAATTCTCGAAGCATCCGAAAATATGTCAACTTTGAGTGAGCTACAAAGGGACATTATTGGTTTTGACAACTTGGTACAGCCTAAGAGGAAGTTTATTCGACACGGTTGCCTGCTGAAACATTCAGCCAAAGGTTATCAGCAAAGAATGTTCTTCTTGGTAAGTAGAACAAACACTGAATTGCTTTAATAGCTTTACACAAAAAAAAATATTTCGAACGTCTATTATACAAAGAAGCAGCGGTTTCAAATGTGAAGGGGATTTTTATTTTATCAGTCCTTATCCATACAAAAAAAAATTGAATACCGTAATAAATTATACATAACCATGAACGAAGAAATAATTCTAGCAACTGTAGCAAAGCTGCAAGTTGCTAATATTCAAGGTGGTTCTAAGAACACCCAGAACGTAAATAGAAATAGGATATTCTTGGTTGCCTTTTATTTCGGTCATGTTAAGTACATGAGTTCATTTCTTAGTACGACCGTCCCATCATAAATTAATACAGCTTGTTCTTTAAATCTATGGGACGGAAACGAAATATAAAGTCTCTGAATCCTTGTCAAGGAAGGGTCATTATAATTTGTAAAATATCGACAAAGCCTAAGAGGTTCCTCAGAGTTTCAATAGTAAATCATAAATTACGAAGTTAATAGAAATGGTTCTATAGAAAAGATGTGCTTTACAGTATATTGGTAGTACACATATGTTTATGATCTAATTCGTAACGGCAGGTTAATCACTTGCTATGGTTTAAACAAAGGGTTTGTACCCTGTATTTTCCTTTAAAGCTACAATCTATTCACGTAACCATAACATAAGACGTGCAGGACGCAGTCGTTTCTTATCAAACCCAAAAGTGGTCTTTTGGCGAAATATTAGATTTTTTTCGCATAAACCTCGACTTATAAATGATTTTAAATGAACACCATGTAGTAAAAAGTTTAGTACAAACCATCACTGACTTCATTTACTAGTTTTCAGATATTCTTCTTTATACGTCTCGTTCACAAGCAACTTTACAGTTCAAAGTTCACGGACATATGGCTCTCAGAGGTGTTCTGATACAAGAGCCTGAAGGTGAATTGGCAAAGTATGGACTCAACATATACGGTTGGTATTATAATGCAATGGTTGAACATGAATAATTCAAATATGAATTTCAGGTGGTAATCGCACTCTGACTGTAGCAGCCAATTCGCAAGTAGAAAAAGACAGTTGGAAGTACGATTTACAATCGGCTTTGCAGGAAGCTAGGAACAATGCTGATTCATCAATCAGCTATTTAAGTTTGAAAAGTTGCAGTAAGTGTTAATATTCAATTTTCAATTGTGTTCCCTTGTGGCGAAATGCGGAACTTAACAATAATTTCCGGAATTTTCTCATTTTCCCTACATTTCTATGCCTAGCAGTTTCCGATAAATGGCGGTCAACATTAATGGAACACCCTATACAAGATTTACAGATATCGTTAGACTATGACGTTTGAAATACGAGTGCAGGGCCAAAAATCCCAGCCTGACTATGAAACGAATGGCGTATACTCAGAATTAAATTTTAATTTTCAATATGATCTGCATTCAAATTCACGTTTCAGAAAGAATTCAATATCCTTGAAAAAATATTCTTTCCGTTTGTCTTCAAAATGTACTAAAACTGCAACTTTCTTGCGTCATCACTGAAAGGGTGTCCCTGAATGTCTTTTATCAAATTCCCAAACAGGCAATAGCATTAGGGGTCGTGTCTGAATTATAGGTAGGTTGATCGATTTGTTCAAACCTACAGTCCCGAATTGCTGCTTGCGTAATTCCAGCCACAAACTCACGGCTTTGGTCAGTTTTCCACATCTTTTCTCCCGAATATTTGATCTTAACTTATACAAGGTATGGTGGTGTGTGTATTTTTCTTTTGGAGGTGGTTGAAACCCTTTATGGGCACCTTATGGTCCTGTAACATCCCATAAGGTAGTGTGGGAGTCCCTCAGTCTGAATTTAATCACCTCAGATATACCCACTAAACACTCCACCTCGTCTGGTAGGCTCGATCATGCAACCAGGGCAGTCTCGATGACAGTTAGGCTTGACGACCCATTGTATCTTCCCTCACCACTTTCTCGGGCCATCGGAAAAATTCCGCAGCTGAATTCGAACCCACGACCGCCGGCCACAGTGATTAGAAGATTGATGCTTCTACCACTGAGCTATCTGGCCTGACCTCTGTGGTGTGTTTTATTCCATTTTAAAGTTTGATCACGCTAAAAAAAACGCCCGTCATGACATCGAATTAAACCGGGAAAATAATTTTGCTTGTCAAGGTTCTTCAGATGAGACAATGGATCAATGTGGAAACGAGGTCGCCACCCAAACCAAACCAACTGGCCAAAGAAGTAATACCACAGTCCACGTTTGCTGGCATCGGAACACCAGTATAAGTATGAAGGACGAATTAGTAGCCGTTGAGGTAATAATTGTTATTTCAAATTCAATGGCTAATTCATAATATCGTTGTTCCATTTTCAGAATCAACTATCAGGATTTTTGTTGAGAAAATTCAAAAGCAGTAATGGTTGGCAAAAATTATGGGTTGTATTTACATCGTTCTGCTTGTTTTTCTACAAAGGATGCATGGACGAATTTCCTTTGGCATCATTACCATTGTTGGGTTACACAATTGGACCACCCACGATCGAAGATAACATTTGCAAAGACTACGTGTTCAAGTTGCAATACAAGAACCACGTGTATTTCTTCAGAGCAGAGTCGGAATACACATATGGAAGGTACAATTTCAATTTGCTTATATTTTAACATAGAATATTTTTTATGGAGGACCTAATTGATGGAAAGCGTTACGCGAGAACTGTTACGTGGATCCGTAACAGGTCTGATTGGTCGAGACCACCAATAGGCTCCTCCCTGCCTAGCGCTGGTATGAGAGAGCGCAAATAAGACAGTCTACTGAGGATCGCGGATCTTGTTCAGAATTATCAATTTATTCTTTTTCATTTGTTGGGAAGAAAGAACATTAAACATGTTCTATGTTATTCGTTTTGATCTAATAAAAACTATTTTTTTCAGAATGTATTCGTAAGGTGAAAAATACAATCATCAAAAAAAGTTGAGGTTGTTACGAGGCTGTGATTAGTGAAATTTCAATTGTCGTTTCTCGAAACTATCTTTCACCTTATAAGGTCATTTTCTTTTCATTGAGGCATCGCGATGCTGAGGTTACAAAAGTCTCTGCATGTAAAAGTCTGAACACGCGCATTTAAGCGTTTGAAGTAACTCTCAGTCCTATTGTTGCCTCCTGGGACCAATTAATGGCGGTTGTGCGTCAGACACATGCGCATATGATGTAAACAAATCGGTCAGTGTATTTTCGTGTCTTTTTACTACACGAGAGGAAAACCTATATGTTAGACCACGAGTCTCCAAACTTTCTAGCCTTAAGGCCATACTGTTTACTTCAGTAAGTTCCAAGGGCTAAAACCGTTTTAATTTCCCTGTCATTATCTATAATTTCTAGACTAGTCGCCGAGTACGTGCTCTAAGCGAGCATACGGCTACTAAATTCGCTAGTTCAATTCCTAACAAACTGTACTTTATTGTTGCGACACCTTGTGGTCACACGTGGAAATGGGTGCAGACCGTGTCCACACTTTTGTATTTCAAGAACTTTCAAGGTTACAAGACAATGTGACTTATTATTCTGAGGGTATTTCGTTAGTTTCATTACTTGAAATGCAATTTTACATTGCAGATGAATGTTTTCCAAGGAAATCATCTTTTTTTTAAGTAGGAATTCGTTGTTGAACATATATTGAGGTCTCAAGAGATATTTCAAATTATGATTTTTTTCACAATAACAATCATTTATATAATTATTAATTTTTCCTCATAGGTGGTTGGAAGTTATCAGCAGCACAACACAAAGTAAATTGAACAGGAAATTGCAACATATAAATGAAAATTCTATCGAAAGTTCACCAGAAAATTGAATGAATCCTAGCTATACGGTCGAATACGACTCATAAGTGTAGCTAATATTATACGTAAACGAATTTATTAATTGGCAGTTACTACAAATTAGTGGTTTGTAATTTTTTTTGAAATAATGCAATATGAAGAATTTCACAAAATCATTCCTATTTTATTATAAAAAAAAGGAAGTTTACATTATGTAACTAACAATATTCATTATGGAAGTTGATCAGGTAAATGCTTTTTTAATTTAATGATGTCACTAAAACGAAAAGTATTTTTTGTTACTATCCAGAATTTTTTTATTCATGAAATATCCAATTAATTGCCAAGGGGAGAGTTTCAATTCTGTATTATACCCTTGATTTTAATGTTTCCAAGAGCTGATACAAAATTATTAAAGGTAATAAAATAATATGTAATAAATTGATTAAGTTACAGAAATGTAATGGTAATATCCAGTATTAATGAAAATCAAAGGACTGCTAAAGTCATTCCTAAATGCAATAAGTGCCTTAATTCCAATAAATTTTATATAATTTTTATGTACATATGTATATTTTGGATAATATATGAGATTTTGTAATATTTATGTAGGCAGCTATTTACTTATACATTTTATTTTAAAAATAATAAATTTAAATATTATTTATTTTATTCTATGATTGATTGTCATTAATGATATTATTGTGTAAAAAATGATTTATTTACATTGTGGTAATTGAAGATTTTGGTAAATTAATTTTTTTAATGTTGAGTCTAATAAAACTAAATATATATTCATTTTAAACTATGTGCAATTTTCTTCATTCTTCCCTCTCACGATCGACGCAAAGTTATTTATTATCACTATATTAATTGTTTCTTAGGATTAAGGTTCTCAATTCATAAATTGGAATGATAAATTTAAAATAGTGGACAGTAACTATTTTATCAACATTGTTTTTGACAGATTGAGAATCGCCTACTATTATTAAAATATGTACAAGATGTGTAATGTGTTTAATTAATGAGGTTGAAAAGACGGGTCGCTGGAGGATGTCCGCAGGAAGGTTGGAGTCTGGTGGTGGACAAACTTCTAATACTCTGTGAGCAAAGGATTCTGGGTAATCGGAAGATATCGTCATTATAGTACAAGGGAAGTTCGGGAGCACAATAGCATTTCTGATGCAGCAAGCACTGAACACCGTGGAAAAATGGTAATGGTGCAACAAGGAAGGACTCAAAGTGAATCCTTCAAAAATAACCATTGTACCCTTCACGGAGAGAAAGGACATTGGTAATATACAAGACTTAGTTTTGTATGGGGAAAACATACAGATGACGGACACAGTCAAGCACCTTGGGGTAAGCCTAGATAAAAGGCTGACCTTTTAGAAGCATCTGGAGAAAACCGCTAACAAGGCAATAAGGGCTCTGTGGACCTGCCGTCGTACAGTCTGAAGAACCTGGGGGCTTACTCCACGGATGGGGGCTATTGAAATCAAATGGATTTTTAAATTAAAGCGCAATGATGAAAGCCAACCAATCGGATATAAGGCGAGATTTGTAATCAAGGGATGATCACACACGAAAGGATTTGAATACAATGAAACCGTCACACCTTGTGGCAAGAATAACAACTGCCCATACTTTGATATCAACAAAAATAAACTGTATGCTGCTTCGATGGAATGCTGGACGTAAAAAATGCCTTTATATGAAAATTTCGGGTGAGAGGTGTCGTGCTTGGCTATTATCGCCTCGTCTTTTTTCAATTTGCCATTATGACGTCTGTTCCACAGCTATTGCCATTGAATTATTACATTCCAGTTCTAGTTGTTCTGTGACTATAACTTATAATTCAATGTGAGAGAAGTTGGGTTAAGTTGAAAGCATAGTCAAAGTATACCAGGTCTGCCGGAGCCTCCCTTCCAACGTTTCTCGCGCTGGGTGACGTCACCCAGCTCCTCCAATCACAGCCTTGCTCTCATCAGCTCGTCGCCGGCACGTAACAACATCATATTATGTCGTCGTCTATGACATGAAATAAACGACCACTCAGATTGCACTAAAATTTTAAAAACAGTAGGAGGGAGGCTCCGGCAGACCAGCAGTGCTATGCTGCTAAACGGCTATAAACCAGGCTATAAGTATAGCCGACTATACATATAGACCAAAAATTATAGTCTATTGGTATTCTGTTAATTCTAATTTAAGTCGGTCTATAAATATAACTCGACTAGAAGAAAGACAATAGCGTTTTCAATGTAGCTTTATTTTATATACCGGCAACGCTGCATATTTTATATATTTGACAAATGACAACACTAATTGTTAGTTTTATAGGAATTATCGTATGGGTTATGTGCTTGATATGTTCATAGATATTATTCACAGATTCACATTTCACATTTTCTGTTTACGATCAAAAAGAAGTGGATATAGGACATAAATAAGTACAATAAATGTAATATATTCAGTCCTATCTCATTTATATTATTTTATTTAGTTATGGAGAATGCAAGAAGAGGTCTCGGTCTTCCGAAAAGCAAATAGAGTTTTTATTGAAGTTTATGTTGGAGAATAAAGACTGTTGCCACAGGGAAATTTGTTAATATACGCGGTGAAAAAAATTGTGGTTAATTGTTGAAATAAGTGGTGATAATATTTTGCCTAATCCGTCTTCCTGCTGCTCTATCTTCAGCATTAGCAATATTCACTAAAATCTGGGGCACTGGCTCAATCTCTTGTTCTTCCATCGGTATTTGGACCCTAAAGTATTTCCAACTGACTATAATAAACTGATCACAGTTGGAAAACTCGAATAAGGAATCTTCAATAGCAATTAAACATTTAAATTGCATTTGATTAAATACTTTTAATCTAAGTGCAATAAAGTAAATTGCCATCAGTAAAGGAATGTTTTTGATTTATGTTAACTATACTAGGCTATATTCTCAACTTAACAATAAACTTAGCTTCAATTGAACAAATAATCCGTCAGTACGAATAGATTGAATTCTGTTTTCAACCTATTTATTAAGAACGATGCCGTTGTTTTCTCCACTCGAAATAATCGCACAAACTCAATATTTCGTAGGTCGAACGAATTTGAAGTATCCCGTAAATGCTTGCGTTGTATGTTAAAATGAAAAATATCAGCATGAGTTCTTTCTCTTTCCCGCAAAAAAGCTGCTATAAGAATCAATACCATTTTCAATTGCAGTAAATGAAATTATAAAGCTTTAGTTAGCTATCTTGACGGCTAAAAGATGGACTATAAAATCGACTTTCATTATAGACTCCAAAACAGACTTTAGCGGCTAGTAGAATACCAATATTCAAAAATCGGCTATAAGATAAATGTGAAGGCAGCTATAGTTGCTTTTATAGTCCGAAATGAGGCTATAACTATTAGCAGCATAGCATTGCAGGTTTGGAAACTCTATGGTTGACATGAGTCTCTTACGCGTCGCCAAACTCGTAGTCCCTCGCTCAGCCACTAGCTAGCGCTTGGATCACGAAGTGGTAAAACGATTTCTTCCCGGAATCGCAAGCAGTGTTACTAAGTATTCTGATTTGAGAGAGGAATAGAACTGTTACTCTTGTCAAAATGTATTACTCACCTTAAAAATAACTTCCCATTTTTCGCACACATAAAAGACCTCGTTAAAACATATTCTTTCCGGAGTATGTACTTATTATCTAAGGCTTTTTTTGGTAGTAATTTAAAAAGGAAATGTATGAAAATAATCGATCGCATATGAACATTTTTTTAATTAAATTAGGATTACAATCAAAATACATGTATACTAGTTTAGTATGTTCTCTCATTATGTTTACAATATATACATTATACACTAAAACCTCCGGTACTGTACACTCGACGGGTCCGGAAACCTCGGCTATGTTGACACTGCCAATTTTTCTCGTAACGCAATATTTACTATTCTGATTTGAGAGAGGAATATAACTGTTACTCTTGTCAAACTCACCTTAAAAATAACTTCATAAAAGACCTCGTTAAGACGATTTCTATCCGGAATCGCAAGCATCCACTTTTTTCGCATTCCCGCATCTTTCTTTGTACCCCGTTTTGCATTTCGGCACAATGCACGATTTCGTAATTTGTTTCTAAAAACGCAGGTATTCCTTGTGTTGACAAGTCAACTGACAGTTGTCAGAGAACACTCTTACGTGGCGTCTTTTGGTACTACGCGAAAGTCGACGCTTAGCGGTCTCACTTCTCACATAGGAAACAACCTCGAGTTTCCAGACCTGTGTATACGACCCTGGTCCTATCTCATTCATATTACGTTAATTATTTATGGAGACTGCAAGAAGAGGTATCGGTCTTCCGAAGAGCAAATTGAGTTTTTATTGAAGTTCATGTTGGAGAATAAAGACTTTGTTGCCACAGGAAAATTTGTTAATATACGCGGTAAAGAAAATAAAAAAAATTTGTGGTTCCTTAATTGTTGAAATAAGTGGTGATAATATTTTGCCTAATCCGTCTTCCTGCTGCTCTATCTTCAGCATTAGGTTAATAACTTAATTTACTAGAATCCCTTATCCGAATCGATGGATTGGTAGAGGTGCAGAAGCTCCGATTCACTGACCTTCACGTTCATTCGATTTCAATTCTTTGAACTACACAGTTTGGTCGTATGTTAAGGAAAAAGTCTATTCTACATTCTACATAAGGAGTTGCAAGACAGAATTCAACGACACTTTAATGACCTCATAGCTGATCCTCAACCGTTTAGAACAGTTTAGTATTCTTTAGAAAAAAGGATAGAATTGTGAATTCGTGAAAACTGAGGACATTTCGAACACTTACTACTTAACTGATTAAATATTTCATGTGTTTACTAAAATTTATTTTAATTTTTAATGTGATTCTTCGTTTAATTAATAACTTTAGTCTTAGAATAATGTTATTGTTTTTGGTTTTTAATAAATTGGTAGTTGTGTTTTACTTTATACCAGCATCAGTTATTACTTCATCATTTTCAAATCAAAATATTCCGAAAACGGTACACAGTATCGAGTTTTACCAGAGTATCTTTTTTGTATAAAATTGGATGGTGTTTAATTTGACGTGAAGTTTGAATTAGAAAATCTAACCTCAAAAAAGATAGGATTAAAAGTACTCCGTATGGACCGTGTAATTACCGCCCTCTATGAGAGTCAGATATAAACATAAATTCATGTGATGTGTCAGCTTCCAAAACATATTCATATCCTAGAAACGGGGTCACCTTTTTTTTTAAACAACCTGTATATTAGGAATGCAAATATTACAAATATTAATTAATAAATATTAATCAGTTAATTTCATGAGTTTGGTTATATTATAATGTGATGTTATAGTAATTTAATGTTTGATAGTTATTATGAGTGTTTAATTAATTAATATTTATATTTATTATGATAAAATAAAATAAAATTAACGTTTCATCATTCTTGATATAATATTCACATCTGTTTAACTACATCAACTATTTTGATGTCTTCCTGTACATAACATTTTTATATAATATCTTCTCTTTTGACTTCTGTATGTTCAAGCTTGATGTGACGATTTAAAACTGACTTATGACAACTACCGTAATCACAATAATCACATCTGTGTATCTTCTCTCTTGTGTGTTTAGAGTTGATGTGATTTCTTAAAGTTGATTTGCGAGGGCTTACATAATCGCAATACTCACACTTGTGTATCTGCTTTCTTGTATGTTTACAGTTGATGTGACGATTCAAAGTTGCGTTGTAAGGGCTTTCATAATCGCAATACAGACACTTGTGTATCTTCCCTCTTGTGTGCTTAGAGTTGATGTGACTTATTAAATTTGATTTCCCAGGGCTTTCATAATCGCAATACTCACACTTGTGTATCTGCTTTCTTGTATGTTTAGAGTTGATGTGACTGTTCAAAGTTGACAACACAGGGCTTCCATAATCACAATACTCACACTCGTGTATCTTCTCTCTTGTGTGTTTAGAGTAGATGTGATTTTTTAAAGTTGTTTTCGCAGGGCTTTCATAATCGCAATACTCACACTTGTGTATCTGCTTTCTTGTGTGTATACGATTGATGTGACTTTTCAAAGTTGCCAACACAGGGCTATCATAATCGCAATACTCACACTTGTGTATCTTCTCTCTTGTGTGTTTAGAGTTGATGTGACATTTCAAATTTGACAAAACAGGGCTTCCATAATCGCAATAATCACACTTGTGTATTTGATTTCTTGTATGTTTAGAGTTGATGTGACTTCTTAAAGTTGATTTGTGAGAGCTTTCAAAGTCACAATATTGACACTTGTGTATTCGCTTTCTTGTGTGTTGAGAGTTGATGTGACTTCTTAAGTTTGGCTTATCTGAGCTTTCATAATCACAATACTCACACTTATTTATGTTCTCCTCCATGTCTTTAGAATTGATGTTATGTGATGTGTTCCTGTCAACATTAGTTTTTGAGGTAATTTCATTCACTTTACTTGTGGGAAATACCAAGTTAGAGTATGGAATATTTTGATAAGCAGAACATTTATTTTCCCTGTTATGTGCAACCATCAAATGATTTTCCATGTTTGGCATATCATCACAATCATACCCACTATATTGGCATTTCAGTGAGTCCTTTGAACCCAGAATTTCAATAGAACTATTCAAGCAAGTATTATCTGAACAATCAAAATTTTCATGGTCACCTTCATTTATATCTTTTTCATCTTTGATACATTCCTGTGACAGATCTTTCAATTCCTCATCTACACTGCACTCCTCCTTTTTAATTTCATCTATATCTACGTATTCAGGAATATTTTCGTATTTAATTTCAACTTCCCAATCTGGATCATTCTTTATTATTGATAACATATTCACTGACGTTCCGATTTAAATCGTAGCAGATCTTCCAATTCCTAATCTACACTGCACTTCTCGATTATGAAAATAAATCAATCAAATGATCAAATAATTTATTTACTCAATCTGAAATTTGTATCTTGTATCTCCCTAATTTGTTTTTTTTATTTATCTAGGACACAGAATACATAAAAGATGTAACTCCACAGAGTTATCTCTGCAACTCAACATAACGGTGATAGGTTAAAATGTATATGTTGAAAGCAAACAAACACCGCAATATCGAGCTGCGACTTTTACTGTCACCTCACTAGGCCTTAGTTAACATATTAGGGATCAGAGACCTCCTCAAACTAACTTTAACATTAGTCTGAGGTGGTCTCAGTGTATAGCAAATTTAATCCGATTCTGTTAAAACTGGTCCACCTCCACATTGACTCTATCTTTTGCATATTCAGCGATGGACCTCCATTTCCTTCCCACGTCTAGCTAAATGAACAAGAAGGGTGCAGCTGTGGTAGAGACTCTTTGTATAGTCACTGTATACTGTATTGTAGTGTACAGTGTATTCTATAATCCTGTATAGTGACTCTGTGCAAAAAAGTTGAAGTTGCCCTCTAGGAGTACATCGTTAGCATCAATCACAGAACACTAAGAGAGAGCAAAACATGGAATAATTGTTGTGACAAATTACCAAATATTGGGTGCATATCACTCATAGAGATCTAGATCTCTATGATACCACTCGGACCTACATCAGCAACGGCCACGGTCGTACATACAGGTCTGGGAACTCGTACGTTTGGCATGAGTCTCTTACGCGTCGCCAGCTAGCGCTTGGATCGAAGTTTGATGTCAGGATTAGGAGCCATATCGTTCAAATTTCAAGCCCCACAATACAAAGATTGATTGATAATAACCGCACATTTTAAGTAAAATAATTTTTCTCGTAACGCAATATTTACTATTCTGATTTGAGAGAGGAATAGAACTGTTACTCTTGTCAAAATGTATCATTCACCTTAAAAATAACTTCATAAAAGACTTCGTTAAAACGATTTCTTTCCGGAATCGCAAGCATCCACTTTTTTCGCATTTCCGCATCTTTCGGCACTTCAAAAACAGTAGTTTTTTGCTATACACTTTTGGACCCCGTTTTGCATTTCGGCACAATGCACGGTTTCGTAATTTTTTTCTAAAAACGCAGGTATTCCTTGTGTTCACAAGTCAAGAATGACAGTTGTCAGAGAACACGGCGTATAGTGTCAGAGATCAATCTTCGACTACTGCGCCACCCTTTTTGGTACTACGCGACAGTTGACGCTTAGCGGACTCACTTCTCACATAGGAAACAGCCTCGAGTTCCCAGACCTGTATGTACGACCGTGGCAACGGCCTTTTCACTCATAGTCAAAGTATACCAGTGCTACTATGCTGCTAAACGGCTATAAGTATAACCGACTATAGATATAGACCAAAAATTATAGTATTGGTATTCTATTAATTCTAATTTAAGTCTGACTATAAATATGAATCTACTAGAAGAAAAACTATAGCGTTTTCAATGTAGCTTTATTTTATATACCGGCAACGCAACACTGCATATTTTATATATTTGACAAATGACAACATTAATTGTCAGTTTTATAGGAATTATCCACGGTCGTATACACAGGTCGAGGTTGTTTCCTATGTGAGCAGTGAGTCCGCTAAGCGTCGACTGGCCAGTAGTACCAAAAGTCGTCACGTAGGAGTATTTTCTGACAACTGTCAGTTGACTTGTCAACACAAGGAATACCTGCGTTTTTATAACCAAATTACGAAATCGTGCATTGTGCCGAAATGCAAAGCAGGGTACAAAAGTGTAAAGCAAGAAACTTCTGTTTTTAAAGTGCCGAAAGATGCGGAAATGCGAAAAAAGTGGATGCTTGCGATTCCAGATAGAAATCGTTTTACCACTTCGTGATCCAAGCGCTAGCTGGTGGCTGAGCGAGGGACTACGAGTCTCCAGAACTGTATACGACCGTGGAATTATCGTATGGGCTATGTGCTGAATATGTTCATAGAAATTATTCATAGATTCATATTTCACATTTTCTGTTTATGATCAATAAGAAGTGGATATAGAAGGACATAAGTAAGTACAAACAATATATATATATATATATATATATATATATATATATATATATATATGTTACGGCTAATGTATATAACTATTTAAAGCATGAAACTTCACACATTATACAAATTGAATTCTTCGCGGTTGATGTATATATTAGCTAAAGTATATATTATTTTATTTGTACATTAGATCGAATACAACGATATTATTTCACGAGTTACATGACATGAGTGTTTTCGGAGGTGATTCTCTATTTTCTAACGCTTTTCTGAAGCTGTGGGCCCCAACTTCGAATTATAATAAAACTGCAGTTTCATCTTGGTGTAGAATCATCTCCAACTAAAATGTCCATTAATTCATTTCCATCGGCAAAATTTACCAGGTACGTACGATATTATATTTCTGGGTAAGTAACGATATTTATTTTTCACAACTAGAATTCAACGAATTTGTAGAATTGTTGAAATTCGGTGAGGTAAAACTAATAGAACCACTGGCCCCAATTTGAGTAACGTTCTGTCCGTTTGGGGAACCATCTGGAAAATAGTGGGACCGATTCGCCCAAAATTGTTATCAACGGTTTCCTAGGGATCGATTTAGTTGGAAAGGACTCATGACTCGTCAGAAGTTATAGAATAAAATTTGCGGATAATTTATGTATTTACCTCGTATATGGTATGTGATGTCTGGAAAGATTTTAATTCTTATGTATGTCACTGTACGACCTCAATAAAATTTCGAATAAAAATTGCATTTTATTACAACTGCATTTTATTGATACTTAATCCCAATTTCGAGTAAAGATTGTACTTCATTGCAGCTAAAGGTCATATGTTTTAATTTAATTACTACAACAATATTATTCCGCGATTTATATGACATGAGTGTTTTCGAAGGTGATTCTCAATTTTCTAACGCCTTTCTGAAGCTGTGGGTCCCAACTTCGAATTATAATAGAACTGCAGTTTTATCTTGGTGTAGAATCATCTCCAACTAAAACATTGTCAATAAAATTTGAAATTGTGGAGTTATCGTTCAATATTAGAAAAGCGTCCATTAATTTATTTCCATCGGCAAAATTTGTCAGGTACGTATGATATTATGATATATTAAATATTATGTCACCTTTAATAACGACGTAATGGATTGTCGTATATATAGTAGCATATTTTGATCAATTGACTTCTAACTAGAAATGAAATTGGAAACAAAACTATTAAATATAGATTTAATTATTACCGGTATGCGATAAATGTACAATTCGAACAAATAAACCGTGAGGGGTGTCACGCTTCATACATTGTAATTTTATCGGAGAATGGACTTTCATTATTTGACCCATTTCAAAGTCGTTATCGATAGTTATTAATTTTATAGTGTTCAATTAGAGTTGTTATATGGCGAGTTTTAATTACTGCAATAAAATTACAATGTATTCGAACATATACCGGATTCATTCTGACTTTATATGAGAATAAGATTCTTTCGCTGTAGTATCCATTCAATAGTTGTGTCGGGCAGTGGCATATAGAGGTTAGTCAATAATTACATTTTACTGATTTAATTGAGAATGATGCGAGGCAGATGAAGTGTCCATTTGTAACAATAACGTGTCTCAAATTTTTTAGATGTACATTTTCTTTACGCCGTATTAATGCTACATTTTTATCACTTTTTTTGTTTCATATGGTCCCAAATTCCTATTAACTGTTTTAACTTTTGTTGTTTTATAATTTTTCTAGTAGACTTTTGAATCTACTTGTATTTTTTCTAAATTACACTCTTTATTGACAATGTGTAAACGCCAAATGGAATAAATTCATTATTTCGATTACTGTACATATTTAACAAAAATCATGACATACGTGAAATTTGAATTATAAATTGACTTCGAAGGTTGCAGAATAAAACTCAAATTTTACACGAAACTTTTAACATTTAATTTACAAATGCTGACAAATTGTTTCACCACACTGTGGCATTATCGAAGCGATGAGTTATCAACTAAAGCTAAATCTAAAAGTATGTCCTTAAATATCAGGGATTAGAATGTAGTACAAATTGAGGGATGGGTGGATAATAGTAAGGACGTGTTTACAAAATTGTTAACAAGCGGTGAATTATAAGTGTCGATTTGATCATTTAATATCACATTATTATTATTGTTTTTGAGTGTTTCAATATTTCTATGTCCTTTTTCCTGAATATGTAGAATATCGAGATCAAGGGTGAAATCGTAGTTATGTTCTAACAGGTGATTTGCGTAATTAGAGTCTTTTTTTTTAGCTTGTAACTTCTCAAATCGAAAAGTCAGTAAACATAATATTAACATATGCAAACTTTAAACCTACATACAGTATAAAAAACTCCTTTCGATCAATAAAAAAAATAAAAGATGTCGAACTAAAGACAAATATCAAACTTGTATAATTTGATGTCAAGAACCCTTTTCCGAGTATTCCCACACAATTGACCATCAGTCTAATTGAAGATCTTTTAATTTGCAATAATACTTTACCGGTAATAACACCGGAAATATTAAATGTAATCTCACTCTGCATAGACCAAAATTATTTCACAATTAACGATAAATATTAAAAACAGAAGACCGGACTCCTATGGGTTCGTCAATATCTCCGTTGCCAGCAAAAATATTTAGATTAACTTTCGAACTACCGAAAAATAGTTTTTAAAAAATGAATTATCCTTATTAGAGCTTTATTACAAAGTTGTTCAATCTTTCGAGTCTGAATTTCAACTAACTACAAATTCAGAGCCTTTAAATCCACACTAAATTTGAGAACTTCATTTTTTGTGTGTTCGAATTTTAATTTGTTAATCACAAGAGGTTGTCCATATGTGCTGTCTATGCACGTCATCTCATGATTGTGAAAATACGTTTTACATGTGTGTTGTTTTATCAGGTAGATTCCCGTTAGTTGTCTGGATTCTGTCCCTTCTTGACATTTTATTTTGATTCCTTCTTTTTGGGGAATATTCCAAGATATTGATTAATTTCAGGAATGATTTTCATATGGTTTTCTGGGATGTTCGAATGAATATACTGACATTAGCTTGAATTTCTATTTAGTAATATTCCCTTCTCGCATAATGAGTTATGATTACGTTGGGTGTAATTAGGACATTGATATATTTCACCTTTCATACAAATGTCGTTTAGAAGTTTAATAATGTTTTTTTTTTTTCGATTTCAATAGATATTTTATATCGGGAATTATGGTTACAAATTCTGATTCGTATTTAGTTGGAATTGGGTGTAAATAGCAGAGCTCGAACTCTTGGTCATAATCAATTGGGACTGATAAGAAATAATTAATTGTGGAAGATTCGATTTTACAATTAATTTTTATTATCGATCTAAATCTAACATGTTTTCGTATTTCAATTTAAATGGTAGACTTTCTTTATAAAGTGAAGATATTTTTTGTAATGCCAAGAATAGATCTCTAGTTTTCATTATGCTGGAATGTAGGGTATTCAATTTGTAAAACGTGATGGAGTTCTCTGTTTAAAATAGTATTAGAAAGTATTAACAAGTGATCATATAAGTCTTTTATAAAATGCATTTTTACCTTATGAGTTTGTACACTTATCTGATATTATTTGCTACAGTGGTGTGTAAAATATCTTACGAGATTATTAACAACTTCTATGCCTTGAGTCGAATTTAATTTATAAGCTTGGGTATATTTGGAAAATGAATCGACTATTGTTAAAAATTTTACGTTCTCCAAAAAATATTGTCGACATGTAAGATCTGAAAAGGTCTCACGGCAGTAGGCATTATATTGAATTTTAGTTTTAAGGGGTTTCTGTCATATTTTGTTACTTGGCATATTTCACAATTATTGATATAGTTTTGTATAGATTTTCGTTGATTAGGCCAATAATATACATTTTTTATTTGATTTTCTGTTTCATTTAGTCCTCTATGATTCGTTTTACTCTCATGATAGTTTTGTATAGTTTGTACTATTTCGTTATCTTCGATAATATCTACGAGTTTTGTTGTACATTTAATCATATTGAGTTCAGAGCTTTTGAAATATTTCCGTAGCACTTTACTGAATTTTCCGTAAATGGGGTTATAGTCAAAAATTGCTTTGGGGCTTTAGAAGCAGTTAAAACGTTAAGTTGAATTCGTGATAGAGCATCAGCGTTTTTATTCAAAGTAGTAATAATTTTCTTTTCCTCTGAGTTCATATGTTCAGTTCGGACGTTAGAAATATCAAATTTTATACTTCCGGTATGTATACTGTTGCAATTTAGATTACAATTTTGTTTATATTCGTCGAATTTTTCTGCTAGTAAATGTTTTGTAATGTCCATATTCACTTTTTGTTCTGATCTTGGTGTAACTGCAATGCAATTAGATTGAATGGGTAGTTTATAATAGTTTATTTTGAGATTGTATAATCCTAGTAAACAATGAAAAAAAGCTGTGAAAATTAAACGAGTGAAATTTTAAAGAAGGATTTTCTATCTTAAATAGTTTCGAACATTTTATGAGAGTACTGTACTTTTCTATTGAAGTGCCACGAGCGGTAGAAATTTGGAATGGGTCTTTTTTGATTAAATTATCGAAGAATTTTTTTGCGATTTCAGGATTAACGAATGATTTTGTGCTACTGATATCCAGTAAGAATTTTAAATTATACCCTGGAAATATTATGTATGGTAGTTCACTTTGATTATTTGTTAAATTCATAAGTTCGAAATTTGTTCCGAGGCATCTTCCTCTAAAAAAGAATTATCTACTTCTTCTTGTTCTTCGGGAAAATCTACAGCGGGTTCATCATTAACATTATATAATTCAATCGACACACATAATTCACCACTCGTTAACAATTTTGTGAACACATTCCCACTATTCTAGCCACAGTGTGGTGAAACAATTTGTCAGCATTTTTAAATTAAATGTTAAAAGTTTTGTGTAAAATTTAAAAACATATACGACCCGCAGACATACTGGTCTTAATTGAAACGCAAGTCAATCCATCCACCAACAAGACCGAGTTTTATTCTCCAACTTCCGAAGTATTATGAATTCACACTTAAAAATGCGACCCCATATTCAACCCCATTCGAATTACAGATATAACCCATGCATTCAATGTTAGCCATACATCAATAGTAAACATCGAAAGAAAATAAAATGCATCCGTACAAAAAGGATATCTACTCAAGGACTTATGGAAGACGATTTTGATAGGAGAACTTATTTTTATGGGCGAAGGATGGACATGTTAGATAACGAAAACGTTATGTTTTCTGGTGAGTGTAAATTTGTCACTACTAGTCTACAAAAATTCTCACTGGATGAGAGAAGAACACACGCAATACCATCAAAAAGATTAATGTTTGAACAGGGATTGTTGAAAACCGCATCATTGGTACCTTTTTCATCGAGGGCAATTTGAATGGCGATCATTATTGGATGACAATTTGAACATTTGACCTAAAAACACAGATCTAATTTTTTTTTCATTGAAGCATGACAACACAATTCAATTTTTTACGAATGTGATTTTTTGAAGATTGCTTAATTTTGTAAAAAATGCCTAATAAAAATGAGCTTGTACATTGTACAAATAACCAAAATATTCAAGGTGGTGCATTCGAGCAGCAAAATTAATTTTTGACGAAAACGGTCCATTAAATTTGCGTTTTTCATACACCGTTCTGAAGAGGCTTCCAAGACCTTTCAAATGACGTATCACTCAATCCCTCTCCATGTTCAATTTTGAGGGGTTGGAGTGTCCCCTAAAAGGGGATTACTCGTTCAATCCTCAAATATACGTCAAGAGATGTCCCAAACAAAATCATTCGACGTGTTTCAAGAGATTTTTCCACTTACTATGGACAAGAAATATACTGGGTGATCCGTCTGAGATAGAACATTTTGTATATTATAACTAATCAGTAATCAATTTTTTGAATTTCGATTTTAGCATTTGCATACATTAACTCGTTTTTTTATTTCGATAAATTCTAACTAATTATTTCTTAGTAATATACTTTCACGTATTCAAACAAATTTTCCTTATGTTATAGATGATGTACCAATCTGTCGACAAAGAGCTGAACGCTACACAGGGTCGAGAACGGGTCGTAAGAAGTGCTGTTGAACGTGATCACAAAATATTTATTCAAAGAACAATACACATTGATTGTTTGTAAATAAAACTCTATTTTATTTATTTTATTTTATCTCTCAAGCTTGCTGGTCATCATTAATATTCTAGCATACCCATCATTGTATGGCGCGTTGGATGAGTATTCGCTGGAGTTGATAATTCAATAAGAAAAAATACAGATTTTTAGTATGTGCAATAATAAGAATTTCAGTAAAATGGAAATGTACACAAATGCAGAATTGACAGATATCGTCGTTTAAGATGCAATAGCTCGTAACCCACATATGGTTGTTTGTGCAGGAGAGCAAAAAAACTAACTACACTTGAACCTATAATCTATTTCAACCAATAAAACATGGATATAGGACTAAAATTTAATTACGCATATTTCTGAAATAAATAAAAATATATGAAACCCCATTTTGATATTCCAGGTGGGTTACGAGCTATTGATTCTACAAAAATAAGAACAAAGTGTGGCTTGACTGTAACTTTATTTTTTAATAATATGAAAAATACAAAAGAAAACTAAACGTTTGATATAATACAACAAGATATGGCTTAAGTTATCATAAAAGTGGTGACAATCGGCAGGAATAACTGATTTAAGCTCCTATATGTGCTTGAATTTTTGGGCTTTTATTTTCTTATTTTCTGGATTCAGTTGTGGTCAATCACGACAAACTTCTTTCCGACGTCGCCGCTGCGGTAGCTCTTTCCAAGAATCGTCAAAGTTAAGTTTAAACAAGATTTTTTCATCGGGAGAATATTTAATGGCTCGAATATCTGTTACATTTTTCTTTCCTGGTCTAATGCTCCCATACATCTGATATCCTTTTTGAGAGAAATCTCGAAAAAAGTCATAATTTACCCATTCGGTACAGTACGGAAAGGGATTCCTTCGAGCCTGTCGACTAATGGACAAATGCGCGGAAGGAAGAAAAATCTCTCTGGTTTCTTTTATTTTAGCTTCAATTCTGTTGTGAACAGAATCGCACTGCATTTGTGTGTGCCCACGTTCTAAGTACTTCTGTACAATAGTTTGATTCCTGGCAACAGATATGAAAAGAAGAACATTGGCCATTATATTATTTCTATTTTGATAGGTGCACCCATCACTATAGATTAAAATTGGCAAGCTGTTGTCCGTAAATCTTGAAATATAGTCAACCACCAATGAAGCGAACGTTGAAGCTGAGAGATCACTGTCTACCCCACTAAACCAATAACACATTACGTGTTTCGTTTTTATGTTCATAATTGTAAAATTGTGACAGCATAATTTTGTTTTATAGTACAAAGCATTTGCGTTTAAACTGGGACATACTTTTACAGCTTGTAAGTCTATCATCAGTATCACGGCCTCTTCATTTCCGGCTAAATCGATGTCTTTCGCTTTTTCTTGCCTTGCTCTGTCTTTTTTAGCAATGTGTCTCGTAAAAAGCTCTTCTTCTAAATTTCCGACATCATACTGGCAGCAAAGATCGCATCTATCTTTTTTAGGCTGATAAATAGCAAGGTTTTTCTCTACGAACAAGTCATCAGAAGATTTTCGACTCATACAATTTTTCTTTTCAGTCTTACATTTTGAAACATACTCATTATATAAAGCTGTTTTGGAAGGCACTGTTCGATCCAAATACAATGTAGATGATGTTTGGCGGCAATAATGAGATGGCAGTGTAGGCAAATCACCAAAAACTGCTTTAAAAATTCCTTATCTCCATTTTTCTTTTCTCTTATGTGAGCAGCTCTATTTTCTATATTATTATAATCTTTCGGATTGTGCATGCTATGTTCAGCAGATTTAATCCAGGAGCTCATTTGAAATTCTCATAGACTTAGGGTAAACAGAAACAATTTCTTGCAAATATTCACCTTTAGACAGTCTATTGGTAAACTATAAAATATTGAACAATTTCTTGATGAATTTTGGTTTTTTGTATATCTCCTTTTGACACTTGAGCGTGTTACATTATTAACCACAAAAACTTCGCGCTGATCCCAAGTCATTTTCCAAAACTTTTCAAACAGCTGTCTGCACGTACATAAACATACATCCCATGAGTCCAATGAAGCCGAAATGTTGTTTTGGCATAAAGTGTGGGTTGAGAGGTATTACATCTTAAGCGACGATATGCTATTTAAATTACACTTGAAATAATGTAACAACTAAATTCTCGAATTAAAAACTAATAGAGATCATATGAGATGTTCGAAATGACCCCCTTCAGTCATTATACACACGTCTGTACGGTAACGCATTGATTCTCGGATCCGATGAAACATTTCTGGGATATTTTGAATAACCCTACATGAAATAATTATGGGATTCGATCTTCCAGGTTTCGAACAGGAGTCTTGTATACTAACGTTTTCAAATGCCCCAATCCTTAAGTTATCACTTCATTTGCTATTTACTAATAAAACTAGAGCATTTTTTCTAAGATATACTTTATTTAAAATTGCGGAAACAATCATACAAATCCGGAAAGCTAGAAGAGCTTGTATTATCATCATTCATAGTTGGTATGTTTGGTAATTGCGATGATGGAATACATCCAGATGGTTCTATCGTGCTCATTGATGAATATGGACCGCCACTCAATGCATGCGATACCGTAGGAACAGCTGAAATAACGTTTGCCGAACTCCTAATAACATTTGATTGTTGTTCAACATATGTTAATTCTTGGCCATTTTGTTCGTGAAATGATTTTAACTCGTATTTTTGTACAATCGCAAATATTTCTGCTTTCGCAAAATGGAAAAGTAAAGGTGACATCGAATTTAAAACTGGTGTTATAAAAATTAAAAAGCTATCAACAGCGTTCACTTTTGTTGTGATAGAAGCTCGCACAGTAGTCTGAGAATTTGTCACTTCCCTTTCATTAGTGCGTTTCTCAGGTCTTTGTTTAGGAGCAGACAAACGTTCTTTGCAATTTTTAGTTTTTTGTATTTTTCCATTCCGATATTCCTTTGTCTCTTGGCTTGGGACAGCTATATCATGTTCTATTTCATCACTGGAATTACTTCCTTTTTGGTGCACAAATTTTTCAGCCTCTTGTTTGGTATTGTCAAATCCTACGTTAGTTTTTGTCTCTCTTCTGTCAATATGGTCCTTCAAAAAATTTAACCGATCAGCGTATTTGTACTTTTTTCGTATTTTACCACTTTTTGTATTTTTGTTCGAATATCTCCTAAAAGTGTCTCTGATATTACCCCATCTAGTCTTGCAGAGTTGACCTATAAAAGTAGTTTGATAATAGAATAAAAGTAATAATTTTCACGAAAAAAAGTTAGCATTACATTTGTTCTTTCTTTTTCCGCTTACGACATAGCACATCGTAAAAGATTATACATGAATCATGCAAAATCATATGCAGCGATTCGATAGCTCAAACAGTACTAGTAATTGCTAAAAATTTCAACACAACTTGGAACTTTCTCAACTGCTTGGGAACATTGGATCGTTGTGTTTTGATTATAAAAAATCGTTTTCAATTGTTTTGATGGCTCTTGTAAACGTTAATTACAATTTATAAGTTGTTAATGTCTGAGAATATGGCAAAAACAGCGATGGCGGAATTTTTGCAAATTCTTTACTAGACAAAAGACTCCAACGAGGAACACTGCAAGTATCACCAAATAAAATTTGGCCCAATACAAATGTTGACGTGCCATATATGATAGTCGGAGGCTACCATATCCACGTCAGAATTTGAATGTTCCAGAATGTGTTTACAGCTACCACCATTGTCGTATCAGAAGAGTTGTTGAAAACACGTTTAGTATTTTATCCCACAAATTTCGAATTTACAACAAACGAATTCAAGCAACACCAAAAAATGCCGATAACGTTGTACCGGCGACGTATATTCTACATAATTGTATTAAAAAATTTTATTACCTTGTGTTCTCATCTCTACTCCGATTTCTCTCCATATATGATTTTTTGTATCGTTATCCATGCATTTGGTGATCGATGAATCATATAGAATCTTATATCTCCTCACACATTCTATTAATTGTTCGTCGTTCATTATATCTTGTTCCATTTGGTATGTTTCAGACAAACTGGAAAATAATATTAAAATCGGCCGGGTCTACTGGCATATTTTGAGATATTTATAAATGAAAAGGTTTTCTCATTTAGAATATTAACATTTTATAATTAACAGTTACAATCATAACAATCTGCAGCAAGGCAGCAAAATTTACGAGTGATTTAAGTATGTGTGTACTCACCTGGTATCTTGTATGTGATGTCTGGAATGATTTTCATTCTTATATATAGTACTGTATGACCTTAATAAAATTGCACTTTTTAACAACTGTACTTTATTGATACTAAGCCCCAATTTGGAGTAAAGGTTGTACTTTATTGCAGCTAAATGTCATGGGTGTTCACTTTCAAATTTCAAGTTTCAAAAAGTATATAAAGTCAGACATACATTATGTTTTTATGTTATTCGTACACTACCTACCGTGTTTTGTGTATACCGTAAGGTAAGACATTTTTATTACTTGTGTTGAAACAAAAATCAAATAAGTGGATTATTTTTATTATGATTGTTTAATAACCACGTAACACAATGTGAATATGATTTTTATTTACTGCCCAATTGTACAGTAATACATTTTTATCGTATGTCTTTGATTTTATAAATGTTAACCAAAAAATCGATGATGGAAGCCGTTACTTTATGGTAATTTATCATTTTGATTATATGAAAGAATAATTACTCTGTTTGAATATCACTTTACGTGAAAACGTAACTATAGTTTCAATACCGAAATGCCATTATCAAACAATTAGAAAATTATGAAGGAACCAATGAAATACTATACTTTCATAAGATCTACCTGTTTTTGGAATTTCCGTTGATCCCTCGATCCCAACCCTACTTTACTCTACTCTATTTACATTTGAACTGTTTCATTGATTTCTTCATACTTTTTTAATTGTTTGATAATGGCACTTCGGTGTTGAAACTATAGTTACGTTTTCACGTTATTATTAATAAAAGTGGTATAAAGTTGTTCTTTCATATAATCAAAATGTTAACCAGGTGCCAGAAATAAAATTATCGAAACATCTTGCCCCCGGATGGATTCCGTGTCACAATAGCTCGACTTGATGCCGACGTTTCGCCAACCATTGCAGGTGGCATTTTCAGGACAGACTTGGGGTTTGAACTGAAAATGTCACCTGTAATGGTTGGCATCAAGTCGAGCTATTGTGTAGCAGAATCCATGCGAAAGACAAAATTTTCCAAGATTAGCTGTCCGCTGAAGTCTACTATCCAAAAGAAAATTATTATTATTTACATCTTGTGCTACCAAGAATTACGCAAAATTTACCTCAAATTAGTTTATCTAGCCCAATCGACATTTTATTTGGAGCACAACTGTTTTGGGACTTCGCTTGAGAAGGTAGAATAAAATTAGGGAAAAAATAATCCTATTTTGTAGCAAACGCACTTAGGTGCTTGGGGTTCTATGAATGTACGGCATCCAATGCTAGACATTTCATGTAATCTTGCAATAAACCAACTTAGAACTCAAATTGTTAAAATTCTGAGAGCTCGAAAAATACCAAAACACAAAAGTAAACCGAACAAGAAATGAGATGGTATGTGAAACTCATTTTGCAAAAACGCATAAACGCGATAAACACGGACGTTATGTAGTGCAATTGCCATTCAAAAATGACTTCTATTCTTTGGGCACAGATCTCGGACATATGGAAATTGTGTCCGATAGTTTGAATGAAGATTCAAACAAAACAACAAAACATTTTTATTTATCTCCAAAAATTCTTGTACTACTACAAAGCTTCGCGTAGTATTTGATGGATCTGCGAAAAGCATTACCGGAGTCAGTTTAAACGATACGTTATTAGCCGGGCCAACTATCCAACGAGATTCCCGTAACTTGGGTTTGTCTGGAGTTAATCGAATATCGTTGCAAAACGCCATTTGAATTTGTTCGTCTAGTGGCATTTCAAAATTATGTGCCGCCGTTTATTAGTTCCAATTGTATAGGTGATGATTCAATATACTCATGATGAAAAGGAGATTGGTCGATTTCGATATTCAGTATTTGCATGTGTCCTATATTTTGATAATTGATTATTTCCAGCGAATTTGAAATTACGACAACACTTATAACCATTTTTGAGTAAAACGCAAAAACCTGCCTATGGCTTATAACTCGATCAATCAACTCGAAATTTTGATAAAAATTTGCTGTAATATTTTTAAAGATATTAGAGTTTTATTCAGAAATATCTGATTTATTATTAACAAGAAAATTTGTTTAAAAAATGACACATGTCTGCTTTTGCAGCTGAGCCTTGCACATGTCTGCTTATGCATCTGAGTGAACTCCAATTATCTGGGTTTGCATCTTATGATAATAGTGGAAACACCAATAATATTACGACAGGCTATAAAATTTGGTATTGACATAAAAAACATCAAGAAGTATAATTGAAAAACTTGTTCATTATTTTTTCAGCAGATATACAGGTATAGCAAAAAAATTAACAGAACTATGAATGCGTCGTCTTCAGCATCTATTAGAATAACTATATCCTCACCCTCATCCTCATCCAACTTTCTAAATATTGACCACGAAGCGAACGCTAGACGTCTGGCAGATGAGATGGATTATCTCGTCGACGAGTTCGAGAAGTTCAATTCGTTAAATACACACCCCACCAGTCCACCCCAGGCAGCTATTGGGGTCGGGGAGCCACCACCCAGCATCTCCTGAATGCGTATGGGCATATTGAAAACAATCCCGAAAATTCTCTGTTATTCGATCGAATATGGAGTAAACGATTTCAGCTATTATGTATTTTTTTTTCTCCTTCCCAATGGTGGATTTCTTCGAACTGTAAAAACTTTGAACGTAGCTCTCGTTCGAAGAATGAAACAGTTTCACCTCGGGTGAAATTTGTTGAAAAGAAATCCACCTTGTAATCATTCTTGGAAGTCTGTTTGAAGTTCACCACGGACAATGATCTATGCGTCGAGAAGTATAGACAAGTATGTAATTGGCAAGTGTACGAATAATCGCGATCGCTTTGACTCGGACCATTTTTACCGATCACAAATGGAAAACCAACGACTGACAAATAATTGTACAAGTAACCCACTCACACGACATGGCAAGTATACGCAAGTAACGATTATTCGCCAAGTACATGGGTCGTTTGAGCCCGACTTCAGATAAAAATAAAAACAGTAGAACCTAAAGTCTCGTTTATTATTCACAATGAATCACATTCATAGTTCGTATCGGAACTGATCGATTTTGCGTCTTGATATAATATTACTGTGTCGGTCGTTGTTCCGTTTTTCGCTACCTACGTATCGATTTCTTCTAATTCCCCCGTTCTCGATTCTGGTTCGTCGTCGTTTTCTTTTCCATTACCGGAAATTGAATTCAATGACGGCGATTTTTCGTTCAAACACGACCATTGTTTTTCTTTCGAATGTGACCTACCCGTAGAATACCAGGTACCAATATTAGAGCTCTTACACATCTTGAGATGTAGGTCGTTTGCTAGTGTGCCAAAAAAGAAAGCAGTACGTCTCTTTACTCTTGTACCAATATTAGACGCATTTACTTACACAACATTCAAAATGTTCAAATAAATTCAGACATTATTGAAGAGGACATTATAGATGAGGTAGATGTTGATAATGTCATCATTCACTAAGCACCCTCCAAGTGAAGACGGAAATGGTTCAATCAATATTTTGAACCGATTTCGATGATACAACCAGCAGTACCAGAAATATTGTAAATTGTTGAGGTCTATAACTAACTGAACGGGACAGGAAGAGGAATATATCAAAACAATGCAAAACATATTCGCTACTACGATATAAATGGAGAGGAAATGAAAATATCGTTTACAACTATTATTTTATAAATGTTCCATACACATCTCGAGTCACACGAAAAGAGCGACCGTTTATCCACAAAGTTGAACGTTATTTTGGTTTTCGGATCGTCGTATAAGAACGGCCGTGACATAGGGATAGAAAACAAATTACTTCTATTGTGAATTGTAGCGGCGGCGTTTCCAGAGACACCGTCGCCACCACACAGATACCACAAACACATGATTATGATGTTTTTGCGATGAACGTGTACATTGGAATCGCTCAATTTCAAAATTGTGTTTTGCATGAGGGTGAAATTCGTATCTCATGACAGTCATCGATTCGTTGTACGGAGGGGATTCGAATGTATATAAAGCCCGATAACATGTAGAATAAGGACATTCCATTCAAGTCAGAGTGTTATCTAATACGGGTGCATACGACTTATCCAAATGTCGTATGTTAGTGGTAAAAATTTCATTGTGTCATCACAAGAACGCGAAAGATCGAAGAATCTCACAGTTCGTTATAGGTCGCGCTCGATTGACGAAAAATCATCGTACGTTAACGAGAAATCCCCATCGTTAAATTCGATATCTTGCGATGAGAATGGTACGGACGACGAGTCAGAATCGGAGAGAAGAAAAAATAAAAGAAACAGTTCATCGATCACGACCGGTGGCAGAACGACCAACGTGTCATATTTGACAGCTAAACAAAAAACATCTTACGTCAATGAAAAATCGCCATCGTTACATACAATTTCTTCTGATGATGACACAACGGACGAAGAATCAGAATCGGAAACGGAAAATGGAGAAGAACATAGCACATCGGTCCGGAACAATGGAATATCGACCGACGTGATAGCCGAGCAATCGTCTCGCGTTAACGATCAGTCTCCACCGTCAATTTCAATTTCTGGCGATGAAAACGAAGCGGACGGCGACCCAGACCCAGAATCGAAAACAGAAAAGGGGAAGGGAAGTAGCACGTCGATCGCAAACGACGAAATAACTACCAACAGGTCACATTCGATAGAAAAACAATCGTCGTGTGTGGAAGAAAAATCGCCGTCATTAAATTCACTTTCTGGTAATGGAAACGAACCTGACAACGAACCAGAATCGAGAACGGAAGAGTTAGAAGAAATTGATACGTTGGTAGCGAGAAATGGAGGAACAACGATCGACGCAGTAATAATCGATATGATACAAGATGATATCGAACGTTCCGTTGCTGATATGATACCCGAAATCACCGCAAATCTCGCTGTTGAACAGGAGAGCGTAACCATACCGCCGAATTCCATATCGAATCCCAAACTACACTCGCTACGTACCAGCTATCCATCGAGTGTCGATTTACGGGGAAAATCGGAACATCGTAGTGAAATATCGAGAAAACGAAAATCGGAAATGACTTGCGACGAACAACATATCATGAAAGTTTCACCATTGTCATTACCGCAACCACAATTACCTCAATCGTCCGCATCGAAATCGCCGAAAATTCGTTCGGAACATCGAACGACGAGATCAAATCGACGGTATATAAACCAAATGTCATCCGAAGCGATCGAAATGAAATTACCGTTCACGATAAGCTATGGCCAACCCATTACCGCATCGCTAATAACCGAAATGTTTTGTCGTGAACTATCAATCATCCGTGGTGTGTCGAAGAAAAATATAATTATCGAACTCACTAATTTGAATATGAAATCGATTCACGCCGATATGAACGCAAATGATCGTCCCGTTGAGTTTCATTGGATATTGAAAAGGTACGTAGATTTAACGAAAAACAATTTGGAGATAATTTTCGAAAAGTATAACGTGGAAGTGGAAAAATTAAAGATGCTTGTTCATATGAACTTGTTGATGTGGGCGATCGCGGATGCGATCCGAGCGTACCCGATTATCGATCACGCGCGTCAATCCGAATCGATTGATAACTATACCAAAGAGGTGGTGCAAAAATTTACGCAAATACTATTACCGATTATGCATGATCGGAAGAGAGAAAAGCTCGAAATAATCGGCGCATTGAAGACAGCATGGAGGAAGACGATGAGAGAGATTTATATTAGACATTTTGGCAGCGAAGAAGAGCTTCACCCGATTCACCGGTTTTTCCAGTACATACTCCGAGGTTGTAGCAATCAAAATATACTCGCCAAACAAAGCGACGACATGATTAGTATAATAACGAACGAAATTCCCAAAATCGATAATATATTGCGAACATTAACACATTTCCAAATAATGCGAATTCTAAAACGGAAATGTTACGAGTGCTAATGAAAAGAATTTTTCGTACGATTTATAAAATGTATTTCATATGTAATTCGAATAAAAAATGTCAGAAAATATTGCGATTCATTTCACGTAACTCACGTACCTCAACGTAACGGCCATAAGATACAAATTTCACTCTCATAGGAAATATAATTTTTAAATTCCGCCAGACAAACAAATTCATTTGGCGTTTTGCAGCGATAATCGATCAACTAGAGACCAACCGAAATTATGTTATTCGCGACATTAACGTCACGATTCCAAGTGATTTTACATTTTCGGCAAATTTGAAATCTACGATCGTATCATTTCTATTTATGGTGGTGGTAGTGGTGTGTTTTGGTGGTAACGGCATTTTACCGAAACATTTCGAGCAACGTGTCATTTATCGCGTCGGCGATAGAACGCATGTACAAGCAGCTCTATGGCAGGTTTTTTATTTCTGCCATAGCCTTTCACGATATTCAAAATATGTTGAGTTATCGGATTCGAGTCAGCAGCAAGCATCAAAACGTCAACCAAATATATTGGGTTGTCGGATTCGAGCTTGGCAAGAATCATACCTCTCGAAGCATCGTATTCGGCAAAAAAAAACAAATCGTTAAAATATAATAATTCTTTTAATCAGAAATAATACACCTTGATTTTTGATAATCTCAACATTACACGAAAACATCAAATATTGTGAGCTACGTTTTGAATACACCATCGAGTGCGTGTTTTTCATCCTATCAGCGTTCACACCAATGTTACTGAAATATTTCTTATTCCAATTATCATTCTTGTGCACCCACAATCGAACTCCATCGTATTTGACCGTAATATCTTCACATTTGATCGATGTTCTTGCCACAAATTCGTCTCCCATAAAAATAGGCGTTACAGCATTCTTGCATCGAAGGACCTTCATCGAATTCTTCTTGCCACGTATACATTTCGCAATACCATTATGAACGCCGTCGATAACACAAACACGCGCCCATAAGAATTCGCTCAGCAGTCGAGTGATTCGCAATTGTGTGTCATCATCGATTACTTCGATACGCTCGTGATCGACTAATTTCAATATATCTACGCACGTGAGAATCTTATCGTTTTTCACTATCATTGCTACGTTTGGCTCGATCGCGAGTTTTCCACCCAACGGAACGTCCGAAAATAACGGTTCAACGATCGTTCCAAAATCCGGTTGTCGAAATAATATTTTCGCACTATAAAATAGGAAAGCGCCATTTCCGTTTATATCGAACGTTCCTTTCCGATTCAATAAATATCGCAGAATATATAATTCTCGCGATTCGCCACTTGATTCTTCGTAATCCCTATACCCGTATAATTTCCTCATCAAACAATTATCAATTTCCGACAATTTATCGATAAATTTCATGCCGGCATCACCTACGAATCGAGCAGTTTTCGTATCGATGCCGTCAATCGTACCGTTGGTGCGAACGTCTATACTAGGTCGATACGTGTCTTCTCTCACATCCAACAGCTCGATTTTAGAAAACGATATCCTATCGACCCGTTGTTTCTGAATGTTTCCCATTTCCCTGAGTTTACTTTCGTCTTCGACTATTACTATATACGGTAGCATCAAATAACAAACAGGTACGCGGTAAACGCTTCGTACGAAGAGTGTCGGTTCGGTCTCGTTCGCACAAATTTTCTCACAAGTAGCACTGTCGGAGTCTTTCGCGTTCACACATTTTACGAATGCATCCAAAACGACCCTGTATTCGTGGTTATTCTCGTGCGCGATGTAATAATAATATTTGTTTTTTACGGATCGGTCGTACAACGATAATATCCGTTTGTTGTCAAACCGCTCCTTCTTGTTCTTTCTCCTCTTCTTTTTTTTCGTTTCGCTATTCATCGTATCGGTACAAGCTGCCAAGATATTCCTACGAACTTGTTTGATGTGTTCATCGTTGTGGCCATCATCGCTAGACGGTTGTCGCACTAATATATATTCGTCATTTACGGGGTTATCGTCTACTTTAGATTGCACCCGTAAATCATATTTGACGAGCGCTTCTTCGGACTGACCTCGTTGCCACATCGGTCGTTCTTGTTGCACTTCTGACAATTCATCTGATGGCTTCCCGTCGACAATACCATCGACGTTGTTAAAATTGTCGAAATTCGAACATATCTCTTGGTAGTCGGCATCGACGATCGTGGTGTCATATCGTAATAGTTTTTCGAAGTCACAAATATCGTCGTTGTATTCAGATGTCTCCGTGTCATCGTGCAGATTCATAGTTCGAATACCGCACTACATCTCGAACGAATGGCTGACGTTGGAACGACCGAGATCGGAATACTGGTATCTAAATATTGGTACGATTGCGATTATATAATACGAAGATGATCTCATACCGCCCCTCCACGTTTATCGCGCATAACGCCAACGATCGTGCGAGAAATGAAATCGTAAAATATTTTCTGATGAACAAACTCTGTCAGCCTAGAATCTCTTGTCGAACGAATCTCCAAACTTATAAGTTCCTCGTCATGCGTACTAGTGTCATCGAGAAACAGTTTTATCTCGAATGAAATTTGTTGAAACAAAATCTCACCGGTGGATTTCTTCGAGCTGCAAAATCTTTGAACGTGAATCTCGTTCGAGAAATGAAATCGTAAAATATTTTTTGATGAACAAACTTTGTCCGCCTAGAATCTCTCGTCGAACGATTGACTGTTGAAATGAAATTCCACCGGTGGATTTCTTCGAGCTACAAAACTTTGAACGTAATTCTCGTTCAAGGAATGAAACAGTTTTGTCTCGAGTGAAATCTGTTGAAACGAAATCTCACCGGTGGATTTCTTCGAGCTACAAAAACTTTGAACGAAGCTCTCGTTCTCGAAATGAAATCGTTAAATATTTCCTGATGAACAAACTTTGTCCGCATAGAATCTCTCGTCGAACGATTGATTGTTGAAATGAAATTCCACCGGTGGATTTCTTCGAGCTACAAAACTTTGAACGTAATTCTCGTTCAAGGAATGAAACAGTTTTGTCTCGAGTGAAATCTGTTGAAACGAAATCTCACCGGTGGATTTCTTCGAGCTACAAAAACTTTGAACGAAACTCTCGTTCTCGAAATGAAATCGTTAAATATTTTCTGATGAACGAACTTTGTCCGCATAGAATCTCTCGTCGAACGATTGATTGTTGAAATGAAATTCCACCGGTGGATTTCTTCGAGCTACAAAACTTTGAACGTAATTCTCGTTCAAGGAATGAAACAGTTTTGTCTCGAGTGAAATCTGTTGAAACGAAATCTCACCGGTGGATTTCTTCGAGCTACAAAAACTTTGAACGAAACTCTCGTTCTCGAAATGAAATCGTTAAATATTTTCTGATGAACAAACTTTGTCCGCCTAGAATTTCTCGTCGAACGATTGATTGTTGAAACGAAATTTCACCGGTTGGATTTCTTCGAGCTACAAAAACTTTGAACGTGAATCTCGTTCGAGAAATGAAATCGTAAAATATTTTCTGATGAATAAACTTTGTCCGTCTAAAATCTCTCGTCGAACGAATAATTGTTGAAACGAAATTCCACTGGTGGATTTTTTCGAGCTACAAATACTTTGAACGAAACTCTCGTTCATCGAGAAATAGTTTTGTCTCGGATGAAATTTGTTGAAACGAAATCTCACCGGTGGATTTCTTCGAGCTACAAATACGTTGAACGAAACTCTCGTTCATCGAGAAATAGTTTTGTCTCATATGAAATTTGTTGAAACGAAATCTCACCGGTGGATTTCTTCGAGCTACAAATACGTTGAACGAAACTCTCGTTCATCGAGAAATAGTTTTGTCTCATATGAAATTTGTTGAAACGAAATCTCACCGGTGGATTTCTTCGAGCTGTAAAATCTTCGAACGCGAATCTTGTTCGAGAAATGAAATCGTAAATCATTTTCTGATGAACCAACGTTGTCCGTGTAGAATCTCTCGTCGAACGAATCTTCAAACTTATAAGTTCCTCGTCATGCGTACTAGCATCATCGAGAAACAGTTTTGTCTCGAATGAAATTTATGAATCGAAATCTCACCGGTGGATTTCTTCGAGCTGTAAAATCTTTGAACGTGAATCTCGTTCGAGAAATGAAATCGTAAAATATTTTCTGATGAACCAACGTTGTCCGCCTAGAATTTCTCGTCGAACGAATCTCCAAACTTATAAGTTCCTCGTCATGCGTACTAGCATCATCGAGAAACAGTTTTGTCTCGGATGAAATTTGTTGAAACGAAATTTCACCGGTTGGATTTCTTCGAGCTGTAAAAACGTGGAACGTGAATCTCGTTCGAGAAATGGAATCGTAGAATATTTTTTGATGAACAAACTTTGTCCACCTAGAATCTCTCGTCGAACGAATCTCCAAACTTACAAGTTCCTCGTCATGCGCACTAGCTCCGTCGAGAAACAGTTTTGCCTCGAATGAAATTTGTTGAAACGAAATCTCACCGGTGGATTTCTTCGAGCTGCGAAAACTTTTGCAGCGGTGATGACTCACAGTTACGTGACGTATACGTGACGTAGCACGGGGGCAACGAAAATCGTGAAACGCAACTTTCAGCTGTCGCGAGAAGCTAGCGCTAAGTCTAGACAATCAACGGGGCTCCACGTACCCCATAGCACCCCCTGCACCCCTATATATAATATATATATATATTATATATATATTATATATATAACCTCCGCGACGGCCTGCTCCTTCTTACTACTACGTTGTTCTTACTCTGGTCAAGGAGGTTTATGTTCGCGCGTATTGGCGCGAGAGATTTAGACTAAGCACTTATAGTGCAAATAATGTATTACCTAAGCTTCAGATTAAGAAACATGAGAACCGATGATGTGTACCCTGGATGACTAACTCGACATCCGTTGATGTAGATTACCTTATATGGTCATGAATGAAATACAGTGAAGCAATTGGTCCACGTATATCGTATGATCGAACATTGGAGGTATAAGAAGCAACCCGGACTAAGACAAGTCAGATTGGCATCACTCGAGGGAGAGCGATACGACCAGGCCGACTAGTTATTCAGAGTTATTATCATATTGTATTGAAGTATCCAAGTTAAATAAACAAGTGTATTATATTACGCCCAGTTATTGGCCTACTATACCTGACACCCAGAGTAATTAGTGGAATATCAGATCACCAAGAGTGGTTGTTGGTGGAAACTACGTCTATCCTACCAATTTACAACCCCCAGACATCAATTACTCTAACATCAGAAGTGGGATTACCTAGAAAATTTTGGAAATTTGCTGGTAAGATGGAAGCTAATATGGAAGATTTAATGAAGATGTTTGCGAAAGTTGCTTCTACTGCCGTAAGAGAGGAAGTTACTTTGCCGATTTTCGATCCGAATGTTTGTGACGAAGGTGCCAGCCATTGGATTCGGGATATAGAAGGTTTGACTGAAGCCCTGTCCGATTCCGAAAGGTTGTCTAAAGTTGCGAGATGCTTGAGAGGAGCTGCAAAGAGTTGGTATGATTACTGGACTCCAGAAACTAGAGACTGGGGAACGTTCAAGCAAGTATTATCAGACCGTTTTCCTGCTAAATGCAATTTGTCAGAGAGATTATTAACAGCTGCGAGCTATAATTCAGATTTGGCTATTACCTATTGTGAGTACGCTCGAGAAAAGATTTCTAAATTAGAAAAGTTCCCTTTGACTTGGCCTAACGAAATTTTGATTGATTTAGTAATTGGAAGTATTACCGATGTTTCTGTCAGACAAAATTTGTTCAGCGCGAATGTAGATACAGTCGGTACATTATTTAAATTGTTATCCGGCTATCCTAAACCGAAATCAACTCACTCTCGTAATGACAATGAACAACGCCCATTGAAGCGTCGTTATTATGAGAATAGAACAGCCCAAAATGATAATCGAGAAAGTAGTATGAATAACCATTCACGTAGAAATGATTCTTGTTTTTCATGTGGCAAGCCTGGTCACTTAGCGCGTGATTGTAACAAGAGATTCAAAAATAACGAGCCTACATCATTTAGTAAACCTAGAATTTGTTCATATTGCAAAAATCCCGGTCATGATATTGACAATTGTTGGACTAAGCAGTCGAAGGGAACCGCTAAAAAGGGAAATGTTAATATGATAAACTCTTCCAATATTAATACGTCTATTGTTGAAATTGATGGGAAACAATTTAAGGCACTGCTTGATACTGGGGCTAACTGTTCTTTGATTGCAGAACGCGTCATTAAACAAATCAATGCGCGTATAACAAATGAGCTGACGCAATTGACCGGTTTCGGAAGAAACGTAATTCATAGCATGGCAACGACAAGTTTGTTCACTGTTTTCTCGGATATAACAATTGAAATCAACTATTGTATCGTCGCTGACGAGTATATGGAATATGATTTGATCCTTGGCCGCGATATTCTCGTCGACGGGGTATCGTTGGTTTCCACTCAATATGAAACCAGAGTAGTTAAGCATAATTCAGATAAAAATATTTACACTTTGACGGTGAAAGAGAAATTGAATACTAGCCTAACGGGGAAATATTATGATTCTTTAGTTGCTTTATTGGATGATTATAAAGACTTTGTTACTTCTGGAAATGCAGTTTCACGTGTCACTACGGGTGAATTAAAAATCAAATTGAAAGAGGATAAAATTATTACCTATCATCCGTACAGACTTGCTCATTCCGAGAGGCAAAAAGTAAAAGAAATTATTGATGATTTGTTGAAAAATGAAATTATACGAGAGAGTATTTCTCCTTATGCGAGCCCTATTTTACTAGTAAAGAAACAAAATGGGACAAATAGACTTTGTGTAGATTTCAGGGGTTTGAACAAAATTACTGTCAGAGACGGATATCCATTGCCATTGATCGAAGATCAAATCGATAAATTGGGCAAAGGGAAGTATTTTACTTCATTAGATATGGCTTCAGGATTCCATCAGATTCCGATAGCCGAAGATTCAATAGAAAAGACTGCTTTCGTGACTCCAGATGGTCATTATGAATATTTGAGAATGCCTTTTGGACTTACGAATGCACCAGCTGTTTTCCAGAGAGCTATCAACAAAGCGTTAGGAAAATTGAAAGATACAATTGCTCTAGTTTATTTAGATGATATACTGATACCTTCTGTTAATATCGAGGAAGGGCTTGAGTCACTTGACAAAGTTTTGAAAGCATTGACAAGAGCCGGATTCTCTTTGAACATCAAAAAATGTAGATTTCTTGAGGAGAGTATCACGTATTTAGGCAGAGATATTTCAGCTGAGGGTGTTCGACCTAGCAAAACTAAAATAGAAGCTTTGATAAATTCGCCGGTACCAAAGAATGTTAAACAAATCCGACAATTTATAGGTCTTGCGAGTTATTTCAGAAAGTTTATTCCAAATTTCGCAGCCAAAACTGCTTGTATCACGAAACTCACAAAGCAAGGTGTTGAATGGAATTGGGGAAACGATCAGACCGATGCACGAAAATATGTTATTGATATATTGAGTTCACAACCTCTTTTGGCTATATTCGACCCAGAATTACCTACCGAATTGCACACAGACGCTAGTAGCATTGGTTACGGCGGGATCGTTATTCAAAAGCACGGAAGTATATCAAAAGTTGTAGCTTACTTCAGTAAACAAACTACATATGAAGAATCTCGATATCATTCATATGAATTAGAAACTTTGGCTGTAGTTAATGCGTTGAAACATTTCCGCGTATATTTGTTGGGAATTAAATTTTCACTGATCACCGATTGCAACGCGATAAAAGCCTCTGCAACGAAAAAGGATTTGATACCACGTATCGCGAGATGGTGGGTATATTTACAAGATTTTGATTTTGAGATTCAGTATCGGAAAGGAAATAATTTAGCTCATGCAGATTTTCTAAGCAGAAATCCCGTTCAAATTAACGTAATAAAACAGGGGAGTTGGATTGAAATAGAACAAGGTAGAGATGCCGAAGTTCAGAAAATGATAGCTAGTTTGGAAGAAAACCCAATAAATAACGAAAATTTAGTTTTGAAAGATAATGTATTGCACAAACGAGTAGACTATCCTGATGGTAGTAACTTTTTACTTTGGTATGTGCCAAGGCAAAGCATATTAAGTTTGTTAAAAATTCATCACGATGATATGTTTCACGTTGGTTGGGAGAAAGTATTGGCTAAATTGAAAGAGAACTTTTGGTTTCCGAGAATGAACAAGGTTGTGAGAAAATACGTATCACATTGCCTTACGTGCATTCTTTCGAAAAGACATAGTGGCAAATATGCAGGCGAATTACATCCAATTGAGAAGGTACCAATACCTTTCGATACTATACATTTGGACGTAACTGGTCCCTTCAAATCAAATAACGATCAGAAATATATTCTAGTTTGTATTGATGCTTTTACCAAGTATTGCCTTTTATTTCCGTTGACAAACATAGTAGCCGAAGAAACATTAACAGCCGTCCAAAATATCTTTAGCTTATTCGGAACTCCTACTCGAATTATTTGCGATAAAGGTTCGAATTTCACCAGTAGATTATTTATGAACAAAATGAAAGAATATAACGTTGAATTACATTTCATAACTGTTGGAACTCCGAGAGCAAACGGACAAGTAGAACGCTACATGAGAACGATTTTAAATATGATAGGTTCGATTAAGAATGTTTCAGAATGGCCGAGCGAAATGTGGAATTTACAGCTCACTTTAAATACGACTATTCAAAAATCCACAGGTCTAGCACCAATGCGTTTGTTGACTGGTTTAGACAAATCTACTGTGAAAATTAATAGTTTGATAACCGATATAACAACAAATTTGACTAGACACGATATAATGAAAGACCGCGAGTTAGTCAAAAACTCATTGAAGGAAGTAGCCTCGAAACAGAAAATTCGTTTTGACAAAACCCGTTGTAAAGGTTCTGATTTTAAAGTTGGAGATTATGTTGCATTTAGTAAAGAACACCGACGTTTGGGAAAAACCGACCCAAGATTCGAAGGTCCGTACATCATTAAGCAAGTTTACGAGAATGATAGATATGGCATCCAAATGGTTGGAAAGCAAATTGTTGTTTCAGCTGCAAAAGATCAACTACGTTCGTACACGCAGAATGATGATGCAGAGTATAATTTGGACTCTGATTCAGAAGTCGAATCAGCAGAGAACGCACCAGTAGATAACTAGAGATTATTTTTACTGTGAGTATTGTTTTAGCCGTATTGGCTGTTGTTTTTGTTGTTGTAGACCAACGTAACGGTCTGAGTTTTGAGAGCTTATGAGAAATTTTTATTAAGTTTAGGTTGTACAGACAAGCTGTTGAGCCTCTGAGCTGTGACAACGAGAGTTTTATTTTATGATTGCATAGACAAGCTAGTGAGAGCCTCTGAGCTATGGCAATATATTCTTCTGATTATTTTTATGTGTTGATTGCATAGACAAGTCGACGTACTGACCGCTGAGCTATGGCAATGTATGTATTATTGTTGTTGTTGGTTGCGTAGACAAGTCGACGAACAGACCTCTGAGCTACGGCAACATATTGTACTTTCCTTCCTATTCTAGTCGGAGCTCAGTTTAAGCGCAGCCTCTGAACTGTTGCAAAGATTCACCTATCTATACACAGTTAAACCAAGAGGGTCCCTGAACTGGTGTGTATTTCCTTCACGCTTAGAGGTAAACTAACATGAACTTGTGAGTCCCTCATTACCAGCGTAAAATCACGAATCCTACATCCTACCTTCCACAAGAAAGTTTATTTTGAGAGAGTTATTAATTGTGTTTGTTGCATGGCAACAAATGTTTGTTTTTAGAAAATCGACTCGAGGAGCGAGCCGAATGTCAGTTTGGCCGTATTGGCGCGAGAGATTTAGACTAAGCACTTATAGTGCAAATAATGTATTACCTAAGCTTCAGATTAAGAAACATGAGAACCGATGATGTGTACCCTGGATGACTAACTCGACATCCGTTGATGTAGATTACCTTATATGGTCATGAATGAAATACAGTGAAGCAATTGGTCCACGTATATCGTATGATCGAACATTGGAGGTATAAGAAGCAACCCGGACTAAGACAAGTCAGATTGGCATCACTCGAGGGAGAGCGATACGACCAGGCCGACTAGTTATTCAGAGTTATTATCATATTGTATTGAAGTATCCAAGTTAAATAAACAAGTGTATTATATTACGCCCAGTTATTGGCCTACTATACCTGACACCCAGAGTAATTAGTGGAATATCAGATCACCAAGAGTGGTTGTTGGTGGAAACTACGTCTATCCTACCAATTTACAACCCCCAGACATCCATTACTCTAACACGCGCGTGGAGCTCTCTGATTATATAGTTAATTTGGGGTCAGCTGAGTGAATACTCGATTCTCATTGGACTAAAGCCGTTTGACGTCACGAAAATCCTAAATTCTACTGATTTCTGACGAAAATCACGGTAGAAGGGGTAAAATTTTGATCAGATTCAATTCAGAGTTCTGAGAGCGAAGTCGATTGAGGTTAGATTTTACAATATTAAACCCACCCCATCCACAGATTTAGTATTTTCCGTGAACTATGTGAGACATCTATGGTAGACATTCGATATATTGTTTTCCCGATAGGTGTCGCCAAGACGATCACCGCTCCCAATCAAATCAGTTCATATCATACACCGACAGATGGCAGCATCGATCCCGCCAAATGAAGTCATTCCAAGACGTGTTGAAATGTTTTATCCAATTTGTCGTGTACGTCGTCATCGTGAGTCGAAAGTTGAACGTATCTCATCGTTGTTTTGATACTTTTATGCCCGATCGCTCGTGATGCATGTTTCACACCGTACTTGGAAAATATTTCACCCAAAAACCAACGCCTTGACGCGTGCCATCGTATCCAATGTGGACGATCTTTTCCGAATAACAGACGATATAAACGATCGAAACGCAAATGTAATTGCTTTTTCGACGAGTATAGCGTAAGGAACGGCACGTCGTCTGAGACATTCTTGTCGCCGAGCGTGGCATGTATGTCGAGGATCAAATAAAATAAATCGTGGTACTTTTTGCGTATGTCGGACACGAGGAAAATCGTAAAAACTACATCACGTTTTCCTATCGCATCTATCTGACCTTTATTCAGTAACTCTTCGTATTCGTTCCGGCTCAGACTATACAGGGAAGCTATCATACGAGCTCCCGTAAAATATGACAATACGAATAACGTGCTGAAAACGATATCGGCTATGTACAGTTTCGCGATCGCACGCGACGGAGATTTCATCGGTGAATCGTCGTTTGGTGTGAGCGACGAAATGGAAGACGAAAATAAAAAGTTGTCTGATGGATCGGTAGTTCGTTGTCGTTGTCGCTGTTGCTGCTGCTGCTGCCGCCGCCACTTTTGATGATGATTCTTCAGCGTTTCGATACACCAAGATAACATTCGTTTGACGGAATCGTCAGAGAATACCAATTGACGTTGTTTGTTCAGCGACAAGATGCGACGTTGGTGATTTTTCGATAGGACGTGGAGATCTTTTTGAACTTCGTATTCGAGATGTTTGTATGAAAGCATACCGAACCGGTCGAAAAGACGTTGTCGATCGTCCGATGACAAGTAAGCGTCCAACTGGTCGGTATTTTTCAGATACGTTACTATAGTCGTTAAAATTTTCTTGACGTACGTCATTCGCAACGGTCGCTTCCGATATAGGGTGAGATACTTGACGAAATCGACGAAAGATACGAGAGAATAGTTGCCGTTCAATAGGTTGATGTATTTCATATGAGACAACGCGGCGGCGGCGGGTAACGACTTGGTGGTCGTTGAGCACGAAGGGGACGAGTGAGAAGACGGATCGACACCAACCGATTCGTCACGTATCACTCCGACTTTACATTCACATTTCCTTCCGATGTTTTGCTCGGTGTGTATGATACAGCGGCTGTCAGTTTCAACGTTTATACGATAGAGAATGGTACGCTGTCGTGATTGTTGAGTGGTGAGCGGTGTATGCGTTTCTGCCATCTCTTATATCGTGAATAGCGTTTTATTTAACCCGTTCACCGCCAACACGTGACCGCCATGAGATACGAATTTCACCCTTATAAACATTTCGAACGAGATCGAGTGGTGGGATACTCGTCTACACATATAACGTAACATTTATCGCGTCGATGTCTATAACTGAATTGAAGTCGTTCCGTGAGATTTCCAGCAGAGAAATTTCGTATGTCGAGTAGTCGTGTTAGTGAGCGGTCGGTATCTGTGTGTCTGCCATCATGGATAGCTCTTCTCTTTTCCAGCAATTGAAGGAAACTTATAGCGATGACGAATTCTCACCGTGGCCGTCGTTCAATTACAATTCGATAGTCGATAACTATTACCCTGCTACGTATCATGTTATGCGCGAATTGTATGTAAATTCTCCGAAGTCTGTAAAAGGCTTGATAATAATCGACGGTTGTTCGACTATGGAAACCATCAATAACAACGTTATTACCGAAATGTTTGTGAAATATTCGACGTGTTACGTGTTGTTGGCGTGTATGAATCCCAAACAAAGGCAGAGGACTATCGGAAAAGATACGATAGAGAAATCGTTAGCCATCGAGAATATTTCGATAATCAGATATATGAATTCGTTTTTGGAATGGTTGCAGGGATCGATTGCCACGAAAAGAGCTCGGAATATTTTCGTATTAGATGCCACTTCGTATCCGTTTGTCCGAGAGTGGTTTTCGATCCGACGTTCGAAATTTTCGTTAGTTACCGATAGAGATTATTTCAAATGGACTATTCTCGCCGAACAGTAACACGCGTTCATCTGTGCGAACCGCCTCCTCGGCCACCTCCACGCCCCCACCCCCACTCACGACCACACAAATTATGAATTGTAATAAACGATATTGAAGTTTAAGTTTTTTTTTTATTATTCAATCGAGTATTTCACTCTGTAACGACGTGTTTCCGGATTGATACTTTTTTTTTCCCCCGTAACGCTCGACGTGACGATGTCGTTACTACCGTCGTCCTCGTCGTTATCGTCAACACCGGGTAAGACGCCGCTACGTCGAAGAAATAGACAACCTTTGGATTCGTACGAAATCGTGGACAACGTGATCGAATTGGAGAACAACATGGAAATTGACGAAACGAACGATACGCGTGTGTTGAAAACGGGTCCCGACCGGAACCTGTTAGAATGGGACGAATTTCGGGCGTTGGCGAAAATTTTGCGATCGTTAAATAACAGCAACAGTTCGGTGAATAACGCCCGTAAGCGGATGAAATCGCACGCAAACAGTTGTTCGAATTGCCGAGATGTATTTCGACGGAACGAGAAGCGTCTCTACAAACTATTGACGTTCATCAAATCGCTGGGTCCGGCCATTATAAAGTGTCGATATCGTTACGGCAAGCGACGCATCTGGGTGACGCCTCAATGGAAACAACTGACCGAGCCGTATTTCACTCTCGTCAATCGTATCTATAAAATTGAAACGTCAAAAACACCGATCGATCACATCGACGCTGCGGACATGCTGAAATTGGAGAAGACCGTGAAGAATTGCGATTTGCTCAACAAGTCGGTGAGAGAGCAAACGCAAGGACGTAGAAGTTTCGTGAAGCAGGAAGCTTCGCCCGGTCGATATCATTTTACTTTTCGGTGTACCGTGCTACCGGCGACGTCCGACATGACGATCGATCAAATCGGGATTCCATACGAAATTTTTCCCGGACTCGTCGACGATCTGAACAGGTTTCGCGTCGTATTAATATTCAAGCGAGATCCCGTCATTTGTTATTATAGCATACACACCTCCGATAGTATAGTGCTGGTCGACGGACGATGTGTGCGCGTACACTCGGGACGATACAAATCGATGAACATGGACAACGACGGTGATACGACCACCGTAACGGTTATCGTAAGCGAGGCCGTTTCGTTGGAAGTGTTGTTGCGTATAAATTGTCACCTTAACATGTACGTTTACTTTGGCAAAACGAGAATAGAATTTTCGCAGACGCACGCTCTCCGTTTACACGATAAGATCGGAAAAAATATTACGTCGTTCGAACGCCATCCGAAATGGGGTCGCGTGTTCAAATACGTATATCTCGCTAACGTTTGCTATGACGACGACGACGACGACGATGGTGACGACGTCGATACGAAGGGTAACAAAAGGAAACGGACGAAAAGTAAGACTGTCGATATTTTCAATCACGTACTGTTGTGTTTAGTCCAATTGTACGACAGTATGACGGCCTACGATTTTATGCAATACGCCAACGATATGGCTTTCGAACGTTCCAACGGTGACGACGACGACGACGACGCGGACGCGGACGCGGATTCGAATTCTTTTTTCGTTACCGATAACGTCGACGACGACGTGTGCAGAGCCATAATAGATTCCGGAGCGAAGGGGAGTGACGAGATTCTATCTATCATGAAAAACAAGCCTCAGCGTGCCAGCGAAACGTTAACCGAAAGCTTGAAATACGCCCAAAAGTTTATTCGTAGTAATAATACGATAGCGAAAGTGTGGCAAACGGAAAATCAGATGCTGCAAATTCTACAAAACGTCACGGTCGATATCGATTTGAACGTAATCTTGAAAATTGCCGATAAACGTACCGTACTCGGTCCGGTCGATAATTTCCTACCCGCTTCGTTGAAAATGGACGGTCTCGTAGCCTTGATGATCGACGACGATATATTATTGTAAGTGCGAACGTGTACGTATCGAACCGTTCCGTCCGTCGTCGTTTCATTCTCTCTCTCTCTCTCTCTTTCTCTCTCATATATATATCCCCAATTTATTCCGCTCGTTTGTCACACGAAATGTCATCGTCGAAACGGAAAAAAATCGCCGATAAGCCAGATAGAAATAAGGATGTTATGAAGCAAAGATTCTACGATTTATTGGAAGAAAAAAGTGTCCGAACAAACACGGTATCTTTATCGCAAGAAAAGTATTTGTCTTTAATCGACGAGATTCGAAAACTGCGAAAATCGAACGTTAAAAAAACACCTAGATATTATTGGTTGACGAGACAATTCGACGTGTTGCGCGTTAACGGTATCGATAAACTGATCAAGCCGGTAGGCGCGTCGTCGTCGTCGTCGTCGTCGTCGAAAAAGAAAAGTAAACCGATCGATTCGTCTGCCGCGTGTTTGACGAATATACTCTTTTACGTGCATCACGACGAGTTGTTCGACGTCATCTACGACGCGCACGTATCGTTGGGACATAGAGGACGAGTTCGTACCTACAAGGAATTGTCGCGTCGTTACAAAAATATCACGCAATCGGACGTTAAGTATTTCATTAGCGTCTGTGAAAATTGTCAGCAAAAGCTAAAGCGCGAAAAGAAAAATATCGTTGTAAGACCGCTACTGTTCTCGGAGTTCAACAGCAGATGCCAAGTCGATTTGATCGATCTACAATCGTCCAAAGATCGTAAATACAAGTTCATCATGGTGTATCAGGATCATTTGACCAAGTTCGTGATTCTGAGAGCGTTAGAATCGAAACGCGGCCAAGAAGTGGCTTATAATCTATTGCAAATTTTCACGTTGTTCGGCGCTCCCAATATTCTACAATCCGACAACGGTCGAGAATTCTGCAACAGCATTATCGAACATTTGACCGTTATATTCCCCGGATTCCGAATAGTTCACGGTAAACCTAGACATAGCGCCAGTCAGGGTAGCGTGGAGCGTGCCAATCAAGACGTGGAGAACATGATAAGCGTTTGGATGGCCGACAACGGAACGACGAGATGGAGCGACGGTTTGATGTTCGTACAATTGATGAAGAACAGATCGTACCACGCCGGTATCGGTAGGTCTCCGTACGAAGCGATGTTCGGGTGTCCGGTGAAGATGGGACTGTCGTCGATTCCCATTCCGCGAGAATTGTCACGTATCCTTTGTACGGAAGAAGAATTAGAAAACGTTATCGCGTCGTCACAATTCGGCGGAAGTTACGTTGCTCGCGGCGATCGTATCGCGGTTGCTACCGAGAAAGATCCGCGCGATCGTGAAGATTTCGATGATGATGATGATGATGACAACGTCAACGACAACGCCGAGCAAGGAAGCGATAACGACGACGACGACGACGACGACACGACAAACGAGCCGTCCACGTCGTCGACGGCTGCATCGAACGAAAAGTGTTCGGTATGTACAAAAGTGTTTACGCCAACGGATAAGTGTGACCGGTGTAAATGTTCGATGCACGTCTCTTGCGTACAAGGTAGCGCGTTACCGTCGCCGGGATCTGCGAATACCGACGACAGCGACGACGAAGACAGCGACGACGTTGCTCTCGCGACCTACGTGACGCTCAAATTGTGTTCGTTGTGTGCTAAAACGAAACGAATCGTCGGTGAGCGTGAGAATTCGAAAACATGTTTGAAACGACAGGCGATCGTAATGAAGAAAACCTCGGACAGATTGAATCCTACCGTCGAGGTGGGTGCGACGGTTCGTATAACCGTGCCGGACGTCGATCGTGCGAAATGTGACGCTCGCGCCGTGTTGGCCGTGGTACTACGAAGAAACGCCACCGACGGACTGTATCAATTGGGTACGCGTAACGGTATACTGAAGCAATTGTATTGCCGTTCCCAATTTGGCGTTTGTGAGCGGAAATTAATCGATGCGAGCGAAGTGCCCGACAAGAAAATATCTTTGCGCTCGGTGGCCATCGCTCAATCTTACGGTACGGGACAAGGATTCGTACGGTGTTGGTGTCGACAAAAGTGCGGAACGAAATTGTGCGCTTGTGTTAGGAATAAGATTTTGTGTAATTCGAAATGTCACAATAACGAGAACTGTGCCAATAAGTGAGGTGGAAAAATAAAAAGAATTTTACATTTTTATTTGTTGTTTTATTGAATTCATCATCATCATCATCATCATCATCATCATAATCATCATCATAACGATCATCCGATGACACCGCTACAATTGATTATTCCCCTGTGGAAAAATCCTTCAATTTTCTCATAATCATCGAATGGGCCAGAGTGCTGAGCATAGTTTGCGTATCATCGTTTTCCGTCTCGTCGTCCGTGGCAATTGTACTCATCACGTCGGCCTCTTTCGTGATCGCGTCGTGATTATGATCTCCGCGCAACAAACAATCGTATAAATATTTGACGACGTTAATGTCGCCCGTTTCTTCTGGAAAATAGCTGCCGTGTATTTCTAACAAACGATTTCGCCACACAGACCTCAACGTTCGTACATTTTCCTCGTACACCTTGTCCAAGTTATTCAATACGTTCGGGACGGTTCTGTAGAATTGTCCGCATACATCGTCGACGTACTTCGTGATAGTTTCTCGTTGACTAGGAATCTCGTCAGATTCGTCTTTGACTAGTTTCAATTTCTTTTCGAGCTTATTGACTAACACGTTGATCTGAATCGTAATTTGATATTTTCTCGCGTCGTCGAGGTCTCGCGTCTGTATGAATTCGTTTCGGAACCGTTTCATCTCTAGAAAATATCGACGTACGATCGATTCGAAATCGAACGATAGGGTTTCGTCAAAAATGGCAGACGAAATTTCGTTCATCGCCAAATTTGTCAATCGTAGAAATATATTCGTGTCCGTAGTGTCACCGCTATCTCCGCCGTCTGGATTGTCGTAGAAATAATTACGGATCAGTGGAACGGTCAATTCCCGAGCATAATTTCTCGCTAACGGCGCGGCGAAATAATTCATTTTGGGAGGAGGCGATTTCGTTTCGAGCGAACGACGTGGCCTCTTGGACGGATGCTGTGGTATATATTGACTAGTACTCGGTTCACTTGCCGCCGCCGCCGCCGCTATTACCGACGATACGGCGGGAGACAGCGACCTTTTTCTTTTCCACTTTCGGCAAACGCAACCGGCGTGAGATGCTTCCGCGCACACCTTACGAATTATCGATAGCAATTCGACTGGAACGGTGTCGTCGTCAGCGTCGTCGCCGTATCTGCTGCCGAATATGTCGTCGTATAGTATTTTCAGAGATGTTGACGGCCGATGAATTCTACCGTATTCGAGTAGGGCGAACGTTAGTATTATACTACCCGAACGGCGAATTATTTCACTCGTCGCTTTCTGATCGGCTTGCGGCAGCTGTAAAAATGTAGGACGGAAAATTTCGTAACTATCTTTGAGAAGTCGTTTGTGATCCATCACAGACGATGCAGTACTATATGTTGATACCGCGGCAGCGGAGCTCGTAGATTCCACGTTCGATTCGCATATCGATGGCGTCGACGTAAGCGTACGTTTCCTAGTCCCCTGTCGTTGCGTTACTACCGATGTCGGTTCCGTCGGTGTTGTTGGTGGTGATGACGACGGCGACGGTGGTTGCATTACAGACATGGGCATCTGACGACTATGCTGCGGTAGTAGTTCGAGAGGATCGAGAGGCGATCGAGACGACTTCGAGGTTGAACTTGTTGCTGACTCTTGTACAAATTCTGTTTCCGCAGACGAGTCGTGTGGTGATTGCGATCGTCGTTGCTCTTGCGAGGATGCAGGTGGCGAATTATCGGTCATTTTATGAGAGAGAATTTGTACAATCGGTGAAGATGAAATTGCTTCGTAGTTCTATAACAAAGATTCGCATGAACGTAATGTTCGAAGGGGTTGTTAACGTTTACGCTATGAATTTTGACAACGAACGAACGAAATAGCAAAACATGTATTACCTGGATGATTTGCACTCAGACTAGAAACTCACAATTGTTGTTTTAGGTAAAATTTGTCCGTCAAACACGATACGTGCTACGGATATGAAAAAGCGCTCCAGGCCGCCTCGTATATATTCATCGTATCACGCGGAATACCGAGAATTTCAACTGCGTATTATTTCGTAGAAGTCACGCGTGCCATCGATTTAGTTAGATATATTAGGATCGATCGTCCTTGAACCTCGAACGCCTGTCGAGCGACACGATGTACGAATTAACGCATTTATTTCTCGAACTATGTGTAGTTTCGCGTAAGATGCAGAACATACTACGATCTATCGTACAAGTCTCGACGTTGTTCGAATCACAAGAAGCACGCCGTTCGAAGTTTACTATAATTATACGGATTTCAAAACGTCCACCGATTGTACGAGGGGGTTGTCAAATTCGAGCTAGAATGAATAAAAAGCCCTATTTTTTTTTTAATAATTTTATTTATAATTTTAAGATACAAAAGTCAATTATTTATCGTTTTTCGCAAATTTTCCATTATCATCGCATGTGTTACGGGACGCAAGACGTTATGTGTATTGCCAACGGTCTCGTTCGTGGCGATCGAACACATCACATCGGCCTCTTTGGTGATGGCCTCACGATTGTGATCACCACGAAGCAGACAATTGTATAGATATTCGACGACACCCGTTCCATTTAATTCTTCGGGAAAATGTCTTCTGTGTAATTCCAATAATTTATTCCTCCACGCAGACTTCAAGACACGTGCATTTTCCTGGTCGGTTTTTTCGACATCGTTTAAAATATTGGGAACCGTTTTGAAAAATTCTCCACACACGTCTTGGACATAGCTTTCGGCAGCCTCTTGACCGTTCGGGATCGTACGCGATTCGTCTTTCAATTGTTTCAGAATTTTCTCCAATTTACTTACTAACACGTTAATTTGGACCGTCACTTGATATCTCTTCACATCGTCCAGATGATTCGCCGATATATATTCGTTCCTGGATCGCCTCAATAGCGAAAAATATTTTTCCATGATTACTGGGAATTTGAACGATAACGTTTCTTCGATAAGGGCTGATGAAATTTCTTCGGTAGCGGAATTTGTCAACTGTAACAATATATTTATATTTATAGAGTTGGTGGCGGTGCCGTCTGGATTATTGTAAAAATAGCTTCTCATCAGCGGTACGGTTATTTCATGTGCTAAATTCTGGGTGAACGATACAGCGAAATAGTTAATTTTCGGAATACGATTGCAATGTGGTGTGTTATGCATTCTCTGAATCGATTGTGGAGGCTGTATCTGTTGGCTTACGTTTGGTTCTTCCGTAGTCTGCGTTTGTGCCGTTTTCATCGTCGTTGTCGTCGTCGTCGTCGTCGTCGCCATCAACGATGTCGATCTCCTTTCTGTCCATCTACGGCAAACACAGCCAGCGTGTTCCGCTTCCGCACACGTCATACGTATCAGTTGTAGCAATTCGTGGGGGACGGTGTTATTGGCATCCTCTTTGTGTTTGAATATGCTGTCGTATATTTCTCGCAGATTTGCCGATGGTTGATAAATTTCCCCATATTCGACGAGAGCGAATGTGAGAACGACACTACCGGACCGACGAATTATCTTGGTCATCGATTTCTGCTTGATTTCTGACAGCTGTGCGAATCTCGAACGGAACACTTCGTACTTGTCTCTGAACGTTTGTTGATAATTCACCACCGATGACAACGACGACGACGACGACGACGATGATTTATGTGTAGCTGCGACGGACCGGATGGATTCGGCGTCTGATTCATATATCGACGGCGACGGTTGTGGTGGCGAATCTATTCTGACTTTTTTTACAGCCACCTCCTGTTGTATCTTCCCTACCGGACGAGACGTTCCCGGCGACGATATTTCTCCAGGGCTAGGTCGTTTGAGCGATCGACGTGAAGACGACGTGGATGGCTGCGACAGAGGTGCTATGGTTTCTGGTGGTTTCAGAAACACCATTTCAGTCTCAATCGACGAAGTTCCTTGTTGTACCTGTGGCTGCGACTGGTCGGGTAACATACTGCTCAGCTCGTCCGACGCCAATACTGCGCCAAACTTCTACGACAAAATATGTGTAAAATAACGACAAAAAGTCGCATACGAAATAATATAGCTTACCTCGATAAGTTGTAGATTCAGTATTTGTTGCTGCTGCTGTTGCTGCTGCTGCTGCTGCTGCTGCTGAGACTGCTGTTGTAGTTGATTTCCTACGAGCATCTGCCCATCGAACGTTGAATCGTAATAGTATTGGGAACTTTCCCCGTTCAATTCATGTATACTATTCATCTCGCACACACCGGATGTCATCTCACGCTCTATTAAATCGTAAATGATGCTGCCCGTTATGGGCTCTTTCCATTTATAGTACTTTTCGACTTCCGTTCTTCGAGATAGTACAATCATATAATCGAGTACATGTACAAATATAATAGTTATTGGAATACAACACATAGTGAAATTTATATTTGTGAATCGAATCAAATACAATTTGTGCAGTGGAAATAATAATATAACAAAAATTTGTTGTATTTTTTAAACTATTCCTACTTGTATAATTCAACCATTTTTTCGCTAAATTATTCAATTACGATACACGACGACCGCATACGATACAATATTTCGATATGTGAATCATTTCGTCGCTACATCGTTTCTGTTCGTAGCGATAGGTGAAACCCTTATCGTGTTTACATTGCGAGCTCGATCTGTACCATTCGTGTGACGGATTGTCGTTGATCGGTAACATCTGTCCATAATCGTGGATCACGGTACGATTCTGGTCGTCGTTGTCGTCGCCGTTGTCATCGTCGTCGTCGTCGTCGTCGTGATTATCCTCAATTTCCATCGTTAGACCCCAAAACGATATACAGTCACCGACAAGTTCGTCGTGTAACATTTTCGTTCGCAATTTGAATTTTTTATTCTTCGATATCTTTGATATGTACATTCGTGGGTCGGTTAGGATTACGTTGAATTGTAGAAAATAATCGATTTGTGAATATCTTAAAAGTGCTCTCCGGACGACGTCGTCATAGGCGATCGTGGGGTGGTGTGTTTCGATATTCGTCTTGTTGTTGTTGTTGTTGTTATTGTTATTGACGCCGGTTGAAAGGTATTCGATATCTTTTCCTAATGCTCGTGCAAGTTCTCGAATAATTTCGATATTATTCCTATTGTTTCGATCGCGATTGCAATGTTTATTAATATGTTTCGACTGTTTGGCGATAAGAGGGGCGTTCCGTTTCGTATTATAATCCTTATATTTTGACGATGACGACGACGACGTTATCGCCGCCGTGTTGAATCGACATTTGGACAAAATTCCGTTGATGGCGACGTCGTAGTGCGGGGATGCGGAAGATGACGGTTGCTGATGCTGCGGTAACGAACGTTCGTGGAAGGTACGAACGAAATGTTTATTGAACGCTACCACGGTGGGATCGATGTTCTTCCAGAAAAATTGCGTTTTCAATTGGTATTCGTTGGTGAACGATAACCTGCTTATCGTTCCGTCGTCGGTCGAAATGTTACTACCGGCCAATCGGTCGTCCGTGAAGGAGATAGCGTCGAGTACGTTGAACGCTACGATAATTTCACACGGACAAACGTCGCTAGGGAATACGTTATAAATTCGTTTCGCCCCCTGACGATCTGTCTTGTTGATCCATTTATGTTTGAAAAAATTCGTTTCTTCTTTAGATCCTATACGGAATTTATTCGACGGATAATAGAATATCTGTCGATGATAATCGTGATCGTTATTATTCATAGTATATATATACGAGACAGGTGAACGATCTAACGAATTTAATTTCTACTTGTCTCCTTCCGACGACATCACACTACTGAATAGGAAATCTCGTAACGTCCGTATCGATAGACGTTATCCGACAATCTCACACCCCCGTCCCCCTCTCGTTCCCTTTCTACATATCACGTACGTGATCGAGGCGTCGCTCGAAACGAACGGAACCTATTCGACTCAGCTAAGCGCTAACGTTTCTGACCGACGGTCAGTTTGAACGCAAAACTTTCATCGTGAAGGATTTCTTCGATCAAGCTCTTATTGTCTAGCGGACCGACGAAATATTGTTCGAATATATGAGCAGCCAGACTGTCTCGAATTCCGCTAGGAACGTGTACGCTACTATCGAGAACTGTATCTAGAAAATAATCGACAAACGACGAATCTGTCGCGAACGGAGTTGTCTCGTTCGTATTTTCGACGATGCTACCACCACCACCACCACCGTCCTCGCCACCTCCACGTTTCGTATCGAGTTTGGAATCGTCGTCGTCGTCGTCGTCGTCGCGTCGAGAAATGTATCGGTTATGATAGTCGAGCGAAGATAATATTTTATGCGACGTGTCGACCGACAGTTTTGTAATCCATATTTTATGTCGCATCTGTTTGTATCGTCTACATATCTGAGCATTTTTCACCTCTCGCGCTAGTATGCCGGTACTGAACGCGAATTTCGTTATCAACGACAAAAGATCGTTCCGTGTCGTGGGCACCGGTATGCCTTTACCACCGTTCAACCGTCTATATTCCAGGACGATATCGTCGAATTCCGATTTGAAATTCAATATTAAATTATAATTTAAATTTTCATGGATCGCTCGCATCCTTCGGAAAATAGCGGACGACTGTTTCGTCGTGGATAAAACTATTTCCGCTATTCCGAAGCATATCTGTAGATACGCGCGGAATTCACCACCGACAACACCACCTTTATCGGTATTGGCGAAAATCTCGCTGGAGCCGTTCAACAATTCGCCGACTCGATTCATCATCACTATCGATTGTTGTTTTTGACGTTTCCTCGTTTCATCGTCGTCGTCGTCGTCGTCGTCGTCATCGTCGTTGCCAGCTCTGTTACCGGAACTTGCATTTCGTAGCGTCATCATCGTCCCACCGCTATCGATTTTTTTCCGATTTTGCATAATTTCATCGTATCTATTCCGAAGATCGTCACGTTCCGTTCGGATTGTCTCGACGTTAGTTTCCAGATCGACGATATACCGATCGAAAGTATCGATACGAGATTTCAATTCGCTCACTTCTAACGTCAAAGTTTCGGCGAAACGTTCGAGCTGTACGATTCGATCTTGTTTTGCTTCTATGACGGACTCGTATCGTTTCTCTCCCGAAAAGAATTTTTCCTGATCGGCGACGCACTGCTGTCGAAAATACGCATCTTGCTGTTCCGCGTAACGAATCATTTCGTTGGACATGAGATTCTTTTCTTCTTGCGCGACGACCAGATTCGTATTTAGCTGTGCTATTTGTTGCACGTATCCGTCGATTTCTAATCGATGACGCGACTCCGATTCCTGAACGTGACGTTGTAGCCGATCGTTATTCTCCCGGTTGAGTTCTTCTCGTATTCGATTACAATGCGTTATATTTTCGCGTTGTAACGTATCGTTTTGTTCGAGAGTGGCGATTTGCGAATTCAACTCTGCCAGCTTCCGATCGTGCTTATCGATCTGTTCTATGTATGTTTGTTTTTCCGATTCGCGAGTACGCTCGACTTCGGAAAATTGTCTTTTCGCCTCGACCAAATCGGTACGTAATTGTTGGACGGTCGCGACGTTCTCGTCGTAAACGCTTTTCGCCCGTAGACTCTCAGACGTACATTCGTCGATTTGCGTCTGCATCTGTGCCATGATCGCTCGTTGAGTTTCGATCGTCTGAGTTAAATTACGCTTCTCGTTGGCTAGTTCGTTGTGACGATATTCCATCGCGTCGGCGTTTCGTTCGGAGTCTTTTTCGAACGTTCGAGTTAACGATTCCAATCGATCTCGATGCTCTTGTATCATATTTTCGTTCTTTCGGATCGTTTCTATCACGAAATTCGTTATATTCACGATAGTTAGATCTGTAACGTATACGCGACACGTTTCGATCATCCACTCGACGAACGCCATATAAGCCAACGTACGCTGTAACAATACGTTATAGTCATCGTCGTTGTTGTCGTCGTAACCGTCGGAGTTGTCGCGCTTGTCGTTATAACTCACGAGCGACGATGACGACGGAAGTGACACGGGTAGGTCTTTTAGCAATTTCGATCGCGAATAAAATTCACGTATCTGATAAACGAAATTCACGCACATTTCGAACATCTCGTTCGTTTTCGTCGTCCACTTACGACTTTGTTGCGACTGTCCCGGTTGTTGTTGTTGTTGTTGTTGTTGTTTTTGTTTATCGAATCTCTCGCATATTTTACGTATCTGATCCTGTCTATCCATCGGTAATAAATTGACGGTCCAATTCGTCCAGCGAACGAGAATTTCGATTATCGAACGAAACGACTTATTGGACCTTTTTAACACGGACTCGTCCAATTCGTTCGTAATAAACAACGCGATATTACCGATTTCCTCTTGTAATTTCAATTTTTCCTTACTCGTTCGTTCTTGTCGCGTCGTACACGAATTCAAATTGCTAATGTACGTTTTAGAAATGCCGTTTATCGTTCGGGAATACTCTTGTCGCACTTTCCACGTTAATTCGCCGCTACCGATCGGAATGGACTTTATCATTTTCGTCAACGTTCTGATATCATCAGCCACTTCGAGGGTGGCGTAGCGATCGTGAGCGAGTAAATGTTCGTATATCGAAAGAGATGTGATGGGCACGTTGTCGTTAATTTGTTTAGTTTTTTTCGCGTACACTTTTTTCAAACGATCCGACTCCAGAATCATAGTATACACGTTGGGTTGAATAAAGTTCATATACCATACGTATTGATGCGAGAATAAATTGGACGCATCAGTGTAGTACGTCTCTAATATGTCGACGTATTTATCGAACGGTACGTCGTTCGCAGACGGAGCTAAAGATTTAAGATTTTCTCGTAGATTTCGGTCACCGCCGTGTCCATTACTGCCGCCGCCGCCACCGTAATCGTCATCGTAGTAGTAGTTTTTATCGTTATTACGACGAGGCGACGAACGGGGTAAGATTTTGTTTTCGTTCACGTGCGAAGACGACATCTTATGTGTAGACGAGAACGACAATTTTCTCTTTGTACGAGAGAGAGAGAGAGAAAAAAAGACGTCGAACGGGAGAGAATCGTGTACGAACGGGAAATCGAACATTGAAATAAACGATTAAAAAATAATTTTTATTATACAATGAACAAAGCTATATAATATTAAGTTTTTCGTCGTCGTCGTCGTCGTCGTTATTCATGTTGACGGGGCTCCGGCGGCGATGGCGATGGTTGTGCCTGCTAATTAGATGGTACTTTGAATCCCCAGCGAACGTACCCCTTCAGATAACAATTGTTAGTTTCCGTCCAGCATAGCTTGAAATTCACAGCGGATACGTAAATTTGTTCGTCTCGCAAATCCTCCAGGTCGCAACTGGTCAAATACGATTGTTCTTCCACGTCTTGTACCGCGAAACAACCGAACGCGTTCGCACTCTTCGTAAAACCGGTCGTGGGCTGCAGATATAACGCACTTCCGGTAATTTCATCACGCGAACTTATAAAGGTGTCGAACGACGAATGTCTCGCGATTCCCACCAATTGTACATCGTTTATAGATTTTTCGTTGAGTGCCACCACTCGCGAATACTTTCCACTCGCCGACAGCGAACGCTGGTAATTGTCGTGGTCGGCAGCGTCTAAAGCGTCCAACGTCGCGCGCCACGTTTCACGGAGATTCATTATTTGTCTACAACCTTCTCGCATGATAGTTTGGATGTTGGTCGTGATGGGACCGGCACGATTTATCAGATCGAAACTGAATTCTTCCTTCTGATTGGAAGTGGAGCGCGACGACAACGACGCCAACACGACGCAACCGTAACCGAAATTGTTTATATCGAACGACAACGCTTTCGTGTTGGACGACTTTATATCGCTACGATCTCTCGATATCGGAAACGCTACTCGTAATTTTTTAGTTATGCCGGCGATCACGTTTTCTGGCAACGGGTCGAACGAAGCGTCCACGCACAATTGTGAGTTACGATCGTACAACGTGAAAAAGAACATTTTCAAATAGCTAGATATGTGTTTCTCGTTATTTCTATCGAAATCGGCCGTATCACCGACGTGATATTTCGTCATCATCGGCAGCTTTACAGATTTCACGTTGGCCGCAACGTTCCCGATGGTACGACTCCCACATATTTTCTCCACGCACAATTTCGCTTGTTCTTTGTCGATGTAGGAATATTTCACGGCGATCGATTGATTCCGCTCCATGTAAGAATCCACTATATCGTCGGTGCGTTCTCTTTTATTCTCGTCCGACCGCCGAACGTTATTATCGGACCGTTTTTTATCGGTAATACCCGATACAGAAGCGACAACACCACCACCGCCGATAACAAAATCATCTTCGACCGAACCAAATCCATCGTTACCGGGTGACATATATTCTGGCGACTCGATATCGTACGGTTGGCTTTCGGGCACGTCTGCGAATAACTGAACGCGCCGACACTTCGATACCACGTCCTTTTTATCGTCGCCGCCGCCGGTCCCGCGTCTCTTCTGTAGTATCGTAGGTATATGGCGATTTTTGTTCGGACGAGGTGGTGGGTACGACATCGTGGGTTTATACGAACGTGGTGACGGCGATCTGTCGACGATAATGTCCTGGACGATAATATCCTCCTCGTCGGGGTCCGAATCGATAACCATGTTACTCGGCGATGGTTTCTTGTTAGTTGTCGAGGTCGACGGGGTCCGTTGCGAAGGTGAAAATGCCGGCGGCGAAGTAGGTGACAGAGATTCCGGCGAATCGATATCGAACGATTGACTATCGAGCACGTCGGCGAACGGATTACCGCTCCGGCACTTCGGTACCGTGTCGTTGTTATCGTCGATTCCGGTCTCGCGTCTCTTCTGTAGTATCGTAGGTATATGATGATTATGATTCTTATTCGGACAAGGTGGTGGACACGACATTTCGGGTTTATTCGAGCGTGGTGACGGCAATCTATCGATGATATCTCCGTCCTCTTCCAAATTTTTACCGTACATCTTCGTTCGTCGGCGAAACGAATCGGAAATTATACACGAATCTGTACGTACTGATAATAGCCGTGAGGATGACTGGGTTGGAACACGATGACTACTACTACTACTACTACTACCACCACTAATACTATAACAACAGCAAAAGGTAGGAACTAACTGATGTTCTGGTACGATTATCCTGCCTCTTTTATACGGTTGCCCGTGATGTCATTTCCCGCTATCGAGTCTGCGTGAGCGTTCTTATCGTTCCCGTTCCCACCGTCGAATTTTTCGTACACGTCGATAAGCTTCATCACGATAGCTATAAAGATACCGCCCAGTACGAACACGCAGCAGAATTCGAAAACGTATAGTAGCACACCGACCGTGTCCGTCATTCCGTCCCATACTTGCTTCGGTAATTCCGTGATGATGTCGGACAGCAACGTGCCGATATTCGGCGTATCTTTACACACGTAAATATCCTTGGGATCGATCATATCTTCGATCGGCAAATATTGTAACGAATTTTTCGGTGCGTTGATATCGCAACGACGACATTGCCTCCGGTCCGGCTCTTTGACGTCCATAAGTTCCGACGGCCATCCTTTACATATACTATTATGGAACGAGCGCGGCAAATTGTTACAGGTGTTCTTCACTTGCACTTCGACGTGCGCACAACTGCATTGGACCAGTTTACACGTTACCAGTTCACCCGAACGAGTCGTGTAAATTCTCCAACAGCCGGCCATTCGTTTGGCGTTCTCCACGATGTGACTGAACAAAGCGTAAAGACCGACGCCGACGGTCAACGTGACGAAGACGCCCTTAAAGGTGATATATCGTCGTCCTCCGCCGCTTTTTCGGGGTAGCGATTGTAGATTGTTTATCAATTTACGAAATTTCTTATTCGTCCGGTAAAGATGATCTAAACCGCCGTACGGTAGATCGGTACGTATTTTACGATTTAGTACGTCTTCGTTGCCGGTCAGGACGTTTTTCAACGATGCTTCGTTAGCGGACATTATCCGATCGAATTCGTGATCGGGAAAATTTTCTACAGCTAATTTTTTGAATACCTCCTTCACTTCGACCTTATCCAAATAATCGTTTACGAGCCCGTCGACGACCGACGATCTATTTTCGACGGGTACGTTTCGATAACGGTCGATAACATAATCCAAATCGCCGCGTCGTAAATGATGTGCTATGTTATCTAACGGAGCGTTCCCGTCGATGTCGACGACGGTTTTCGATAGGGGCCGATACGATTGGCCGATGTTTCCACCGGTGAATCTGACGAATTCGACATCGTCGATTAACGTACGTAATACGTGCGATATGGGCTGTATAACGTCGACAGGGATGCGACTACCGGCTCCGTGAGATAAAGCGTCAACGCTAAATTCGTTCGTTCGCAAACGTTTCAGAGCTGCTAAACCTTCGGACACGTCGGCTACTCCTCGATCGACACGTCTCAATTTGTTCAAACCTTTGGCTAACGTGTCCATTCCGTCGTTCGTATTACGAAAAAAAAAAACCACACGATTCGAACAGGTATCTCCGCTTAGCTAAGGGGTCGGGTCGGTGTATCTCGTCCGGCACGTGAAGAAAAATAACAAATATCGTCTTATAACGACGACGACGACGATTACGATTGTCGTGGCGACGAAAGTTCGAACGTGGAATACAAACAAAAAAACGTACAAATCAATATGGAAGATAAAATTATGCAATAAGAAAAAACGAAAGATACGTGAGGTCCAAAATGTTCACGTACATATCCCATATAGAGATCGTTGCGTGTGATCGGTAACAAATCGCGATCCATATTATCGTTCCCTTTTCTCCTTAGCGTCTCTCGACTGTTCTTATACGTACGATTTTTGTTCGACACGCTTCCATAAGAACTATCACGTATATATGTATATGATAGGATGACCGTATTTTTCTGTTGTATAATATTTATCATTATCGTCACGAATACGATGTTGATCGGAAATCTGAAAAAGTTCTCCGACAATTCGCTGTGGCTAAAAGAAAAAGAAAAAGATTTCAAGTATTATCCGGTCAACGAAGCGATTCGCTCGAATCTCTATCGTAACGGCGTAACAAACGAAAAGTTACATTTGACCGGCTTGGATTGCGATAGCGTTTTGAGAACTTGTTCTCTGAAGGCGTCCAGGTTCGACGCGGATTCGTGTACGTATTGTAACGAGCCGAACGCGAAATGCGTCCGTTACGACGAACCTATTAAAATCGTCACGATCGATAAGAAAACGGGCGCCATGACCGGTAGTAGAATCTATGACGTGCACGAAAATGCCGATCTCGGTTATTGTACTCCGGTATTTAGCAACGCTTCGAAAGTGTACGAGTCGTCGTCGTCGTCGTCGTCGTCTGGATCATCTTCCGCGATCGCTTCCGGTGACGGCGTTATTCGATTGGATCCTTGTAACACGAATACGGGCGATCGCGTACTAGTCAAACCGCACACGGAAGTTGTCGGCTACAAAATCAGTTGTTTGTGTAAATATCCGGAAATTATCAGTCAAACGATCCTGTTGGATTCGGATTGTGACGTGCCGACCGCTTGCTCTGGAGGAAAATTGATCGGCCCCGACTGGCGCGATCCCACACGATACGTAAACATAATCGACGAGTTATCGTGCGATCGTTGCATCTCGGGCACTTTTCCCGATCGCGATCCGATCACGAATCATCCCGTGTGTAGAAAATCCACGTTCGCCGAGCATTCGTCCGAAAGCTACGACGAAACCGTCTATCCCAAGAACATCGCTCTGTTGAACGTAACCGACGACGCGATAGAACCGACGTTCAGGGAGAAGTTCGGTCATCCGCAGGCGCGTAAAGTACCCGATCCTTGTGCTTTCGATGCGTTCACTTTCGTACCGTTCGCTCATAGCGAATGCTTATTGACGCACACGCCTGACAAATCGATTTATTTCTGTCGTAGTAACGACGTTTCCGTCGCCACTTTGCAATACGACGACGACTATCTGAAAGGTAACACCGGTCGATTCGGCAACGGTTGTTATCGTTTCACGAACGACAAGAGCGATATCGATTATATAGTCGGTGAATATTACAATAGGATACCGTCGTCTTCGTCTGACACGCGTACGAGTCAGCCCCGTGCGGCTCATCCGATAGTCGGATATGCCATCAAAAGATCGAAAATTATGATGTACAACAAAGCCGATAAATTCTTAGATATCGATAACGTCGAGTAGTAGACGTAAGAGATAGTTATGATCTTCGTTCGCGCTAATATCGTCATTATTATCGTCGTCGTCGTCGTCGTCAGCGTCATCGTTATCGGTAATTTCATAATATTGCCACGAATATCCGAAATGAATAGACGCATCGCGAATATAGAAATAGAAACGAATAAAATTCTACGTGTAGATGTGACGACAAAAATTGAATCGTTACAACGATTCGTTTACAAGTCGAACGTTACCGATTGTGCTAGTAATGCCGTACGTTGTACTCACAATCAAGATTGTATCGACTCGTGTAGCAGTGCGTATAATGGATTTTACGAATGTTCTTCGGATACGCGCTTGTGCGTGCCGAGAAACGAGGAAAATGATACAGCGAACGAAAACGCCGACGATAATAATGCTGGAACTTCTATTCGCCAGAAAAAGCAATGCAATACCATCAAGGGGGTATTCGCTCTACTACATGCGGACGTTCAATTTTCTAACGCTTTTTGGAAATGCGTTTCGCTCTTTCCCGCCTTGATAGATGACAACGGCGAACAAATGGACGGGGTATGTAGCGGAGGGTCGAGTTCCCTCGTCCGCATGAACGTTCATACCCATTATCCGATCACTTCCGATTGCGAGTGTGCTCCGGGATTAACATTGACTTCTTTCGGGCGCACGTACGATAACAACAACAGAATATCCATCACGCAGATTCCGCGTTGTGTACGCTATCCATTTCTGTACACCTGATTTAAATCTTTACATATTTCAGTGGGGACGTTATTTGTGCGATTTTTGATAGCAGAAAATATAATGCTGTGAACGAGGAAGGTGAAAAATAAACAATTCATTCGATAATTTTTTTATTTCATTCTTCATAATATACGATCCAAACATAGTACTTGCAGAGTTGGAGGAGATGCTCCGCTCGACACCGCTTTGTCACCGTGCGTGCACCTGTAACGATTTCCCATACCCCGCAAGTCCATTATCTCACAGCGGAACGGCAAAAACGCAACCCTGTGGGGTGTCACATCAATTCCACGTACCACCCGGAAACACTTCAACGTGTATGTCGTGAACATCGAGTCGACGCGAGGATCCACATATAATATCAGTTTCATTCCCAAATATATATTTATGTATGTCACATACCCTCCCAGATTCCATCCGGGCCGACACCATTCTTCGTCAGAGGGAACAAAATTATCGCCAAAATAATATACTGACACCAAGTTGAATTTATTAGCAGCTCCAATCATGAATGACACACAATCCCCCGCGATGAACCAATTTTTCGTCGGAAGTTGGGCTTTCAACCATGTTACGATTTCCATCATTCGCGGACACAATTTTGTGAATTTCTTTGCGTCATATACAGTGGATAACACGGAGCGCACAAACGTTTCACGTGTTATCTCCATTTCGTTTATCACTCTTCTCCGAGCGGATCAAAAATTAAACGGTGGTCACAATGCCACGAACGAAAATTTCGTCATCGTGTACGCTCTATCGGAGACTTCTGACTTGAGCTGTTATGAGATACGAATTTCACCCTTATACAAGACATAATTTTGAAATTCCGTCAAACGAACAAATTCATCTGACGTTTTACAACGATAATCGATTAATCCGAGACCAACCAAAATGATGTTACGCGCAGCATTGACGTCACGATTCCAAACGATTTTACATTTTCGGCAAATTTGAAATCTATGATCGTGACATCGTCGTCGTTGCTCCGTATCGTTTGTATTTGTGGTGGTGTGTTTTGGTGGTAACGACATTCTACCGAAACATTTCGAGCAAGATTGAGTGGTCAAATATTCATCAACACATATAACGTGACATTTATCGCGTCGACGATGAAACGCTTGTTTGAGCATTTCGACGGCGGGTTTTTTATTTCTGCCATAACTGAAATTTTTTTCCAGTGTTCCATCTCCAAAACAAACCAATACGGAATTATCGTTATCATCTTCAGCGGGCAATAACTGATTTACCACCTTATCCTCTGCTTTACGACGTGAAATGTACGAGTCCCAGTTCAAGCGCGTATATTTCCGCGTAGCGTAAATTTCGCGACTGGACGATAAGAAATTCAGTCTGTATAAAATGTACTCCACATGAGAGTTAAAATTAGAACCACACTTCGGCGAAACAATTAATTTTTTCTCTATGTTTATACTTTCGCGATATTCAAGCAGGCGTTTCTCGAAGATTCCGGACATTTTTTTCCGTTTACGTCGTCGAGTACGTTCTTTACAGAAATGTTCCTTGAACGTGGCCGATTTTAACACGAAATTGGTTTCTGTTCGAGTTTCCTTATCGATATAGCACGCGCCGATGTAATTAACGACCCCTGGATCGATTCCCAAATATTTAGTGAAGTTGGAATTAACCACGGTGGTCTCCGATTTTACGTTGGTCTTCTTTCGCTTCTTTTTCTGCGGTTGTTGAATTGTGGATCGCCCATATCTATTCATCATGATGGAACAATCGATTCCGTTGGTGGAAAAACTCATGGCGAAAGACGTCCGCTGCTTGTGGGGCTCGATGTGCATAGTTGTATCGTCGAATTTGCCGTAAACTGAGTGAGATAGATCGAAATATTGCCACCAATATTTTGGAGTTTCATTCCTAAACACATGAGCGGTAGTTTTGTCCGGCAGCAATTTTACACTACTTAATAATTCGTTCAAAGCCATAGCGTTATAAAGTAAATGTTTTCGACCAGACGAAAATACAGGAAACGCCGAGAAGGATTTCAACTTTCTCTCTTCGAACCATCGTCCCAATTCGAAAGTAATCGGTACCAAACTCCACCAGTCATTTTCTATATTGATGAATTTTTTGTGATAGTCGAAACGGAAATATTTTAAAAATTCTGCAACTTCTCGGCTGTGGGCGACGTGACGTGGCACGAAGGCGAACAATTCGTCGTAAACTATCGTCTTCCATTCGTAGCTTTTTCGATCACACTCTTTCTTGTATTTTTCATAGAAATATCGAACGAGTCGATCGTAAAAATGGACCGTGATGCAATTTTTCATATTAGTTTCGTGTTGCTTGGCACACGACTTAATCAGGTGGGATCGTAATCGGCCGTCGTATACTAACGTTTTATCTGGCCGCATAGCGAAATATTCTTCGTCCAACGCAACGCGTTCTTTTTTTTGTCGTTTGCCCTGAAGATGGTAGTAGAAATCTTGTAGGTGACTGATGGAGAACTGTCCAATTGGAAATTCGTTACGATGCAACAATTTTGTATAATGAAAACTGACATAGAGCGATGCTTCAATGGTTAGTTGAGAAATTTCCAAAACGTCATTTTCGATTCGTTGTCGTAACTCTGAATCTAGACAAAACTTACGAAAACCGCGTTTTATCGTGAACGTCTCGGTACAAGTATCTACTGTGCTGAATCTATGTTTTTGCTTCAATATTCGATTTGCACACTTGGTCGAAGAAACGCGACTGTGGTCTAAACCACCACATGTTTTACACGGCATCTCGACTGAAACTGAATTGACATGTGTGTATCACAGCCGTACTTATACCCTCGAGGATGGTGGGCGGTAACGTTTCGGTCGTTCCTCGTTCCGAACGTATTTTGCATGCACAAAACGGAATCAAACATATCCACTAACGAACAAAATTTATCGGCTGACGACTTTAACGATATCTAGTTTTGTTACAATTTTCTAGGTGATTTGTCGTCAGAAAAAGATGATCGTCAACGTATCAATCGTTCTTCTTTCCGATATTCAAGTTAAATGTTTATACAGATGACATACCTTCCCAGATCGACACTATTCTGACGAACCAATCACAATTTTGTGAATTCCTCCGCGTCGTAACAAACGTTTCATCTTCATGACATGTGCAGGTAGCACAACATTTGTAGTGTTAATGGAGATCTTTTGACAGTCGTTATACGACGCTTTGAACGTTTCATCGACGAACGAAAATCCATGATCTCACAACGATGTGGCAAAAATGCAAGGGCCGAATGGCCCTGACGCAACGATAAAAAACATTTCATAACATACGACGTGAACACCTGACTAACGTTTCCCTCTAGCCACAAAACAAACTCCATGTGCCTGTGCTTGTAGACGACACTGACGAATGAATCGTCTTCGACTCCGAGTGGTATCCAATCTTCGTTCGATGGGATGAAATGCTCGCCGAAATAGTAAATTTCAATATTTTTATAATAAGCACTTTCTCCCAACAAAAACGAAACAAATCGACCATTAATCATCCAATTTTTTGATGGAAATTGTAACATTTCAATGTTTTTCATCACATCAGGACACTTACTCGTGAATTTTTCAGCATTGTACATGGTTGTTAACACACCGCGCAGAAAAGTGTTGTATGTCACGTTCATTTTCAATGAATAATAATAAATTGATGTGGTTTGTATGCTCAATCGGAGGCGACTAAATTCTGTGTCTGTTGAACGGCGGTTATATAGGCCACCTACAGCCAACGTAACCGTCATGCGGAACATAATTTTGAAATTCCATCAGACGAACGAATTATTTATTACTATATGAGAAGATGTATAATTTGTTTAGAAAATAGAACTAACCCATTAACTGCCAACGTGACCGTCATGAGATACGAATTTCACCCTTATGTAACACATAATTTTGAAATTCCGTCAAACGAACAAATTCATCTGACGTTTTACAACGATAATCGATTAATCCGAGACCAACCAAAATGATATTACGCGCAGCATTGACGTCACGATTCTAAACGATTTTACATTTTTGGCAAATTTGAAATCTATGATCGTGACGTCGTCGTCGTCGCTTCGTATCGTCTCTATTTACGGTCGTATTTTTGGGTGGCAAATGCATTTTACCGGAACATTTCGAGCAAGATTGCGTAGTCAGATACTCATCCACACATATAATCTGACATTTATCGCGTCGACGATGAAACGCTCGTTTGAGCATTTCGACGGCGGGTTTTTTATTTCTGCCATAACTGAAATTTTTCTCCAGTGTTCCATCTCCAAAACAAACCAACACGGAATTATCATCATCATCTTTAGCGGGCAATAACTGATTTACCACCTTATCCTCTGCTTTACGACGTGAAATGTACGAGTCCCAGTTCAAGCGCGTATATTTCCGCGTAGCGTAAATTTCGCTACTGGACGATAAGAAATTCAGTCTGTATAAAATGTACTCCACATGAGAGTTAAAATTAGAACCACACTTCGGCGAAACAATTAATTTTTTCTCTATGTTTATACTTTCGCGATATTCAAGCAGGCGTTTTTCAAAGATTCCGGACATTTTTTTCCGTTTACGTCGTCGAGTACGTTCTTTACAGAAATTTTCCTTGAACGTGGCCGATTTTAACACGAAATTGGTTTCTGTTCGAGTTTTCTTATCGATATAGCACGCACCGATATAATTAACAACTCCCGGATCGATTCCTAAATACTTGGTGAAACTTGAACTAGCCACTGTAGTCTCGGGTTGTTTGTTGGTCTTCTTTCGTTTCTTCTTCTGCGATTGTTGAATTGTAGATCGCCCATATCTATTCATCATGAGGGAACAATCGATTCCGTCGGTGGAAAAACTCATAGCGAAAGACGTCCGCTGCTTGTGGGGCTCGATGTGCATAGTTGTGTCGTCGAATTTGCCGTAAACTGAGTGAGATAGATCGAAATATTGCCACCAATATCTTGGAGTTTCCATCCTAAACACGAGAGCGGTAGTTTTGTCCGGCAGCAATTTTACACTACTCAATAATTCGTTCAAAGCCATAGCGTTATAAAGTAAATGTTTTCGACCAGACGAAAATACAGGAAACGCCGAGAAGGATTTCAACTTTCTCTCTTCGAACCATCGTCCCAATTCGAAAGTGATCGGTACCAAACTCCACCAGTCATTTTCTATATTGATGAATTTTTTGTGATAGTCGAAACGGAAATCTTTTAAAAATTCTGCAACTTCTCGGCTGTGGGCGACGTGACGTGGCACGAAAGCGAACAATTCGTCGTAAACTATCGTCTTCCATTCGTAGCGTTTTCGATCACACTTTTCCTTATATTTTTCATAGAAATATCGGACGAGTCGATCGTAAAAATGGACCGTGATACAATTTTTCATATTGGTTTCGTGTTGCTTGACACAGGAGTTAATGAGAAAGGATCGTAGTCGGCCGTCGTATAATAACGTTTTGTCTGGCCGCATAGCGAAATATTCTTCGTCCAACGCAACGCGTTCTTTCCTCTGTCGTTTGCCATGAAGATGGTAGTAGAAATCTTTTAGATGACTGATGGAAAACTGTCCAATTGGAAATTCGTTACGATGCAACAATTTTGTATAATGAAAACTGACATAGAGCGATGCTTCAATGGTTAGTTGAGAAATTTCCAAAACGTCATTTTCGATTCGTTGTCGTAACTCTGAATCTCGACAAAACTTACGAAAACCGCGTTTTATCGTGAACGTCTCGGTACAAGTATTTACCGTGCTGAATCTATGTTTTTGCTTCAATATTCGATTTGCACATTTGGCCGAAGATGTGCGACTGTGGTGTCGCAGCTGTATTTATAGCCTCGCGAGTGGTGGGCGTTAACGTAGCGTTCCTCGTTCCGAACGTATTTTGCATGCACGAAATAAAATCGAACATATCCACTACCGAACAAAATTTATCGGCTGACGACTTCAACGATACCTAGTTCTGTTACACTTTTCTACGTAATTTGTCGTCAGAAAAAGATGATCGTCAACGTATCAATCGTTCTTCTTTCTGAACGTAGCTGTTATTCGAGAAATGAAATGTCACGTCGGCAATGGAACGCCTGCTGAAGGCGTTATGAATCCAGCAGAGAAATCTCCAGTTTCAATCGACATGTCGTGTAAAGCACGTGGTGAATTAGATAACAGTCGCGTTTCTTCGGCCAAATGTGTAAATCGAGTATTGAAGCAAAAACCTTAAACTTTCGATCACATTCGTTTTCGTATAAATATCAGACGAGTCGATCGTAATTCGTATCTCATGACGGTATCACACAAAAAATAAAACATTATACGGAATACATTTTTATTTCATTATTATATACCATTTTTACAAAACCATTAACAGAAGATTTATTCTGGAATATTTCAATTATTGTACTTTGAAATATGTCACACAAAAACTAAACATTCTATATTACCTATACAATAACAATACATTTTCTATTATTTACTTAATACAGCAATGAGTCCTCGTGATATCAACCGAGGAATATTATTTCATGCTTAGGACAGGGAATGATGCTTCTATGTTTTCATTGTCGCCAAGAGAATATAAACTCAAAGCATGACGAAAACGTTACAAGAAATCTAATCCAAACATCATTGATTCAATGCTGTGTATCGTGCTTCATACTGAATGGAAGGAAGAATTGGACATAATATCTACAGCAAATCTATATTTTGGAGATTGGAACAATATCAACCTAGGGAGTTTATAAAACTATTGGAAAATTGATTAATTTAATTATTGGCAGAAAATATACTTGAGAGACCGGCTTCGCTGACTACCTTGTTACCAGTTGTAGATTCAGCACCCGACTCTGGTGGATTCAAACAAATAGAAGCATCTTGTACTATTTCAAGTAGTTAGTCAAATAACGAACATTGCAGGTGTTCTCGACCTGTAAAGAGTATCATTACGTTTTGAGAGTTTGTAGCTTTTTAACATCGCTGTAAATCGATCATTGTAATTTTACTGTATTTAACATTGTAGTTTTTACATTGTTCCCTAGGAAGTATAAGGATGCATTCTGGACAGAAAAAAGTCAGATTGGCATCACTCGAATGAGAGCGATATGACCAGATCGACTAGTTATTCAAAGTTATCTCAGCATAAGAGAGTATTAGACGTATTATTGCCATTATAATAATTATGAATAGTCATTTTTAAGTTTGTAATTCGTTTAAGTTTTATTTGATAAGTGTTTCTTTGAAAACTCTAATAGCAAATCTGTTTTCTACAGATTGGAAAAATTACAACCAAGGGTAATCCATCATTAAAATCAGGAACTCTTCTATACGTAACGCCGTACTGCGTCGAAAAATTTTTGGGAACGACCATGATGAAAAAAATAAAAGATTGGCCATTGCAGACATGGAATTAGAAAAGGCTCCCAACGACGTGAATTGGCTGCTTGAACAACAATTTGTCAACTTTTTTGAATTCACTATTGGACATCGGCCAGTTTGTGAAACTATTTCGAAAAACTATTGTTTAACGTTAAAATGGAATACGAATGTGGAAAACATTCGAAAAGGAAAACATAATATTTTTTATGACAGAATCAACATAGCAGCATGTTGAGAATTCGAAAGCCAATTATTTGCTTGGCCTACTAAACCTGACACACAATTTCAAATTAGCTGAAGCTAACCATATTTCTCATAGATTTAACACAGACGCGAAAAATGTCAAAACTTCTTTAAGTCAAAGTTGAAAAATCCATTCAACTTGTAAATTGATATACCGCAATTATTCCTTGTTCTCGCGTACAAATCTCAGCTTTAACGAGCATTCTTCGTTTATCACTTCACTCATTGTAACTAAAATTGTAAAATATTATAATTGTTATTATGTTATGAAATCCATTTGCTCTGCCGACGTCGACCCACTCGTACGGAAGCGACGTGTGAAATTTGAACTGATATGAACTTCATCCTGTGATCTACGCACTGTTCGGGTTCGCCCAATGTAGAGACCAAACTTCTCCGGGCGGATCGAAAATACAAAACAGACAGATGTGTAATTGGCACTAACTTCAAGTATGACGGATACGAACTCTCCTATGATTATTCAATCTTTCGACGGGAGTCGCGATCGTAATATTTAAACAGTTTTCATCACACTCGAACACATACCCGTACATTTTTTTCTACATCGCAAACGGTGGTCACAATGCCAGACTTTAGACTTCTGACTTCTGATGGATGTGTCGTGTATGCTCAATCGGAGACAACTGATCTCTGTATCTGTTCAACGCCATTTATATATGTTTTTCAATCTACCCACATTGAAAATAGTTGTATTCGTACATCGAATAACAAAAGCTAACGTCGTATTTTGTTGCGATTCACAAATGTATCCTGTTATATATGTTATTCAACGTACCCACTGTGGGATGGGGAATCGCTATATATACAGTCCGAGAATAATCTATGTGCAGTCATTCATAGCGATGTCGCCGACAGCTTGTGAGTATTCACATTTCATATTGTATCAAAATAAAGGTAACCAAATAAAACTATTTCAGTTCAATTATCGAGAGATCGTGAAGTGTTGGACGCTCCTGTCGGGAAAAGGATCGTCAGATGGACAAGAATTCCGTATGTTATCATCAAAGGTGATATAATGTTTTAAACGTTGTTCGGATTATGATGTTTTATTAATTTCTCAGTTACACCCGTCGTCCCGATGCGACCTTTCCGACGGAAGCTTCTGAATTATAAATGGAACAACAACACTCATCGTATTGAAGTAAATTATTTCTAAAAATTGTTATTTAACGTTAAAATGGTGTACGAAAGTATTCAATGTATTCTATAATTTAATAAAATTCAAATTATATTCATCAAATCTTTTTTTTTTGTGTGTATAATGTGAGTGTTCAAACATAATTTTGAAATTCGTATCTCGTGACAGTCATTTGGAATATATCGAATGAGACGACCATCATTTGCGAGTATATAAATTTCGTGCGCACGATGGGGTACCCGGTCCCCATAAGGCACCCGCGACCGTTGGTTCATATCCGCTTGAGGCGGATATGTCCCTTGCTCGTTTTTCGAGGGTGCCTTATGGGGAACCCGGTACCCCATCGTGCGCACGACACGTATAAGGTCGCGAGGCAAGCGTCGAAACTATACATCTCAATTAAGAGTCCGATATGGAGCTTCTGATAGTGATTTGGATTCTGTACGGGACTTTTGTACTTTGTCACAATATTTTATTCAGTTCGGATATACGAGGCGTTTTTGCGACGTACAACAAATACGCAGAATTGTCAAAATCATTTAACGTCCCTTCGATATTGTACCACGCATGATAGTCTCCATAATTTCACATTTTCGTTTCTAGTTATTGAGTGCCAATGAGGATAGGAAGGGGAATAGCGTATAATAAAATAAAAAAAATAAATTCAAAATTTTATTCTTCCGGTCTGCAGACGTCGAGAAACGAAAGAGTGGATGATCCAACGAATATCCCATCTACCTTGTTCGGCACGTACGTTTCATGGAGTTCGTACCCATTCGTCGCTATTTCGTCGTAATCGACGGATTCCCACTCCAATTCATACAAAAAATGATTCACGGCGAACCGGAGCTCGCTTCTCCGGAAAACTTGTAGTTGTAAAACGTCGCCAGCCTCGGTATGCGATGCCAATTTTACAAACTTGGAAAATAGTATTCCGTCCCAATGAAATGTGAAAATGAACTGATCTCGCACCTGAACCCAATCCAGAACTCTATTTCTCGACAAGAAAATATTTTACAATTTCATCTCTCGAATAAGCGTAACGTTGAGAACGAAGAACGATCGATGCGTTGACTACTACCGTCTTGTCTAGCGATACGTCGTGAAAGTCGTTCGGTGAGACATCCAACAGATGAATTTCGTGCACCAGACAATATTCTACAAATTTATTCCTCGAACGATGATTACGTTCAAAATGAGAAACGAGCGATACGTTGATCACTATTCTTTCAAAGCGATGGGTCATGCAGCAAAATTGTGAACCGTTCGTTAGAAGTGAAATTACATCGAAAAAATAAAACATTCCTTGATACACGGAAGGATATATTTCAAGAACCATTTTCCATACCACAAACGAATACGACTGCATATTTCCGTTTTCTTCCTTTAAAATGCAGTGCATATATATATATATATGTTCCCAAGTAACGTACGGTTCAGTTCGCAATCGTAGTTTGTACGACATCGTTCAACCAAATCGATCATAATACCGTAATATGTCAGATAAAAACGAAAAATTATTGTCCGGTGTGACAGCTAGTGAACAATCCAAAAAACGTGAGATACATTGGAGCCCGATGGAAAAAACATACGAAGCGATGGAGGATTGTGCAGTTCGCAATCGTAGTTCGTACGACATCGTTCGACCAAATCGATCATTCTACCCTAACATGTCAGATAAAAACGAAAAATTATTGTCCTGTGTGGCAGCTAGTGAACAATCCAAAAAACGTAAGATACATTGGAGCCCGATGGAAAGAACATGCGAAGCGATGGAGTATTGTGCAGGAGACCGACAAGATTGGTCAGACCTATATGATGCGATCTGGCGACAACTCGATTATGAAGAAAATTACGACAGGTACGAGTTAGAAGAATATGAATTTCAGAAATTTTGTGAGGAATGGCTGGGAGAAGATAGTAAATAAAAATGTTGTATCTACTCTGTTGTTTATATTTTTACCTGTTCAAATATTGCTACTACGATTCGATAGAATTTCTTTCTCGCACGATAGTAACGTTCAGAACGAGAAACGATTGATTCGTTGACTATCGTTCTTTTTAGCAACGAGTCATTGAAATCATTCTCAAACATAGGAACGATCGAAATGTTAACGACAATCCGTATCGAACGACAAGGTAATCAGCGAAAGTAAGAATCGTTGAAGTCGTTTGATAAAAAAAAATCCGTCTTGATTAATGTATTGTCCCAGGGAGTATATAACTGAGCGACACTTGTCGGTTTGTCATACAAGTTAGTTGTAACAATCAACTGAGCGCCACCTGGTCGGATTATATACAAACTTGTCATAATGACCAATCGGAATGTAATTCAATTTAACTTCAGTAATTGAGCAAGTGCCACCTGTCGAATTGTCATACAACTTTACTGTTATAACTAACTGAGCGACATCTATATGAATGCGAGACAAATCCGATTATCGAACATCCTATACAGATTGAGTATGGCAACTTGATTAGCGCCATCTGTTGATATATTGCATCAATTTATCACAATAAGTTGGTGAGCGCCATCTGATAGAGTTCCCTTGAACTTCAAATCAACGTGTACAGTATCAAATCTATCATAGATGTCCTATGAATATCATAAAATTACTAAATCTGTGGATGGGGTGGGTTTAATATTGTACAATCTAACCTCAATCGACTTCGCTCTCAGAACTCTGAATCGAATCTGATCAAAATGTTACCCCTTCTACCGTGATTTTCGTCAGAAATCAGTAGATTTTAGGATTTTCGTGACGTCAAACGGCTCTAGTCCAATGAGAATCGAGTATTCACTCAGCTGACCCCAAAATAACTATATAATCAGCAAGCTTCTCGCCCGCGATCCTAAACCTCCTTGACCAGAGTAAGAACAACGTAGTAGTAAGAAGGAGCAGGCCGTCGCGGAGGTTATATATATAATATATATATAATATATATATTATATATATAGGGGTGCAGGGGGTGCTATGGGGTACGTGGAGCCCCGTTGATTGTCTAGACTCAGCGCTAGCTTCTCGCGACAGCTGAAAGTTGCGTTTCACGATTTTCGTTGCCCCCGTGCTACGTCACGTATACGTCACGTAACTGTGAGTCATCACTGCTGCAAAAGTTTTCGCAGCTCGAAGAAATCCACCGGTGAGATTTCGTTTCAACAAATTTCATTCGAGGCAAAACTGTTTCTCGACGGAGCTAGTGCGCATGACGAGGAACTTTAAGTTTGGAGACTCGTTCGACGAGAGTTTCGTTCAAAGTTTTTGTAGCTCGAAGAAATCCACCGGTGAGATTTCGTTTCAACAAATTTCATTCGAGGCAAAACTGTTTCTCGACGGAGCTAGTGCGCATGACGAGGAACTTTAAGTTTGGAGACTCGTTCGACGAGAGTTTCGTTCAAAGTTTTTGTAGCTTGAAGAAATCCACCGGTGAGATTTCGTTTCAACAAATTTCATTCGAGGCAAAACTGTTTCTCGACGGAGCTAGTGCGCATGACGAGGAACTTTAAGTTTGGAGACTCGTTCGACGAGAGTTTCGTTCAAAGTTTTTGTAGCTCGAAGAAATCCACCGGTGAGATTTCGTTTCAACAAATTTCATTCGAGGCAAAACTGTTTCTCGACGGAGCTAGTGCGCATGACGAGGAACTTTAAGTTTGGAGACTCGTTCGACGAGAGTTTCGTTCAAAGTTTTTGTAGCTCGAAGAAATCCACCGGTGAGATTTCGTTTCAACAATCAATCGTTCGACGAGAGATTCCAGGCGGACAAAGTTTATTCATCAGAAAATATTTTGTTACGTTCAACTTTTCAACGATTCGGAATTTCGCTATATGACCTGTCGTTTGAAAAGAATGGTCGTTATTAACACATTTACGACCAACGCTACCGTCATGAGATACGAATTTCACCCTTATAAACATTTCGAACAACTACGTTCACTAGTGAATATTTTACAGTTTCAATTTCCGAACGATAATAACGTTCAACAAGGGGAACGACTGATGCGTTGACGACCATCATTCTTTTCAAGCGATGGGTTATACAAGAAATTCTTAAACGTTGAAATCGTTCGATGAAAAGCTCGACCGACAAAGTTTGTTCCTCATAAAATATTTGTAGAAATAGGAACGACTGGTCCGTTGGCAACTCTATCTTTTCTATCGACGTGTAATAAAATTATGCATCGTTTAGGTCGTCAGATGATGAATTTTTTTCGGTAGTGGATATGTTCGATTCTATTTCGTACATGTAAAATACGTTCGGAACGAGGAACGATCAATACGTTAACGCCCACCACTCGCGAGGGTATAAATACAGCTGCGACACACACATGTCAATTCAGTTTCAGTCGACATGCCATGTAAAACATGTGGTGGATTAGACCACAGTCGCGCATCTTCAGCCAAATGTGCAAATCGAATATTGAAGCAAAAACATAGATTCAGCACGGTGAATACTTGTACCGAGTCGTTCACGATAAAACGCGGTTTTCGTAAGTTTTGCCGGCGTCCAGAGTTACGACAGCGAATCGAGGATGACGTTTTGGAAATTTCTCAATTGACCATCGAAGCATCGCTCTATGTCAGTTTTCATTATACGAAATTGTTACATCGGAACGAATTTCCGATCGGACAGTTTTCCATCAGTCACCTACAAGATTTCTACTACCATCTTCAAGGCAAACGACAAAAAAAAGAACGCGTTGCGTTGGACGAAGAATATTTCGCTATGCGGCCAGACAAAACGTTATTATACGACGGCCGATTACGATCCTTCCTCATTAACTTCTGTGTCAAGCAACACGAAACCAACATGAAAAATTGTATCACGGTCCATTTTTACGATCGACTCGTCCGGTATTTCTATGAAAAATATAAGGAAGAGTGTGATCGGAAACGCTACGAATGGAAGACGATAATTTACGACGAATTGTTTGCCTTCGTTCCACGTCACGTTGCCCACAGCCGAGAAATTGCAGAATTTCTAGAAAATTTCCGATTCGACTATCACAAGAAATTCATTAATATCGAAAATGACTGGTGGAATTTGGTACCGATCACTTTCGAGTTGGGACGATGGTTCGAAGAGAGAAAGATGAAATCCTTCTCGGCGTTTCCTGTATTTTCGTCTGGTCGAAAACATTTACTTTATAACGCTATGGCTTTGAACGAATTATTAAGTAGTGTAAAATTGCTGCCGGACAAAACTACCGCTCCCGTGTTTAGGATGGAAACTCCAAGATATTGGTGGCAATATTTCGATCTATCTCACTCAGTTTACGGCAAATTCGACAATACAACTATGCACATCGAGCCCCACAAGCAGCGGACGTCTTTCGCCATGAGTTTTTCCACCAACGGGATTGATTGTTCCATCATGATGAATATATATGGGCGATCCACGATTCAACAACTGCAGAAGAAGAAGCGAAAGAAGACGAACATAAAACCGGAGACTACAGTGGTTAATTCCAACTTCACTAAATATTTGGGAATCGATCCGGGGGTCGTTAATTATATCGGCGCGTGCTATATCGATAAGGAAACTCGAACAGAAACCAATTTCGTGTTAAAATCGGCCACATTCAAGGAACATTTCTGTAAAGAACGTGCTCGACGACACAAACGGAAAAAAATGGCCGGAATCTTTGAAAAACGCCTGCTTGAATATCGCGAAAGTACAAACAGAAAAAAAGGATTAACTATTTCGCCGAAATGTGGTTCTAATTTCAACTATCACGTGGAGTACATTTTATACAGACTGAATTTCTTATCGTCCAGTCGCGAAATTTACGCTACGCGGAAATATACGCGCTTGAACTGGGACTCGTACATTTCACGTCGTAAAGCAGAGGATAAGGTGGTGAATCAGTTATTGCCCGTCAACGATGATAATTCCGTGTTAGTTTGCTTCGGTGATGGAACACTGGAAAAAAATTTCAGTTATGGCAGAAATAAAAAACCCGCCGTCGAAATGCTCAAACGAGCATTTCATCGTCGACGTGATAAATGTCAAGTTATATGTGTGGATGAGTATCTGACTACACAATCTTGCTCGAAATGTTTCGATAGAATGCCTTTGCCTCCCAAAAACACGAATATAAATAGAGACGATACGAAGCGACGACGACGTCACGATCATAGATTTCAAATTTGCCAAAAATGTAAAATCACGTGGAATCGTGACGTCAATGCTGCGCGTAACATAATTTTCGTTGGTTTGGAGTTAATCGATTATCGTTGCAAAACGCCGGATAAATTTGTTCGTCTGGCGGAATTTCAAAATTATGTTTCACATAAGGGTGAAATTCGTATCTCATGACGGTCACGTTGGCCGTAAATGGGTTATTGGCCACTCATAATAGTCTGCGGTCGAACGAAGAAGATGTTAATTTCTTGGAAGAGTTGAAATTACATTGCTTTCGCAATAATCTGTGTTCGATTTTCATAGCGATTTCGTTGCTGTATCCATTTGTGTCGAGCCCGCATCCATTGATCGACGTCCCGCTGTACCACGAAATCGATTCCATCGAGAATCGTACACGACATATTCGTGAGAGAATTGGAATGGATGATGAGAGAATTGGAATGGATGATTTTTTCGTACATTTGACGAAATCACCGAGAACGTTGAAAATGTTGGCGCTACGAACCGTTTTCACAAATCAGCATTTGATGTTTATTTTTTGTAATGATTATATCAACCGGTTAGCTCTGGATCCGGAAATTTATCACTTGTACGATCGATATAATATATTGAAATTCGATTTGGTCAACAAACTAATGGACGAGATAGAAAAAACGTTCGTCCGGAATCGTGTTCGGCCATCGACACAATTGAATTTGAAAGTGTGATATTTATTAATAAAAATATATTCTCAAATGTTTTTGTTTTATTCTCCGTAATTGCAGTGATCCTCGTCAGTTCAAAAGATAACCGAACCTCGGAGTAATCCACCGGTGGAATTTCGTTCCAACAAATTTCACTCGAGATAAAACTGTTCCATTCCTCGAACGAAAATTACGTTCAAAGTTTTTGCAACTCGAAGAAATCCACCGGTGAGATTTCGTTTCGACAATCGATCGTTCGACGAGAGATTCTAAACGGACAAAGTTTGTTCATCAGAAAATATTTTACATATGTTCGATTCTATTTCGTACATGTAAAATACGTTCGGAACGAGCAACGACCGCTACGTTAACACTCACCACTCGCGAGCGTATAAATAGTGTGTAAAACATGTGGTGGATTAAACCACAGTCGCGCATCTTCGACCAAATGTGCAAATCGAATATTGAAGCAAAAACATATATTTGTTCATTATTCTAATAAAATAATTGTTATAATTGTCGTTTATCTCTTGTTGTCACTATTGACTTGCCATACAAGTTCGTTCCAATAATCGTCCAAGCGCCATCTACTTGAATGTAGGACAAACCTGTCGCAGGTACCAGCCGATCGTTGTCTATTGAGAAATAATTGGAATGGACTATAGTGCATGGGTTACTGCCACCTGTCAGAATGTCATACAAGTTCGTTATAACTCACTGAGCGACTTCTATTCGAATGCTATAGTGGAATGTCTGAATGCGATCCGGTACAAGACCATTAGTCAAATCGAAAGGTAATCGAGACGACGGCTGATACTCGTATGAAAATCGAATGAATGAGGAAGGAAAGCGATCACATATTCACATAACATCTTTATTAAGCGAAAAGATACATGTTCATTACAATTGTCATCATACATTGCAATTTCACACTCCTACCCTCACAAGATGTAGTTCGTTCGTGATTGACATTACACCCTAGAACGTCGTGGAAATCTTCGAATGTGAATTCACCCTTACACGAGTAATGCGAATCGGTTGTGACAACGGTATAGGTGAACAGTCGCTGACGCGAAGGTATTCGAACCATGTCATAGTGTATATACTTTCCGCACGTTCTGCCGGTCAGTGTGTACCACTCGATCGGCATGGAAACTCGCTCGTTATTCAATACCAGTACCAAGCCCCTACTATTATCCCAATCGTTTTGAAAATATCCATCAAAAAATTTCCCATTCATATCATCGTCCCAAGTCACGATAATCGGTATCGATAGTATCGGCCGGCGAACATATATGCTGTCAATTATTGTAATCGGCGACACCGCCTTGGTGGCGTCTCTCCAGTGACCCGCTCGCACGTGATTACTCACGCGGAGCAGTCGATCGTTCGGCAAGCCGAATAGAAATGCAAAATGTTTCTCAATTTGGAACGTTTCCCTGGTTGCCAAGCTATACGGTGTGCCATTCAGATATGTCGTCAGTGTCCCCTGTCTGAAAGCCGCAGCGATATAGATGAAATCCGTACCGAATTTCTCATATTCGGCATCGAAGAAAAATGCGTTTTCCATCAGATATCTACAGCTCTCCTTGGCCACGAGTGTTTCGCTTGTTCGTTTGGGATCTTCGTACATCGCAGTTGGACCAATTAATTCACCCGTATTCAGGTCCACTCGATATATTGGCATAGGCTTCCACAGGTCTTGGAAATTGTCGTTCGGTTCGCTCGACGACTCTTTCATATCGGTCACTAAAAACTGTGAAGCGTTATCATCGGACGAATTATCATCACTTTGTTCAGTTTCATATTCGGACGAAGATAACTCTTCGTCGCCTTCAACCGAACTGTTACTTTCGATAGGAGAGGTACTGGCACGCTCGCATACCGGTAAAGTTTGTTCGCTATTTTCGACTAGTTTTTCCCGACGTGGACATTTTTTTGAAGTATTACTCCTATGATTTGAACCGCCACACGTTATGCATGGCTTGTTGACTCGTTTCTTTTTGAACACTCGATGTATGCATTTTTTCGAGGTACTTCGCATGTGATCTGGACCGCCACATGTTGCACACGGCATATTGTGATGTTGAACGGTGTTTAGCTGTTGATCGACTGGATGTTTGTATATGCACGATCTCCGTTTATATAGGAGACGATATTCATTATAGCATAGGTTCTAAATATACAACAGAAGTGTTATCATTTCCATTTTCCGAACTAGCATTACATCGATTCACACTCACGAATTTTCTTATGGGAGAGCATTCCCAAGTCGCGTTTCGATCACCCTGCTTCGAAATTGGGCGTATTTCGATAAAGAGTATATAATGAAGTCGTGGATAATCATTTGTCATTAGTTCGACTAAATTACGCGTTCAGTATGTCGCCAAGTAAGAAATCCAAACGTCGAAAAATCGAGTGGACCACGATGAAGTTCACGTCAGACATTCGTGACGGGGAACAACATCATTGTACAAGAGAAGCTTGGTCAGACATTCGTGAAGACATTCGTGACGGGAAACAAGGGGATCGTACAACAATGGATTGGTCAGACATTCGTGACGGGAAACAACGGCATCGTACAACAGAGGGTTGGTGTGACGGGAAACAACAGGAGGATTGTGCGAGGGGAAAAATAGAAGATTGGGACTCTTGCGAATGGGGACAAGATCGTACACGAGAAGAAAAAGGCTATTGGTCGGACCCTGGTGAAGGAGACCAGGATTATCGTACCAGACGGAGAGAGGATTGGTCCGACCTGTTGGACGCGTTATGGCAACAAAATGAGCAGGAGGAGAATCGCGAACAATATGCAGAGGAGGAATTCGAACTCAAGCGATTATATTTCGATTGGCTCGGGGAAGAGAATGAATAAAAATATATTATCCAATGATTTGTTTCTATTTTTTTTCGTTTTTGTGTAATAAGAATATACCGCGCTGCAGTATATTAGAACGAAATTCATACTTCATGTCGATTGGCGATTGGTGGGCGTTAACGTTTAGGTCGTTTCTCGTTCCGAACGTATTTTACATACATGAAATGGAATCGAACATATCCACTAACGACCAAAATTTATCGACTAACGACTTCAACGATACATAGTTTTATTAAACGTCGATAGAAAAGATAGAGTTGTCAACGTACCAGTTGTTCCTATTTCTGCACGCAATTCTCGTCCGAGAAATTAAATTGTGAAATTTTATACGCTTGACCCCCCCCCCCCCCCCCTATATGGAAATCGAAGATTACTCTAACGTAGTCGTTATGAGATGCGAATTTCAAAACTATGCATCGTCGTAGAAACAGATTCAGCGATCTTAGTGCGATAATTTCTGATCGGAAATAGTATTCGGAGACATCTACCGAAATGTAATGCAATTTCGTCACAGTAACGTGAAGAGCGCCACCTATTGAAATGTAATGCGATCCCGTTGAGGTGATGTAAAAAGCGCCATCTTTCGAAATATAATGCAATTCCGATGTGACAACTTGGTGAGCGCCACCTATCGAAAAGTTATATCAATTTGTTACAAAAAGCAGATGAACGCCATCTGGTAGAATTCCCTTGAACTTCCAATCAACGTGTACAGTATTAAATCTTCCATAGATGTCTCATGAATATCATGAAATTACTAAATCTGTGAATGGGGTGGGTTTAATATTGTACAATTTAACCTCAATCGACTTCGCCCTCGAAACTCTGAATTGAATCTGATCAAAATTTTACCCCTTCTACCGTGATTTTCGTCAGAAATCAGTAGATTTTAGGATTTTTGTGACGTCAATTGGCTCTAGTCCAATGAGAATCGAGTATTCACTCAGCTGACCCTAAATTAACTATATAATCAGCAAGCTTCTCGCCCGCGATCCTAAACCTCCTTGACCAGAGTAAGAACAACGTAGTAGTAAGAAGGAGCAGGCCGTCGCGGAGGTTTTATATATAATATATATATAATATATATATATTATATATATAGGGGTGCAGGGGGTGCTATGGGGGTACGTGGAGCCCCGTTAACTGTTTAAACTTGGCGTTAGCTTCTCGCGAGAACTGAAAGTTGCTTTCCACAATTTTCGTTGCCCCCGTGCTACGTCACGTATACGTCACGTAACTGTGAGTCATCACTGCTGCAAAAGTTTTCGCAGCTCGAAGAAATCCACCGGTGAGATTTCGTTTTAACAGATTTCATTCGAGGCAAAACTGTTTCTCGACGGAGCTAGTGCGCATGACGAGGAACTTGGAGATCTGTTCGACGAGAGATTCTAGGCGGACAGAGTTTGTTCATCAGAAAATATTTTACGATTTCATTTCGCGAACGAGAGTTTCGTTCAAAGTTTTTCTAGCTCGAAGAAATCCACCGGTAAGATTTCGTTTAAACAAATTTCATCCGAGACAAAACTATTTCTCGATGAACGAGAGTTTCGTTCAAAGTATTTGTAGCTCGAAAAAATCCACCGGTGGAATTTCGTTTCAACAATTATTCGTTCGACGAGAGATTTTAGACGGACAAAGTTTATTCATCAGAAAATATTTTACGATTTTATTTCTCGAACGAGATTCACGTTCAACGATTTTGCAGCTCGAAGAAATCCGCCGGTGAGATTTCGTTTCAACAAATTTCATTCGAGGCAAAACTGTTTCTCGACGGAGCTAGTGCGCATGACGAGGAACTTATAAGTTTGGAGATCCGTTCGACGAGAGATTCTACGCGGACAAAGTTTGTTCATCAAAAAATATTTTACGATTTCATTTCTCGAACGAGATTCACGTTCAAAGATTTTGTAGCTCGAAGAAATTCACCGGTGAGATTTCGTTTCAACAAATTTCATTCGAGATAAAACTGTTTCTCGATGACGCTAGTACGCATGACGAGGAACTTAAAAGTTTGGAGATTCGTTCGACGAAAGATTTTAGGCGGACAAAGTTTGTTCATCAGAAAATATTTCGCGATTTCATTTCTCGAACGAGATTCACGTTCAAAGATTTTACAGCTCGAAGAAATCCACCGGTGAGATTTCGTTTCAACAAATTTCATTCGAGGCAAAACTGTTTCTCGACGGAGCTAGTGCGCATGACGAGGAACTTATAAGTTTGGAGATCCGTTCGACGAGAGATTCTACGCGGACAAAGTTTGTTCATCAAAAAATATTTTACGATTTCATTTCTCGAACGAGATTCACGTTCAAAGATTTTGTAGCTCGAAGAAATTCACCGGTGAGATTTCGTTTCAACAAATTTCATTCGAGATAAAACTGTTTCTCGATGACGCTAGTACGCATGACGAGGAACTTAAAAGTTTGGAGATTCGTTCGACGAAAGATTTTAGGCGGACAAAGTTTGTTCATCAGAAAATATTTCGCGATTTCATTTCTCGAACGAGATTCACGTTCAAAGATTTTACAGCTCGAAGAAATCCACCGGTGAGATTTCGTTTCAACAAATTTCATTCGAGGCAAAACTGTTTCTCGACGGAGCTAGTGCGCATGACGAGGAACTTATAAGTTTGGAGATCCGTTCGACGAGAGATTCTACGCGGACAAAGTTTGTTCATCAAAAAATATTTTACGATTTCATTTCTCGAACGAGATTCACGTTCAAAGATTTTGTAGCTCGAAGAAATTCACCGGTGAGATTTCGTTTCAACAAATTTCATTCGAGATAAAACTGTTTCTCGACGGAGCTAGTGCGCATGACGAGGAACTTATAAGTTTGGAGATCCGTTCGACGAGAGATTCTACGCGGACAAAGTTTGTTCATCAAAAAATATTTTACGATTTCATTTCTCGAACGAGATTCACGTTCAAAGATTTTGTAGCTCGAAGAAATTCACCGGTGAGATTTCGTTTCAACAAATTTCATTCGAGATAAAACTGTTTCTCGACGGAGCTAGTGCGCATGACGAGGAACTTTAAGTTTGGTGACTCGTTCGACGAGAGTTTCGTTCAAAGTTTTTGCAGCTCGAATAAATTTGCCGGTAGTGTGTCGAAAATCAGTTTTGCACGAATGCAAATCATTGCAAATAACAAACAAGACTAGATTTTAATATTTTTATTGTTGTTATTGGTATTGTTAGTGTCCGATACAGTTTCCAACCACTCTTCATACTGTTGTTGGAATTCGTCTTCTTCCTCCTCGTCATCGGTCCAATTGAGGACTGCCTCGTCATCTCGTCGAATCATCGCCCAGAGATCCTCCCAACCTGGTCGTTCGAACATGGGAGGAACATGTTCTTTGAGTCGTCTGTTTTCTACCGTTCCCTCTCGATCGGTTGACACGTTTTCTCGATTATTATCGTTGTTGTTGTTGTTCGATACACTAGTGAAAAATCATCGTTTCAATCCGTAAATTTCTGACTATAACTTTCCAACCCCACCGAATAACTAAGAATTCGATGACATCGACGAACGATAATAGCAAGAACCGTAGCGACGGAGACTTGGACGTTACCGCGATAATAGGATTCACTGCGAAAGATTCGCGAGACGCTAAATCCTATTCGGGATATCGAAATATACTCAATGTACGAAATAGATGTATGAAAAGCGATTCGCACATGTTCTCGCATACTAATTTGGAAATCAGGGCAGCGAATCCGATCGAGGATTACTCGTTCGAATCTGAATTCGTCGACCGTGCCATAACGACCGAATGGAAATTTAACGAGAACGGATGTTTGACAACGTCTTGTTTCTCGACGTTTCCTTTGAGCGAATCTTGCAAGCCCGACACGACACCTTTCAGTTTCGGATTGCCTCACGGCAAACGTATGAACGCCTGTGCGCCGGTATGTTTCAATTCCCGCTCGAGAAACGTACCGTCGGATATTTCGTCGCAATCGACAAAGTCGTCTTTACACGGAGACGAACACAACGTGCCGCCCTATCTGATATGGTACAAGAGCGCTTGTCTGTTGGAAAATCAGCATTTGGTGTCGTTTTTCGTGGATCCTTCGCGACATTATACCGACCAAATCGATCCGGTCGGATTTTCGTTATACGTGACCGAATTGGGTGCCGATCGGAATCCGATCACCTGCGCTCGTATCGATACAACGTATTGCAAATCGTTCTATATGAATTATATGAAAGATGAAGATGCTACAGACGGCGACGACGAGGACGACATGGCTTGTGGCTTCGAAGGAAGTCTCTATTACGTTCAATTATTCGTAGGTTCGTCTCTGATACGGATGGTGAAAATGACGGCGAACGTTTTCGAACAATCGGTATACGAAATTCGACGGCTATTCGAGCATACGCACGCGAACGATCTACCGCCATTTTTACGACATTTTCCCGTTACCGTTCCCTTCTTGAATTCCGTGTTGGATTGGAAGCGATTTCGTAATTCGTCGAAACGTTACGTGTCCGACGACATACTACTGTCACAGTTGGGCTTGACCGATGCCGATAAGCGTGAACGACTCTACTGGACGGACGAATATTCTCAGATCGAAGATGGTCGCAACGACAAATACGGCGGTCGTCTGGTGGAGAAACTCCACAAGCAGCGACAAAATATCGTCGGACATCAAGCAAAATTTTCCGTGTCCGCAGATCGTTCGAACGACAACGATACCGTCGAATCATCTACGCATAACGATACCGGCGCCGACAACGAAACATCATCGGTCAACACGTTAACGAGCGATATCGTACAGAACGTCTTGATACCGCACAGCAAACGATTACGACGTGAGATCGCAGCTTTGTCGTCGAGAACTAGAAGAACGACGACGACGACGATGATGACGCCTGAGGCGACAGACGTGAACGACGTCGATCGCGATAACGACGAACTCGATAACGACGTGTACGCTGAGTCGTTCGGACAGACGATGCAACAAATCTTAACGGCCATCGGTGGTATGTTATCGACCACGCACAACCTGAAGGAATTATCTTTCCAGTTGAGTGCGGACGTGAGTTCGGCAGTTTTGAAACAATGGATCACCAAGATCGGTCCGGAAATTTTGAAATCTTTCCTACAATCTGACCTGTTACGGGGTGGCAAGACGATCGCCGCCAAATTACTGGCCACTTCGCTGTCGCATACCATGACACACGTGCTGATAGATTCGATCGTAACGACTATCGGCAGAGAAGCTATAGCTTTGTCGGGCTTAGCCGTATCGGCGCTGAGCATAGTCGGATGGTTGACGATCATCGGTCCTTTGATCGATATCGTTTTCCAATTTATATGGGATCCGTTGAAGTTTTCCGTGCCCGCGTATTCCGACGCGCTATTACGTAAAATCAGCGAAGGTGCTCTGTTGGAACGACAAATCAACTATGGAATGCGACGAATCGAAATGACGCCGTATACGTTTTGGCGTTTACACGTCAGAAAGGACGGGACACGTACCGTGGACGTCGAAGAATCCCTCGACATATTGAAACATACGTTCGTTTATTTTCGTCATAGAACCGTCACGTCGGACGGTAGTCTGGTCGATTGGACGACGCACGGTAACGTTAAATTAGGCGGAGAACACGACGACGACGACGACGACGATGACGTTTCGTTTTCGACGCGAGACATGCGGATGATTTTCAATAGATTGATGATCAGAAATATGCTGTTGGACTTGGACGATGTGACATATTACGAAGCGGCCATGACGACCAGACGTGATTACGCAAAAATCGTACATAAAACGTACGTACCTGTCGCGATGATTACCATTTGTGCAGCCATATGGCTGTTACCCATAACGATATCTTTCGTATTTGTCGTGTGTATCTTGTCGATAACGTGTATAATGGTTTCGTCTTGTGTATTCGGCGATAACGCAAAACGTCCGTGAAAGAGCGAAAAAAAAAACAACAACAACAACGACTAATAGAAAACGTTTGTTTATTCGGCCACATAATTGTAAACACATTACCAAATAATATCTGACTACTGGGATGGTTCATTGTCGAGTACGTTGCGGGCGAAATGAGATAATCCTCCTGAAATGTATATCTTACCGTTGACACATGCCGCTTGTTTCGAGTCGAACGTACGAGTTCCACACGGTAAAAGCATATCGTGCGGATCGATACGTGAATCGTCGAACGCTTTGCGACAAGCTCTACCGATACGAGTGTACGAGTCTTTCTTCGACCAACCGCTCAAACAGGGCGAACATCGTTGATGTAATTTTATCGTTTTCAACGACGACATCATGGCATCCTTGTAGTCGTTATCGTCGCTTCTGCCGTTGTCGCTACCGTTGTGATCGTTGTTCTTGTTGTTGTTGTTATTATTATCGTTATTCGTATCGTCCTTTTTGTCGTGGTGTAGTCCTTCGATGCAGGTGCACGTACCTTCCGTAAAATTGGGTACGATCTGTGGGACGGCGTTGAAAATTTGTGCCGCGCATCCGTTTCGTACGCGATCGAAACGCGAAAATTCGGAAGCTATCAGTTTGTTATGCATAAAGTCGTATCGTATCGATTCTACCGCTCGCAACGTGCTCACTCCTGTATCGGGATGAACTTCGGTGTCTGTACATTGGAAACGATAGACTGGTGCATTGTTCGACGACGACGACGACGAACGTTCGATCAGTTCATTTTCCGGGTCGGCACCGACGGTCAGCGTGGTAGGTATGCGATTGCGATAACATCGACCGGTCAAATTGTCTTTGAGGTATCCGTTACAGCCGACGATTTCACAGCCATCTTCGCCGCCGAATAAACTAGTTTTCGGGTGACATTTCCAACTGTCGAACGTTTTTACTAGTCGCGACGTGTTCGTATTACAATTGACCACGTGCGTAGGTACGCAATAGGCGCCCTGTTTGGCCATTATCGATCTGTCGACGACAAACGAGTTTTCGTTGACGTATTTATAGCGGAAATCCTTCGAATTACACAATTCGGTACAATCTATCGGTATATCGTCCGGGCCTAGATATAAACCTCCACGAGAAACGCACCTTTTAGCATCGGCGTCAATTTCCATTTGTCCGTCGTTCACGTACTTTTCGGCGTAAGTCACAGACGGTAAATCGTCCAAGTTCCAAGCGCTATGTAACATATCGTTTTGCCGTCCAAGTTTGTCGTCGTCGTCATCGTCGTCGTCGACGATATCGGTAACGTCGGCATCCGAATTTCCGATGACACGCGCAAATTTATCGAGCGGTTTCACGTATACTTTATAAACCAACAACATCGTTATACAACAAACGACGATGAATAATATTTTTTTCGACGGAATCGATGATAACGACGACGACACCGACGACCGTTCGTCGTACCGTCGATCCGTGGCGGATAAGGATCGCATAACGTACGTGTATATGTGTGTGTGTGTGTGTACGTGTGTATTCGAATTAAACACGAGTCGATCTTACTTTTGGGTATAAAGATCACGATGAAATGGCGTTTCTAGCGATTATGCAAAAATATCGAAATATTCATCCAGGCGTTAAAGATCACGACGATCAAGTTACCGATCATCCAGTAAACTCCGCTGGCAGTCGCACGAGAATAATTACAATACAACGTGAAGAGCGTGAACAGCAAGATCGTCATCGACGTGTAAAACGAATAAAATTCGTTATTATCTATCACGTTGTCGCGCAAGGACGCGTACATCGAATCTATCTTACGCGCGATCTTTCGTTTCGCACTAGCGTCATTTCTGACGGCGGTCGACACGCCGTAATTCGGATTGTAATTGCTGCTGCTGCTGCTGCTGCTTCCGACGCCGTTGACGCTCGACGAAGAAGAAACCGCGTTAGGTGCGATCGTCGTCGATTCTATATGTTCCATTACGCCGTCTACTATCTTATAAGAAACGAACATGAAAAGAGTATCACGACCAAAACGGAAAATAACCAAAAAAATTAACAACGGTATTGGTAGTAGTAGTAGTAGTAGTAATAGTACAAAATGGATTAAAACTAGCAATTCTGCCCGCCTGAACGCTTTAATTTCGACGTTGTATTCTCAATCGGACAATTCCAAGTTGAAAGCTATCTCGTTCGATCAGTCGAAACAGGACGTCCGAAATGAAATCATAAAACAGACACATATGGTTCCTATAGCGAATTCCGGTGGACCGACTATACACGACGTACGACGTTATTACAACGTGTCGACGTTAGGTCGAGGAACTGACATATATCTGTTGACTGCGAAACACGCAACCAAGGGAACGACGACGACGACGAATCGTGAAGGGTCTCAACCGACAACCGCGTCCGTTTCTTTGATACAAAAACGACGACGACGGCTGTCTCGACCGAATAATCTCGGCAAAAAAACAACCAATAAAACGCTAATCAAGAAGAAAAAGAAACCGATCGTGAATAGAACTTCTATCGCGAAAACGGTACGTCGACCCGGGCGACACACGAAGGTCGGTGCTGCCGGAGGAACGGTAATTCCGCGTAAAATAAACGGTATGTTCGCGTTAGAGGATGCGGAAAGACGTTCTACGAATACGACCGGCAACGGTGGATCTTTAAACAGAGAAAATTTACTGAAAAAGCGCATTCCGACCACTATGTTATTGTAACTCTCGCTCGTACGCCCAAACGGTTCGTCGACGAACCTTTCACGTCATACAAATGTATCTCATGACACGGTCACACGTTGGATGTAATTGAATGAGTAAGTAAATAAGACGACGATGCAGAATCAAAATCGACAGCGATCGCTCGACCCGATCGAGGAACCTGAACACGAGCAATATGAAAGAGTGAGTACACCTCTATTGACTGCCGAAGCGGCCGCGAATTTTATCCAATCATATCCTGACCCCGATGGCCTTACGATGTTTCTCTTCGATCACGGCGTTAGTGATCTTAATGCGTCACCTCTATCCGATATAGCAACACCGCCACCGTTCGATGAGGATCTTCTACACGATCAAACGACATCGTGTAATTCTTGGTTCGAACACCAATATCACAATGCCAATAATGTACGATCGTCCCCATCACCAGTATCCTCACCGGTTTTCGTTCCGACACCAACGTCACAAGGGAAAGGAAAACAGTTAAATCCATCGATCGGGAAAGAAATACAACGAAACCCAGTGATGGAACAAATTTACAATATTCCGTCGAAGACGATCGATAATAATAATTCGCGGTCGGAAACTGATAGTGTAGCGACAAAAAAAATCAACATTATTAGTATCGGTAAAAAAGGAATTCCATCGAAAACGGCGAAGTTGCCTTCAAAGTCGTTGGCATCGAAAAGAGGTATATATGAAAATCCGTTACCGTCAACTTCGTCCACGGAGATTCTACCGTCGGTGAACGGTAAAAATATTAGAATCGGAAAGCGCAAAATTTACAATAAAACGAAACAATCTCCCGTTGCGAACGATAAAAACGACGGGAAAAGAGCTGGAGATACGTCTAATTCCACGGTAAACGTGAAACAAATGAGGACGATCTACCGCACGAATAATAGTGACGACAATAATAACAACGGAAACGTTGACGTTAACGACAACGACGACGCGGACGATGACGACAGTAATAATAATAATAATGATAATATCGATAATAACAATCGTAAGAATAAAACACTCGTACGTCCGGCGAACGTCAGACGTGGTATACGATGGATGGAAACCGATCGTGGTGCTAACAATAACGACGACGATGACGAAGACGACGACGACGACGACGACGGCGGCGGCGGCGGCGATAAAGACGGCACGGACGGCGATGATAGCGATGATGAAGATCCATTGATAAATTTCAAACGTATTCCACCGAAACGCAGGCATCGTCAATTAGAAACGGATAATGTTAATCCGAGAAGACCGCCCGCGAAAGGTGGTTTCGGTACGCAGAAAATGGGCCGATCTCGTAATATCGACTATTTGAACAGCGAAAATCGTAAAAAGTTGCTCAATGGCATATGTACCGATACGAAAGGACGGTGGGTCAAGTGCAAAAATCTAATACCAAAATATAATTTCAAAGACGTGCATCAATCGAAATGGCTGACACCCAGTCATATATGTGCTTTGGAAATCACACTGGCCATGCTGGAAAATTGTACGAAACACACCGTGCGTCAGTTCGTTTATTCCGTAACCAATTTCCTGTCGACGAACGATAATTATAATACCGTAGCACCGATACCGCTGAGTCGTTGTATAAGTCATCTCGTGTATGCTTTGCAACATTTCGACGTATGCACGGGAACGCACGATTTCGTTGACGTATTATGCGAATGTTACGGTGATGATAATAATAGAAAATTGTTGAAGAAACATCTCAAATCATTCATCAAAGTTAACGATCCTCCGGTGTACGTTTTGGCAGATATCAAAGAAAAGCTCCGCGAAATTGTCGATCAATACAAATACGTTTACGACATTAACGCTTTCGTTCCCAATATCGCTGAAGATCGATCGCCCGTAGATTATGCTATGCGATTGACGGGAGTGAAACCTACAAAATTGAACGAGCTAAGAACTCGCCTGTCAAACGGCAATTTCGACTAGTACCGATCGGTCGTACGACGATACGTCAGGGTGGCCGTAGCACACAACTCATTCGATATGTCGTCGAATAACCAGACATCATCATCATCATCGTCGTCGTCAACAGCAGCAGCAGCAGCAGCAGCAGCATCGTTCTGGTCATCGTTAGCATATACCAGAGATGTCGAGGATTACCTATTAGCAAACATCTCTACAGCCTTTTGCCCGTATTGTCTTCAATATTTTTGTTACTGTGAAACGTCCATAAATTTTCATCGATTCTTGACTATGCTATATTTCAAGAAATATTCAGGCCGGAACGAATCGAACACGAACGTCGCACTCGTCGTCGTCAACGGTGGTGATGCCGTATCAGAAGCCGATCAAAAAAAAATGTTGTTCGCAGACGAAGAGATGTTTTTGTCCGACGAAGAATCCGATCGGTCAAATCTGTCGAACCAATCGACGTTGACGACGACGACGACGACGACGACGACGACGACGACGACGACGACGAAAGCGGATAAAACAAGTAACCTATAGTAATTGAATGTATTTCACGTATAATTCGAATAAAAATGTTAGAAAATATTGCGATTTATTTTAACCCGTTTACAGCTAACGTGGCCATCACGAGATACGAATTCTATCATTACCGCGAGAAATATACGACAGCACATTCAAAAACATATTATATGACTGTCATGACATACAAATTTCACCCTTATTCGATTAACAGTTTCATTTCTAGAATCGTTCGATGAAGATCTCGAACGACAAAGTTTGTTCCTCACAAAATATTTCACAATTTAATTTCTCAAATGAGAACTACGTGCTGAAATAGGAACGATCGGTACGTTAGCAACTCAATCTTTTCTATCGACGTGTAATAAAGTTATGTATCGTTGAAATCGTCAGCCGATAAATTTTATTTGTTAGTGGGTATGCTCGATTCCATTTCGTGCGTGCAAAATACGTTCGGAACGAGGAACGATCAAAACGGTACCGCCCACCACTATCGAGGGTATAAGTACGGCTGCGGTACACATATCAATTCAGTTTTATCCGACATGCCGTGTAAGACATGTGGTGGATTAGACCACAGTCGCGTTTCTTCGGCCAAATGTGCAAATCGAATATTGAAGCAAAAACATAGATTCAGCACAGTGAATACTTGCACCGAGACGTTCACGATAAAACGCGGTTTTCGTAAGTTTTGCCGACGTCCAGAGTTACGACAGCGAATCGAGGATGACGTTTTGGAAATTTCTCAACTGACCATCGAAGCATCGTTCTACGTCAGTTTTCATTATACAAAATTGTTACATCGTAACGAATTTCCGATCGGACAGTTTTCCATCAGTCACCTACAAGATTTCTATTACCATCTCCAGGGCAAACGACAAAAGAAAGAACGCGTTGCGTTGGACGAAGAATATTTCGCTATGCGGCCAGATAAAACGTTATTATACGACGGCCGATTTCGATCCCACCTGATTAAGTCGTGTGCCAAGCAACACGAAACCAATATGAAAAATTGCATCACGGTCCATTTTTACGATCGACTCGTTCGATATTTCTATGAAAAATACAAGAAAGAGTGTGATCGAAAACGCTACGAATGGAAGACGATAGTTTACGACGAATTGTTCGCCTTCGTGCCACGTCACGTCGCCCACAGCCAAGAAGTTGCAGAATTTTTAAAAGATTTCCATTTCGACTATCACAAAAAATTCATCAATATAGAAAATGACTGGTGGAGTTTGGTACCGATCACTTTCGAATTGGGACGATGGTTCGAAGAGAGAAAGTTGAAATCCTTCTCGGCGTTTCCTGTATTTCCGTCTGGTCGAAAACATTTACTTTATAACGCTATGGCTTTGAACGAATTATTGAGTAGTGTAAAATTGCTGCCGGACAAAACTACTGCTCCCGAGTTTAGGAATGAAACTCCAAAATATTGGTGGCAATATTTCGATCTATCTCACTCAGTTTACGGCAAATTTGACGATACAACTATGCACATCGAGCCCCACAAGCAGCGGACGTCTTTCGCCATGAGTTTTTCCACCAACGGAATCGATTGTTCCATCATGATGAATAGATATGGGCGATCCACAATTCAACAACCGCAGAAAAAGAAGCGAAAGAAGACGAACATAAAACCCGAGACTACAGTGGTTAATTCCAACTTCACTAAATATTTGGGAATCGATCCGGGGGTCGTTAACTATATCGGTGCTTGCTATATCGATAAGGAAACTCGAACAGAAACCAATTTCGTGTTAAAATCGGCCACGTTCAAGGAACATTTCTGTAAAGAACGTGCTCGACGACGTAAACGGAAAAAAATGGCCGGAATCTTTGAAAAACGCCTGCTTGAATATCGCGAAAGTATAAACATAGAGAAAAAATTAATTGTTTCGCCGAAATGTGGTTCTAATTTCAACTCTCACGTGGAGTACATTTTGTATAGACTGAATTTCTTAGCGTCTAGTCGCGAAATTTACGCTACGCGGAAATATACGCGCTTGGACTGGGACTCGTACATTTCACGTCGTAAAGCAGAGGATAAGGTGGTGAATCAGTTATTGCCCGCCAAAGATGATGATGATGATGATTCCGTGTTGGTTTGTTTTGGAGATGGAACACTGGAAAAAAATTTCAGTTATGGCAAAAATAAAAAACCCGCCGTCGAAATGCTCAAACGAGCGTTTCATCGTCGACGCGATAAATGTCAGATTATATGTGTTGATGAATATTTGACCACTCAATCTTGCTCGAAATGTTTCGGTAAAATGCATTTGCCACCCAAAAACACGACCGTAAATAGAGACGATACGAAGCGACGACGATGTCACGATCATAGATTTCAAATTTGCCAAAAATGTAAAATCACGTGGAATCGTGACGTCAATGCTGCGCGTAACATAATTTTGGTTGGTTTGGAGTTAATCGATTATCGTTATAAAACGCCAGATGAATCTGTTCGTCTGGCGGAATTTCAAAATTATGTTCCGCATAAAGGTGAAATTCGTATCTCATGACGGCCAGGTTAGCTGTGAATGGGATAATTCCCACATTGGACATATTCATGTGTTTTTGATATCGAAAACATGGACAGGAAGATTCTTCCAATTTGTTGATGACTACTCGAAACAGACAGAATCTTCAAAGCGTTGCGTTACGTTAAAAAGACTGGCATTGCGAAGTATGTTGAAAACGCAGCGTCAAATGTCCAATTTTTATGATTACATCGATAGAATTGCGCTAGATAAAGATTCGCAAGACTTCTATAATAGGTACGAAATTGTGAAGTATGACTTGGTCGAAACGCTAGTAGAGTGGATAAAATGTCCGTTATATCGATTGACGTTTCGAAATTTCCATTATATAAATTAGCGTTTCGAATAAAATATTAACAATCGTAGCGTGGTTTTTTATTTTTGAACTATAGTCTGTGGTATCTCCATTTGGCGACCATTTTCTCTTCGATGTTGGGAATGGTGGGGATTATCAGACAATAAAACGGAGGATAAACGCGAAGTGTTTCTACATTGTGGTGGTTCTTACTAGAATTCACGTCAGACATGCGAGCGTCGTCTCTATCGTCTACGATGAAAGAACGCGAGAAACGTAAAAATTATATGAGAAAATGTGCGTATCTTCCGATGAACATGGTGCCGAACCATGTGAAAGAACAAATTACGTTCTTACGACAACATATCAAAAAAATTTCCTATATACATTTGAAGAATCGTGCAAGAAAAGTGTATTCCTTGATGGAGATTCCATTTGACCTTGCCGATATGTATGCTTCCTCGTGGAAGTTACGCTCATCAGTGACAAATTCTCCACGGCGACTGTTATCGTTATCGACGTCGTCAACATCTGGATCCTCCCCCTTGACAGTGACGAGAAGCAAAACAAGAAAAGATTTGACGAAATTAACGAGGAGAAAAATTATCCATACACTAATCGACGTTTGTTTGTGTTATCATCGAACAACGATCATTTACGCTTTGTTGATTCGATCGTGTACAGATGGACACGCCTTATTACCCACGTTACTACAATGTGAAGATCGATTCGATATCGTTGTAATGTGTGTGAAACGCATGTTTTCCGAGGCAAAATATTACAGAATTTCCCTGGAGCATCTGCTAGATTTTCTGTCCAAATTGAATGCTGAACATTTCCTAACAGATTCACATCGCCTTCAGAAATTGATCATGACATTCGTACAATTTTGTGCAGCCGATCATACGAAAACCAAATTCGACATGAATCCGATCTATAGAAAAATTGCTACCATCGCTGTTATATCGTTGTTGTCGAAAAATTACACCGATAATGTACAATCGAGAGCAGAAGATGTCGTCTTTTTGAACGCGTTGAAAGTTCTATGTTATCGTCGTAACCTGTGTTCCATTTTTGTGGCGATTTCGACGCTTTTCCCGTTTCTGTCAAGTCCCCACACACTGATCGAATCTCTACTATTTCCCATAGTTGGTTCGGAAGATGATTACAAAAAAGGAAAACATTTTTTCAATTCGTACATTAGACATATACATGAGTTCCTAATGTCACGAACACACACTGAACATTTTTTCAATTTTGTCACTGACTACTCGATACGAACAGAATCGTCGACAGGTGGTGTTACATTGAAAAAACTGGCAATGCGAAGTATTTTGAAAACTCAACGTCAAACGTCTAATTTTTGCAACTTTTATATTAATAAAATTGCGCTAGACAAAGAATCACAAGATTTTTACAATCGTTACGAAATTGTAAAATACGACCTAATTAAAACGTTGGTTTCCTCGATAAAACGGTTTAAATATAATATGAATCGGTTCAACGAGTCAAAAAGTGAGGAGGCGTATATTTTCCGTTTTGGATGTTGGCGTACTGTGAATGACTAAAATATCGACAATTGTGATATAGTTTTTATTTTCGCACAAAAATTGAATAAACATTACGAATCTCCAGTTAACGGCCATTTTCTCTTCGAACCTTTCCCTGTACACGACACTGGTCCTGGCAAATCGAACGGAACTTGTCGAGTTTGGTCATAGAAAGCTTTCCGTTCTTTTAGATATCGTCTTAACGACTGAAAGGTTGGCAATGGCGTTCGGTCGTTAGGCGCGTCCGTGAACGCTACTTGCTCGATCCCGAATTGTTCGTCTGATTCAGGCATGGTATATGAATACATATTCCCAACTGTCGTTTGTGGATAATGCGTAGTCGATTCAAATTGCATCATTCGATGATCATCACCACGTTGTTCGAATGGTTGTAATTGCGTCATTTGATGATCATCACCACGTCGTTCGAATGGTTGACGTTCACTCGGATCATAATCGATGGGTGGTCTGCGAACATCGAAATTCATCGGGACGGCATTCCAATTGAACGGTATCGCTTGGTCGAAAAATGGAAATGTGTAGTACGGCGGTCGATGATATATCATCGCTTGTTGTTGCGATGCGAACAATCCCGGTCCAACAGCAACGGTCGTTGTTACCAACGCAGAAACATTCACGTTGGGTCGAGTCATCACATGGAATTGTCCACACCGATCATATCGTTCGCACGAATTCGTTCGATAACAATAATTGCCATCGCCACATCCACCACATGGGAACATAACGACGGATAAGTTGTCAATGAGATTGTGACACGCGCGCGTATCCTATATGTACTCACACTCTCCACGCGTATGGCGCCGTTTTGTAGACGCGGTCGAAAGCGATCGGTAAATACCATTCGTCGTAGATATGTACATAACAACGCGCACGTAATAGCTCCCACGTCCGATCGTCGCAAATGGTGATCGAACTTGACTTCATCTCTTAGTAAGGAATCACTATTAGTATTATGCCATTCTTTTCCAACGATCGCTTACCGATCGGATACGAGTTTTCCACGTTTCAAGAATTATTTTTATTGTTACATCGATACACACTCACACCGATATATAGTTACGAACGACACTTGAAATGGCACGCGATCGGTCTCACCCTGGAATTATTCAGACGTCACAACGAAGATTCGTCACGACAATTGAGCGGCCAACACGGATCGCGCGTCGATAAGCACTTCAGACAGTCGCGTAACGTACTGCTGTCGTGGTTAGTTTATATTTTAGGAAAGCTAGACCGTGTCGATTTGGAATTTGAAATAGGATTGTGCGATATTGTTTGTTACGAAATTAGTAACATAACGGTGGACAGAACGTTAATCGACGCAACGTCGTTGGGACCGCAAACGCTTCCAATCAGTCGCTTGCGTATAATAACACCGTCGTCGATGGTGATGTCTGAGATGAAGGAAGATCTGTTAAAGCCCGTACCACTTAACCAATCTTTCCGTAAAATTGAAAGAAAACCACCGAAAGCCGGTAAATTATCGACGACGGAAAATGTAGGACTGGAAGAACGGCGGAAAGGTTTCGATACACAAAAAGAAATAAAATACGTCAGACTTTTTCTGGCATACTTATCGAAAGACGAACAGTTAACACAATTCAAAGAGGCAATTCAAGATTGTCACAAGATATTGAGCTACCGAAATACATATAACATTTCGTTTCCGCTGTCGGACAAGCATATCGACCGACTTGTATTACAAACAACTAAATCAATATCGAATCTGACGAAAGAATACAACGAATCGTTGGAAAGTTGAACGTAACAAAATATTTTCTGATGAATAAACTTTGTCCGCCTAGAATCTCTCGTCGAACGATTGAAACAGTTTTGTCTCGAGTGAAATTTGTTTAAATGAAATCCCACCGGTGGATTTCTTCGAGCTGTAGAAACTTTGGACGTAATTCTCGTTCGATGAATAAAACAGTTTTGTCTCGAGTGAAATTTGTTAGAACGAAATTCCACCGGTGGATTTCTTCGTGCTACAAAAACTTTGAACACAACTCTCGTTCGAAAAATGGAATCGTAAAATATTTTCTGGTGAACTATTGAACGTAAATCTCGTTCGAGGAATGAAACAATATTTAGTTGTCTATGTTTGGCGTGTGGCACATGTGAAACCCGAATGAAAAATCGCATTCTATACCGAATACCTTTCATTCGTAGATGTCATTTGGGTGAAATTCGAATTGGTATATAATGCGAGCGTGCTGACCGTGAATGTCAGTTACTTTTCAATCGTTCAATCGAAATAATGTCACAACCGGCAAGTGTTAGCGAAACCGACCGAAAGCGAGTGGTGAAAAAAAGACCAAAAGAAGATATTCCTCCTGTGTACGGAAGACCAGGCTGGGAGGATCTCTGGGCAATGATACGTCGCGACGACGAGCAAATCCTCAATTGGACCGACGACGAGGCAGAAGACGACGAGTTCGACCAATTATATGCAGATTGGTGCTTAAGGGACACGGATTATTCTAATACTCTGTCCACCGATAACGACAATCGACAAATTCACCGTATAGTGACGAATAATTCCAAAACTCTATCACACAACAGCAACAACAATAACACTGCTTCGATGAATAAAGAACCGGGTTACTCGTAAAGAATTCCATAAATGTATAACATTACGAATAAAATTTAAGCTAGATAAAATGTTTTCTTCCATCCCGCAAGCACTGATCTCAGTGATCTCGTGTATATTCCACCGGTGGCTTTCTTCGAACTACAAAACTTTGAACGTAATTCTCGTTCAAGGAATGAAACAGTTTTGTCTCGAGTGAAATCTGTTGAAACGAAATCTCACCGGTGGATTTCTTCGAGCTACAAAAACTTTGAACGAAACTCTCGTTCTCGAAATGAAATCGTAAAATATTTTCTGATGAACAAACCTTGTCCGTCTAGAATCTCTCGTCGAACGATTGATTGTTGAATTGAAATTCCACCGGTGGATTTCTTCGAACTACAAAACTTTGAACGTAATTCTCGTTCAAGGAATGAAACAGTTTTGTCTCGAATGAAATTTGTTGAAACGAAATCTCACCGATGAATTTATGCGAGCTACAAAAACTTTAAACGAAACTCTCGTTCTCGAAATGAAATCGTTAAATATTTTCTGATAAACAAACTTTGTCCGTCTAGAATCTCTCGTCGAACGATTGATTGTTGAAATGAAATTCCACCGGTGGATTTCTTCGAGCTACAATACTTTGAACGTAATTCTCGTTCAAGGAATTAAACAGTTTTGTCTCGAGTGAAATCTGTTGAAACGAAATCTCACCGGTGGATTTCTTCGAGCTACAAAACTTTGAACGTAATTCTCGTTCAAGGAATGAAACAGTTTTGTCTCGAATGAAATTTGTTGCAACGAAATCTCACCGGTGGATTTCTCCGAGCTGTAAAATCTTCGAACGCGAATCTCGTTCGAGAAATGAAATCGTAAATTATTTTCTGATGAACCAACATTGTCCGTGTAGAATCTCTCGTCGAGCGAATCTTCAAACTTATAAGTTCCTCGTCATGCGTACTAGCATCATCGAGAAACAGTTTTGTCTCGAATGAAATTTGTTGAAACGAAATCTCACCGGTGGATTTCTCCGAGCTGTAAAATCTTCGAACGCGAATCTCGTTCGAGAAATGAAATCGTAAATTATTTTCTGATGAACCAACGTTGTTCGCGTGGAATCTATCGTCGAACGAATCTTCAAACTTATAAGTTCCTCGTCATGCGTACTAGCATCATCGAGAAACAGTTTGTCTCGAATGAAATTTATGAAACGAAATCTCACCGGTGGATTTCTTCGAACTGTAAAATCTTTGAACGTGAATCTCGTTCGAGAAATGAAATCGTAAAATATTTTCTGATGAACCAACGTTGTCCGCCTAGAATTTCTCGTCGAACGAATCTCCAAACTTATAAGTTCCTCGTCATGCGTACTAGCATCACCGAGAAACAGTTTTGTCTCGAATGAAATTTGTTGAAACGAAATTTCACCGGTTGGATTTCTTCGAGCTGTAAAAACGTGGAACGTGAATCTCGTTCGAGAAATGGAATCGTAAAATATTTTTTGATGAACAAACTTTGTCCACCTAGAATCTCTCGTCGAACGAATCTCCAAACTTACAAGTTCCTCGTCATGCGCACTAGCTCTGTCGAGAAACAGTTTCGTCGCGAGTAAAATTTGTTGGAACGAAATCCATCGGCGGATTTCTTCGAGCTGCAAAACTTCTACAGCAGCGTTGACTTATAGTCACGTGACGTATGCGTGACGTATCACGGGGGCAACGAAAATTGTGGAACGCAACATCCAGCTCTCGCGAGAAGCTAGCGCCAAGTCTAGACAGTCAAGGGGGCTCCACGTACCCCCATAGCACCCCTGCACCCCTATATATATAATATATATATATATTATATATATAACCTCCGCGACGGCCTGCTCCTTCTTACTACTACGTTGTTCTTACTCTGGTCAAGGAGGTTTAGGATCGCGGGCGAGAAGCTTGCTGATTATATAGTTAATTTAGGGTCAGCTGAGTGAATACTCGATTCTCATTGGACTAGAGCCAATTGACGTCACGAAAATCCTAAAATCTACTGATTTCTGACGAAAATCACGGTAGAAGGGGTAAAATTTTGATCAGATTCAATTCAGAGTTCCGATAGTCAAGTCGATTGAGGTTAGATTGTACGATATTAAACCCACCCCATCCACAGATTTAGTAATTTCATGATATTCATCAGACATCTATGGTAGGTTCTACACTATATACGTGGCAGTTCAACGGAACTCCAATAGATGGCGCTCGTACACTCACTGCTACAAATTGATACAACATACCAATAGATAGCGCTCACCAAATTACCATAGTCAGCCCGTATAAAATGTTCGATATATGGCGGCACTTGGATGGTTATTGGAACGAATTTGTATGGTAACAGATTCGAAATTGTCAGTGAAAAATAAGAAAAATATTAACAAATCAATTTATTAATTCAAATGCGTTGAGTCAAATATCTTTTCTTGATGTTGTCGTTTCGCCGCAGGAACTGTTCAACCTTGTCCATGAGCCGTATGTATACCAGACGAATATGCGTACACATACAGGTTTCTGGGCCAGACTTAGACGATCAACCGCATTACATTTCGGTAGATGTTTCTGAATTTCATGGTCCAACCGAAATCATCTCACTAAGTCGCGAGTCACCAAAAAATAGTTTGAGGTTCACATGTGCATTTCCTTCTATCGTTGAATCTATTTTTAGATGTATCGGAACTTGTCCTCGTAATATGTACGCGGTCAGTCCGAGATAGAGAGGGTAACAACGCATATATAAGCGGAACAGTTGCCAATTAAATTCATTCGACAAGTTCTAATACAGCGATTCTTTCCAAAATATGGAACGTGCCGGTGTAATTCAATTGTTAGAAACGTTGGTGTGTTTGATTAACGTGGGATGGCATTTGTCGGTGACGAATCGTGAGGCGGTATGGGACCTGCTGAAATCCATACGAAAAATGGTGATATACCCCGTATTCAGTTTCGCAGAAATGGCAGAAATGGAACAGATGTTTGAAGAATTGGAAAGGTTAATATCGTCGTCTCCATCGTCGTCATCGTCGTCTTCGTCGCCAGTTCTATCAAGTCTCGATTCGAAACCCGGCCCTGATAATTCGTTGAAGTTGAACGTTTTCATCAATTTAAAATTTTTACATGTTTCGGGGGGAGCGAAGCATATTTTATCGTCCGGGATGTGTACGACGGACAAGGATTTCGAATCGAGCGGAAATCCGTACGACGTGAAGAACAAAAGTTCGCTCAGCGATACGTCGCACTTGATGGACCTGATCGTTAAATTACCCGACGCCGTTAGAGCCGTGGCGAGATTAGCGTTGGAAAAATCGATACGGGCGAGTGCCGTTCAATCGAATTCGCCGCAGGATATGTTGCAGACGCTATACCGTTGGCATGCTAGACCGAGGAAAATCGAGTTTATATCCTACAACGACGATACGCACATGTGTTATCTGCATCTCGTGTCTACGTCGGACGAGCCGACTACTTGTTGCGAATCGTGTAATAGACCGTTCGATTTGAAGATTGAGGATGCCTTTCGTACCGAGAACTATCGGTGGGTGTGTGGCGACACAGATAAACATTCATCGAATACAGATCGCGTCGTACAAATTTATCGCCCCGCGTGGTCCGTATTGAAAGTTTTTAAAATGGGAAGTAAAATACGGGCTACTCTTGTGCGTTCCAATACGGAGATAATACGGAATGTCGATCTGGATGCGAAGGGAGCCTTTGCTGAAATGGTGGACAACGAAATGATCTCGTTGACACGAATTCACGATTTCTTTGGGTGTTCGTTCGCGGGGTGTGAATCGCGATGGACGACGGCAACGGCTCTGAGTAGTGCACACAACACGATGTGCGTGTTTCGTTCCATCGCGAAAATCGTCAACGCGCGTTCTACAATTTCCACGTGTTAGTGATCGATTCGACGGTTTGTGTGCATAAGCGATGGCGAGAAGGACGAGATCAGTGGATTCGCATAACGAGGCTGGCGACGTTTTACAATACAAAATAGCGAAAGACATACATTCCGGACAAGGCGGAAGGGATATTCGTCGGATCATCCACAATTTTTTTTTCTATTTTATTGGCCTCAATAAAAGTAGCCATTCAACTAAGATTTTAACTTTATTTTAGTTATAATATACCTACTCTAGCTAGCCTAGAACGAGTGTTTCTTGATAAGCGTGTTACTCCCAAATAAACAAAATGAAAAAACAGGGATATATTGTCTTCTGTTTTCCAAGAGAAAATAAATATTCGAATCTATTTCTTATGCTCTACACTGCTCCCCTTCCTGTTATCCTCTGTTGGAACTGGTATCCAAAATTAATTGTGGTCGGAACCATATTCAAAATATACAGGTCTGCCGGAGCCTCTATTCTATCATTTCTCGCACTCCAGGTGACGTCACCTAGCTCGACCAATCAGCTTGCACTCGAATTTTAAAAAAGTAGAAGGGAGGCTCCGACAGACCTGTATACTCTGACTATGGTCGGAACTGCTATGACGTTCATAGTCAACGATAAAAACGTCCTCGAAATTCTAATGTTCTTCGCTGCGACGAAATAGCGACCGATGTGTCAGAATTCGACGAAACCTATGTTCCCGATAAGGCGGACGGGATATTCGTCGGAGTATCTACCCTTTTGTTCCTCGACCTCTATGATGCCGAAGAATAAAATTTGAATTTATTTTTTGTATTTTATTTTTCCCGTTCTCCTTGACACTAAACCCATTTGCAACCGACGTGACTGTTATGAAATACGAATTTCACCCTTGTATCGGAACGACGTACTACGAGGTTTCTGTGAGATTTTCCAGCAATCGATTCTTTCACTATTAATAACTCCCTTTCATATTTTCCGCAAAATCGAATTGCGCATCGGGAAGAACGACGAATAAACGTTTTATGATAAACGGACGTCGACTTCCGATACAAAACACTAGTCTAAAGGAACGAACGGCAACGCGGTCGTATTTTATGGCGTACTTCGAATCGTTCAAATAGAGTTTCATATCGTTCATGGGGACGATTGTGCGATTATTTTCCATATGATAGCGTAATATCGCTCGCACAACAACGATATCGTTTACCTGGAAAATTTGAACATTCATTTGCTTGTTGTTTGCAAAAGAAGAGAAACGCCACTTGAAATCGTATAGATTTTTTTCGTCGACCCAATCTACGTATCTTTCACATTCGAACAAATGAATTTCTTTAGTGAATCGCGACTGTAAAATTGGAACTAGCAAACTTTCGATAGCACAAGAAATCATTCGTACGGTATGATTACGTTTCAACATCGACAAATGTACGCTACAATCGAAAGATAGTAACGTATTGGAAAATAATCGGCCGCGGTTGTTACGACAATGTCGTATATTCGATTTAGTTACAGGAACGATTCCATCACCACCGTATGGCGAATAAATAATCGTTCCATCAGAACGAATAGTTTCGATCGATGGATATCCCGATACATTGAGAAATAGATATCGAGTACTCGAAGGTCGTTTACAATAATCCAGTGATTTTCTAATTGTGAACGCGTTTCGAACATGACGTTCTATCAGGCTGGGAAATCGACTCATTAAAACTTCGATAACGTTTTCATCGTTACCGTTATCATCATCATCATCATCATCATCATCATCACCACCACTATCATCGTTATTATTATTATTATTCCGGCCACGATCGATTTTGTTCAAGAGTTCTCCGAACGGCAGTAGTTCATATATGGAATTGTAAGATTTTACGATGCGTTGTGATGTTCGGCGAGAGAGGAACGATAGATATTTCTCGCCAATTAGATATAACAAAGCGTCTAATGTTCCGCCGTGAGGTGTCGCAACACATATTACAAGGCGGGGAATCGTACTGTCTGCTGTCCTTCGATTCCGATCCAAAATACATTCTGTATAATATCTAGCGATCAGCCCCCCGAAACTATGTCCTAATAGGACGAACCGACTCGTCGTGTCACGCGCTAATAGTTCGTCGATAAATCGGCTTAGACGTTGCGCTCCTATCACAACAGACCGTCTCCAATCGTAGGCGAACGTGACTATTCTAAAATGCGGACTTATTCGATTCAATCGTTCACGTAATTTAACAAGAAAGCGTTCATAAATATCGACATCGAATACGGTGAACATCTTTATGCTTTCGATTATTTCGACAATTACGTCTTCGTCGTCGTCGTCATTTTCTGTGAGTTCCAATGATTGTTCTTCCTTTTCGGAAAGATAGGTGACGTTACCGTTCGCAAACATATCGAATATCGGTTTATATGTAAAGCATTTTGGTGGCCATATTCGAACACCATTTTTCTCGATCGAACTACCTTTGAGTCCGGGTATGAATATCACGACCAGCATCTCTTACAGTGTGTGTGTCGTGAGTTTATAGGAAAAAGCGATCGATAACATGTTGTGAGGCAGATAAATAATAATACACTTTATGATACGAATAATTTTATTTTTTTTTCTCTCGCATACAAGTTTTAATATAGTTCGAATCTGTTGTATATCGATCGAATATTCGGGAGGTGGTTTCGATGGCATCTGCGGTAGTATAGATGGGGCCGGTGGATCGATACATCCGAAAGGAGGAATTCACGAAACTTTCGTATAAATTCAGAACGTGCTGACTATCTCTGGGATATAGCCGACCCGACGGATTATTAATGTTATATTTACCTCGCAAGTTCAGCGCTAACGGCAGAGTATTTGCGACGTAAGCGGTTTTTTGTAATTCGTCGAATCTCATCGGCGTCTGCGATAACGACGGTACGTTGTCGGTTATGAAATACGGTACGCGACCCGCGATACCGTATACTTTGTTGTTTCTTTTGATGGTACACGGAAAGTTTTGTTGCATTTGTAACAATTGACCGCTGGCACACCGTGAAATTAACGAACAATTATTAGCTACCACGTTGATGTTGTCGCCCGGCTTATCGTCGGGTCCTTCGACCGTTCGATAGCGCTTCAGATCGGTACGGGTCGTGGCCAGACCTTTTTGTCCGAAGGAATTTACCAATTTGACGCCGTCGAACGATTTGGATTTCAAAACGACCGTCAATTCCAATCGTCGACGTCTCTCACGTCTAGGCGAGTTACACGTAGTCGCCGCCGTCGTCGTCGTCGTCGTCGTCGTTTTATTAGAAACCGACGGATCGAACGAAAACGATTGTAGGGAAACGTGACGGAAAGCCTCGTGCAACGGCTGACCTCTCGTTTCACATTCACGTACCGCCTGTATTAACGCCTCGTCGGCGATCGTCACATAGAACACGTATAAATTTGATATTTTATGAACGATAACATTTTTGAATACGGGAAACGTTATATCGTTCTCCGAGTAAACGGTAGCCATGAGAAATAGTACGGTCAAAGCGTTACCTCGTTTGTCGCGCGTCGATACGTTCACCGATCGTGCGATCGACGGCAAATTAACGACGAAATATCCATCTCGTGGCTCGTCCAACGTAACGGCATACGAAAACACGCACCACAAATGTAGGTCCAAGTCGCGATCCAACACGTAAGCGTCCTCCACGTTCAAGCCGTCGACGTCACCAAAGGCGGAATTCAAAAAGTACATATTGCTGGCCGCCGCCGGTCTATGTACACGAGGCGCATTATCGAAGGAACGTTTGATGAGATCGAATCGATCGAAATGTCTGCGGTTGCGCGACAGTTCGTCCCGTTCGAACGCTTCGGGATCCACGTAGATTTGGAAATTCCTATTTACCAATTTAGCCAGAGAAATGTACGCTTTATTGGGTAGCGACGATTTGTAGGCACACACCGAAACGACTCTTTTCGGTGGTAACGTGAAGGCGGCCTTGTGATTGACGTATTCCGCGAGACTCGAACAAGGTAATACGTGGGCTCCGGACGGACTACCGTCGCCGCCGCCACACTCGTCGTCGAACGAATCGCAAAGAAACGAATTGGTAGTCTCTACTAATTTCTCGTATTTCGCGATATCGTTCGAAGTGACGGCGGCGCCGACAACGTTTCCGTCGTAAATTACGTATTTATAGAACGCTTCCAATTCCGAGCGAGATAGGAATACGTCGTCGCATCCGAATCGTCGGAGAACGCTAAATTTTCGGAAAGGAATACCCGCCACCACGTTGATACATAGGAACCGAGCATCTTCGTCGATACGTAATAGAATTTCAGCAAATTTGTGTACGGACTTTAATCGTTTCACGATTTCGCGATACAACGAAGACCGTCGTTGTCGTTCCTCGTGCGAAATTCCCGATACGTCGGCCCGTGCGAACGTTACGGCATACTTCGTCACGATATTATTAATCACGACGATCGTAGTAGCATCACTTCGACCATCGCGTTTGTCGTCGCCATTCGTCCTTCCCTTTTCGATACCGTTCGTGTATACGAAAAACGGCGACGGTGGACGGTCGCGGTTCGAAAGCTTCGACGATTCTCTGCCCATATAATCTAATATTCGCGCACCGATACGATCTTCGCAACCGAACGAAATTTCGACGGATTTATCGAATAGCATATTTTTGCCGGCCGTACTGATATTACCGATGCCTTGCGAACATATGTAGCCTATGATATCGTTCGGTACGTTTTTAGCCGACAACGAGTACACGTGCGTGGCACGGAGCTTTTGGCAAGTCATCTGGAGTTCCTGAAGAATGTGCAATTGCGAATGGATGGGTTGTACGAACAACGAATGATATTGGTCTTGTCGTCGATCCGCTTTGAATATAATTCCATTTTTGTACTCTGCCGATCCCATCTTTTTCGTATCCATCTTTTTCGCACCACCATCACCACCACCACTACCACAACCGCCGTTTTTCGAGCTGTTGTTGTTCCGTAAATTGCGATCGGTGTCGAGGTCGACGCGTGCGTTATCGTCGTTCCTTTCTCCGCACGAAAGATTATCCGCGACCGCGTTCGTCGTCACGTCGACGGCGGTGCTTCGTTTTCTTTTTCGCGACGTTCGATGTGCCGCCACGAACATGCCATCCGACGACGCTTTTATCGGAATTTGAGAATATCTGTCGTTCATATTGATCATCATCATGCGTTTATTGTAATGTTTGTTGTGTTCGCTCTTCGATTGTTCGTATTTTAGCGTGTGCGAAATACCCCAAAAGGTTAAACCTCTGAGAATGACGTCCCTGCAAGAAGCCATAACCGTTCCATCGAATACGTCCAATTTGTCCAGACATATTTGTACGGATTGCGCGTAACAAATGTATCGTTTATTCTTGTGACTGTCTATCGGTCGCGAATGTTGTCTAATTTGTTTCATGTAGGCGATTTGCGAATCGACGTCGGGATGAATATGATCGTGCCAAGAGCTAGGCGTACAACGATCGTAGTACAACGATAGCGTGGTAGCGTCCACTTTCGAAATAGTGTCACCGTCTCTGTTTTTACACATCAAGACTTCGTCGTCGTCTTTATCGTCGTCGTCGTCGTCGTCGTTACCGTTGAACTTATTCAACTTGCCCAAGTGGAATTTGTGACCTCTGTTGAAATCCGTATCGTACATGTAGAAAGTGCTCTCCTTTTGTATACCGACTTCGTGACAAATCATATTATTATTCACTTCTCGAAATACGGAATATTGTAAGCTTCCGTTCGACAGGAACGATCCGCGTAATATGCGATGTTTGTAACGATCGATTAATCCCGTTCGTGATAGGATATCGTGTTTATCGTTGTTTTCGTTCGTGCGTAAATCCGTCTTCTTCAAAAAACATCTCAACCGTTCGAATATGTATTCTTCGACTTTGGATCCGATCATAATCAGATGAATGTCACATTGATGTTGTAGCGAACGGTCCGTTTTCGTACAGTCGTCGTTGGCGTCATCTTCGATACGTCGTCCGTCTTGCATACACGCGGTATAAGAAATACCACGTTTGGCGAGCTGAGACAATATATCGCGATCGTCGGTGATCTTCTTCACACATTCCACGTCATCTTTCGTATTGGCCGATTCGTTTATATAGTCACGACGTATGCTGCGGGCATCAGTATTACGCGTGGTTCCGTCCGAACCGGATGCTGTCTCGTTGTCTCGTCTTGTAACAATTTTCTGGATTAAGGAAAATATCGTCGACGATCGACATATCGTAATATGAAACGGACCGCGTGATCTTTTACGCGGACAATCGTAAAACAGATAGTTGTAAATGTTCATTTGACTGGACGGCTGTGCCGACGACATCTAGTTATCACCACGTTCGGTCGAAATTGTACCGCGCGAAGTATCCTCGCCGGACGATAAAACGAAGAAGCTGTCACGGTCACCGTACGTGGTACACTGTGTCTATCGCGAAAAGGTACTTATCGTCCGAGTGCGTATGGGCAGATGTGTGCGATGTCGACCGATGTGTACCCGAAGAAAGACGACAACGACGAAGAGACAATTTCCGATGAAGATTACGATACTTGGAATATAGACGATATCGATCGTCAGCAAATCGACCATTCGACGTTGCACTACATGTTAGATGTTTCGTTAGATAGCAATTACAACACCAAGAAGAACACGTTCGATATCAAATTTATCGATGGGGAATTAAAGTTAAAACGCTTGACGTTGGCCGCGGTCAACGTGCCGATTTACGTGATGATAAGTAGCGAATGCGTCACAGATAAAGTACGATGCTCCGCACGCGGTGGGATCGCGGACTGCGATAAGGATAAGGATGACGACGACGACGACGACGACGACAACGATGACGACGGCTTGTCACCTTTCGATATCGTTCGCATTAAATGTGCTCGCTTGGAGAAAATTCTACGTAACCTTTTTCGTCCGTTCAAATGTTCGTTGAAAAATACGGGATTGTCGATGCACGCGTTGAATTCCTCCTTGTACGAATTGCTGATCAGACATAAGCCTCATTATCGACACGGAATTTTGTTCAGGCTAGATATTCTCGCTAGTTTGGCAGATGACGGTGGCGACGGCGACCCCTCCGCATCGAAAAAACCGTTCGACGGTGGAAAAACGTCTCGGAGTAAATCAGACGCGGACAACGAAGATCGTATCAAATACAGACCGTCGACGTTGCCTGAGCGTTCTCGGGTGCTAAAATTCTTGTTGGAAAACGCCATGACGCACGCCGACCTATATGCGATATCTTCGTTGAACGAGGACCCGCGGCAAGTGTTCCGATATAATTTGCTAACGAACATGATCGAAGATTATAACGATGGCGGATTGCCCATCGTCGAATACGAATTTCACCGCATGGACAACGCGTTACCCGTGCATGCCATAACGGAATCCATCATATCTAGATCGCCGCATTTCTGGGCTTATTGGACTCACAACGGATACATATTCAAGAACTGTCAGGCCGACGACGTGAATTCGCAGCGACGACGAGCGCTATGTCAAAAGAACGAACTTTGTCAACCGCTCTTACATTTGCCCACGTGTGTCGTACGAATAGACGGAGGACGAGCCGGTGGACACGGGAAATATTTGTCACCGATCGACACTATATGTGTTTTGAGTTTGGTTCCGAAAATTGTCGAAACGACGGCTGCGACCGTCACGACGTCAAGTCACCCTCGTCGCAAACATAATAGTTATTTCGTGTACGTTTATAGTCGTAAACCGCCGGGCGCCGAATGCGATGACGGCGACGACGACGACGACGACGATACCAGCGAGTTTTATAAACGAACGTTGTGCAATCTCGTGGAGAAGTTATACGGAAAAAATAGTAGAAGATGCGGTGACGTGTCGGACGTGTGTATCGAATTTCTACGTTTCGATTCGGAATCAATAATGCTCACGAAATTCGTCGCGGAAATGTCCAAAATATGTTTGATCCCGTCGGACGTGACGTTGCACACTCTCGTCGGATACGATATGTATCGGACGGTATGGCTACCGATAATGGGTAGACTGATGGATTTAAAATTGTTCGACGTTATGGGCGAGTTTATATCGATGAACGTGTTTAGCGGACAGCCGTCGTTCGATTCGAACTCGATGACGTTCGACTTGAACGTGTCGTTGCCCATGTTATTGCCAACACATTTCGATCGCACCGTCGATATGGTACGATTCGATTCGGAACGTTTGTTACGCGACGTACGCTATCCGAAAGAGGCTGCCGAGGAATACAGAAAAATCTTCCGCAAACGCCATAGCGAAAAATCGATAGAGTCTACTGCCGTCGAGAACGGTTGGATCGATTTAATCAAAACCGTTTTCGAAGTGACCGTTTTAGAATATATCTGGAGCGATTTCGACGTTCGTAAATTCATGTTGTTCGTCTCGGAATTGTTGAATACGTCGATCGGAGACGTGTTTGGATATTCCGTCGACGGGAATTACGACGGAGCGTTGTTGTCGTCGTCGTCGGCGTCGTCGTATAAAACGTGTCGTGCGTTTCGAAATCGAATCGTGAGACACTTACAAAATTTCGTACATTACGAATGTCTGCGATACGGACGATACGAATCGAAGAGTTTCCTATCGAACATTATCGATAATTATCGCGGTAACGTATTTTCGAGTGTGCCGTGTTCGTTGTCTGCGTCGTCGAAAAATAGGAATGTCGATGCTGCTGCTGCTGCTGCTGCTGCTGCTGCTGCTGCTGCTGCTGCTGCTGCTGCTGCTGCTGCTACCACAACAACTAGACGGTATCGATTCGACGAGTTAACCAAGACATATAACAAGTGTGCGAAACAAAAGGGAGAAATTATGGATGTTTTTCTGGCCGAGCAACGATTGTGTACTCCACCCGTGTGGAATAGGAAAAATTCACCGATACGAGGTTTGCGCACCTTGCATTTCGGTCGACAAGGATTGTGGACGGACGGAGACGGAAAGTATACCTATATAGAGATGAATTTCACCAGCGCGTACGGTTCGATCGGAAGCGTTTATAACGTATCTTTCGAAAATACGGCCGTCCTACCGGTCCAGTGGTTATTGACGAGCCTCGGTTTACGAGAAATACCCGACGGTCTCGATAATAACGGTGCCGACGATGTCCGATCGAACGATCCTTTCGCGGGCGTCGCGCGTAGATACGGTCGATGTGAAAATTCCGACCAACACTGTCACTATCTATTCGACATGATGTTCGTATCGAACGCGAAACGAGATCGGTATATGGTGAATAGTAAATATTTTCGTTTGTTCTATTACGATAGCGATAACTTGTCGGAAGACAGTAAGAACGATACGAAATCGGAATTTATTAATTTGTTGCGTCGCGCTCGTACCCTAATATCGAAAGACGATGAAGACGACGACGACGACGACGACGATGACGACGTACAAATATCCGGATTCGAAATTACACGCTTGAAACAAATACTGTCCGTGGGAAATCCGTCGAAGAATCGTATTATCGTCATTTACGATGGTGCCGATACGTGTTCGACGTTGAACCTGTTATTCTCCAAGTTGATCGCCGAACGAAGATCGTTGGCGACACGATACCAATACGACGATACGGTCGTGGATATAGATGACGATAACGACGATAACAGCGTCGAGGGTAATGATGACGAACAAAGGACATCGTACAACGGAACCCGACGAAATATCATCGATGAAAAAGTAATCGAGAAGATGATTATGCAAGGGAAAAGAAACGTACTGAAATTGACCACGAACATGCTATATGGGCTGACGAATAAAGAAAACTCGTGCGTATACTCGCCGTCGGTGGCTCTAACTATAACGATTCTATGTAAAATGTTAATTACCGTGTTGGTGGCGATCATCGAAAACTTGTGTCGACCAGATGTCGCGGCCGCGTTGTACGTCAACATCGATACCGTCATATGTCGCATTCCTAGAACGACGGAACCTCGCGTGAGAAGTCTTCTACAAACGACGTTCGACAAGTTCATATATGGTCGCGACCGTCCGCTAAACGACGACGACGACGACGACGACGACGATCGAAAGCAGAACGCTAAAATAGAACTTCGCACGGTGGCCGTTTACGACGCCATAATGATCGTCAATACTTCATCTCACGTGACCTTTTCAAACATCAAAAACAGAAGGCAGCAGCAGCAGGAGTTCACGCGAGACAAACGATCGCCGGTAAATTCCAACGATCTGTATAGAATTGACATCAAGTGTGGTTGCATCGTTACCAGTCAGTACGATTGTAACGATTTCGACGCTGACCACGATACCGATAATCGTCGTGACGGATTCGATTCGTCTCATGCTAACCCCGAGTATATTCCACACGCTATATTACGAGTATTTACTTTCATATGTGATTGGGTGTACTTTTCCGAGCGAGATTATGATAACAAGGCAATCAAAAACATCGAACCGATTCTACGTGAATTACTAAAGAAAATCTACGCGTATTTATTCTCGCTCCCAGAACAAGAACAATTCGTCGTGGTTGCTCAACGTTGTAACACCTACGATGGACTCACAGACGACGAAAACGTACCGTCGAAAAACGATAGGTCGTTCGTAGATATCGGCTGTGATAGAATAGTTAAGGACGCAGCACATGATCTGTTCGTAAACGATGATACTGCGGCAGCATCTAGCAGCGAATTTGTCTACATGTGGCCGATATTGATTTTACAGACAGATTCTCCTACGAATCGCGATGGGGCAGCTAGGAACAACACCGCTCACGCCGCTGCCAACAATCCGCAATTGGCTGGCGAATTTGGAAAATTCGACTTCGAGAAGATAGGTTCACGTAACAACAAACTGACCAACAACATATCCACAACGGTCACCGAAGAAAACGTTACCGTTAATTATTATTTCTTTCTCAAAATGTACCGAAAATTCATATATCAAATTTTTTGTCAATCGAATATCGTTCACAAATATATGACTACCAAAGGTAATAATTCCGAACGACGTTCGTTCAGTCGTATCTTCGACACTCTGTTGTTGCATACATTTATTGATGCATGTTTTATACACAAACAAAATAAAGAGTAATAAAATGATTTAAAAATATTTTATTTCACTTTTCACACCATATCCACTACCTCTAACGCCAATGTGATTGGACTGTCATGTTTGCGATAGAATATCAAAAAGCAATGTTCCTCGTCATGCGCGCTAGCTCCATCGAGAAACAGTTTTGTCTCGAATGAAATTTGTTGAAACGAAATCTCACCGGTGGATTTCTTCGAGCTGCAAAATCTTTGAACGTGAATCTCGTTCGAGAAATGAAATCGTAAAATATTTTCTGATGAACAAACTTTGTCCGCCTAGAATCTCTCGTCGAACGATTGGTTGTTGAAACGAAATTCCACCGGTGAATTTCTTAGAGCTACAAAAAGTTTGAACGCAACTTCCGTTCTAGGAATGAAACAGTTTTGTCTCGAATGAAATTTGTTGAAACGAAATCTCATCGGTGGATTTCTCCGAGCTGCAAAATCTTGGAACGTGAATCTCGTTCGAAAAATGAAACCGTAAAATATTTTCTGATGAATAAACTTTGTCCGCGTAGAATTTCTCGTCGAACAAATTTCCAAACTCACAAGTTCCTCGTCATGCGCACTAGCTCCATCGAGAAACAGTTTTGTCTCGAATGAAATTTGTTGAAACGAAATCTCATCGGTGGATTTCTCCGAGCTGCAAAATCTTGGAACGTGAATCTCGTTCGAAAAATGAAATCGTAAAATATTTTCTGATGAATAAACTTTGTCCGCGTAGAATTTCTCGTCGAACAAATTTCCAAACTCACAAGTTCCTCGTCATGCGCACTAGCTCCATCGAGAAACAGTTTTGTCTCGAATGAAATTTGTTGAAACGAAATCTCACCGGTGGATTTCTTCGAGCTGCAAAATCTTTGAACGTGAATCTCGTTCGAGAAATGAAATCGTAAAATATTTTCTGATGAACCAACGTTGTCCGCCTAGAATTTCTCGTCGAACGAATCTCCAAACTTATAAGTTCCTCGTCATGCGTACTAGCATCATCGAGAAACAGTTTTGTCTCGAATGAAATTTATGAAACGAAATCTCACCGGTGGATTTCTTCGAGCTGTAAAATCTTCGAACGTGAATCTCGTTCGAGAAATGAAATCGTAAAATATTTTCTGATGAACCAACGTTGTCCGCCTAGAATTTCTCGTCGAACGAATCTCCAAACTTACAAGTTCCTCGTCATGCGCACTAGCTCTGTCGAGAAACAGTTTCGTCGCGAGTAAAATTTGTTGGAACGAAATCCATCGGCGGATTTCTTCGAGCTGCAAAAACATTTGCAGTTATGACTCGTCATCACGTGACGTAGACGTGACGTATCACGGGGGCAACGAAAATTGTGGAAAGCAACTTTCAGTTCTCGCGAGAAGCTAGCGCCAAGTCTAGACAGTCAAGGGGGCTCCACGTACCCCCATAGCACCCCTGCACCCCTATATATATAATATATATATATATTATATATATAACCTCCGCGACGGCCTGCTCCTTCTTACTACTACGTTGTTCTTACTCTGGTCAAGGAGGTTTAGGATCGCGGGTATTGGCGCGAGAGATTTAGACTAAGCACTTATAGTGCAAATAATGTATTACCTAAGCTTCAGATTAAGAAACATGAGAACCGATGATGTGTACCCTGGATGACTAACTCGACATCCGTTGATGTAGATTACCTTATATGGTCATGAATGAAATACAGTGAAGCAATTGGTCCACGTATATCGTATGATCGAACATTGGAGGTATAAGAAGCAACCCGGACTAAGACAAGTCAGATTGGCATCACTCGAGGGAGAGCGATACGACCAGGCCGACTAGTTATTCAGAGTTATTATCATATTGTATTGAAGTATCCAAGTTAAATAAACAAGTGTATTATATTACGCCCAGTTATTGGCCTACTATACCTGACACCCAGAGTAATTAGTGGAATATCAGATCACCAAGAGTGGTTGTTGGTGGAAACTACGTCTATCCTGCCAATTTACAACCCCAGACATCAATTACTCTAACATCAGAAGTGGGATTACCTAGAAAATTTTGGAAATTTGCTGGTATGATGGAAGCTAATATGGAAGATTTAATGAAGATGTTTGCGAAAGTTGCTTCTACTGCCGTAAGAGAGGGAGTTACTTTGCCGATTTTCGATCCGAATGTTTGTGACGAAGGTGCAAGCCATTGGATTCGGGATATAGAAGGTTTGACTGAAGCCCTGTCCGATTCCGAAAGGTTGTCTAAAGTTGCGAGATGCTTGAGAGGAGCTGCAAAGAGTTGGTATGATTACTGGACTCCAGAAACTAGAGACTGGGGAACGTTCAAGCAAGTATTATCAGACCGTTTTCCTGCTAAATGCAATTTGTCAGAGAGATTATTAACAGCTGCTAGTTATAATTCAGATTTGGCTATTTCCTATTGTGAGTACGCTCGAGAAAAGATTTCTAAATTAGAAAAGTTTCCTTTGACTTGGCCTAACGAAATTTTGATTGATTTAGTAATTGGAAGTATCACCGATGTTTCTGTCAGACAAAATTTGTTCAGCGCGAATGTAGATACAGTCGGTACATTATTTAAATTGTTATCCGGCTATCCTAAACCGAAATCAACTCACTCTCGTAATGACAATGAACAACGCCCATTGAAGCGTCGTTATTATGAGAATAGAACAGCCCAAAATGATAATCGAGAAAGTAGTATGAATAACCATTCACGTAGAAATGATTCTTGTTTTTCATGTGGCAAGCCTGGTCACTTAGCGCGTGATTGTAACAAGAGATTCAAAAATAACGAGCCTACATCATTTAGTAAACCTAGAATTTGTTCATATTGCAAAAATCCCGGTCATGATATTGACAATTGTTGGACTAAGCAGTCGAAGGGAACCGCTAAAAAGGGAAATGTTAATATGATAAACTCTTCCAATATTAATACGTCTATTGTTGAAATTGATGGGAAACAATTTAAGGCACTGCTTGATACTGGGGCTAACTGTTCTTTGATTGCAGAACGCGTCATTAAACAAATCAATGCGCGTATAACAAATGAGCTGACGCAATTGACCGGTTTCGGAAGAAACGTAATTCATAGCATGGCAACGACAAGTTTGTTCACTGTTTTCTCGGATATAACAATTGAAATCAACTATTGTATCGTCGCTGACGAGTATATGGAATATGATTTGATCCTTGGCCGCGATATTCTCGTCGACGGGGTATCGTTGGTTTCCACTCAATATGAAACCAGAGTAGTTAAGCATAATTCAGATAAAAATATTTACACTTTGACGGTGAAAGAGAAATTGAATACTAGCCTAACGGGGAAATATTATGATTCTTTAGTTGCTTTATTGGATGATTATAAAGACTTTGTTACTTCTGGAAATGCAGTTTCACGTGTCACTACGGGTGAATTAAAAATCAAATTGAAAGAGGATAAAATTATTACCTATCATCCGTACAGACTTGCTCATTCCGAGAGGCAAAAAGTAAAAGAAATTATTGATGATTTGTTGAAAAATGAAATTATACGAGAGAGTATTTCTCCTTATGCGAGCCCTATTTTACTAGTAAAGAAACAAAATGGGACAAATAGACTTTGTGTAGATTTCAGGGGTTTGAACAAAATTACTGTCAGAGACGGATATCCATTGCCATTGATCGAAGATCAAATCGATAAATTGGGCAAAGGGAAGTATTTTACTTCATTAGATATGGCTTCAGGATTCCATCAGATTCCGATAGCCGAAGATTCAATAGAAAAGACTGCTTTCGTGACTCCAGATGGTCATTATGAATATTTGAGAATGCCTTTTGGACTTACGAATGCACCAGCTGTTTTCCAGAGAGCTATCAACAAAGCGTTAGGAAAATTGAAAGATACAATTGCTCTAGTTTATTTAGATGATATACTGATACCTTCTGTTAATATCGAGGAAGGGCTTGAGTCACTTGACAAAGTTTTGAAAGCATTGACAAGAGCCGGATTCTCTTTGAACATCAAAAAATGTAGATTTCTTGAGGAGAGTATCACGTATTTAGGCAGAGATATTTCAGCTGAGGGTGTTCGACCTAGCAAAACTAAAATAGAAGCTTTGATAAATTCGCCGGTACCAAAGAATGTTAAACAAATCCGACAATTTATAGGTCTTGCGAGTTATTTCAGAAAGTTTATTCCAAATTTCGCAGCCAAAACTGCTTGTATCACGAAACTCACAAAGCAAGGTGTTGAATGGAATTGGGGAAACGATCAGACCGATGCACGAAAATATGTTATTGATATATTGAGTTCACAACCTCTTTTGGCTATATTCGACCCAGAATTACCTACCGAATTGCACACAGACGCTAGTAGCATTGGTTACGGCGGGATCGTTATTCAAAAGCACGGAAGTATATCAAAAGTTGTAGCTTACTTCAGTAAACAAACTACATATGAAGAATCTCGATATCATTCATATGAATTAGAAACTTTGGCTGTAGTTAATGCGTTGAAACATTTCCGCGTATATTTGTTGGGAATTAAATTTTCACTGATCACCGATTGCAACGCGATAAAAGCCTCTGCAACGAAAAAGGATTTGATACCACGTATCGCGAGATGGTGGGTATATTTACAAGATTTTGATTTTGAGATTCAGTATCGGAAAGGAAATAATTTAGCTCATGCAGATTTTCTAAGCAGAAATCCCGTTCAAATTAACGTAATAAAACAGGGGAGTTGGATTGAAATAGAACAAGGTAGAGATGCCGAAGTTCAGAAAATGATAGCTAGTTTGGAAGAAAACCCAATAAATAACGAAAATTTAGTTTTGAAAGATAATGTATTGCACAAACGAGTAGACTATCCTGATGGTAGTAACTTTTTACTTTGGTATGTGCCAAGGCAAAGCATATTAAGTTTGTTAAAAATTCATCACGATGATATGTTTCACGTTGGTTGGGAGAAAGTATTGGCTAAATTGAAAGAGAACTTTTGGTTTCCGAGAATGAACAAGGTTGTGAGAAAATACGTATCACATTGCCTTACGTGCATTCTTTCGAAAAGACATAGTGGCAAATATGCAGGCGAATTACATCCAATTGAGAAGGTACCAATACCTTTCGATACTATACATTTGGACGTAACTGGTCCCTTCAAATCAAATAACGATCAGAAATATATTCTAGTTTGTATTGATGCTTTTACCAAGTATTGCCTTTTATTTCCGTTGACAAACATAGTAGCCGAAGAAACATTAACAGCCGTCCAAAATATCTTTAGCTTATTCGGAACTCCTACTCGAATTATTTGCGATAAAGGTTCGAATTTCACCAGTAGATTATTTATGAACAAAATGAAAGAATATAACGTTGAATTACATTTCATAACTGTTGGAACTCCGAGAGCAAACGGACAAGTAGAACGCTACATGAGAACGATTTTAAATATGATAGGTTCGATTAAGAATGTTTCAGAATGGCCGAGCGAAATGTGGAATTTACAGCTCACTTTAAATACGACTATTCAAAAATCCACAGGTCTAGCACCAATGCGTTTGTTGACTGGTTTAGACAAATCTACTGTGAAAATTAATAGTTTGATAACCGATATAACAACAAATTTGACTAGACACGATATAATGAAAGACCGCGAGTTAGTCAAAAACTCATTGAAGGAAGTAGCCTCGAAACAGAAAATTCGTTTTGACAAAACCCGTTGTAAAGGTTCTGATTTTAAAGTTGGAGATTATGTTGCATTTAGTAAAGAACACCGACGTTTGGGAAAAACCGACCCAAGATTCGAAGGTCCGTACATCATTAAGCAAGTTTACGAGAATGATAGATATGGCATCCAAATGGTTGGAAAGCAAATTGTTGTTTCAGCTGCAAAAGATCAACTACGTTCGTACACGCAGAATGATGATGCAGAGTATAATTTGGACTCTGATTCAGAAGTCGAATCAGCAGAGAACGCACCAGTAGATAACTAGAGATTATTTTTACTGTGAGTATTGTTTTAGCCGTATTGGCTGTTGTTTTTGTTGTTGTAGACCAACGTAACGGTCTGAGTTTTGAGAGCTTATGAGAAATTTTTATTAAGTTTAGGTTGTACAGACAAGCTGTTGAGCCTCTGAGCTGTGACAACGAGAGTTTTATTTTATGATTGCATAGACAAGCTAGTGAGAGCCTCTGAGCTATGGCAATATATTCTTCTGATTATTTTTATGTGTTGATTGCATAGACAAGTCGACGTACTGACCGCTGAGCTATGGCAATGTATGTATTATTGTTGTTGTTGGTTGCGTAGACAAGTCGACGAACAGACCTCTGAGCTACGGCAACATATTGTACTTTCCTTCCTATTCTAGTCGGAGCTCAGTTTAAGCGCAGCCTCTGAACTGTTGCAAAGATTCACCTATCTATACACAGTTAAACCAAGAGGGTCCCTGAACTGGTGTGTATTTCCTTCACGCTTAGAGGTAAACTAACATGAACTTGTGAGTCCCTCATTACCAGCGTAAAATCACGAATCCTACATCCTACCTTCCACAAGAAAGTTTATTTTGAGAGAGTTATTAATTGTGTTTGTTGCATGGCAACAAATGTTTGTTTTTAGAAAATCGACTCGAGGAGCGAGCCGAATGTCAGTTTGGCCGTATTGGCGCGAGAGATTTAGACTAAGCACTTATAGTGCAAATAATGTATTACCTAAGCTTCAGATTAAGAAACATGAGAACCGATGATGTGTACCCTGGATGACTAACTCGACATCCGTTGATGTAGATTACCTTATATGGTCATGAATGAAATACAGTGAAGCAATTGGTCCACGTATATCGTATGATCGAACATTGGAGGTATAAGAAGCAACCCGGACTAAGACAAGTCAGATTGGCATCACTCGAGGGAGAGCGATACGACCAGGCCGACTAGTTATTCAGAGTTATTATCATATTGTATTGAAGTATCCAAGTTAAATAAACAAGTGTATTATATTACGCCCAGTTATTGGCCTACTATACCTGACACCCAGAGTAATTAGTGGAATATCAGATCACCAAGAGTGGTTGTTGGTGGAAACTACGTCTATCCTGCCAATTTACAACCCCAGACATCAATTACTCTAACACGGGCGAGAAGCTTGCTGATTATATAGTTAATTTGGGGTCAGCTGAGTGAATACTCGATTCTCATTGGACTAGAGCCAATTGACGTCACGAAAATCCTAAAATCTACTGATTTCTGACGAAAATCACGGTAGAAGGGGTAAAATTTTGATCAGATTCAATTCAGAGTTCTGAGAGCGAAGTCGATTGAGGTTAGATTGTACAATATCAAACCCACCCCATCCACAGATGTAGTAATTTCATGAAATACATAGGACATCTATGGTAGATTTGATACTGTACACGTTGATTGGAAGTTCAAGGGAATTCTACCAGATGGCGTTTATCCGCTAACTGTAATAAATTGATGCAACATATCAATAGATGGCGCTCACTCACTAACTGTAATAAATTGATACAACATATCAATAGATGGCGCTCACTCACTAACTGTAATAAATTGATGCAACATATCAGTAGATGGCGCTCACCAAGTTGCCACACCGGAATTATATTACATGTCGAAAGATTGCACTCTTCACGTTACTCCGAAAGAATTGCATTACATTTCGGTATATATCTCCGAATGCTATTTTCGATTCGAAATCATTCCACTGAGTCGCAGTTCATCGAAAAATAGCGTGCGACTCACATGCTTGGTTCCTTGTATCGCTGGATCTATCTTCACAATTGTACATATTCTTTGGCGAACAAAAATTTTCAGCTAAATTTTGTTATGGAACAACTTCAAAGATGCAAATTCGTATCTCATGACGGTCACGTTGGTCGTAAATGGTTTAGATCAAGTTTCGATCATTGTAAGAATGGCCAAATATATCTTGCTACTCATTTGCGTCATCATTTTGAGTTTGACGTGTGTAATGTCTACCATATACGTCAAACTACATACTTTTTTCGCTATAGGATGCGATCAATTTCGTAACGCCACGCTGTTCAAGTTACGAACGTCGTACATTTCGTCTCGGAACACTAACGAAAACGATATTATATTTTCCGATTGTGCCGCCTGCACATTGGATAATTTGTCTTCCCTTCGCTCGTATTTCGACACGCAGAGCATGTACGATGATACAGTTACAGATTTTCGTACAGCTCTGAAATTGATGTGGAACATTAAAAGCAGAGGAGTTTTTTACGTATAGTCTACTATCGGGAAGAGAAAAAATATATAATAGTAAATATTATTTATTTTATATTCGTATTTCAACAAAAAATTAAATTTTCCGGGTTATTCTCGATGTGCCCCAACGCAACTGCCGCACTCAGGAGATGTTCGGTGGTGGCTCTGCTGGCAACAGCTGGGACTTCTTCGACTCCGATAGCTGCCTGGTGATGGGTGAACTTTTCAAACTCGTCGACGAGAAAATCCATTTCACCCGCTACACGTCTAGCGGTCGCCTCGTGATTAATATTTACGATCGAACTGACCCATGTGTTGTCCGACTGTCTAACGAATTTTATTCTGATCTTCTGCTCGTTCGACATTTTCACTCGATCGCTATTTATTACACAATTCGATTTTACGTATGTTCACGCGATGATTTTCAAACGATATATGACGACTAGCATATCCACAAAATATTTATATAGCAATTCGCTACGTTCGGAGGGGCGCGAGATAGTAATTTGAAACGGAAGAAATTGTATCAGATACGGAACTAGTTTTACATGTATTACTACAATTCGAATCTTCGGTACGACGACATTCAGAAATACATACTCGATCTATATGTAGGACAAGAAAAAGATCCACTAAACAGCGATCGTTTGATCATAATTTCTCCGTGTGTATAATCTTCGAATTCGTTAGATTCTGTCAGTTGTCGAATGGCCCAACGCCACAAACAAATATCGTGACAATCGTTAGCGTGTTTGTATCGAGTGACGAGTTTGAGTTTCCACGTGGGAAAAGACGAATCGGCATATATGTCGATACCGCCGCCGTTCGGTCGCATGTTCTTCCAGCAGATACAACACTTTGAAGATTCGGATTTATTTTGTCCGAGTGAAACATAAAAACAAGAAGAGTATTCTACTTGTAGTTTACTATTGGGAAGAACAAAAAAATGTATAATAGCTGAAATCTTTTATTTTATACGCTAACGAAAAATAAAATTATTGGAATCGTTTTCTATGTGCCCCAACACAACTGCCGCATTTAGTAGATGCTGGGTGGTGGCTCCTTCGACTCCAATAGCTGCCTGGTGTGGATCGGACGAAGTAAACCTCTCGAATTGTTGCACCAAATAGTCCAGTTGATTTGTCACATCCGATATACGTTTAGCGGTCGCCTCGTTGTCGATAGTTACGATGGAACTGACCCACGTGTTGTCTGATTGTCTTCTAAATTTCATACGGAAATGTTGCTCGGTCGACATTTTGTTCGATTACTTTTACTCGATACTATATTACTCGATTTTCTTACCACGACGTTCGAACGATATATGACGGCTGGCATATCCACGAAATATTTATATAGTAATTCGCCACGCTCGGTGGGGCGCGAGATAATGAATTGTGTTCATCTCGAACTGAAGAAATTGTAGCAGATACGGAACTAGTTTTACATGTAGACAATGTTCAGAAATACATATTCGATCTACATATAGGACAAGAAAAAGATCCACTAAACAACGATCGTTTGATCATAATTTCTCCGTGTGTATAATCCTCGAATTCGTTAGATTCTGCCAGTTGTCGAATGGCCCAATGCCACAGACAAATATCGTGACAATCGTTAGCGTGTTTACATTGAGTGACGAGTTTGAGTTTCCACGTGGGAAAAGACGAATCGGCGTAAACGTCGATGCCGCCGCCGTTCGGTCGCATATTTTCCCAGCAGATGCAACACTTTGAAGATTCGGATTTACTTTGTCCGAACGCTTCGGTGGACTCTCTGTCGCAACGTACGCTCGTTTGAAAGTATGCATATATTGTCGATATTATCGATGAAATCCACGATAAATACATCGTCCGTAATACGTCTTACTGTCGTGAGGGGAATCAACGCAGAAACCAGTAAGCCAGATGGACGTTGGAAACGATCATCGGTATGTCGGGCAAGTGATGTCGCACGTTCGACACGATGGATCGTAATACTTCTCTTATACATTTCGAGTTATAATGTTCGACGAATACGAGCGTGTACAGGCCGTTGTCGATAGAATAATTTGTCGACACGCCGATTACGTTCAACCGGCGTAAAATCGAAAGCTTCGGTAAAAATGGCAATATAACTTCGACGTATACGTTCCTTATGTTATCGTCGTCGTAATCGCGATATCGTGCGGAAAAATCGAACGGTCTCCGATAACAAACGACGTCCACGTCCGAAATCGTGTCCGCAAAAAACGGACAGTATTCTCCGTACGGAGTGTATCGCATAACGGCGGCGTACACGTGATTTCTTTCGAATATTCGCACGTATCTCGGAAATAAACCGTTTCCGGGATCGCGAATAAAAAACGATCTGATTATATAAATTTTATTTACGTGAATACCTCTCAAATAAATGGTTTCCAACTTATCTTCGATCTTTGACAATTTATAGTAATGCGTCGGTGATATCATCCAAAGTCGCGTCTTATCAATTTAAAATTTATGAATCGACGGAGTATCGCCGCCGGACGCTCTATCATCTGGTGGTGCGGTCTTGGTCGACGAAGACGATGCTTGTTGTTGTGTTGTCAGCGGCGAATCCAATAGATACGACCGTAACGCATACTTGAGAATATCTTTTATACGTGTACAAAATTGTTTTCGTTTGTAATTGGGCAATTCTACGAATGTCCACATTACGGTCGATATAAAAATACAAATAAACACGATCAACGTGACAACGAACAATTTCGAAATGAGATCCGGAACGAAAAACGACATCGCACAAGCGACCGTTACGCTAACGATAATTTTCAAGGAAGTTATCTCTTTATTCGACATGGGTGCGAATATATATCGATATACATCTCCTATATTATCGAGCGACGACGACAACGACGACGCGGTCGCTCGTGATTGTTGTTGTTGCGAATCGGAAGATGACGACGACGACGACGGCGACCGACTTTCACCTTCTTGTTTCAGGTTCGATGTCGACATTATATTACTTATAATAGTACGGGGTGTTGTGCTGTCGTCGATTCGACCAACGACGAAATCGACCCAAACTTGGGATAAATAAAAAGTTTCCCGTCCGTTTGGATCAGTCAAAGTCTGATCGCCGGTGTGCAGTCTCGGTAATTATCCAACAATGGGCGTTCCTCAAGTGAGAGACCTCTTAAATGCGATGGGTGATGACGTTTACCAAGAATGGAACGTGAATCGGGACTGCGGTTCGAATACGACGAGATGTATTTACATCGATGTTACCGGTATGCTATACGGAACCGTGATATCGGCTATAAGGCAAGAATTGCAAGAGCGACGGGAAAATTACGTTAACGAACCAACGATAGATATCGAAGAAACGATAGACCAATGTCGTTGTATAGACGTGGCAACCGACGTTATACTGAACAAGATATTTCCTATCGTACCTACAGATTTCCTCGATAATGTCACCAAAATCTACATCGCGGCTGACAACGGTGCGCCAATAGCCAAATACAGAACACAGCAAAAACGTCGTCTGAATCGTATAGTCGTACCAAACCGCGTTCGAGATCAAGTATCTGATGAATTTTTCGAATTGATCCGAAGATACGTGAAAGGTAAGGCTGTCGTGAAATACGATCGGCTGGATACTATAGGTGAAGGCGAAATGAAATGCCTCCGTGAAATTTGGTTAGATAACCCCGACCGAGCATACGTCATTGCGAACGACTACGATGTAGTGGTGGGTGCTTTTTGTATGCCTCGAAGACAGATACGTTGTATTTGGCCGAAACCGCCGAAAGAATCTGGCGATTACGATCCTCATTCGAGGCTTATCAATTGGACGTCGGCGGATCCTCTAAAACGCCTGTTGATCGTGTCATTTTTGAACGTGTACGGAAACGATTACGTTCCGGGTTTGGTAACAACGACGGCAAATATTAAAAGAGTTCTCAACGATATAGAGAATTTTTCCATTCCCGACGAAGTATTACTGAATAATCTATGCGACGTGGCCCGCATTCTGTTCGACACGACCGAATCATCATCATCATCATCATCATCATCACCGTCGTCGGTCGAGTGGGTGTTGACTTTGACGTTCGTCATTGCGTACGTTTATTGTTACCTATTGAATTTGCCATTTTTTTGCCCTCAATCTATCAAAAGAGCAAAGTTTTTGGACGTGTGGACTTCGTTCCGAGACGAATTGCGAGAACAGCGCCTATCGAAAGAAAAACCCGACATGTTAGACTTGAACGATTCCAGCGTACACGTTCATCGCAAAAATATCGTAATCATGTGTTTATGGTATCTGTGTTATTGCGTGAATCCCTTCAAACAATGCGGTGGTGGCGACGGTACCACTGGAGACACCGTCGCTACAGTTCACGATAGAAGTAATATGTTTTCCATCCCTATGAAAGAGCCGTTCCGGTACGACGATCCGAGAACCAAAATAACGTTCAATTGTACGGATAAACGGTCGCTCTTCTCGTGTGACTCGAAATGTATATGGAACATTTATGACATAATAAAGGAAATAATGTTGTAAACGATATTTTCATTTCTTTCCCATCTCCGTCGTAGTTATGAATATTTTTTGCGTTGTTTTGATATGTTCATTTCCCTGTTCACATTGGGAGCGTTAATAAAATATGGAACAAATTGGGATTGTTATATCAGCTCTGTTTCTCGTTGTAAATGTACTTGTGATTACCGAATATTCCGGGAGTACGTCGGAATACCGTATATATAAATTAAAGTTCTACCACTCATCCAGTCAGTCGTAATTCATCGTTCAGTTAGTCGAGTCGTGTGTGTGTGTCTAATATCGAAACGTGCAGTATGGGAGTTGATACACTAAAGTATATTTTGGATGCGATCGGCGATTTCGTGTTCGAAGATTGGAACGACAAAATCGATATCGATCCGCTTACAAAAAAATGTCTTTACATCGACATTACCGGTATCCTGCACGACGCGCTGCGATACGCCGTGATACAGAAGAAAGACGAAATCAAACGTCGCTCATACGATGATACGTATCAGAAGCAGTTGGCTCTCAGAAGATGTGAAGAAGAATTGTCGTTCACTGCGATTGCTGTCGAGGTATTTCGACGGAAGGTATTAGCTAATTTACCAATGGGATTTTTACGATATGTTAGGAAAATTTATATTGGCGCCGATAGACGTCCACCGACCGGTAAAATCAGATCGACCCAAACTAGAAAATTCTATAATAAAGTTGTGTCGAACCGAGTGCGGAATCGAATCGAGGATGCGTTTTTTGACGTGGTCAGCCAGTTCAAGGCCGACATGTCGTACGAGTTCGTCGTCCATTACGATCGATCGCAAACGATGGGCGAAAGCGAGTGGAAATGTCTTCGTCAAATTTGGCTGGACAACCCCGACCGAGCGTACGTCGTGGCGAACGAGTACGATGTCGTGGTGGGTGCGTTTGGCATGCCTCATCGAACGATACGTTGTATTTGGTCGGAAGCGAACGACGAACATGACGACGACAAGCGTGCTGCGTCGAAGCTCATCAACTGGACGATGGCGTTCCCGTTACAACGTTTGTTGATGGTATATTATTTGAACTTGCATGGAAATTATTACTGTCCTCCCGTCAATACGATCTACACGTATAGCATGAAAGCAGTGATGGTTGAAATTGGGTCGTTTTCTGTACCGGACGATGAGCTACGGGGACAGTTACGTGACGTGGCCGGAATTATGTTCGGGACCGGTGACGAGTCGTCGTCGGAGTTGTCGCCGCACGACTGGACGATAGCTTTGACGTTCATCGTGGCATATGTGTACTGTTATTTGCTGAACGTTAGAGTATTCGATACTGGGACGAATGCTAACAAAAATATGTTTTTTGATGTTTGGGCCTCGTTTCAAGACGAGCTTTGGTTAGGAAAAACCGAACCGGTGGAAAGTGATTATGCGGTTAAAAACTATATCGATACAAAACAGTTGATAGAAATGAATTTGTGGTATTTGTGCTACAGTGCGACCCCGTTCAAGCGAAAAACTACAAATATGTTTTCGATCCCAATACAAAACCCGTTCAAATACCACGATATTCGAAGCCTGACGATCAGCGAGTACATGACCAACGACAACTTGTTTTCATGTGACACGTCTTGTTTTCGACGAATATATCGGGCTGTTTGTGAACTTTTCTCGTTAAACGATTAACACTTATAATATTTGTATTGCTCTAGATAAAATAATAAAAATTAACTGTTGTAAATAGCATTTTCATTTCCTCCCCATTTCCGTTGTGGTCTAGGATGTTATGGATGATGGTATGACGATGAACATATCAATTTGGATATTCGATCGACGAGAAATTTCGGACCGAAAAATTTTGTTCAACTTAAGATATTTCACAGTTTTATTTAACCCATTCATTCCCAACGTGACTGTCATGAGATACAAATTTCACTTTTATGCGATTAACGGTTCCATTTCTCGAATCGTTCGATGAGGATCTCGAACGACAAAGTTTGTTCCTCATAAAATATTTCACAATTTAATTTCTCGAACGAGAACTACGTGCTGAAATAGAAACGATCGGTAAGTGCACGCAAAATACCTTCAGAGTTTTTGCTGCTTGAAAAAATTCATTGGTGGACTCTCGTTTCACCAAATTTTATTCGTGACAAAACTGTTTCTCGACGATACTAGTGCGTATGACGAGGAACATATTAGTTTGGAGATTCGTTCGATGATAGATTCCGGGCCGAGGAAGTTGTTGGTCCGGAAGTGTTTTACAAGTTCACTAGTCGAAGGATACACTCGCGCGCATGACGAAAATTATGGTAGTTTGAATATTCGATCGGTTACGATAATCATGACCAACAAATATTGTTTATCGTAAAATATTTTACAATTTCATTTCTGGAACGAGAATTACATTCAAAAAATCAACGACTGATACGTTGACGATTATCATTTTCTGGTGATTATTCGAATCGTTTCGGTAAATTCCTTCTCGCGGAGTGTTTACAAGATAACGAAGCAATTGGGATTATCGTATCAATATTATTTCCCGTTGTAAATCTACTTGTGACGGTATTGTTCGAACTAGTGATAGAGACGGAATATTCCGGGAGCACATCGGAAGACCGTGTATATATATATATGGGTTCTAGTGTTCTCCCAGTCAGTCGTAATTCATCTTCCAGTTAGTCGAGTTGTGTGTCTGTGTGTCTAATATCGAAACGTGCGGTATGGGGGTTGGCACACTAAAACATATTTTGGATGCGATCGGCGATTCCGTATTCGAAGATTGGAACGACAAAATCGATATCGATCCGCTTACAACGAAATGTCTTTACATTGATATTACTGGTATCCTGCACGACGCGTTGCGATACGCCGTGATACAGAAGAAAGACGAAATCAAACGTCGCTCATACAATGATACGTATCAGAAGCAGTTGGCTCTCAGAAGATGTGAAGAAGAAATGTCGTTCACTGCGATCGCTGTCGAGGTATTTCGACGGAAGGTGTTAGCTAATTTGCCAATGGGATTTTTACGATATGTAAGGAAAATTTTTGTCGCCGCCGATAGACGTCCACCGACTGGCAAAATCAGATTAACAGAAACTAGCAAATTCTATAACAAAATTGTAACGCTCGCAACACGGAATCGAACCGAAGATGCGTTTTTCGACGTGGTCAGCCAGTACAAGGCAGACATGTCGTACGAGTTCGTTGTCCAGTACGATCGGTCAGAAACGATCGGCGAAGGTGACTGGAAATGTCTTCGTCAAATTTGGTTGGACAACCCCGATCGCGCGTACGTCATATCGAACGAGTACGATGTCGTGGTGGGTGCGTTTAGCATGCCCCATCGAACGATACGTTACATATGGTCGGAAGTGAACGACAAAAATGACTACAATGTTACCACATCGAAACTTGTCGACTGCACGATGGCGTTCCCGTTACAACGTTTGTTGATGGTTTATTTTCTGAATTTGTACGGCAACTACTACTCCCCCCCTATTAATGCGATGTATACGTCAGACGTGAGAGGTGTGGTGAATGAAATTAGGTCGTTTTCTGTGCCGGACGATGAATTACGTGGACAGTTACGTGACGTGGCGGAAATTATGTTCGGGGCCGGTGACGAGTCGCCGTCGTCGAATTTGTCGGCGCGTGACTGGACGATGGCTTTGACGTTCGTCGTGGCATACGTGTACTGTTATTTGTCGAACATTCGAATATTCGATAATTGTAGTAATGTTCACAAAAATACATTTTTCGATGTGTGGGCCTCGTTTCAAGATGAGCTCCGACTAGGAAAAACAAAAGTGGTTTGGAGTGGTTATACGGTCTGCAACTATACCTATGCCAAACACGTGATAGAACTCAGTTTGTGGCACGTGTGCTACAATGCAACACCGTTCAAGAAAATGACAAGTATGTTTTCAATTCCCATCCAGCGGCCGTTCACTTACACTGACGTTAGGAGCCTTTCCGTTGGCAAGTACAGAGCGAGCGGAAACTTGTTTTCAAGCACCATTTCGTGTTTCCGATGCGTCCATATGGTGATTTCTGAACTTTTTTAGATTATGAAATAAAAAATTGTTTACATATCGGATTTTTATTCCTTTTCATTATATATTGCACACAATTTATCGATAATAACAGTCACAGGTATTGTATATTGTGTGACGATTTCGTTTCGTTGTGCTTCACAAACGAACGTTACGTTGCCGTAATATTCATCTGGGCTCGTGGCGTGTTCGTTATTGTCGTCGTTGCCGTTCACAAATGTGTTTTTGCAAATACATCGAACGTCGTTTGTGACATACATGCCATGGAGAAAAACGATATAGTCGATGACATACTTGGTTAGATTGGATAGAGTCTGGGCGTAGCGTTCGGGATGATGCTTGTTCGTTTCGAGCAGATAAGCGTATTCTGCCACTTCTTCTACGAACTTGTGATAGAATCTAGGGAATATGTGAACGAGATGTAAGGCGCCATTCGATTTTTTGTACGATTCGATCTGTCGTATACCGTTGTCGAGTATGCGATCGAACAGCTCTTCGAAATAAGTACGAATGAAATCTTTCCACTGGCCCGTGTCGTCTAACATGTCGTCGATATATCGATCGATCTGTTCCTTGATTTTTGTTTTATTGATAACGGTCGGTGCAGTTTTGACTAGAATCACGTCGAACAGATATTTCAATCCGTTCATGAACGTATCGAACGAGACGAAAGTTGATGATGACGACGAGGACGACGACGACGACGACGACGACATACTCTATGTATTCCGACCTCGCGCTCACCCTGTATAGTTTACTTATAAGATATCGTTGAGAAACATGTCGAAAATAACGATGAGAGATAAATCTACATATACATTTATGAATTTTATCACGTCCGCCGATTGGATCGATCGGGCGGAATACGTGTACGGCGACTTCAAGTGGACCATCAGAGAAATCGAAGTACCTATCAATGTTAGCAACGGTCACTTGTCATCGTTGTCGTCGTCGTCTGACTTATTCGAATGTACTTCGTACATTAACAAGAAAATTGTCAGATTACCTATACGATTCAATCACGATATAAGCGGATCGAAGCGTAATCATTTCAAACACGTACAAAGTCAATCGATAACTTCCATACCGACATGTATGATGGTGGATAACGACGTGTTTTATATCCCCATCGGGGATACGTGGGTTCAGGTTACGGTAGACGGTGGCATCAAAGCGGTAGTAGTCAGTTTATATAATAATATCGTGAAAGTTGCCGTACAATGTACATTTTACGGAAACGTCGATCTACCGTTCGGTCTGCCATTGTTCAATGCGAGTTTGGATAGGATCATCGGTTTCGTGGGGCGTCGTCTACCGAACGGTCGATATACGATCGATTCCGGTGCCAATATGAAAATCGTCAAACACGTTATATCCGATGTAAATTTCCCCAGTATTTATTTTATCGATTCGTCGTCGTCGTCGTCTTCGCGATGTCCTTCTAACGATAATGGTGTTGGTGGTGGTGGTGGTGGTGGTGTCAGATCTACGAAACGTCTCGTCGTCTATGGCAACGTAATAGCCAAACACGGATTACACGCGGGTAAAATTCGTGAGCTGGAACGTCAACAGACGAATTCGTTCGCCAACGTATGCCGACGTATCAACATAATACAAAAAGATGACGGCGTCGTAGTTACCGCGACGAACGGAAACGACGCCGATAGCGAAGAATTGGATTCGTTCACGTTGTGCAATACGCGTTTATGTAAATATTACGTACTACCACCGCCCGACGATGTTCTGACCGATAACGTCGCCGGTGACGGGGCAAAAAAAAAGTCGTCCAAAAAGTAAGAGCCGCGATATAGGATGTTATCGCAAATCGACGTTAACGACTTCGACGACAAAGTCTACGCCGACGTCGGACCCGTTACGTCTCCCGATACCGTCGCGCGAAATTCTCATATAGAATTGCCACCTCTGTCTATAACAGCAGCAGCAGCAGCAGCAGCAACATCTTTCGCGGAGAACGACGTTTCATTATTTGTCGAGCGGTCGGAATCTTCGTGCCCGTTACAACGACCCGTTACCGCCGCCACCGAAACGTTTCTGTCGCGAGACGATAACGAACGACCGTCGTACGGTTTGTTGAATTCCGTAAACGAACGGGAAGACGCTCAACGTGGAAAACGTCTGATAGACGACGTATTAATTCGCTTAGGCACTGTATCGGCCGACGATTTCGTAGTAGATCGGACGATGGTGACCAAATGGCTGGTATCGCGATACAAAAATATAATACATAAAATCGAGAAACCTATAGATCTGATGCACGCTATCGTCGAGTGTATCAGCACGGGTTTACGAATATTTTTGACAACGGAACAAGGCGATTGTTCCTATATCGATTCGGTGGAGATATTAAACGCTGATATTTTCTGTACTTGTAACGAATGGTTATTGGGATTCGTAGTAGAAAACGAAATACCAAAATTTACTAAGGATAACGTAACGCTTCCGATGAATCTAGACGAAGCCGACGACGACGACGACCACAACGATAACGGTGATGCGCGTAAAAACGCGTCGTCGTCTTTGTGTGACGCAGGACGAGATCGATTCGTCGCAAAATTCGATGAGTATCAGCGAATGATAGAGAAAATGATGACGGATGCTTCCGATTCGAGTAAAAGATCTGAGGAAGATTACGATTTGCCTGTTTTATTCGGCGGCGGCGGCGGATCGGACAACGAAGATCGGAGAGATACGATTAGCGTAGAGCGTGACATATTGACGGAACGTACGATAGATCAGAATATCGCACGAGAGCGATGTAATTTTCGACGTGACACGCAATCGCTAATAAACAATTACGACTTGGATTCTATAGCGGCGATATCGTCGTCCTCGATGACAGCCGATGGAATCGGAAGTAAACGTAGGGAAACCGGTAACTCGAACAACGTGAACGCTACCACCGTTAACGTTCTACAGTTGATCGTCGACATGAAAGAATTCGAATTATTGATATTTTTCCTATTATACGTTGATCGAGAGTCTCTACACGGTGACACGAATGTGATATTTAAAGATCGACCCGGTACCGGTGGAGCGCATTGTACTCTACAACAGCATAGAAACGGTAACACCACGAGCGCCCACGACGACGGCAGAACTCGGTGTTTCTCAGACCCCATCAGTACGGAGGTTAAAAAAATTCTACGATCGTTGACGACGAACGCTAATAGAACCGTCAAACCGACCGTCGTCGCCGCCGCTGCTGCTACTACCACCACCGTCATATTACCACAACCGCCACCAGCAACAGAGAGACTTGGAAAGAAACGTGCCCACTCGCAACGTCGTCCATCGAATCCGTTCTTCGATTCTACCGATCTGCACGATATTAACGAGAGACCTTCTGACGACGATGCCTCCGCTACCGCCGCCGAGGGAGTCGATTCGTCAATAACCGCTGGGTACAAACATACACGTATAAAAGAAATACTCGAATTTCTCACATTATTATATACGGATAAAATTCTCATCTCGATCACCGAATCTTTATTGATCGATACGCGCTTGTCTATATGGAACCGTAGAAACTCACAACAAGAGGGTACGTCGTCGTTTTATAAATTCGGTTTATTGGACGTGTTCAGTCCGAAAATTTCAAGAATTCACACGTCTTCTTCTGCTTCGTCGTTGTCTTCGAGTGCCGATCTTCGAGGGAAATACGATTCTCACGGGAGACAACCGCCAGTTACAGTCACGATCGATAATAGGGTCAACAACAACAACAACAACAACAACAACAACAATAACGACGACAATTCGATATCGGACAGTTATGAAGACTACAACAAAAGACGTCGCCAATACGGCGTACACGTTGGCAACCATAGTTAATATTACCGAGGGGAACGGTATCGTTGACGACACCGATGGCAGTAATACAAGTCGTTTCAGACACGATTCCAAGCTGAAAACGAGTAGTTCCAAGACAACTATGGCGACGGCACACGGCCGATCTGGAAAACCAACGAAACCACGTCGTCAATTGATGAAAGCACCCGCGAAAAAGCTATCCGTGTCGTGTAAACAGAAAATCGCCGGGACTGCATCGAATGCCGGTGGAAACAAATCGCTGTTCGGTCGTGTATTGCAATCGCTATCGATGGAGAGAACTGACATTGTAACGACACAAACGACTTCGACTTCGAACCACACGATAGATAATTTCCTACGAACCGGAGTAACTGTGCCATCAAAAATCGCGATAAAGAACACTATCGAACATCGTTACGATGGTGGTGACATCATTACCGACATCGATAGCAATCGTCGCTACAGGCATATCGACGTTCACGATAAAAATATCGACACGGATTTGACAGATTTCAAGCAAACGTTCGAAGATCGCAATAATACTCTGATTCCTGTCGTGAACGTTTTGTTCGAAAGTGTATACGACAAATGGGAATATTACGTACTACGTTATCTATGTGGTATGGGATACTCATCGCAACTTTTCTACGTAGATAGTTACAACGGCAGTGGTAGCGGCGGTGGCGGTCGCAAGAGCCACGGCAACGACGGTAATCTCTTTAGCACACTCGAATCTTTCAGACACATCAACAAAGATTATAATATTATCGTGACGTACGATAAATCGTGCAACAATAAAATGGGCATAAAATCGACGACGACGACGACGACGATGACAACGACGCAAGCGACGGTAGCTAGGAAGAATCAAAAACGAAAAATAAAAACGAACATCGGCAGCGAAAACGGGAATATTGCGAGTTTTAATAAATACGTCGGCGACAAAAATAATTCGACGACGACGACGACTACTACGCGAAATAACGACGAATGGGTTAATATACGTTTATCGATACCGTCGAGGGGAAACTGTTTGAATTATACGATTACCGATAACGGTGATCTATCGCAGTGCCACGGAACAGAACGGAATAATACACGCGAAAAATATGCCACCTATTGTATTTACGCGTTGATAAAACACATTCGCAACGGAAAAGACTACAGGCAATTGGTTACGACTGACGAGCAGCAGAGCGGCGAACGGATCCACGACGATAGACTCGTAATTATCAATTGCCAAGTGAAATCGGTTTATAACGAATTATTGTCGAACGTATATTATTCGAATGTTATACGATCGTATTTTGGTTCTTTAATATATTATCAACGGTATCTATCATTGTTGTTGTTGTTGTTGTTATTTCTTTTTTCCTTTATTCCTTCCTTTATTCGTTCCTTGCTCCCCAACTGAAATACGTTCCGATACACGTATAGATAAGAGATGATCGGAAATAGAAATTCCGATAATAATAATAATAATAATAATGATAATGTCTCTGCGAGACGTGTTGCAACGTTACGGGCCGAACGATTCGTTTATAGGCGCTACGATACATGGCACGATAAACGTAGGCAGCGATCCTACGTGGGACCGTTTGTGGGCAAACATGTTGGAAGTTTACTACGAGAGAGTCATCGAGCACAACGATAAACGTCGTTTTTATTGGGACGTTACGATCGCGGTGGCCAAGCAAATTATCTATCAGAAAATCGGCTTCGTCAATTTGCCTTTGCACTTACTACACAACTATAACGAAATTTCCAAGGAGGAATTTCTGAAATTGAAAACGATCGAACGAACGCTAAATTCGAATATCGATAAGTTGTTCTACACGTTCGTCGCGTTAGCATTTTCCGCTAGTACGGACTTTGCCGGTTACACCATGGACACGAAAATACTAGACTTGAGATTGAACGATATCAATCATTATTTGATCGATCAATCGGATCAGATGTACGCGATGTTATTCGCGTCGGGCGTTAATGACGAAGATGACGAAACTGCCACGAGCGTCGCGTCGTCCGAAACGAACGCGCGAGACAAACTGTACGAAATGCGAAAGTTTCAGATCGATAGTAAAAATATCATGGTCGCTAAGATACGCGATCTGTTCGACTCTCTATACGAACAGAGCATCACACAAGCACGGCGCCAGGGAATAAATTTGAACGTGAATAAATTCCAAACGGAATTATGCCCCGACGAGTTGTTACAATTCTGGACGAACCTCGGTCCGTTCTATTGGTTATGGTTCCATTTGACCGCGGGCAAATTCGCCAACGCTTATGACGATTTTCGTGCCGCGGCCGCCTCCCTGAAAGAACTGTTTCACAATTTCGGCTTGTTCATCAAGTGCGACTTGTGTAGAGCACACTTCGAAAGTATTCGATCGACGTTCGAGTATCGCAAATTGAAAGTCGACGCTCCGATCGATAATTTTCTTGTCGAAATTCACAGTTTGATACGATCGAGACACGACCGACTTCACGACGCCAAATTGCGATATCTGAATCCGTACGGAGATTATCGAGACTTGCACGCTCAACTACGAGAGGAATATAAAAAGTGGTGGTTGTAGGATACGAATAAAAACGCTACATTTCAAATCGTCGATACTCTTTAATTTTATAAGGCACGATAATTATTTCAAAGGACCGCTTCGATTCTCTCTTCTTTTCTCTCTCTCTCTCTCTCTCTCTCTCTCTCTCGATTACAGTTTGAAATGAAACCCTCCGGATAGATCTATCAGTTTGTCGCCCCTTCGTAACGTGTACGATACGCCTCGTTTTCCCAGATCGTCGAGTAGTTCCATGATGAATTCCGGTCGTCGAGTGGTTCCTTCGATTTTTCTCAATTCCATACGCAAATCGAACGTACGCACGAGAATCTCTTCTAGTAACAATTGAATTTCAGATCGGAACAATAACGGTGGTAAATTGAGAACGGACCTTGGACGATTTTCGTTCATATAAGAGGAAGACATGACGATGCGTTCAGGAGTACTTACGCGTTCGTACGAACCCGACTTACGCAACGGCTTAGATAAACTTATCGACGACGAAGACGGAGACACCGACACAGAACCGAGCCTTCCTGGCGATGAGGTTCCTATGGAAGAAGATAACCGCGATCCACCCGCAACACCAATGGGTCACCCAAACTGGTACAACGATCACGTATACATGGTAGATATGCTGCTGAGTAACGTGACACGCAACGTCGAACTGATCGAAATCAAACGATCTCTGAGAACGTACGAAGCGATATGTCTGTTCAGGTTCGCCGTAAATTTCAAGGGAACGTCGTGTGCCGGTCTAGTATACGGCGGCATATGCACCTATCATTGGCAATGTATGAACATCGGTTTTTGTCGCGTATCGAGTCGCGTACTGGATAACGTTAACGACGGTTCGTCGAAAACCTATCACGACAAGGTGACGCCGTATTTTACGAACGTGCTACCTAAAGCTACGCTTCCCATAGCACCGATCGTACGATCCATAAGTCGTAAAGATTTGACGAAGAACAAGGAAAAGATTATTTCGTTGATGAGTTCGTGTTTCGGCCAGACGACAAAAACGGACGAAGCGGAAGCGATGGCCAAGGGGCTATTGGCGATGATCACTTGCACCGAATCGCCGATATTCACGATAATACGCAATCAATGGATAGCGAATCAGATGGCGTGGGTACGAGGATTAAATCCCAAAACTATGTATCAATTGATAGATCAATCGGAAGGCAGCGATAAACATACCGTTTCGTTCGTAACGGTAGATCAATTGACGATATTCGATACACCGCTGTTATTGATATTGCCCACGTCTGCGGTCGTGCTGGAAGATAAAACTCAATCGTTTTCCGATCCCGCCAACGTGACGATGATTCAATTGACGAATAAAAAAGTCAACGTCGGAGTTTTCGCGATTTGCGGGCCCATAATATACGCCCCAGTTATCGGAGGCCAACAAAATAGCAATGGTGGTGGTGGTGGTGGTGGTGGTGGTGGTGTTGCCACTAACGAAATACCCACGATTCCACGTCAACATTTGATGACTTACGCTAAATTGGGGGGTGTTAGTCACGATACGCGATCGGTCGTTCTACCGATGGTGCTAAGTAATTTAGGAACGGCGATGATCGATCTGACGAACACCAGTCTCATATCGAACGAGGATCTGAAAAAATGTACGCCCAAATTCCAGTTAGTTAGACCCGATCCCGAACCGTTACCGTTGCCGTTACCAGATAATACGCAGTTGCAGTCCACATTGCCGAAAAAACCCCTACCGGGTGACTGGATTTTATAAAAGTAATGGGTGGTAAGACATGGACGAAATAATCTTATTACCATCTCCATCTCACGCTCGTTCACCCTCGAACGTTCACCGTTCGACATCGATGGCGTCCACGACGACAGAGAATAAAAACAAATCGGTATTACGCCACGCTCGTTCCGTAAAATTTTTTAACGATAAAAAAAACGGCATGTACAAAAAACAACGTCACAGCAAGACCGGTCGAATTCATTCGACTTTACCGACTCGTCCTTCACACGATACGGCCGATCACGAGAATTCCGCCGTCGCCACAAACGACAAGTCGACAAACGTGTTTTCGTCGAACGCGCACCACGGTGAGCGCGCTTTTCTCGCTTGTGTCACGTTCGTAATATCGGATGTCAGTTTGGTATTGACCGATCAATTCAAAAGGATATTCCCGTCGACGATGGATCTGTTGCTGCGTTTGAAGCGCGACAATTTCGTTGAATATTTCCACGATAATCACGTCGTTTTATATGCCAGCAACGAAACAGAAATTTCCCTAGCACGTAACCGTTTACCATCGTCGTCGTCGTCGTCGTCGTCGTCGTTGTCGTCGATCTTCGAGTTTGACCAATACGTGACCGCCACAAAGTACGATTGCATCAACGATCGACCGATTTTAACCCTACGCAAACATCTATTCCGTAACGGCCGGTCGTCGTTACTGGCCGGTCCGATGGTTTTGATCGCAAAATCGACCGATAACAATAATAACGTCAATCAATACGATATCGTGAAAGATATACGACGTTACTACGAATATGACACGAATCACACGCACGTCGTAGATGTCGATCGTGAAAGTTTGCTACGCGACATAGCCGTCCAACTGTCCACGCTGATGAAATTTGACAGACAATAAAATAAATATTACACACTAACGAATATGTACTTTTTGTTCTCTACACCCAACGAAAAACCTTTCTGCGTTTCAACTAACGATAACATCGAGTCGAACAATTATAAACGAACAAGTTATTCAGTCTATTTTTAGATGTACGTGTAGACGTGACAATAACACATATAAACGTATCACGTTACGTGAAGTCACCTGACGATATTCTTGTCAATTTTCAGTATAAAAGGCAGCTGCTGGCACATAGCAGTCAGTATTCGATCAGTATCATCCGACTTTGAAACATCGAATCGTGTATTCCGCGTCATCATGAATATTTCCAACCGTACAGTGATTGAGCGTTTTTTAAATATAATCCAAGAATTAAAATTGAAGGAGTCCGAGCATATCGATACATCTGAGGCGACGAGGATGACGGAGAAAGAGAAACGTAGCGAGGCACGATCGGAAGGGTGCATCCAAAAAAACAGCGATCTCGTCGACGAAGCTGTGTTATGCGAAACGAAAAAAATAGAGGGCGATATCGGTACGTGGTCGTCGGACTCGTACACAAAGAAGGAAGAAGACGTTCGAGCGTGGCAAGATGCGTTGTATGGAGAAAATGGAAATCATGATATGGAACAATTGTTCAAGTCGTGTAAGAAAGGCAGCTATACGGATCTTGTCGACGCCATCTACTTTTTCGATACAGAATATCAGAACCAGGGCGAAAATACGATATATTTGGCGGTGGCGATGACGCGTGACGGATACACCACGCATCTGAACGGGGCGCCGTACAATTTGTGCAGCAGGAAGAATATCTCAGAGTTGGAAGAATTGGGTAATCTGAAAACCGTCAAAGAAAATCAATATATTCGCACGATCACGAATAAGCGTTCGGGTATGTGGGAGGATAAGACGAAGGAGGTATCGCCAGCTGTGATTGTCGACAACATCTACCGGTCGTTCTTATCGCGTCGCTATACGTCTGACCCTATCATCGTGAGCTGGCGCGATTCAAACGATACGGATTTTTTCGACGGACACATTCACACCAACAATAGCGACAGACTTACGGTGGACGTGGGTGGTGAATTTGCGAAAATCGAATGGTGTGCCATGATGGGATTCAAACGCGGTAAATTCGTTCGGTACGAATTATATCGTTTACCTGGAAAACGTATGATATGGTCGCACACGGTCGAAATTACCAATCAGTATTTCGTCGACAAGACTCACTTCACGTTCAACGATTACCACCGCGTATTAGGCTGTAGGGATAATCATGGGAAGTATGACGTTGAACAGTGCTGTGCTAACAACAGTAAAAAATTGAAATGTATATTGAACAGTGTACTATATTCGTTTGTTCGCAAGGAATAAAAAAAAATATATTTTCAACATGTTTTATTTTATTTCGCTCCCTGCTAATGTAAGTAATGGCTCCCAAAGACAAGCACGGTCGTAGTTACGAATCGGCCAACGATCGTGTATTGAATCGCGTTAACCTAGACGATGCGTATTCCTATTCCATAATGAACGTACTACGATCGTACGTAGATCAATCGGACCAGAAGCAAGCGCTTCTTTGTCGTCACGTACCGGCAGAATTGAAAGTTTCCCTGATAAAAGCTATCGAAAAGGGATCGTCGAGCGACGTGACGAATTTATGTCTACTTTGCAAGGACATCGATAAATTTTCTAGAGAGCAAATGTTCTATCAAGGGATCGTAATGCAATTTGTTGATCACGTAAAACCGACGGACTGTTCTCCCTTCTGGCAATCTATCATAAGCAAATTTCAGAATCGTTTGTCTACCATTCAAGATCGAGACGTGACGATGTTTATCGCGAAATCGCATTATATACGATCGTTGTCCGCGTCGGGCGTGTCTGTGGGCGACGATAAGATCACGACATATCTGGATAATATTCTGAACGTGGTTAACGGGACGTACAAACCAGATTTTCACAATTCCATCTTCAAACATAGCATAAAAAATATTTTTCAGAACGTAATCGTGTCCTTTGCCGATTTCGTGGTGACAAATATCGATTTATACATCGGTGACCAACGGCAAGCGTCACCTTCGGACACCGTTGATAATACGACGGACGGAGATAATATTATCGTATCTCAATTTTTGAGCAAGCGAGTCGAAACGACCGATTGGAGAAATAAATTAAACGATATTCGTACGAACAATCCGATTAACGTGACGAACGCTACGCGAAATTACGAGAACGATGATTACGACGACGGTGTGCGGTTTCCTTCCTCGCCATCATCGTTATCTTCGTCGTCGTCTACGTCGTCGTCATCATCGACTAACAAAACGGTAATAATTCATAGAGAACGTGATTTGATGTCACCGATACCGTCACCTTTGTTATCGCAGTCGTCGTCGTCGTCGTCGTCGTCGTCGTCATCGTCGACTAACGAAACGGTGATAATCCATAATGAACATTGTAAATTGTCACCGATACCATCGCCTTCGTTGTCTTCGGCATCATCATCATCATTATCAACGTCGTCTTTCACGTATCATAGAAGTGCCGGAGAATTCATCGTCGACGCTGATGTCATACAACGAGACAATGATGATGATGATGATGATAATGATTACGATCGTGCCGATGAAGATAACGATGGTTGTAAAGACAACGATAGCAGCGACGACGACGATGACGACGATAACTTGTTCGTTACGTTACCGTCGATCGTAATCACACAGAACGATACGAAGAACGATCCGTATTTGTTGTCTAGTTCATTTGTCACGACCGGGGACGATGAAATAGTCGAAGAACGCGACGGTCACGACGAGTCGTTCATGTTATCGTCGTGTCAACCGCCAACACCCATATCCAAGTTGAACGATTTGTTCGATATCGAAATATCGGTCGACGTGACGCCGCAAATAGACGACGGTGAACGCGCATCGACAGAAAATGAAGTATTGTCGAATAACGATAGCGAAAACAACAAAGACGACAACAACAACAACAATAACAACAACAACGACGATGACGAAAAAACCGATTCGGAAACGGCGACTGCGGTGGTAGTGGTGGCGACGGCGGTGGTGGTGGAGGAGATCGCCGTAGATGATAGTTGTTGATCGATATCTCCGTCTGACAGAACGAACATCGACACGGTTCGGTGTGCTCGTGATATCTACGATGACGAACAACCGATCGTACGGAAACGTTATTTTCCGCTCGCTAGATTCGGAATCTAGACGGTTCGTCCGTGAAAATGCCCAGAACGACGATGATATGGTATTACCGTTGTGTACGTTCGTGACACAATTGAAAGCGAACGGACGGTCACAACCTCGATCAAAAATATTAAACGAACGCCAATTGAAAACTATACGAGAATGTTATCATCTCACGATTCCGGAGCCGGGCACACCGTTCGGTATATTGTTGTGCAAGACGTTCCTAGAGCCCAGACAACAGGACAATTTCGACATTAAACGACCGAAATTGTTCAACGTCGAAGAAGGAACCAGTACGGATTTCTACTCGAACGATGCCTGGATGGATCCCGTCGAAAAATTCATGTCCATCGCGAAAACGGAAATGTTATTATCGATGAAGAAAAATGCCACAATTTACATGTCGTTCTTATTGCGAACGTCAACGATTCGCACCGTCGACGATTTCAAACGTAACATCGTCGAATACATCCTTCCGTATACCATGTGCGTACGTCTGATGAACGTCGAACCGTCGTTGGAAACTCCTCCGGCCGCTATCGCATCTAGACAGAATTTTTATTTCGTCGTATACGTTCTACCGAAAATGGAAACCAGTTTCCTACTTCGAATATATTCCATGCCAATTTTATCGTTACAAACGGAAGAGCAAACGGCGAACGACGATACGACTACAGACTACGAGCCCGACGTGACGACGTCTCGGCTGCGTCTAATTTTCACTAGCAACCGATCATATTTCAACGATAAACACGTGAACGTAATGAATTCGATGATATTTCTATATTGTTTCATTACCGACCGATACAAGCCCGACTTTGAAAATATCAGCGACGACATTACAAACTATATGGTAAAACTCGTTTCGATGATCAGTTACGAAATTGGAGGTTATTCGTTGAAACGTAACGGATTGGCAAAAAGTGGTGTCGGTCCGCTCGCATTCGTCATATCCGAAGCGGGTCTGATAGAAACGCCCAAGTTCACCGGAACGGCCGATTACCCGAAAACCGACGGGAATCCCGATGAGAAGATGCCGTCGTCGTCGCTAGCCAAGAAAACGTTCCTGATCGAGAGTTATTTCGAAAGAATATTTGTCAATTTGCCTCTGAAAATGGGACTCTTGAACGATGAAATGCAATTATTTCGAAACTAATAAATGATAATAAAACAACAAGCTTTTCATTGATACGTTTATTCGCACACTCGTAACAATCAAATGAGGATAGATCTGACCCATTAACAGCCAACGTGACAGTCATGAGATACGAATTTCACCCTTATGCAAGACATAATTTTGAAATTCCGTCAAACGAACAAATTCATCTGACGTTTCACAACGATAATCGATTAATTCGAGACCAACCAAAATGATGTTACGCGCAGCATTGACGTCACGATTCCAAACGATTCTACATTTTTGGCAAATTTGAAATCTATGATCGTGACATCGTCGTCGCTTCGTATCGTTTCTACTCATGGTGGTGTGTTTTGGTGGCAAAGGCATTTTACTGAAACATTTCGAACAAGATTGTGTAGTCAGATACTCATCCACACATATAACCTGACATTTATCGCGTCGACGATGAAACGCTTGTTTGAGCATTTCGACGGCGGGTTTTTTATTTCTGCCATAACTGAAATTGTTTTTCAGTGTTCCATTTCCAAAACAAACCAACACGGAATTATCATCATCATCATCTTTAGCGGACAATAACTGATTTACCACCTTATCCTCTGCTTTACGACGTGAAATGTACGAGTCCCAGTTCAAGCGCGTATATTTCCGCGTAGCGTAAATTTCGCGACTGAACGATAAGAAATTCAGTCTGTATAAAATGTACTCCACATGAGAGTTAAAATTAGAACCACACTTCGGCGAAACAATTAATTTTTTCTCTATGTTTATACTTTCGCGATATTCAAGTAGGCGTTTTTCAAAGATTCCGGCCATTTTTTTCCGTTTACGTCGTCGAGTACGTTCTTTACAGAAATGTTCCTTGAACGTGGCCGATTTTAACACGAAATTGGTTTCTGTTCGAGTTTCCTTATCGATATAGCACGCGCCGATATAATTAACGACCCCCGGATCGATTCCCAAATACTTGGTAAAACTTGAACTAGCCACTGTAGTCTCTGATTGTACGTTAGTCTTCTTTCGTTTCTTCTTCTGCGATTGTTGAATTGTAGATCGCTCATATCTATTCATCATGATGGAACAATCGATTCCGTTGGTGGAAAAACTCATAGCGAAAGACGTACGCTGCTTGTGGGGCTCGATGTGCATTGTTGTATCGTCGAATTTGCCGTAAACTGAGTGAGATAGATCGAAATATTGCCACCAATATCTTGGAGTTTCCATCCTAAACACGGGAGCGGTAGTTTTGTCCGGCAGCAATTTTACACTACTCAATAATTCGTTCAAAGCCATAGCGTTATAAAGTAAATGTTTTCGACCAGACGAAAATACAGGAAACGCCGAGAAGGATTTCAACTTTCTCTCTTCGAACCATCGTCCCAATTCGAAAGTGATCGGTACCAAACTCCACCAATCATTTTCTATATTGATGAATTTTTTGTGGTAGTCGAAACGGAAATCTTTTAAAAATTCTGCAACTTCTCGGCTGTGAGCGACGTGACGTGGCACGAAGGCGAACAATTCGTCGTAAACTATCGTCTTCCATTCGTAGCGTTTTCGATCACACTCTTTCTTATATTTTTCATAGAAATATCGGACTAGTCGATCGTAAAAATGGACCGTGATGCAATTTTTCATATTGGTTTCGTGTTGCTTGGCACACGACTTAATCAGGTGGGATCGTAATCGGCCGTCGTATAATAACGTTTTGTCTGCCCGCATAGCGAAATATTCTTCGTCCAACGCAACGCGTTCTTTCCTCTGTCGTTTGCCCTGGAGATGGTAATAGAAATCTTGTAGGTGACTGATGGAAAACTGTCCGATCGGAAATTCGTTACGATGTAACAATTTCGTATAATGAAAACTGACGTAGAGCGATGCTTCGATGGTCAGTTGAGAAATTTCCAAAACGTCATCCTCGATTCGTTGTCGTAATTCTGGACGTCGGCAAAACTTACGAAAACCGCGTTTTATCGTGAACGTCTCGGTGCAAGTATTCACTGTGCTGAATCTATATTTTTGCTTCAATATTCGATTTGCACATTTGGCCGAAGAAACGCAACTGTGATCTAATCCACCACATGTTTTACACGGCATCTCGACTGAAACTGAATCGACATGCGTGTGTCGCAGCCGTACTTATACCCTCGAGAGTGGTGGGAGGTAACGTTTCGGTCGTTCCTCGCTCCGAACGTATTTTGCGTGCACAAAATGAAATCGAACATCTCCACTAACGAACAAAATTTATCGGCTGACGACTTCAACGATACCTAGTTTTATTACACGTCAATAGAAAAGATACAGTTGCTGATGTACCGATCGTTTCTATTTCAGCACGTAGTTCTCGTTCGAGAAATTAAATTGTGAAATATTCTATGAGGAACAAACTTTGTCGTTCGAGATCCTCATCGAACGATTCGAGAAATGAAACCGTTAATCGCATAAGAGTGAAATTTGTATCTCACGACAGTCACGTTCGGAATAAATGGGTTAAATGAAACTTTGAAATATCTTATGTTGAACAAAATTTGTCGGTTCGAAATTTCTCGTCGATCGAATATCCCAACCAGTATAACTCTCGTCATGTGTACGAATGTGTCGTTCGACGAGGGAAGTTGTAAAATGTCTCCTGACCAAATTTTCTCGGTCGGAATCTCTCGTCGAGCGAATCTTATGTTCATCGTCATACCGAATAACATCATTAACTACAACGGAAATGGGGAGGAAATGAAAATGCGATATATGTGGAAACGTTCCTGATCGACAGTTATTTCAAAAGGATATTTGTCAATTTGCTTCTGAAAATGGGACTTTTGAACGATAAAATACAATTATTTCGAAACAAATGATAATAAAACTACAAGCTTTTCAATAATACCTTTATTATAATAAAATAGATTTGAACTGTCCGAGATTTTTGAATCTCGTTATCATCACATAAATGTGTTGTCCGTCGGCACCGGTACAGTCCAGGTAGCCGTCTTCTTCGATCGTCAGTCCCTGACTTTGATATGCATTTTCGATACAACTCAGATGTATCGGAAAACCCACGTGCTTGATCGGTGCTTTGTTGTATTGGATTCGTCTATCTACCGCTCCCGATCCGGGATACATGCGATAGTAACGATCGATCGATTCGTCCAACATAACGATACTCGTCAATTCACCATCGTCCGACGAGTATTCGAGTTTTATCAATTTCAATACGCTACCACTCGGTATTTTCGTAGCTCCCATGAAATTTGTCAACAAAGTGTACGAGAATCCCACCGCTAAATGGGTGAAATGTTGTCGCACAGACGACTGATAACGAACGATATATTTGCTTAGTATATTTACGTCGAATCGCTTGGACAATTGTCGAAATAGCGAATCGATCAATTCCCGGGTTATATCGTAACATTGTCTGTTCGAAACGACAAGAATTCTAAACGGTACTTTGAAATTCTTAATGGGTACACAATCGTCCCGCGATACGTTGTCCTCGCATCGTTCGATCATCTTCACGTACGTATCTACCAGTTCCGTGATATCGATCGATCTGATAGTGTTAATTTTATTATCGTTCACGAAACGTTTTAGTAATTCCTTCCGACTGTCCGCGTCTTTATTTCTATCCATATCGACGATGAATCGTTGTAGCTTGGAATCTTCAGACGAACGCATCAACTTACTCAATTTATATTCAAACACTCGATTCGATCCCAACAATTGTTTTGCGAGAATCACATTAGATGGCGGTAAAGCGCTATAAGTCAATTGTTCACGGCATTTGGTCAGATCAACGTTGTCGCCATAGACCCGGCCATTCCTCGTTTGTGCCTGAACGTCGTTCACGTACGTATATCTTGTATCGTTTCCACTCGTTCGACGTTCGCCCCGCGTAATCGTCTCCTGGCTACATGCACCCTCGTCGCTGTATGCGTATTCGTCGGTGTTCGTTTCGTCCAGATCGTAATTTGAGCTGCTCACCGTATCGAAATCGATCGGACCGCACTGATTTTCGTCACCGCACAGAATAACGATCGTATTGTGCGACGATTCGCACAATAATTTCAGTAGGACGAGGAAAGCGGGTGGCGACATCATCGTGTATTCGTCAACGACACACACGTAGAATTCGTCGTTTTTCGGTCGAACCATTTTCACACGTTTCTTTCTGCACTGACGTTGTTCTTCTAACAGTAACTCGCAAAAATCTAGGTAGCGAGTATCCGGTGTGAATTTCATCTGATTAACGCTTCGTCCGATAGTTTTGGCCAGCGTTGACATTTGTACGCAGTGGTGCATCGAATCTGGCGACGTCTGATGAACCAAACCACCATTATATGCAGCGTGATATTTGCACGTATCCTTGTAGAAATTGCACAGTAGCAAATGTTTCAAAGTGACATAATGAAAAGTACCGTTCACGTGTTTTTGTACGTATTTCAATAATTGAGTCTTCCCCGTCCCACCTAATCCGTACAATCGAACCACCGTAACGCGATTCTGCTTGTTATACAAATAGAACGGCGAAAGGCGACAAGACGATGCACGACTATTGTACTGTATTTCTTCGTCTTCGCTGCCATCCGTATCGGATCGAACGTATTTCCCGTCGAACGTTTTCGGTCGTTTCGTTCTGGTGTCAAACAAGAAAATTCCTTCTCGTTTTACACAAGATGTTGGGAACGTCGAAGTAGAAATATTTTTTTTTTCGTCATCGTTACCATCATCACGTTCATATAATTCACCGATCGAAATTGTATTCAACAAATTCGCAAATCCTCGTTGTTCGTCGTTCAACGTACACCACGATTCACATTCTGCATTAACGTTCCCCGACAAACACGCCATCATTTCACAACCCGGCACTACCTCACGCGTATCATAATTTTTATCTAAAAACCATCGTACGTCGTCTGCATAGTTCCAATGGCAAGAACATCGCGGACGATTTTCACCCACCGGCTCGTTTCGCCATAAATTTACAATTTCGTATTTTTTATTTTGATACGAGAAGACTTTCACAACTTTCGGTAGTCTCGACACGACGTTATCGCAGTCTCTTTCGATCGTATTGTTCTCGATCGATGATGATGATGATGATGATGATGATGATGTCGTCGTTGGCGTATTTTGATCATCGTCGCAGACAAAAGTGAACGTTTCAGCCATAACGAAGAATAAACGAATACATCGGTGACTGTACATTATAACGATATATATATACCACCACCACCACCACCACCTCCCTGTTCGGACGACGGTGATGTGCGAATTTACATATGATCGCGTTGCATGGTTTTGTCAAAGCGACACCTCAATTTCCTAAGAACGTTCGTTTCCCTCGCATGATTAACATCTCTATCGACGATCTTGTCCACGTCGGGATCATCTGCTGCCGCTAACCAACGATAATCGATATAAGCATCGGTAAGAGCCCACCATTCGTCGTTCAGACATCCTTCGTGTGGCGTACACAAAATGCTATGTATTAGATTCCCTTTGCCGAAAACGTTATAGCACGGCGTGGATGCGGTCGTATACATCTTACACGCGTCGCCACATCTCATGCGACGAGGACGTTTCCGACTCGAGCCGTTTCGTTGATACGATATTCGTATACCGTCCGAATCGAGGGAGTTACAGAACAGCGCGTACATTAGTTTCTGGATAGCACTATAGAATTGGATCGATTCCGTATCGAATTCGATCGGTCTCAATAATTGCCATTTGTCCGAAGTTATTCTGTTTATCAGTACGTCCAACGAACTGTTTTTCGTCGGCCATATATACGGTTTATTCGGAGCGGTGAGAGATCCGCCGACGTTCGAATGTAACTTGTTGACAACTTTTTCCAACCAGAATCGTTTGAAATTGTACACGACGTTCCAATATTCGACCGTGTTACTCACTACGTACGATAAAATATGCGAATAATCTTGCAAAGCGTACGGCGTCGACTCGATCACACATCGATTGGTGTTCATGTAATACGAAGAAACTAGTATCGAATCTATAACTTGTTCGTCTGTACTTTCGAACAAAGGTATCCCCGTCGAAGGATCGACACTATATTTAGTCGCTTCGTATCGATGATAATACAAAATCGATGCATTTTCTTCTCCGTTACTCGTCTGAGATTTCACCGGGTACACGTTACAAACGCGACGACCGATATTTCTCCTATATTTCTTATCATACTTCTCGTTCCCCAATACACGGGTGTATCTGTTTCTATCGTTGTTGTCGTCCTCGTTGTCATCATTCGTATCGCTATTATCACCGTGATACGATTCGTACAAGTACGGGCAGACGTTTACTTTGGACATCAGTCTTATTGTGCAGATCGAAGAAATCTATCGGTGGAATTTGGATTCAACAAATTTCACTCCAGACAAAACTGTTTCTCGACGGTTCGTTAGGAGTGGGATTACATCGAAAAAATAAAACATTCGTTGATACACGGAAGGATATATTTCAAGAACCATGTTCTATACCACAAACGAATACGGCTGCATTGCATATATATATAGGTTCCCCAGTCACGAACGATTCAGTTTGCAATCGTAGTATACAGCATCGAAATGAATTCCGTTAAGAATCTCATGGAAAATAATTCCTATAACCCATTAACTGCCAACGTGGCCGTCATGAGATACGAATTTCACCCTTATGCAAGACATAATTTTGAAATTCCGTCAAACGAACAAATTCATCTGACGTTTTACAACGATAATCGATTAATCCGAGACCAACCAAAATGATGTTACGCGCAGCATTGACGTCACGATTCCAAACGATTTTACATTTTCGGCAAATTTGAAATCTATGATCGTGACGTCGTCGTCGTCGCTTCGTATCGTCTCTATTTACGGTCGTGTTTTTAGGTGGCAAAGGCATTTTACCGAAACATTTCGAACAAGATTGTGTAGTCAAATACTCATCCACACATATAACGTGACATTTATCGCGTCGACGATGAAACGCTCGTTTGAGCATTTCGACGGCGGGTTTTTTATTTCTGCCATAACTGATTTTTTTTTTCAGTGTTCCATCTCCAAAACAAACCAACACGGAATTATCATCATCATCATCATCATCTCTGGCGGGCAATAGCTGATCTACCAACTTATCTTCAGCTGCACGCCGTGAAATGTACGAGTCCCAGCTCAAGCGCGTATATTTCCGCGTATCGTAAATTTCGCGACCAGACGCTAAGAAATTCAGTCTGTACAGAATGTACTCCACATGAGAGTTGAAATTAGAACCACACTTCGGCGAAACAATTAATTTTTTCCCTATGTTTATACTTTCGCGATATTCAAGCAGGCGTTTTTCAAAGTTTCCCGACATTTTTTTCCGTTTACGTCGTCGAGCACGTTCTTTACAAAAATGTTCTTTGAACGTGGCCGATTTCAACACGAAATTGGTTTCTGTTCGAATTTCCTTATCGATATAGCACGCACCGATATAATTAACGACCCCCGGATCGATTCCCAAATATTTAGTGAAGTTGGAATTAACCACTGTAGTCTCGGGTTTTATGTTCGTCTTCTTTCGCTTCTTCTGCGGTTGTTGAATTGTTGATCGCTCATATCTATTCATCATGATGGAACAATCGATTCCATTGGTGGAAAAACTCATGGCAAATGAAGTCCGCTGCTTGTGGGGCTCGATCTGCATAGTTGTGTCGTCGAATTTGCCGTAAACTGAGTGAAATAGATCGAAATATTGCCACCAATATTTTGGAGTTTCATTCGTGAACTCGGAAGCGTTAGATTTGTTCGGTAGCAATTTTGTACTACTCAATAATTCTTTCAACGCCATAGCGTTATAAAGCAAATGTTTTCTGCCAGACGAAAATATAGGAAACGCCGAAAAGGATTTCATCTTTCTCTCTTCGAACCATCGTCCCAACTCGAAAGTGATCGGTACCAAACTCCACCAGTCATTTTCGATATTAATGAATTTCTTGTGATAGTCGAATCGAAAATCTTCTAGAAATTCTGCAACTTCTCGGCTGTGGGCAACGTGACGTGGTACGAAGGCGAACAATTCGTCGTAAACTATCGTCTTCCATTCGTAGCGTTTTCGATCACATTCTTTCTTGTATTTTTCATAGAAATATCGGACGAGTCGATCGTAAAAATGGACCGTGATGCAATTTTTCATATTGGTTTCGTGTTGCTTGACACAGGAGTTAATGAGGAAGGATCGTAATCGGCCGTCGTATAATAGCGTTTTGTCTGGCCGCATAGCGAAATATTCTTCGTCCAACACAACGCGTTCTTTCCTCTGTCGTTTGCCCTGGAGATGGTAATAGAAATCTTGTAGGTGACTGATGGAAAATTGTCCGATCGGAAATTCGTTTCGATGTAACAATTTCGTATAATGAAAACTGACGTAGAGCGATGCTTCAATGGCCAGTTGAGAAATTTCCAAAACGTCATTTTCGATTCGTTGTCGCAACTCAGGATCTCGGCAAAACTTACGAAAACCGCGTTTTATCGTGAACGTCTCGGTACAAGTATTCACTGTGCTGAATCTATGTTTTTGCTTCAATATTCGATTTGCACACTTGGCCGAAGAAACGCGACTGTGATCTAATCCACCACATGTTTTGCACGGCATGTCGACTGAAACTGAATCGACATGTGTACCGCGGCCGTATTTATACGCTGGCGATTGGTGGGCGTTAACGTTTCGGTTGTTTCTCGTTCCGAACGTATTTTACATACATGAAATGGAATCGAACATATCCACTAACGACCAAAATTTATCGACTAACGACTTCAACGATACATAGTTTTATTAAACGTCGATAGAAAAGATAGAGTTGTCAACGTACCAGTTGTTCCTATTTCTGTACGTAATTCTCGTTCGAAAAATTAAATTGTGGAATATTTTATGAGGAAGAAACTTTGTCGGTCGAGATTCTCATCGAACGATTCGAAAAATGAAACTGTTGATCGCATAAGCGTGAAATTTGTATCTCATGACAGTCACGTTAGGAATAAATGGGTTAAAGTCGTTCCAGTGCTTGCGGGATGGGAGAAATTGAAAATTTTATCTGTTTTAAATTTTATTTATAATATTATGATTCTTTGAAATCCGGAACCTCTGCACAATCTTTGTATTTATTACTATAACTTTCCAACCCCCATTTACACATATCGCATTCATCTTGTGGTATTGGTGGTCCCTCCATGTGAGTTCGCCAATCGGGACGATTGAAATGAACGAAACATGGTAGTCGAACCATCAGTTTAAATTGCTTTGTATATTTTGATGGTATTTTATGCCATGCAAAAAGAATCTCCATAGAATCCGGTATTTTGAGTAGATACGATAACGGCAGAGCCGATATTTCGTCTTCTGTCAGTTCATATAATCGTTTATCCATGGTTTTCAAGCCAGGTCGACCGCTTCAACGTATCGGACTGATTGGACTATCCTTCACATGTTGCCTAGTTTTATAACCCATTAACGGCGAACGTGACCGTCATGAGATACGAATTTCACCCTTATGCAAGACATAATTTTGAAATTCCGTCAGATGCGATCCCGTTGAGGTAATGTAAAAAGCGCCATCTTTCGAAATATAATGCAATTCCGATGTGACAACTTGGTGAGCGCCACCTATCGAAAAGTTATATCAATTTGTTACAAAAAGCAGATGGACGCCATCTGGTAGAGTTCCCTTGAACTTCAAATCAACGTGTACAGTATCAAATCTACCATAGATGTCCTATGAATATCATGAAATTACTAAATCTGTAGATGGGGTGGGTTTAATTTTGTACAATCTAACCTCAATCGACTTCGCTCTCAGAACTCTGAATTGAATCTGATCAAAATTTTACCCCTTCTACCGTGATTTTCGTCAGAAATCAGTAGATTTTAGGATTTTTGTGACGTCAATTGGCTCTAGTCCAATGAGAATCGAGTATTCACTCAGCTGACCCCAAATTAACTATATAATCAGCAAGCTTCTCGCCCGCGATCCTAAACCTCCTTGACCAGAGTAAGAACAACGTAGTAGTAAGAAGGAGCAGGCCGTCGCGGAGGTTATATATATAATATATATATATAATATATATATATTATATATATAGGGGTGCAGGGGGTGCTATGGGGTACGTGGAGCCCCGTTGATTGTCTAGACTTAGCGCTAGCTTCTCGCGAGAACTGAAAGTTGCTTTCCACAATTTTCGTTGCCCCCGTGCTACGTCAAGTATACGTCACGTAACTGTGAGTCATCACTGCTGCAAAAGTTTTCGCAGCTCGAAGAAATCCGCCGGTGAGATTCCGTTTCAACAAATTTCATTCGAGGCAAAACTGTTTCTCGACGGAGCTAGTGCGCATGACGAGGAACTTTAAGTTTGGAGACTCGTTCGACGAGAGTTTCGTTCAAAGTTTTTGAAGCTCGAAGAAATCCACCGGTGAGATTTCGTTTCAACAAATTTCATTCGAGGCAAAACTGTTTCTCGACGGAGCTAGTGCGCATGACGAGGAACTTTAAGTTTGGAGACTCGTTCGACGAGAGTTTCGTTCGAAGTTTTTGTAGCTCGAAGATATCCACCGGTGAGACTTCGTTTCAACAAATTTCATTCGAGGCAAAACTGTTTCTCGACGGAGCTAGTGCGCATGACGAGGAACTTTAAGTTTGGAGACTTGTTCGACGAGAGTTTCGTTCAAAGTTTTTGTAGCTCGAAGAAATCCACCGGTGAGATTTCGTTTCAACAAATTTCATTTTAACAATCAATCGTTCGACGAGAGATTGTAGGCGGACAAAGTTTGTAAATCGGAAAATATTTTACGATTTCATTTCTCCAACGAGATTCACGTTCAACGTTTTTGTAGCTCGCATAAATTCATCGGTGAGATTTCGTTTGAACAAATTTCATTTCAACAATCAATCGTTCGACGAGAGATTCTAGGCGGACAAAGTTTGTTCATCAGAAAATATTTAACGATTTCATTTCGAGAACGAGAGTTTCGTTCAAAGTTTTTGTAGCTCGAAGAAATCCACCGGTGAGATTTCGTTTCAACAAATTTCATTCGAGACAAAACTGTTTCATTCCTTGAACGAGAATTACGTTCAAAGTCTTGTAGCTCGAAGAAATCCACCGGTGGAATTTCATTTCAACAATCAATCGTTCGACGAGAGATTCTACGCGGACAATGTTGGTTCATCAGAAAATAATTTACGATTTCATTTCTCGAACGAGATTCGCGTTCGAAGATTTTACAGCTCGGAGAAATCCACCGGTGAGATTTCGTTTCAACAAATTTCATTCGAGACAAAACTGTTTCTCGATGGAGTTAATGCGCATGACGAGGAACTTTAAGTTTGGAGATTCGTTCCACGAGAGATTCTAGCGGACAACGTTGGTTCATCAGAAAATGATTTACGATTTCATTTCTCGAACGAGATTCGCGTTCGAAGATTTTACAGCTCGAAGAAATTCACCGGTGAGATTTCGTTTCAACAAATTTCATTCGAGACAAAACTGTTTCTCGGTGGAGCTAGTGCGCATGACGAGGAACTTATAAAATTGGAGATTCGTTCGACGAGAGATTCTAGACGGACAAAGTTTGTTCGTTAGAAAATATTTTACGATTTCATTTCTCCAACGAGATTCACATTCAAAGTTTTTGTAGCTCGCATAAATTCATCGGTGAGATTTCGTTTCAACAAATTTCATTTCAACAATCAATCGTTCGACGAGAGATTCTAGGCGGACAAAGTTTGTACATCGGAAAATATTTTACGATTTCATTTCTCCAACGAGATTCACGTTCAAAGTTTTTGTAGCTCGCATAAATTCATCGGTGAGATTTCGTTTCAACAAATTTCATTTCAACAATCAATCGTTCGACGAGAGATTCTAGGCGGACAAAGTTTGTTCATCAGAAAATATTTAACGATTTCATTTCGAGAACGAGAGTTTCGTTCAAAGTTTTTGTAGCTCGAAGAAATCCACCGGTGAGATTTCGTTTCAACAAATTTCATTCGAGACAAAACTGTTTCATTCCTTGAACGAGAATTACGTTCAAAGTTTTGTAGCTCGAAGAAATCTACCGGTGGAATTTCATTTCAACAATCAATCGTTCGACGAGAGATTCTAGACGGACAAAGTTTGTTCATCAGAAAATATTTAACGATTTCATTTCGAGAACGAGAGTTTCGTTCAAAGTTTTTGTAGCTCGCATAAATTCATCGGTGAGATTTCGTTTCAACAAATTTCATTCGAGACAAAACTGTTTCATTCCTTGAACGAGAATTACGTTCAAAGTTTTGTAGCTCGAAGAAATCCACCGGTGGAATTTCAATTCAACAATCAATCGTTCGACGAGAGATTCTAGGCGGACAAGGTTTGTTCATCAGAAAATATTTTACGATTTCATTTCGAGAACGAGAGTTTCGTTTAAAGTTTTTGTAGCTCGCATAAATTCATCGGTGAGATTTCGTTTCAACAAATTTCATTCGAGACAAAACTGTTTCATTCCTTGAACGAGAATTACGTTCAAAGTTTTGTAGCTCGAAGAAATCCACCGGTGGAATTTCAATTCAACAATCAATCGTTCGACGAGAGATTCTAGGCGGACAAGGTTTGTTCATCAGAAAATATTTTACGATTTCATTTCGAGAACGAGAGTTTCGTTCAAAGTTTTTGTAGCTCGAAGAAATCCACCGGTGAGATTTCGTTTCAACAGATTTCACTCGAGACAAAACTGTTTCATTCCTTGAACGAGAATTACGTTCAAAGTTTTGTAGCTCGAAGAAAGCCACCGGTGGAATATACACGAGATCACTGAGATCAGTGCTTGCGGGATGGAAGAAATGGAAGAAAACATTTTATCTAGCTTAAATTTTATTCGTAATGTTATACATTTATGGAATTCTTTACGAGTAACCCGGTTCTTTATTCATCGAAGCAGTTCTTCGATTATTAGTGTTATTGTTGTTGCTGTTGTGTGATAGAGTTTTGGAATTATTCGTCACTATACGGTGAATTTGTCGATTGTCGTTATCGGTGGACAGAGTATTAGAATAATCTTCATATAATTGGTCGAACTCGTCGTCTTCCGCCTCGTCGTCGGTCCAATTGATAATTTGCTCGTCGTCGCGACGTATCATTGCCCAGAGATCCTCCCAGCCTGGTCTGTCGTATACAGGAGGAACGTGTTCTTTTGGTCTTTTTTTCACCACTCGCTTTCGATAGGTTTCGCTAACACTTGCCGGTTGTGACATTATTTCGATTGAACGATTGAAAAGTAACTGACATTCTTGGTCAGCACGCTCGCATTATATACCAATTCGAATTTCACCCAAATGACATCTATGAATAATATTACAACTAAATATTGTTTCATTCCTCGAACGAGAGCTACGTTCAAAGTTTTCTTATATACGCGTTGTTACCCCACTCTATCTGTAAATTTTTCAATACACCTTTCGTGTGACTGTAAAAATAGATCCAACGATACAAGAAAACGCGCATATAAGCCTCACAGTAATTTTCGATGACTCGATAATAAAATTCAGAGACATCTATCGAAATGTAATGCAATTTCGTCAGAGTAACGTAAAAAGTGCTATCTTTCGAAATATAATGCAATTCCGATGTGACAATTTGACGAGCGCCACCTATCGAAACGTTATATCCATTTGTTACAATAAGTAGATGAACGCCATCTGGTAGAATTCTCTTGAACTTCCAATCAACGTGTACAGTATCAAATCTACCATAGATGTTTTATGCATGTCATGAAATTACTAAATCTATAGATGGGGTGGGTTTAATTTTGTACAATCTAACCTCAATCGACTTCGCTCTCAGAACTCTGAATTGAATCTGATCAAAATTTTACCCCTTCTACCGTGATTTTCGTCAGAAATCAGTAGATTTTAGGATTTTCGTGACGTCAATTGGCTCTAGTCCAATGAGAATCGAGTATTCACTCAGCTGACCCCAAATTAACTATATAATCAGCAAGCTTCTCGCCCGCGATCCTAAACCTCCTTGACCAGAGTAAGAACAACGTAGTAGTAAGAAGGAGCAGGCCGTCGCGGAGGTTATATATATAATATATATATATATTATATATATAGGGTGCAGGGGGTGCTATGGGGGTATGTAGGGCCCCGTTGACTGTTTAGATTTGACGCTAGCTCCTTGCGAGAGCTGAAAGTTGCGTTCCACGATTTTCGTCGCCCCCGTGCTACGTCACGTATACGTCACGCGATGACGAGTCGTCACAACTGTAAAAGTTTTTGCAGCTCGAAGAAATCCACCGCTGAGATTTCGTTTCAACAAATTTCATTCGAGACAAAACTGTTTCTCGGCGGAGCTAGTGCGCATGACGAGGAACTTTAAGTTTGGAGACTCGTTCGACGAGAGATTCTAGCGGACAAAGTTTGTTCATCAGAAAATATTTTACGATTTCATTTCGCGAACGAGATTCACGTTCCACGTTTTTACAGCTCGAAGAAATCCAACCGGTGAAATTTCGTTTCAACAAATGTCATTCGAGACAAAACTGTTTCTCGATGATGCTAGTACGCATGACGAGGAACTTATAAGTTTGGAGATTCGTTCGACGAGAAATTCTAGGCGGACAAAGTTTGTTCATCAGAAAATATTTTACGATTTCATTTCTCGAACGAGATTCACGTTCCAAGATTTTGCAGCTCGAAGAAATCCACCGGTGAGATTTCGTTTCAACAAATTTCATTCGAGACAAAACTGTTTCTCGATGATGCTAGTACGCATGACGAGGAACATATAAGTTTGAAAATTTGTTCGACGAGAGATTCTAGCGGACAAAGTTTGTTCATCAGAAAATATTTTACGATTTCATTTCTCGAACGAGATTCACGTTCAAAGATTTTGCAGCTCGAAGAAATCCACCGGTGAGATTTCGTTTCAGCAAATTTCATTCGAGACAAAACTGTTTCTCGATGGAGCTAGTGCGCATGACGAGGAACTTGTGAGTTTGGAAATTTGTTCGACGAGAAATTCTACGCGGACAAAGTTTGTTCATCAGAAAATATTTTACGATTTCATTTCTCGAACGAGATTCACGTTCAAAGATTTTGCAGCTCGAAGAAATCCACCGGTGAGATTTCGTTTCAACAAATTTCACTCGAGACAAAACTGTTTCATTCCTCGAACGAGATATACGTTCAAATTTTCTGTAGCTCGAAGGAATCCACCGGTGCGATTTCGTTTCAACAAATTTCATTCGAGACAAAACTGTTTCTCGATAACGATAGAGTGCATGACGAGAGACATATTAGTTTTTCGAACGAGAATTACGTGCGAATCACACGCGCTAGTAACAGTAAGAAATGCCAGAAATATCCCGTCCGTGTTGTTCGCGTTGGTGTAATATATTCTCGATTATCTCGTCTGAGCGTTTGAAAGCGAATTCGATTAGATTTCGGTTGGTAAAGAAGAGGAATTCAAACGCTAATTCGAATGTCGACGTTTCTTCGCTCATCGCGTACCGTGACAATATCTACGACGACGATGGAAATGATCTGTTAGAATTGATGATGACGAAAGGGAACGGTTCGCGGTATGCCAACGAATCGGCGTATAAAATGTTCTGGACTTGGTGGTTGTTACGATGTAAACATAATATCGGTGCCATGTATCCCGATGACGTCGATCGTTTGATGAAATTTTTCGAGAGCACGACAGAATGGTCGGATCGTGGAGTAGTTCGCGTAGACAAAGACGACGGAACGATCGTCGATGTTCCCGTTGAAATGTTGTCACTATTACAAGACGATAACCGTGACGCGGATACAACGACGTCGCTCGCATCATTAGGATCACCTATAAATATACATAACTGTGTATTCTATATGGTCAGTAGTTTATTATTCATTGTGCTGTGCATATCGCATATGTTGGCTAATTTTTCGCTCGACGAAAATAAAGTTACAGGCCGACGTACGACAAACCGTCATCGTCGAAATTAATTTGGTGATAGTCGCATCCCTACCTTCACCTCTACCGCTAATATTGTCTAACGACATGTCGAACACTAACACGCAAGACGAAACGATCTGTAATTCTCCAAGTGATACCGTCGTCGATTGTTCGATTGGAACGTTGAAATTGAACAGTATATTGAAAAAGTTCCCGAAAGTCGATTATAAGCGATATCTTCTGGACGGCGTATTACGACAATTGGACGTTAACGATGGGGAGCTGACGAGTCGTGGAATCGCACGGATTCATATGATAGTTTCGGACGATGCCAAGACGAAGTTTACAATTTCCCACGAAAATTACGAAACTCTGATTCGAGCGATCGATGTTCCACATAATTGTAGCGTCGTAATATCGTACGAACTAGTTCATCGATTGGTGTTCGTTTTCGATTGTATCGAGTGCAAGAAAAAATCACAGACTCGAGAGGCGCGGTGCGAATCCCAAAAACACGTGGAATTTATATGTGAGGTGGTGAGAAGAATGTTCGAGAAAATTTTACATATACGATACGTGGGAACGGTCGTTATAACCGTTGGGAAAACGCACGGCTTTCATATGATATTTCACGATGTGAACGTCGATCGGTGTATGTACCATCATTTGCTGTACGCATTAATACGCACGTTGAATCGAGTACGAGCCAAGACGAGTTCTTCGGAGGAATTAGATTTATTTTTGAACGAATCGTGTACCTCGTTCGTACTGCCGTACGGTCGAAATCACGCCGATACGTTTTTCCTGTACAACTTCGATACGTCCACGCTCACATCTGCAGATAAAAACGATATAACAGACGTGGATATTTTATCACCGATCCCAAAATACGTATACCCATTCTACAGTTTGAAATATACGAACGACGGAACGGACGCGACAAAATGTTCTCAATATCAACGTAATTCGTCGCAAGAAGAAATCGTGTGGTGTGGCTTCGACGGAGAATTTCGTTTCAAATTTCAAAAGAAATATTTTCTCGATGAAGAATGTATGGAAATACACAGCAATCGCAGAGAGATAGAATCGTATCGAGACGATATTCTATACACTATTACACCGAATCGAATGATCAATCGTAAGAAAACCTTTTGTCGCTGGTTGTTTGTCGAAAATTACGAAGAAGTGATGTCGTCGATGTCGTCCCATAATCTCGAATATTCCAACTCTAACGATAACGACGACGACGACGACGATCTCATCGCTTCGAATTCCACGAGTATATCGAACGAGATGTCCATCGACGAGAATACTAGGACGGAAAGATGTCAGCGGAAACGACGACGACGACAACAACAACAACAAGTTGAGCAGCAGACCACCGTTTCACCGTGCGATGAAGATATCATAGAAAAAGAAGAAGAAGAAGAAATGTCACGTAAACACGACGTGGCTCTGCCTTATTTCGACGAGAAAACAGACTTGAAAAATGCCAATAAGGGCGTTAGAACGATTATTGGCGCTGCCGGTGTCGCTTCATCGTCATCCGTCCCAACCGTAACCGTCACCGGTCCCGAACGTGTTGTAGAAAAACGAGGTAATATCGATATATTGGAGGGTCATTTCAAGTATACCGACGAGAAGGGATACGAAAATACGAATCGTGTGTTTAGCATGATCACCGATTTGAGTTACGTTCGTAATACGATCTACGAGTGTGATATCATCAGCGAAGATATGTGGCAAATATTGTTGATCGAATATTTCGATAGAACGTTGTCGGATCGTTACGTTATGGTACTTTTCGATTATATTATAGCGAACGCGAACAGCCATCGGTATTCCGGTCGTCGTAACGGGGACGACGGTTGTAGAAATGACGACGACGACGACGACGACGGCGACGGCGGTGGCGACGATGAAACCGACGAAAGCGAACGATACACCGAACAAGTTAAGTTGGAGAAAATGAAAATCCTCATTAACGAGTGCATCAAGTGGAACATGATTACGGGTGTATTGAGCGATATTTATGGAACTTACGTATCCATCATGACCGACATAAATCGACAAGAGCAATTAGACGAACCGTATGGTCGTAAAAAAGATAAAAGACAGAACAGATGGAGGGTGCGCGACCGAGCGAACGATCTCCCGACTTTCCAATTCGACATCGGTTACGATGAAACGAACAGCGGATTGGCGAAATTGAAACATACCAATTACAACGTGTTTTCGTTTTGTGCGTCCTTAATGTATCATCACGAAACATCCATACATCCGACACAGTTGCAAGCCTACCTATATTACTATAATTATATACCGGAAGATACGATGAACAAATTGATGTCAGAATTTAGCGACAGCACCGCTATGATATCGTTCGTGATCCAATTTGCCTGTGTCAAATTCACGGCGAGTTCTAGAGATCCGTTGTCGCTGTGGGCACCGGCCGAATTGTTCAAAACACATTTTCCTCGTTATTTGTACGTCGACAAGGATGGTGCTACGACGACATCGAATAATTCGGCCGGCGATGCTAACGACACCTTCGGAAATTTCAACAGTTTTAGCGGAAACAGGACCGAAGAACTGAATTCGAATGTGACCGATAGCAGTAGCAGAAAACGAAAATGTCCACCACAGAACGATAAGAAAAAGAACGCAAAAAAATCCAAAAAAATGACGACGGTCAATAGAGATCTGTTGACGATGTTCAAAAAATACTATTGGCGTCCGTTTACGTTGAACGGCATACCGTACATGTATAACGGCACAGAATTCGTTAACGTGCACACGGCATACAAAACTATTACCGACAAAATCGGTTGTAGTCAATCCGCTTTGCAAGATATCTTCAATGCCAAACCGTTCGACCAGAAACACGGTAGAAATTACTTGTATAGGACCAATCACGTATACGACGAAATAAAAACTCCGGCTTACTTTAACGTGGTGCTGAAACTCAGAGAGATCACTTGTGGCGGTTCGCAATCGTTGTTGATGCGAGAATATCCGATAAAAGAAGTGGGACGGGCGGACGTGTCGATCTACGATACCGTGGTGGACGGAATGCGTGCTCTGATAGACATGGAAGCGGACATCGATCGGTCGTCTTTGCGATTCGTCATGACGCAGCCGGTAGTACCGTTGGTTATCGAAGAGAACAACGACGTACGAGATTTTTTCGATTCGAAAACAGCCGGTCATATTTCGTTGAATATCAAAGATTACAGGATGTGTGTAGATCTGCTCGGTAAGAAACCGCACAAAGATATCGAAGTATTCCTAGACGGGATCTTCACCGAATCATCATCATCATCATCATCATCATTGTCATCGTCGAACTCCAGACAGAACGAACATATAAGAAATTTCGCCAGAATCAATTGCATCGTACAAAGTATCGTCGTCAAAGCGATCAACGCTAAAATAGTGACTAGCGAAGAACTGGACGTTAGTCAAGTGGTGCACGCGATTTTCGATAGGCGATCATCGATACAATTGGGATGGACGACTTTCGAGAAACGATCGAGTCATCCCACTTACGTTCCACCGATACGAAGAAACGAATATCTTCTTTCTCGTCAAACCACATCCACTACGATTTTACCTCTGCTCAATAACGTCGAACGTAATTACTCCAATCAGATATATACCAAAGGTGACTTGTGTCGTGACATCGCAGCCATCCGGGGAATCGTAGACGTTCGCACCCGATTAAAATGGCTTACGAAGAAAAGACAATTTTCCGCGTCTACTACTACTACTACTACTACTACTACTACTGCTGCTGCTGCTGCTGCTAGCACTACCGTTGGTCACGATTCGTCTCGGTCGAAACATACGACAGCTACTGGGATAGATACGCTCGGCTCGGACTTTTGCCGGCGTATGTCTTCAGCGTTACGCGACAACGAAGAAAACGATAACGATAACGTAGATAGCAAAGAAGACTATTTATATCGTGATTATGCCGTACGGAAAGGATCGTCGACTACTCTCCACCCGCAATATACCGACGACGATAATAATAATAATAATACCAATCAGAAGAAACTCTCGTCCAATAAACATATGATGCAATCCAAAGTGAAATCTTTAGCGATATTGTCAAGTTTACGTACGACTTTCGCCAAGATCATGAAAGAATTCGATTCGCGTACGATGACTAATATCGCCGAATGCGCGGTACGAAACAAAAAATCGTTACCGTTCCGATTAAAGTTGATATGTTTCATAGTGACGGTTCACATGTATAAACGTTTACCGAAATGGACGGTGTTCGATATTCCATCGTTCGCCGATTTGATACAGGCTGTGAATAGTGACGACGACAACGACGACGATAACGGGGACGAACGCGATAACGATAAAAGTGGAAACACCGGAGAGGAAGAGTCGTCGTCGTCGTTCATCTGGGGATTAGGTCGCCGTCGGCGTCGCTCGAACCGTCGATCCGTCCTACCGGCCAGTATACTGAGTTGGATAGAAAACGGGCGATACGACGTGATACGGTGGTTGTACGAGCAAGCGGAAATTCTTTTACCGTACGCTTTTTACGTGGGATCACGAAACGAACGCCGTGACGACATATTGAAACGTTACGTCCTATCGCATCCGAATCGATACAAACGAGCCAATTACTATTTACAACAAAATTCCGAAGAAGTGAAATACGACTATGTATTACTCACGTTAACGTACCTATTCTATTTATGTTCGTTCGATTTCGGTACGTTAGATTTAATGCTAAAGTTGATTCTAAGCATCGAATTTCCCGGACAATGGTCCAAGTTGTGTACCATAGTTTGCGGTCATAGGCACGGAGGTAAAACTAAATTGCTCGACATATTGCGAGAGTACGGCCGTACTTCGGCTTCGGCAAAAGAACCGACGGACACGAACAAGGAAAACCAACCGGCCATGCTGATGTACGTGACGAACATGATGTTGGTTCAGGACGAGATTGCGACGTTCACGAGCGGCTTCAAGAAAGTCATATCGGAAAGTAAAATCGAGTATAGAAATAACGTGGGCAATGTGTTCGCGGCCATCTACGCCCTATCGAAGTTGTGGTACACGTGTAACGATCCACCATCGTGTCCGTACGATTCGGCCGTGGTCGAGCGTATTCTTCACATCAAAGTCGATTTTTGGCACGACAACATCACCGAACCCGAAGTTGCTCAGTTCCGATATTTCAACAGTAAAGAACGAGAAGCCATCTATAAATATTGTTTCCACAACAAATCCAAACTGGTGACCAATAGCGTTATCAACAACGAAGGATCCTTACCGTTCGTGTTCTTCAATCGAGAAACGAAAATTTACGTGTCATCAGGCTTACACGACGACGCCATAAAACAAGGTTTGCTAAGTATCAGTATGTTCTATTCTTGGTTTCGATACGTGGAGGACATCAACAAACCAGTGAATATTGACGTAAAAAAATTACCCAGTTTACCGGCGGCATGGCGGAAGCAATGGCTAATCCAAACGAATCCCTATTACAAATGGAAAGATACCGTTCAGATCGAAGCGCAAGATGGATGTTACGCTCGAGTACCGGCCGATTTGATAATAGATTCCTTAAATAGGTACGGACAACCTTTCGGTGCAGCTAAACAATTGACCGATGCATTTCACGAGGAATTCACTCGATATTATAGTGCCATCGACGATACATATAACGTTTCGGTCGATATGAATAAATTGATTTTATAATTTTTATTTTTCTGTTGTTTCTTTACCACCACCACCACCATCACCCCCAAAAAAAGACTATGTCACTTTGGTATTTATTTATTTCATCAAACGAATATTACACATTGTACGCGACAGTACAGGGTATTCGAAACTATTCGATATGGCGTGATCAACAACAGTCTATATTCACCTTCTTCCTCCGGCTGCGCCGATGAATTATTATTGCGTTTGACTCCAAACGTAAAGTATCTGGTGTTGCTGGATGTATACAATTGCACATATCCGATTGGTTTTCTTACGGCGCGTAACAATGGACCAAGGAGAATCTTTTCATCTACCCAGCGACACATTTTGTGGGGCGTACTCGACAGCGACGCAACGATAAATATTGGATCACCCCATAGAAAATCGTTGTGATTCTTGACGGTGTATGGAAAATAGTTCGATAGCAAATCAAAATTATGATAGAATTGGTTCGTTAGCCGGGCAAATAGGTCCAGCAGGTGATAAAGCGTGAATTTTTCTACAGCTGCGTCCACCTTCAGCGATATCGTATTATACACGTGGAAAAGGTTATCGAAACGAGATAATACAAAAATGGCCACATGTTCGCCGTTTGGTGCAGAATATTTTGTTGCTATGGCTCGTCGTAGGACGCGCACTGTTTCCATGCTTCGCGAATTAATACTGTCGCACGAGCGTGAGTTATTCTCCGTTAGTGATGGCGATAGCGGGAGAACATTTTCTGATTGTTACAATAGGTCGTTGGAATTTATATAGTGCAATGCAGATAGTGGGGATGCGTCAGACTATATCTTCGCCGAAATGAATGAAATATCGTACACTTTATACGTGATATCGTGTGTCGACAATGAACACAACCACCACCAATTGGATGTTTTATCGTCGTGTCGTTCAATATTACATCGACGAAGCTGTATTTCTTTTCGCACGACTAGCTGACGTTCTATTTGGATAGAATATCGAAAAAATGGGTCAGACATTACGTGTCCAATTGTGTTCCGAGGAGGCTCGTCTACCCGATCGAACCTCAAGTCGAGCGTCGGGAATGTGTCTGCGTAGCGTCGAAGACTGCATTATACCAGCGAAAGGTCAGAGGCTCGTCGATGTGGGTATACGTATACAACTACCACGCGGTTACTGTGGCAGGTTGGTTCCCCGATCGGATCTTTCTGTGAATCGTCGTATCACAGTGGGGGCTGAAGTAATAGATGAAAATTTTCGCGGACAAGTATCCGTGTTGTTAATAAATCTTTCCCATAAACCGTTCGTAGTTCGCACGAACGATGAAATCGCTGAATTGATCTGCCAGAAAATTTGCCGTCCAAAAATTCGACAAGTCAGGCGAACCACCACAACGACTGCGAGATGTTCTTGGTTTTCTTGACATAAATTGTTAAATTACGAATAAAAATATGTAAAATTTATTTTGAGAATTTTTTATTTTTCATCGTACACGTTTTGTCAGTTTCCAATACTTTGGTGATATATTTCTTCATCTCGTATACGTCTTGTAACGCCAGTATATACTTATTTTCGATCCAACTTTTGATCGTATCATTAACGACCAACGAATCGGCCAATATAATTTCGAAGCATTTGTTCACCAAATTGCCGTTATCTTTGTCCGAAATGTTCTTGAGATGAAGTAACGAATGCGATTTCAATACGCTCAGGTGTCTATCGTAAAACGATGACGAAGACGACGGTGCTCCGCAAAAACCCTCGAATAATAGCCACGGTATAAGGACGTCCGTCTGAATGTCCTCTACGAGCCTGGTGGTAGTGGTGTTGCTGCCGCCGCTGCTGCTGCTATCGCTACCGTTGTCGTCGTTGTCGTCGTTAATTTTTCTACTGATAACGGAATTCAAGTGATTTCTCACGAAAATCGACAGATCGTCCATATTCCGATACAGGCCCTTTTTGTCGTTCAGCAAGGTATTGGTGAACACCTCTTCGCTTACGAAATTGTCTCGGCCGATGAGCACGTTATATCGATCGCGATTGTGCAATATGTATTTTCGTAGTTGCTTCGCCAAGTCGTGGAATATGTCGTCGTTCAAAACGCACGTATAAATATTGCGAACGCTCGCGTCTTTACCCTGTAGCAGCCATTGTTTTATGAAACAACCCATTCGATTGCCCAACGCGTCCGCGGTGGTAATATCCTTCGTGACCGATGGTGTTCCTTCTTCGAACGATATAGAGTTGTTACTCAAGATGTAAATTTGTATGTAAAATACTAATAAATTTTGTAGAATGGAATATATCGGTTTGAAGAAGAGAATATCGTCTAAAAGTGTCCACAGGTGTTCCATGGTCGTCGCCAACACGTTGTCGTTATTATAACTTTCGTGCGATATCAAATCGTAGAATTCGTCACATTTCAGCGTATTGGGAGACGACGGCGCTGGCGTGTTAATTTTATTGGCATCGTTCTCGTCGTTCGCCTCACCAGCGCATATTTTTTGTAAAATCACACACGAGTATATGTAATTTAACGTGTTCTCGATACTGTCCACGTTATCTATTAAAATGGCGTTCGTTACTTTTCGTAAAGATTCGTTCGATTCAACTATGGTGGTTATTTTATTCCATAAATTGTGTATTTTGGGCCGGACGTGCTGCTTCATCGCACTCAACGTAAAATCATCTCGTGATGCACCATTACGATCTTTCGGTGTAGTAGTAGTCGTCGTCGTCGTCGTCGCCGCCGCTTTATAACTATGTGGTTCGTATAATTTGATGATACCGACAGAAATGTCGATAATATCCAACAATTCCTTCCGCGTCATCGTTATTTTCACGGTGGTGTTACCTATATTATAAATTTGTCCGTTGTCCATGTGACAATAAAAAGGTTTCAATCGAAAACATACCGGCACGCCGCTCATTTCTGTGTCTTACTATTGGAACTCGACGGAACACCGAGAGCTGATAACGTCGCACCGACGAGTACGAGTTGTCTGCGACGTGACACAAACTGCGCGCGATACCGTCAAACGTAACCGCGATTGCACACATCGTTCGAGATTTTGAGACGCTGGTGTGGACACCGGTGCCCACGCCAGCGTCGACACCGGTGCCTACGCCAGCGTCGACACCGGTGTCGACACCGGTGTCTACTCGGAACGATCGACGCGGGTGCATCGTTGTTCACCGCGTACCCGTGATGCACCCTCGAAATGCACGAATTCCGAGGATATGTACCGGTTTCGCGGGTGCCACACGTGGTACGCTGTACCCCGTGTGGCACCCTCGAAATTATGACACCGGTGTGCTTCTTATCTCGTCGACATCGGACGGATTTCGAGGGTGCAGCGACACGTTCGTGTGCGCTTACGGAACGTGACGAGTCAGTCGGAAGTCGACCGATGCGCTGCAACTTGTAAGACCGCGGCGCGATCATGACATCCAACGGCAAGGACGACGACCAGTGGCTATACGCTTATGTGTATAACGCTCCGTACCCGGACGATTATGCTACACCACCGTTCCCTTTAGATACTCTACGTTTCGAATACGAATATGACGGATCGAGTAGAGCGGAAGGTTTACCCGGATTATGTAACGCCCTCACGCCGTTCCCAGTTATACCTTGTCGCATTTTCAATGATAAAGTACCGATACGGCATTGCGATCAAATAGGATATTTCAGTTTTAACGAATGGCCACGTGTGTATTTGGGAGCGTTCGCAACGCTCACATCTGCTCCACGCATCCATACGATGTTGGGGACGGCATTCGTGGCGTGTTCCACGAATTCCGAACGAATGCCGATAATTCCAAATATGGACGTGTTTCGAGGATACGATTCGATATCGAAAACGGGGTGTTTGAAATTTCGTCTCGACGGTGTAGTAGAACCGATTTGGTTAGGCAATAACATCGCCAATTACGATAACGACGAACGACGACATCGTCATATAGATGTATACTTGGAACGGTTACCAGGTCGAGTTATGAAACATAATTGACCAATAAACGATCGCACGTGGTGCTATATAAACGGATGCGTCACGGTGGGAGGCAGTCAGTCGACGTGAATATTTCACCAGCGAAACATCGACGATGTCTTCGGCAAGTTTGGCCAAGCTAAAAAAACACATGGAAATGGGTCCGATCATTTCTGATTTGACCATTACCGACGATACGTTGAATCAACTTCGGAATATAACTAAACGAGTGCTGGGTAAACAACAACAACAACAACAACAACAACAGCAGCAGCAGCAGCACGTTGACAGTTTCGATGTTGCGTCCACCGCCACCGCCAACGCCGTTCCAGAGTACAATCCCGACGATGCCATCTTCGTCAAGCCGCTAAACCCGGTGAAGAACAATTTGCATCCGACATATCGGCCAACAAGTAAGTCTATCGTCGCTGTAACCGCCATCACGAACGGGGAAACGAGTGAATATACCGATTCGTATAACGATACCACTACTGCTACTACTACTACTACTACTGCTACTGCTACTAAGCCAACTGGTACGACACCGGTGAAAAAATCGACGTCGAAAAGATCGAAAACGAAATCGACCGTGGAAACTGCAACGATAAAACCGCAACTTCTGGTCAAACTCCCGATAGCTCGTGAGAAAAAGAAACAAAATGGTAAATCTGATCAGAAGCGATGTCAAAAACGGAAAAGAGACACACATACGATCGAGGAAGATGACGATGATATTGGGAACGATACGGAAGGGTCCGAATTAGAGCGATCGATTGAAGCGCGGACGGTCGCCGTTACCACGAAGAAAGATGTACACGTGAATAGACTAGAAGCAGAAACAGCAGGCGAAGGCAAGATACAGGCGTCAGCCGTCGTCGAACCCGCAGCTAAAGCGAAAAAGGTTCGCAAGCAACCTACATCTCGGAATAAAATCAAATCGAACGGAGAAACTAGTAGCCACGATCAAAGTAGTAAGAGAATAACTAATGGCTCCCACGATAAGGAATCCATCTCAAGTGCGAACGAAGAAGTCATCCGCAATTTTCAAGAAAAAATCTCTCGTATCAAAACCGAACACTTCCAATCTGCCGAATTCGTCGGGCGTCACGATGTATTAATTAACGCGAGCTGGTTAATATTAAAACTGTGCTATTTCGAACAATTCGAAACTACCTTGCCGAGTTTCGATATAGTCACCGATTTGTTTTATATCACAAAAGAAACTTTTTTGAACAAGTTGATCGTTGTATACGAGAATAACGAAGATGCGTTCCACGCGGAGACCGGTCTGTATTTGACGGACGTTAGGCGAACGTTATTCGAAAGGAACATTTTATTCATAAATATACCCAGTTCGAATAGTATTTATAAATTTTTTTTAAACGAAATAATCCTCACGTATATTTGTTTCGTCAATTTGTGTGAAAATAAAGTGCCCACGATTTACAGGTGTCTGGGAAGCAAATCGTCGTCGTCGTCGTCGTCCTCGTCCGAGCAGCAGAGATTTAACGACGTATCGTTCAAATCATTTCCTGTGAATGTACATTCTCATAAGTTGACTGATATATTGCGATTACTGAACGAATAAATACATTTATATTAAAGTTTTGTTAGCGTTTATTTTGTATGACTTTCCATTCGATCCGATCTCATCGAGTTTCGTGATCATGATGATGATAATAGTAATAATAATAAGAGACCATGACGACGGAGCCAGACTGGAACGATCTCGTCGATGATATGAACGGTATCTTATTGAATGATAGCGACGATGGTGAGATGTCGCTCAGCGAAGTCGACATAAAATGTAAAGTTACCAATGTTGACGCTGCAAACGATGATGATGATGATGGTGATGATACGAAGTCGTCACGAGATTATCACGGTAAGAATAATTGCAAGAGTAATGACGATAACGACGACGTGAACGGTGCTGTTACATCGAAGGTGTCGCGTGACTTGTCATCGGACGACGACGACGACTACGACGACGAAGAAGAGTATCTGTTCTCTGACGATTCAGATTGCGATAAAGTTATTCGAAACGATACGCACCCGACGAGATCATACGGAAGAGAACTACGACGGCAACGACGACGGGAATATCGCGATAAAGTTGTTCGAAGCGATACGTACCCGACGAGATCCTACGAAAGAGAACCACGACGACGACAACAACAACAACAACAACGGGAATGTGGACGAAGGCGAATACGACGACAATCGCAACGATACTCGCGCCGTAATCGTCGTCATCGACGAACGCATATAAGCAGACACTCGATACAACGTACCAGTAGATATAGCGACGACGACGATAGGAACCGGTCAAGTGGTATCGTCGGCGGTGAAATGAATAACCGAAAGAATATGTTGTGGTTTATGGCAGAACGTTTGCTATCGGAATTCGTGAAGCCGTTTGCTTTAGATACGGAATTTGTGAACAAAATCGATAGAATAGCGTACATTAGTGCATCGATATGTGACGATAATATCGCAGTCGAATATCGAGGAAAATCTTACGTATTGGACAAATTAGAATTCGTCCAAAACGACATATTTGTACCGAGCGATTTCGTGTTAACGACGATGTATCCGGACGCTTCTATACCGGCGATCGTCAAAAGAAATATATTGAAAACTTTGGAAGTTAATCGATGTTACGAGTCAACTCATAACGTGGATCCCTTAATGATGATTCAGATGGTACACGAAGTATGTCTCCGTGAACATAACGTTCCGTTATTCGTTACGTGGCAAAGTCGATTCGATATGATGTTCCTACAAAAACACACGATCGACGACAATCGAGAGTTCAGATGTGCACATTGTGTCAACGTATGCAACAATTATACTCCCGTTCAGGCATCGACTCAAGCTTACTATTCGCTCTCGAGAGACAGACCGATTTTGACGTGCGGCCATCATCACGACGTAGCCGTATCGGGTATGGTAAAACCGTTATGGATCAACTTGTCCAGTCGACAACTGCAAGACGAACGATACGTGCTGGATTTTATGTTCCAAAATGAAATAATTCTGATGACCGTTGTGTTGGGTAGAAGCGATCACGTCAAATCTGACAGTCGGCGAGGTGGACCCCAATTGAATCTTTCAGAAGCACACTCGATGACACAGTGTCTACAACCGCACGGGGATTTTCATTCTTCGACAGGCGACGTTCGATATACGTATTGTTTGTTCCGAAGATATTGGGAGTCGTTGAGAGTACGCTTACACGACGAAATGCTACATCTCTCGCGTCACGATACACGTGCCTACGATATTTCTTGAATGTATTTTGAAAATAAATATCTTTCGACACTATTTGTACGTATTTGTTTTAACCCGTTTACAGTCCACGTGACCGTCATGAGATACGAATTTCACCCTTATGAACATTTCGAGCAACATAACGTGACATTTATCGCATCGATAATATAACACCAACTTGGGTTGTCACACGAGTGGAGTCGGGAAATATGTTACGATATGTTGATACGCACCCACCCCCCCCTCAACGAGCACATATATATACACCGGTCGTGTTCGACAACGATTTGTATAACTTTTCGTTCGATCCGTCCTGCTCGAGTTTCGTGATAGTGATACCAATAATGAGAAATCATGGCGGAGCCAGACTGGAGCAATCTCCTCGATAATATGGACGGTATTTCATTTTGCGATAGCGACGATGGTGAGATGTACATGAAATATAAAGTTACCAATGCTGACGCTGCAAACGATGATCATGGTACGAAGTGGTCACGAGATTATCGCGATAAGAATAATTGCAAGAGTAATAACGATAACGACGTGAACGGTGCTGTTATATCGAAGGTGTCACGTGACTTGTCATCGGACGACGACGACGACGAAGAAGAGTATCTGTTTGGCGACGATTCTGATTGTGATAAAGTTGTTCGAAGTGATACGCACCCGACGAGATCGTACGAAAAAGAACCACCACGACGACGACGACAACAACAACGACGAGGAGGATGCCGCGATGAGGTTGTTCGAAGTGATACGCACCCAACGAGATCGTACGAAAAAGAACCACGACGACGACGGGAAAGTCGACGAATGCGAATACGACAACAATCGCAACGATACTCACGTCAAAGTCAACGTCGTCAACAAACGCATAAAAGTATACACTCGATACAACGTACCAGTAGATATGACGACGACGACGACGACGACGACGACGTTGATAGAAACCGGTCAGGTGGTGTTGTCGGCGGCGGTGAATTGAAGAACCGGAAGAATATGCTATGGTTTATGGCAGAACGTTTGCTATCGGAATTCGTGAAGCCGTTTGCTTTAGATACGGAATTCGTGAACAACATCGATAGAATAGCGTACATTAGTGCATCGATATGTGACGATAATATCGCAGTCGAATATCGAGGAAAATCCTACGTATTAGACAAACTGAAATTCGTTCAGAACGATGTATTTGTACCGAGCGATTTCGTGTCAACGGAGATGTATCCGAACATTTCTATACCTGCGACCATCAAAAGAAATATATTGAAAACTCTAGAAGTTAATCGATGTTACGAGTCGACCAATAACGTGGACCCTCTAATGATGATTCAGTTCATACACGAAGTATGTCTTCGTGAACGTAACGTTCCGTTGTTCGTTACGTGGCAAAGTCCGTTCGATATTATGTTCCTGCAAAAACATACTATCGACGACAATCGAAAATTCAAATGTGAACATTGTGACAACGTATGCAACAATTATACTCCCGTTCAGGCATCGACTCAAGCTTACTATTCGCTCTCGAAGGACAGGCCGATTTTGATGTGCGGCCATCATCACGACGTGGCCGTATCGGGTATAGTGAAACCGTTATGGATCAACTTGTCCAGTCGACAATTGCGAGACGGACGATACGTGCTGGATTTTATGTTCCAAAATGAAATAATTCTGATGACCGTTGTGTTGGGTAGAAGCGATCATCACGTCCAATCTAACAGTTGGCGAGGTGGATATCCATTGAATTTGTCGGAAGCACACTCGATGATACAGTGCCTACAGCCGTACGGGGACCTTCATTCTTCGAAGAGCAACGTTCGATATACGTTCTGTTTGTTTCATAAATATTGGGAGTCGTTGAGAGTACGCTTACATGACAAAATGTTGCATCTGTCGCGTCACGACACACACACCCGCGATATTTCTTGAATGTATTTCGAAAATGAATATCTTTCGATACTATTCGTATGTGTGTATTTGTTCGAATTGACTTTCCTTTCCAGTCGTTCCGTCGTAGGCGTTTATAAGATGCGATAGAGCGCAAGCGAAAAAATCATCGACACGACATACGATAACGGCAATGTCGAACACGAAAAACCACGAAAGTTTCGGTGACGGCGGCGGCGGCAACAACAACAACAACAACAACAGAAATGCCGAACGGAAGCATAAGATCATGATGACGCTGTTCGAAGAAATGTCGAAAGTCGCACGTATAACGAACGACGCCATAGATTACGAACGCGAGAGTAAATACGAAAAAGCGATAATTCGATATGCCTCGGCTCAGTCGGTGTTATATAACGCGTGCTGTCTGCTATCCGGTGTAACGTTACCACTGAATCGGGTGAAACAACGGCGGCGGCGACCGAATCCTTCAGAATCGACCGAGCACGAAAGAAATAGAAGTTTCATAGCTTTCGATCGTTCGTATATTATCGAATTGATTCTCAATAAAATCGTACAAATTTATGACCGCATTCAGAGATTGGACGGTGCGATTTCGTCTGGCAACGTAGAAACTATATCCGTGATGAACGCCACGCATATGTCGTTAAATTTGCACGGGAATAACAACGGCGACGGCGGGTCGCAATACACCGATTACGATAGCGTCAAACATGTGATTCCCGAATTAACGCTAACCCGTACCGACGACTTCGATCATATAATCGGCCATTCGGATACGAAGCAGAAATTGAAAGAACTAGCGCATATGTTCTCGTTGAATAGCAACAGCAGAACGAAAGAAATTCTACGCAACAGAGATATAACCGGTAATAGTATGATCATTCTGTACGGCCCTCCGGGCACGGGAAAAACCTCGTTGGCCAGAGCGTTGGCCACGTTTTGTCGCGTACCCATATACGAGATGAAATTGTCGCAACTATTCAGTAAATACGTGGGCGACAGTGAAAAACTGTTGACGGCGATCTTCGAATGGGCCATCCGATCCGTAGCTCCGAAAATCATTTTTATCGACGAAATCGATTCGATATTCAGTAGGAGGGGTTCGGCCGGCGAAGAGCCCATCGATAAAAAGCTAAAATTAATTTTTATGATGGAAATGAACAAGTTCAGCAGCTCCGATGCCGAATCGAACGTACTGATGATATGTGCCACGAATATTTTTCAAGATATAGACGAAGCCATCACCCGGCGTTCGGTTGCGAATATTCTCGTGTCCAAGCCGGAAACTCCACAAGAATACCTCGAATTGGTGCATCGTTCGTTTCACTCGGCCAAATTGAACGTTAACGAGGATGTTATGCGACATATAGCGTCAGATATGCATCGAACGAACGCTTCGCAATCGAAAATTGGCGATTTGGTGAAGAAAATATTTTCCAATCTTACTTTTTCGTTGACCGATACCGTTCGCGTCGTTTCCGTCACCGATATGAATTATCCAGTATTTTCGATAATCGGTACGATCATAAGTGCAGATTCCCCGAAATATGTTATTGTCAACGACAATGATGATGATGATGATCGAGTTACGACGGTATCGCTCGATTCGGATATTTCGAACAATATCGTATTACCTATCGTAACGCGACAAATGATAGATTTTCACGTCACCTCCCAGTAATAAGAGCACGTGAACCAGAATATATGACGATGATGACACCGGACGATATAAACGCAACTAGTGATGAGATATCGTCCAATCTCAAGGAACTGTACGCGTTTATCGGAAATAAAAAAAATCTCGTAATCGTAGACGGGGAAAGTAATCCAAAAGGAAGTAACAACAAATCAATCGCGATCGTTGCGGGTATCGTCACGGGATTCATGGCCGTATTGAGTCAACGGTTCGTACGACGTCAACCCGACCGTCGTCCAGAACGATAAAAACGATCGGCAAGTAGTGATATCGAACGCGTTCCCCTCGTATCCGTGCGAATCTTTTCGTCGATTTGTTATACGAGTGAAGTTGGGGTCTGTTACGATAGGCTGATACGCACTCCCCTCCCCCACCTCATCGAGCACATATATATATACACCGGTCGTATCCGACAACGATCGATAGTAGTTGCGGATTGTTCGAGGTGTTACATTCATACTGCATACTGTATACTGCGAAAATGTCACTACTTTCAGACTATTCGAATATCGATGTGGTGGATGAAAATCGTACGGTTCCACTTAGCGATTCAACGAATGTATGCCACGAATCGACTTCTCCCGAGAACGTACAATTCGTTACAAACGACCCACGGTATTTTGTAAATATATATTTTTTTCGAATCGTCGAATACTGATATGTTTCAGGTGCGACGAAACGTCTAAATTGACACCTATACGGAATCGATGCTCGAACGAAAATTTGCCGAACGAATTTTCCGAACTGAAACGTTCAATCCTTAGTCGTGACCATATCCGGTGTCCACCGATGTGTTATGGAACTTTTGAAGATGTGCGAGGGTTGATCGTTGCGGTATGTCGTTAACTATAAATTCGATTTCAGTTTCAGTAACGAATTTTCTTTCCCAGATGGCCAACCATCGTGACGAAACAGTCGATCAGTGTTCGTCCGATATCGTACAATAAATGAATCGTAATACGATAATTCGTTTTCTTTTTCTCCTACCCCTAGTAGATAAGATATCATTATGTCAGCAGAAGCTTTTCTGCATTGTATGTCAAACACGACAAATTCGATCAACAACGAATCTCAGGCCATCGATACTATCGAAAACTTTGACCAGATTGTCGATTTTAACTGCAAAACGAAAGAAATCCGATTGATCAAAGGCAGACATCCCTTGATAGGGCTGTGTGGCGGTTTATTCAGCGATTCCGTTATATTCTACGATACGATACCCATTAAATACAGTTTCGACAAATTGGATCTCTATAAACCTCGTATCGTCAAAAAATCACAATCGGAATTGAACGTAGAGGTTATAAAGGCGGATAAATTTAGATTCAATAAGCTAATCGACACTGGAAACAACGGTAATTATAGTGAATCTGGAGACGGGCAATCGACTAATCGAGAAGCCGAGAACGCTGCCAAATACAACCACTCGTATGGCGTAAAGACGTATCAGATTAAATGTTAATCTCTCCCTCTCTCCCTCTCTCTCTCTCTCTCTCTTTATTTTTTTCTGTTGGAAAATAAGAAATGGAACATATTTTCCCATATTTGAGACTGAGCGGTTTATGCGATTCGAAAATATCTCCGTCGGGTTTGGACGTGACGACAGATTTTATTTTTTATATCGCCTCTCAGAAGGAGCACACGCTGACCGACGACCAAAATAGAATATGGAAATTGAATATGCGACGTGCGGACTGTGAATTGCCTCGCAATCGGCGACAGCAGCAGCGCACTCCGATCATGTTGCACGATCGCCTTATCGCATATAAACTGAAGCCGTACGACGACGTGGCATTGATGGACATTTACGTATATTATATGATTTGTCAATATGTCGGTGCTCTATTGAATTTGGTCGACGTATTGGATCACGCGAGGAACGTGAAAAGTTTCATTCATCATCGCAGCGAAGACATGTTCGGTGAAATGGTAGATCACACGAACTACAAACGGTACACGTTGCAACTGATAAATTTATTTGTCGATAATACCGAATCGGTCCTTTGCATGGACAAATCGAAAATTCTGGCAAACACCTTGGCTATCGGTGACGTTCCCGGGACGGCTGCCGACGTTAATAACGACGATACGGATGACGACGACGACGACGACGACGACGACGATAATATAGACGTAGACGATACGGACGACGATAATTGCGAGGATGGCGACGTAAACGACAATATATGGGAAAGCGAGTTATAAGAAATAGAATGGCAGATGAAAATGGAGTTTCTTCATCGTCGTCGTCGTCGTCGTCACAACCGTCGCCTGCGTTCTTACGACAAATGCATGGCACGATACGTGTAGGTGGTGACCGTGTCGTAATCGATTCCGATGCGAATTCATCGTCCATTTCCAAAATTACCACTCTGATCAAATTGGGTCGTCTAGCGTTCGGTAGATCGCCTACGTCGTGCACCTTCTACTACGACTCCGTGTTTCCCGTTTTTCTTTCGACCGATACTACCCAGGCTATCGTTCGAAATCTAGCGATTGACGTGATGAGCGCCGAAACTACTTACGGCGATGCGGTCGATGCGATAGAAGCGCATCTACAGACACGAGTGTTAGAGAACGAAGATAGAAGACTCCTCGAAATATATAGGAGTGCTCTCGTCGTTATCGGTGTGAAAGACGACAGGAGTCTGAGCGTTATTTTCGAACGTACGATCGACATGAAAACGATCGAAATTATGACCGTCGCGGCACGATCTCGAGACGATACGTTAATAGAATCGCCGACGTTACGGATGGCGAAATGGTGTTCTACGTTGCCCGTTCGTGCGGGTACGCTAATCTTGTTCGGTACGAACGGTATAATTTCGATGTTTCCCGAGCGAACGTTACGGTCGTTGATGACTTCGGAATTCCTCAATCTCGTAGGTAACCATATGATACCGGACGGTGGAAATATTCAAGATGTTCGATTTAGATTTCGAGTCGGAAAATTTTTGGTATATCTAACGTTGACGTTGATTCCCGCATCTTGTGTGTTCGACACAGATTTGTCTAGCAGATTCGTTAACGTCCAACGCGAACCGTACATGTTCAGCGCTTTCCACAAATACTACAGACTAGCCATGTCGATGTATATACCGGAAGAGATCGGTGTAGAGGAACTAGCGTACGTGAAAAATGCGCTGATCGATGATATGTTACACGCGTTGGATAGGAACGATAATTTCGTTCATATCTCGCATTTCACCGATCTGCCGTTGATACCGTACGGTGTGAGCGAGATGATCACCGGAAACAAGTACACTTTTCACGAAATTCTGTTCGATCCCGACATAATCGCCGACGTAGAGTGGACCAAAACTGCGGGGGGCGTATGGGACATGGCGACGATGCGGAATAAATTGAACGTTACGACCATGATGATACTATACAGACCTATAGCGTATTGTACGTTGAACGGTGACGGCAGGGAGCGAGCCGTATTCACGGATTACTGGTCGCCGGAAGATATACTACAATTTTACATATTTCCGGACGGTTACAAAACGTTCGCAAAGACCATCATGGAAGGCACTATGGCCGTAGGTTATCGAACTTCAGACGGGTTATTGACGAAAACCATCGAACCACGTGAGAACCGTCAAATGATAGCCCCGCTACTGCGCAATTACGCTCCCCTGTGTAACGTTTGGATGTCGGCGTACAAGATAAACGGAAGATACTATATAAAAACGTGGTCGAATACGGATCATCGAATGCTGAAAGAGAACGATTTGGGATCGAATTCGAACGTTCAACATATTCAAAACGATTTAAATTTATTGAATCGCCATATAACTTCCGTCGATGTGATTTTTCGTATCGAGAAAATCTACGACGGCAAAATAAATATGGTGGACGTGAGTACTAACAAACGGCCGGATGTAACGTTCACGTTGATATTGGATTTTCCGATGATATTCTACGATTACGAAGACAATCGACGCGTTCACGTCGCCGGCAACGAAGAAACGACGAACGATCGAATAAAACCCATAGCGGACAGGAAAACGTTAGAATCGATATTCACGCTGGGCGATAAGCGCAAATTGATTATGTGGCCCGAGAACGATAAGCGATTCCTGTTTATAACGAACGATTTGATAATAGCCGCTGCGATACTGGTCGGTGGAGATCGATGGACGACGAAAGAAGCGGTAATGTTGGCAAAGATGGATAACGACGCGTTCACCAATAAAAACTGGTTACACACCATACAGAATTATCTGTGCCGAGACATGATACGCGATTGTATGGTGGGTCGACGAGAAACTGACGACGACGACGACGACGACATACCACGTGTATCGCACGATGGACTATTATCACAACAATAATAAGAACGAGACATAATATATATATATATATGATGAGTAGTGGTAATTCACGATATATTTCTGCCAACATGTCTTCATTGCCAGATTTTCAATCGACATCGTTCAACAACGGAGACAAGCACTCTTTCTGGACGATTATGTCACACAAACCGTGGAGTGTCGTACTGGGTATCGTCGTCGTATTATTGATTTCCTACGTAGTTATTATAGTATTGAGACGATATACGACCCTGTTGAATAACAAATTAGGCAATTTTCTCGCTTCGTGGATTCCAAAGTTAGACCATACGAACAAATAGATAGACACAGAACATGCATATATGATACGCTCTCACACGCACACACACACACGCAATCATTCTGTCATAAACTTTCGATATCGTAATTTCTACGATTTCCTTTCACGATGAACGATGATCGATCGTCAGCGTGTCTGTAAATATATATGTCCACACCACGATCGTGACGTTACCGTTCACAAGTAAGATTACAACAGAAGAAATAGAGATAGTGGAGAATCTATTACGGCGATGGATCGATATTTCGGTAGAGATTGGCTGAGAAACGACGATAACAACGATACCGATGGTTTGATATACGATGACGAATTCGATAATATTCCGACGGAAACACAACGACGGCGAGAAAAACAACAGCAGCAACAAACGCCACCGAGTGAAGTTGAAACGACCAGTCACGAAACAACTTATGGTGAATTCGAATCGTTCATCGAACAATTGAAAACTATAGATATGTGTAATTTATTCAAAAATAGACCGGATTCTTTCCATTTTGGTTATTATATTAATCGTATATTGGCTTTGCTGACGATCGACAAATATCGCGATCCTTCGCTGAAGCTTATCATATCCGCTCTATTGCCAGACTGCGAACCGCGACAGGTCTCTGCTACTGCTGCTGCTGCTGCTGTTGCCGCCGACGAGGAATCGCAATTTCTCCAAAAGCTCGTACAATTCGTCATATTGATCGTCAACGAATGTCGCTTGACGGACGGTGCTCCCGAATTGATTCTATTGTATAATTTAATGCACAATCCGAAGAGTGTGATACGACGCGACGACGATAACGTCGCTGCCGACGTTCCCGTACTGATAAGTAAGCTCGATTCGACTCCGTATAAATTTCCGTCGCGAATTCGATATAAGATTTCTGTGACGGTTAGCGATTTGTTTCAGAAAGGATGTGCTCCCGAACAACTATTGAAACGTATTCGGAGTCCGTCGTATCAGTTTGCCAGTAAACGGTTCATATTCGAAAAATACGTTTCGCCTTATTTCGTTGACGCTTTGAAAGTTTCCGCTACGTCGATTCGAGGTCGTGAATCTGACGACCCGTTCGTCCGAAAATATTACGAATTTCTAAACGCGATCGGCAAATTAGATGCGCGACTGTCGTCATCGTCGTCGTCGTCGTCACGAATCAAGATAAACGAACAAAGACGGCAAATTTCGAACGACATTAAAACGGTTCAAAAATATCCCGTCATACGGAACGCTTTGATATCTAGATCTTTGACCGATTTGTGTAGAATCGCCTTATCGGTGGAGCGTTACGTGGCAAATAAGAGTTCGACGACGATGAATAACGAAAATTTCCATTATCCGTGTTTCGTTCGATTTTCACGGCACTCGTCACCAACGTACGTAATAAGAAAGATGAGGCGATGCAGTAAACCGTTGAATGGATTGTTGTCGTGTGCGGTTCCTAAAACGACCAACGGTCGCATCCTCAACGTACTCTATACCGATTTACTATTAGATTTCCATAGCGTGAGAGAAGATTTCGGTTTGTTACTGGAAAAACTGAGCGAAGTCGATCCGATGACGTTGGACAACGACAATTATTTCGTCGTGTGCGACGATATGTTTTTCAACGTGTTGAATACGCTGACGGAACACTACGATTGCGTTCGAGTCGTCCCGATGTCGACCATCGAGCGTCAGATGAAGGGTGGCAATAAACGATCGGGGAAAACTACTTCTAAATCGCGTATAATGAAACGGAACGTCAAATCGGACGTGTCGGGACTGCAAACGTCTCCGTTCAAATTGTCGTCTATTCACAGGTTCCCCGATAACGACACCAAAAATTTGCGTTTATTGATAATCAACGTATACAATTTCAACGTGATACACAAATTGAAATTGGACAACGAACAGCTGGACGTCGTTCACGTAATATTAACGACTTTGATAGAGTTCAGTTTTATCAATATGCTCGAAAAAGACTTTTCCGTATTTCTGAAAACGAAAATACCGGGCGCGGATACGAACGACACCTCTACCGTTACGCATCGACGCCGCCGTCGTCAACATCAGCATCATCGTAGCTGTTCGTACGTACCGATAAACGGCAACGACGATATCAAATGTGAAATCGCAACTGTTGCCAAAAAAACGCGTAACGACGGTGTCGATCGGCACGTAGGTGACACTATAAACATTTCCATCGCGGATATCACGAACGCGACCGACACACTTTTGCAAAAAATAAAGCCCGACGACGCCACCACGTACGCTTTCTCCGTCGATGCGGCACAAACTCTGACGTACTCCAGAGTCGCACAATACGAAACGTATCGAGCATTTAAAGTTTTCTATTTTACGTTCGTCGCGAAAGGTGTCAAATGGTCTATATCGCCGAACAATAAACACACCGAAGTATTGTATTTCTTGAGACAGTTCTTCAAAGACGAAGTTGCCATAATGACTAGATGGTGGGCCGATAACGAAGCGGTGTCCTCGTTGTGGCCGCAGTTTCGATCGTGGTGTCCGATTCTGTTCGATTCCTACGTTAACGAGTGGTTCTTCAAGTGTGACGTTAGCGATCTGTTGAGAATGGCGTTCAAGTTTCAAGTCGTTAATTCGTTGCCACCGACGTACATGAGATCGGTCGTAGCCGGAGGTCGCGTATGGGAGGTGAATACGCTGACGTATATGTTAGTGGCTCGGTTATCGATCGGAAACACGATGGATTATCATCAACAATCGGACACGTATAAATGCGGTCTCAAAACCATAAACGATTATTATAAGTATATATTCGGTTTAGATCATGACACGTTGTTCTAAGTCGTCGATATTACCATATAGATATCTCGTCGTTCTGAGCGTAGTAACATGTATCTCGATGCAACACTTGACAGCTACCATGATATCGTCACAGTCATCGTTAGCGAAACCGCCCATTTCTGTACGAAACTCTACATCCGATGAAACGGCGACCGAAATCTACGATGACGATGAACATACGACATTCGTAGAATTGGACATGAACAAATCGTTGTCGGTCGGGATAATACCCAAGAAGAAGAAGAAGAAGACCTCGGTGACAAATATCGAGAAGGAAAATGTGACGAGTGACGTGATAGCGGAGACGAAATCGATGCCGACAACGATGGGAAATTCGTCGGATGTGAACGTATCGATAACATCGAATCAACCTCAAAATCGTTCGAATATCGTCGTCGAACAATCGAATAATCGTAACGTCACGAATCGAGATTTTATGAACAATGAAGAAAGGGCTGCGATTCGTTCGATCGACAACGGTACTGCTTCGGTCTCGATTACTCCCGGTACTAATAATACTACCGCTCTCGTCGTCGTCGTCGTCACCGCTGCCACCACCGCCTCCACCGCCGCAGTCGCAAATATACCAGATACGATCAGAATACAACGAAGCCACGATTCTTGTCGGAACGTATCCAGTCAAAAATGTTATACGTGGTCTACTTGTTACCAACACGATAGCATCTTGTGCAACGATAGTATAACGACGAAACAGATACCGCACGTTTTCGATTCGTACAAGTGGTATAAAAATAAAAATCGTTCGTTGTCGTTGTTCAACGTTTCCGTCATGCAGAACGTATATTTGCGACGTGATAATACTAGTTCGACGTGCGCCAAATACACGTGTCGATATTTTTTCATGAATTCGACTTGTCCGTCATCGTCATTGCCCTCGTCGACAGCACTCCCATCTTCGTCGTCGTCGTCGTCGTCGTTTGTCGATAAATATTGTACGAGTAACGAGTCCGATTTGATCACGTTGACTGGACATTGTGACGTCGACGGGAGCAATCCGCATTGTGTCGGCATACGAACATTACATCTATATATAATATGGTCTGTAGGTGCTTTTATGATTATCGGTTCGACGCTAGCGTGTATACTTGGAACGTATGTATCGACACGAAGAATGAGACGGATGTTGCGGAAGATGGACCGAGAAGAAGCCGAACTACGACAACCTTTCAGAGTGTATAACGTCGTTTCCTCCATCGATGAAGACGAAGAGGGCCAAGACGTTTGCGGTTGAACCTTTAGATTGTACAATATTGTATCGTGTAAATAATTTACTATTTTTTCCGAAATAAAGTGTGTGCGTGTATGTGCAAGTATGTCGTTTATTTCTTTTTCCTATACGTATTTTGTAAGATATCGATATCCAACATACCATAAATAATCGCATAATCGATAGATGATCGTCGATGCGAATTCCATATTAGTATTTCTCATATCGGTCCACATTTTGTGGGTTTTTCATACGATATTGCTTACCGATTCGACCGATATACCCATGTTCGATATGTTAGCCCGTTTCGTTTCTTCCACGAAATTGGAAAACGGCGTGTTCGCCGACGTATTCACCAATACGAACGATATTAGTACCGGTAGAGACGCTCGCTTGGTTATAGTGCACCCGTTCAATTGGTACATATTGAATATGAATTCGAATATATACGTATATTCTACGTCAGCCAACGATACGAACAAGTGTTCGGAAGGATACAATAATACGTTTGTTAAATTGAAACATCCGTCGAGCGGTCACTCGCTTCAAAATTTACATACAGTTTGCTTGCCCGTTAGCGTTTCTGATCTGTTGATTCATTTCAAGCGTAAGGTGCGCACTAGAATGAAAATAAGACCACACGAACGGTACGACAATAGGAAAATCGTGACTGTCGTAGATGTTATAAATCAATTGCTTTCGTCGGGAGCGATCGTAAATTACATACCGTCCATCGCGAATAACACGAACGCCGTCACATAAGAATCTCTCGTTATCACGAAAACGAAACAAGATATAAGATAGGTATGGATCGCATCCATCGCTAAAACGTACAGTATTCACGAAAATATAAACGAATAGAACGATGGCATTCGTACGTTATTTCCCACGAATAGGTCTTCTAGATGTTCAGATGCTTCAAGACTATTCGACGGGCGACTTCATCGTAAAAGAAATCGCCTGGAAACAAGTAAACTATCCGTTCGACATCGAAGATTACAATTACGGAGCGACTCGCACTAGTTATTCGTACGACATTCGCAGCATCATGTTTTCCATTCCCAAATTCAAGTTGTACGGCGACGACAGATCTCCTTACAGGCATAGCAATATACGTAAAACTAATCGTTATTTGACGGCGAATTACATAATGATCGACGGATCGGTCGGACACGTCCCGTATGCCGACGATATAGTATACGATATTCTGAGTCAATTCGACGTGATCTTCGTGAAAGGTTGGAATAAACGATATAATCTGTTGCGTTTGTTGGACAGGATAGCATCGTCGCAGTCGTCGTCGATCGATTATGGCACCATTAAATCGATCAAAATCATAGATATCGATACGGACGATAAGATCGAAACGATTTATCCGCTATCGGTCTATTATAACGATCGCTCGCTGTACGACCTGAGGAAATCGTTGTGCACGTACGATCACGGACGGTGTTCCGTATTCAACGTGTTCGTGATGTTCGTTTATTGGTGGTGTGCGTTGTCGACTACGCTATATCGAAATAGTCGGAAGCAATAATAAGATGTTGAAACGGAATGCTCTCATGTCTAACGAAGCGAATAATAAGTCTTCCGTGTTCGATATCGACTACAAAATTGACGGTCCTGGACCGAACGTGTTACAAATTCTCAAGTACGTTTCGATCGCAGTGGCATGTTTTATTTTAACTTTCCTAGCGTATTACGTTATGTTTGCGAGAGATAAAACGTCTCACGATTCCGATCAAAAACATTGGACGGACGAACACGCTCGACTGATGCAACAGCAACAACGAGAACGAGACCGGCAACAACAAGAGCAGCAGCAGCAGCAGCAACAACAGCGACGAGAACAAGAGCAACGGCGGCGACAAATATCGATCGACGAACGACGAATCGATCGATCACATCGATATGATTCGGTTCCGGTTCCCGTATCGAACAACAGACCGTCATCGATGGATAATCCACAAAATATATCGGACCGTTACGATCCACGACGACGTCAAGAATCGCGTAACGGATTACGTTCGGCGACGTCAACAGCGTCGTTGCCGTCGTCGTTTCCGATATCGAACGGCGGCGGCGTCGATAAACCGAACGACGTGTGGTCGAGCAAAAAATCGAAAAATACTCCGATGGGTAGCATAATATGGCACGACGGAATGAGTCGTATATTAGACTTGAACGTTCTATTAGATATGGTACCGATTATATCGATCCGTAAAAGCGCGGAGCATCTCGTCGATTATTACGTAGCACACTCTCGTCAGAATACCGATCAGAATATCGTTATCGAACGGTACCGCTACCCGTATAATCACGAATCGTTCAATACGAAATCGTGGACAGAACTCGTCCCAGATAAATCGACAAAAGGTATAAAATTGAAAACGCAAATTGGTACCAACAAATATTCCTACGTGGCGTCGACTCTAGAAATTACCGACTACGAACTATGGTCGGTCAAAGATCTATTAACGTGTGGCATCCTAATTAGCGAGACTGCCGGCGACAACGACAACGTTATATACAGTACGATTAATGACGGTAACGCTATTAATGTGTTCGGTGGGTTACACAAGAAATCTAGCCAGCTTCAAACTCTGATTATGTATAATAATCTCAAGTGTAACGTGACGGGAAAAAAGAATATGTCGGTAGGAGTATCGGCGGCCGTCGTGAAGAATCGAAACGCGCTGTCCGATCTGTGGGCCGAAACGAAAAAGTTACTTTTCGGTAAGAACATCGACAACTTCGAATTCTTGACGGGCAGGCAGAACGCGATGGTTCGTATAGTGAAGAATAAATACGGTGTCGTTCAAAGGTCGAGCTCGCCAACGTTAAAGACCGACGTATTGATCCTTTTGCACGCCACCTACGCGATTCAACTGAACGATTCCGACGATGTCGATTATAACATGAAAACGTTCGAGCAGGACTTCAGTCGTTCCGAATTGTCACAATATTTGACATTGTTGTATTGGGGCAACTCGAACGGAACTTTCCGGACCGATTATTTGGATGAATTTCCTGCATCCGTCGCTTTGGACACCAATCGGCATTCTCAGCGAAAGAAATTTGCGCTAATCGACGTTTACATGGCGGACGTGAACAGTGTCATAAAGTATGGCTATTCGATCGAAAGTTATCGAACAGATAATTTAGCTCTTTATCACGGAGACAACTGTGACTGGTTGAAGACGATAAAGTTCTCCATCCTTCCGAACGACCGTATCGTACATAAGCGTACGAAACGATCCGCTTCTATCGAACCGGTCGACGACGAACCTATCTACGCAGAATTGGAGAATTTCAACGCTGTCCTCGAAGAAACGTCCAGCGTATCGACGATGCAGTCGGACGTCGACGATAGCTGTACCGAAGATTATAGCGACAACGACGACGACGACGACCGCGACGATAATACGAACACTACAAAATCGATATCCGATCTTCTCGACGCAGCGAATAACGACGACCGGGACAACGAGCCGTCGTCACGCGTCGAAAAAACATATACCGACGCGACGCCGCGTTACGATATAAACGAACACATAGAAGAGCTAGAACGGATGAACGTGACCGATTACAACGCGGAAATGAACGGTATGGCCCTATGAGATAAGACATGAACACTGGCACGAGAAATATCACCGATATCATGAACGGCATTGCTGGTGCCGCCGACACCACTTCTGGATGGGTCGGTCTTTTCGACAACATCACGTTGAGCGATGCCATATCGCTGGCCATGTGCTTCTCGGTAGCTTGTTCCCTATCCGGATTCGTCATTTACTCGCTCAAGCGTTTTCGCAAAATACAAAAGATACGATATCACGCGTTAATATTGAACGAACGTGAAAATAAGACCGTAGTATGACGTTCCAAGCGTTCGTATACAACGTCGATGCGAAAAATCTGACGATACGTTCCGTTATTCCGATAGACACGTTCGATAATGTGACGACTGTGTCATCGAACGGAGGTATAGTCGACGACTTTCACGCCGACGACGAAGTCGACTTATCCGTGAAAATTGGACATTTCGCATTGTACGATATCGACTCGACCGAAAGCAGTACGATCAGAGGGATGTTAATATTGGAAATTCTATCGAAACGATCTGCCTTCTACGACCGCGGGAGCATCGGTGATGGGAACGACGGTTGGAACTTTATGAGAAAAAACAAAAATACACCTTTACATCGTTTATTCAATGAAATTAATTCACAATATGTGATTACGTAATATAGCTTTGATTTTACCATTATTATCTGCCTCGAATTTGTCATATCTAATTTTATATTGTACTAGTTCTACGTGTCGCAATAAAAACAATAATTCTTCGATATCTTCTTCTTCTTCTTCTTCTTCTCCTTTTCCTTTTACGTTACTCGAAACGACGACGGGAGCAGTCGTGGTGGTACTATCGATAGCGGTACGATTGGTGGTAGTGGTAGTGTACTTCGGGTTGTCGGATACGTGCTGTTTTTTTCGTATGACGAATTCGATCAGGACGATGTTGGAGTCCATGCCGGTCGAATACCATCGCAGTTTATTAGCATCGAAATCGCGTATCGTTAGATCGCGGGCGAGGAAATCAAAGTTCTTTTCGTAGCTGGTTAACGTCGATTTGCACAAGTCGTAAATCAATTCGATCGTTTGATACAATTTCAATTTTACGTATAAACTTTTCGTTCCGTCGCCGAATATAACTATCGCCAATTTACCGTCCGTCCGTTCCGACGAACGAGCAATTTGTTCGTCGTGTCGCGTTGCGTTCCGTTTCGAATAGAAAAAATAATCGTCGAACAAGTGTAGCGGATAATCGTAATGATAATAGGTGAAATGCTTATCGTCGTGCTTGTGAAATTTCGAGATCAATTCTAGCGAATATATCGGATCGATTTCGTGAAAAGTTCGTGCGATTCTCGTGATGGTGTCCGTTTCGGCGTACGGCTGACTCTTCGTGTTGGGATCGCTCGAATCGAACGCGAATCCGTGTAATTGATTTTTACCGTATAAAGATACGCCGTATATTTCCGTCACTACGATATGATCTTGGCTGATGTCGTTCATACCGCTCGTCGTGGCATCGTCGTCGTCGTCGTCGTCGGCGTCGTTCGAAAACATCTCCACTTGCACTATCAATCGTTGTAAGCAGTACGACGGCAAATCGAATTCTCGCAACGCCTTCACGGTACGCACGACGATTTTGTCATTTTCCCATACGCCGGTGCCACGTATACCGTTCCATTTGGGAGCTACGAAAACGTTGGTCATGTTCGAGCGTGCGTCGAATCGTACTTTCGACATGAACTTGCCGTATTCGTGGGTGAAATTTCGCGCGTAATCTTGCATCAGTTCACCGATACGCTTTTCATCGCCGATACAAATACGCTTGGCACCCACCACGATTTCACGTAGCAACGGTACGGGTATCAGAGCGAGTACGTCGTCGACGAACGCTCTTATCGTTGCGGACGACATCGACTTATCGTGACATAGCTTACTGTCGAATTCTTTCTCGAATTCCAAATAGTAAAACTCGTCCATGGGTCTTCGTCCTTGCTGCGTTCCACCGAAACTGTAACCTTTACCGATCGAAAAACGTACCCTTTTATCGGGGAAATTTCTCAGACATATTCGTGACTGACCGAAAATCGGTATGAACGAACCGTCGGTATCGTTCGAATTATCCAGCACGGTCCGTTTGAACTCTTCGTAAGTGAGACTTTCTTCGTAGCTACGTTTCCACGTACATTCCACCAATATCTCCGTTCGTTCGTCTAACGTGAACGGCACTATCGTCGACGATCTGGACATCGTTCGTTTCCTTTGGAACGAGAATTTATCGTTAAATGTTGCGGACGACGACGACGACGATACTAATCGTTTGATGTTCGCATCGTTGAGCATATCGTCGTGTAACGGATCGATTAATTTCTCTATATCTGCGTAGGGTATAGGTTGAACATCTTTAACGATGACACGATACATCCCTTGAAATCGATCGTAATCGTCGTCGCGATCCGTACGAATGCCATAATCGCTTTCTTCGACATATCTTTTGATCTCGTCCAATCGCGTCGTCGCCTTTCCGCTATATCTGATGTTGGTTTCGTAACACCACGTTTTGTCGTCGCCGTATTTATCCAGTACGAATTGACCGGTATCGTAGAAACTTTTAACGTCCATCAGTAACGTGACCGTAAGTTCTTTCTCTTCTTCGAGTTGCTGCATGTAGCCACTTTCTTCCCTCTCCGGTCCACGTCGAAATAATCGCTAACGGAACTACCGTGATAACGGTATGGTGGTGGTGGTGGTGGTTGTTGTCCCGTTGGCGGTGACGGTGTTGTATGAACGTAGGTTAGAGGGAGACTATACGGAAAACGGATAAGACGGTTCTTTGCGCCTTCTACGTTTGATATCGTTATTATCGTCGTTTTCGTTCGGCTTATCCGAACCGCTTCTTCGTCGTTTAGAACGTGAAGTTTCTTCGTCCATAGGTATTTGTGTATCGTTCGTTATTCTATCGACACAAATAAATTGATAAAATAATATAGGTCGTTTTTTTTCTACGAATATAACCGTACAGCCGGGGAGATGATGACGACGATAATCGGCGTGACATCTAACGTTGGCCGTCAATATATTAGAAATCGAATTTTCGAATAACGCAAAAATAACTTCCAACTGGTGAAAATTTATCAACAATCTGGTACCGAATTTGTACGGATGGCTATTATCGACGACGGCGTTTTCGGAGTTGAAACAACGCAATAAGCCGTACGATAACAATCGAATACTTCGCTCGCTGTTGACGTACGAAGGTTCCGGAAAACCTTCGACGACGACATCGATATAGTGTACGGGTCTGACGTTATTATGGAAATTACTCGTCGTATCGTAGAATAACTGTTCGTTAGTCAGGATGATGGAAGGCGGTGGTGTCGATGGAGAGCGACGACGTTCATTTCTCGACCCCAAAACGACCAGCGTGAAATGTGGTAGGTGACGGGTATGGTCATCGGCAAGGAGGTTACGTTGTTGTTGTTGTTGTTGTTGATCGACACCGTCCAGTTCGATTCTGTTCAATCGTATCGACGTATAATTCGATCCGTTCGTATCGACATCGTCCGTCGAAGGATGATCAGAAGAGGAAGAAGAAGAAGAAGAAGAAGAAACGGTATTATCGTAATACCACGTTTCGTACGCGTACCACTGTCGATCTATTAAAAAAATTATCTGATCGGTAACGATAAGTATCGTCGTCCAATCGATATTTTTGAACGTATCGTGGAATATTCGAGCCTTGATCACCACGTTCGATTTTTCCGTATACAGCGTAACGTGTTTTTCCAACGTGGATTCCATCTTACTGTAAGATGCTCCTATTAATCGTGATACTATGTTCTTTGTTGTTTTTAATCTTGTCGATCGTTACAAATAAATCTACGTTAGACGAGCGGCCTCCAGATTTTGACGTGATCGTCGCAGACCGGCAAACGAAATTAGCGATCATCAATTATTGTCACTATCTACGACGACGACGACCGTCTTTAAAAGGCTCGTCAAAACTTTATTTCCCGTACATTCCAGTCGTTCTTCCCGATCACTCAGACCCTGTTTCTCGTTCTTCTCCTTCGTCTTCACCACCATTGAGAATACCTGTATATGAATTGAATTTTCTCGATAACGATAGTACCGTTCAAATCAGACCGTACAAATACGTTGACTTACCGTTGACGCGATCGCGTTCGTCGTTGTCTAGGTCGCTACGGGAAAAATTCAACGTAAAATATATGTTTCGATTCGATCGAGGTACGTTCGACGTCGTTAGATCGATCGGACAGGAGGAAAATTTCAAAGTATCGGCCACGCTCGAAAATATCCACGTAGAATGGCTAGATAAATCGATAACGATAAAATTGCCGCACCGATTCGACCCCACAGACAACGAACAATTATTCCCCGTGAACATATGCGAAGCGGGTGATGATATTCGCCGCACGCCCGCGTTTCCGATTCCTATCACCGGTTCGTTTTCCAACAACACGATATTGCAAGTATTCTCGGACGACAGGGCGTTATCCGAGTCTCGTTCTTTGGCGGGGTTCGGTCTGATCGGGTGGAAATATAGATCGAATCAATACGGTCGTTGCGACGGCGACGACAACGCCGTGTTCACTTTACACGACTGCCCGGAGCGCACGATATACGGAGGTGCGGGTAGATGCTTATCGGTCGACGAGACCACTCAAACGTGCTTGCGTCATCCCGCGTTCACGATCGAACATCCGATCGATCGAGCGAAATATTTTCAGTGTACGAACGAGTTTCCATTTTACGAGGAGAAATCTTGCGGATCAGACGAAACATTTTCGGTCGAAAGTTTGAAATGCGAATCGAAAAACGTATGTCGCGACAGGTCCAACGGTAAACTCGCCATGCCTCGGTCGTTGCGAACGATCTATTCGGGCGAAACGTACGTCGAATGTATCGGCGGTCGGAGTTACGTGAGAGATTGCGCCGTTAAATACGTGAACGCTAAATTGACAGAACTCGGAGACGGATGTTGCGACCCCGAGTGTAACGGCAAAGCCTTCGGCGAGGGAGACACGGTCGTCGTGATCACCGTCCAAAACGTACGAGATCGCATAAATCTAGTAGAATACCCGGGCGATGTGATTGTTTGCAACGGAGGTTTGAGAACTCCGTTCGACCGACAAGGTCTGGTAGATCAACGACCCACGCTTGTGACGAGACGAGAGGTCGTGAATAAATCGCACATGGCCAAAATCTACGCTTCCGCTAGCACGAACATGGACGTTGTACGGCTCAAACGCTACGAACTGATCGCCGAGTACGAATTACCTTCTTTTATTTTCGCACGAGACGACGGTGGGAAGGTGTCGAAGAAAACGTTGCATACGTTTCGTGACGCGCCGGAATTATTCAAAACGGGTAAAATACGTGTAATATCGTCTTTCACCGCAGACAAATCCATGTACGCGTTCCTTCGCTTCTCTCTGTACCTGAACATCGAAGAGAACATCGCAACGTCCCTCACCGACGATCTGATATTGGAATCGCGCGGAACGGTACCACCGCGCGTTTTATCTTCGACGGAAGCGGATTATTTCCGATTCGACAGATCGAAAGTATTCGGTCTGACGAATATCCAAGCTTGCTCGTGGAAAAGCAAGGATAAAGTTTTCGTATTCGACGAGGCGTACGATGACTTTCTAGAAAACGTCGTTTCTCCTACGACGACCGCAACGAACGTAAGTAACGACGCGTTCCTAACCAACCATTTGTATCATACCGACCTGTTAACTTTACCGATCGTATCGCAACATCGTTCGATACCGTTCGTCGAAATGAACGAAGACGAATGTTTACGGACGTTTTACGAAAGTGACGATCATCCAAGTCGAATCGGAGGGTACGAATTGAAAAATGAACATCTAAACGATATCGGAGTAAAGACCGATACGTTCGTGGAATTCGCTTGTTCGTTGGTGGGATTTCGAACTGACGCCGGAAAAATGTGCGCGATAATGAAAGATGCGATATTCGCACCACAATAAAAAGACACGAGCGAGGAACCGCCGTCTCATAACGACGATGACTACCACGTACACGGGAGCTATAATACATATTTTCATTTCGCTATTCTTCTTTTTTTACAACATACCGTCGTTCGTCGATAACGTTTCGATTCTGTACGCATGGTATAGCAATACAGATGGCAGTGTAGAATTAAACGAGGAACGGGAGTGCGAAAAAAAATCGACGAGCGGTGTGCGAAAACTGTAGAGCGATGGCCAAATCCGACGGTCATTACGCGATCCCGAAAGTGCCGGCGGTGCCGGTCGAATGTGCGAGTCCAGCTTGCTCGATAGAAATCGATACGTCGAATCGAGATGACATTCGGTGTTCTGCAAACAGCGATATCACTCTTGCCGGTTATATTCCTATGACGAGCATAACGCGTTTGAAGAAATTTTCCGTCGACGTTGATCACATATACGAACCTATGGACAATGTACTGTCAACGTCGGAAGGAACATCACATGGTGCTGTACAGTCTTCGTCGTCGTCGTCGTCCTATACGGCTTGCGATGCCGGACAATGTTCGACAATAATCGAAACCGACGGTGAGAATATTACAAAACCGACACGATCCCAGTATTATCGTCATCAGAGCGATGATGGTGCGTCTTCGTCTACGTCGCCGCAAAATTATTACCTAAGAACGGAATATTCGCCCGACGCGATCGATTTGACATCCGAAACAGATGCGTTTATCATCGATGGACCTACAGCGACAGCAGCAGCAGCAACAACAGTAACAACAGCAGCAGCAGCAGCAGTAGCAGCACCTTCTTCGTATCAATCCGACAATTATTATAAAATTTTATTATGGATCACGATGACGATCGGAATAGCTTCGCTGTTTTGTTCGTGGACTTCGGTATATTTTATGATGAATCCCTCGTCCCCGCCTTCCGAATTGTGCGTGAATTTTTCGTATCCGCTCGACTACAGATGGTCGTACATGAAATTGCTCGTATCGTCGGAATTTTTGGTAAATCTAACAGAAAAAATTGATCATATGAAGATTCTATCGGACAATCGCATAACGTTGAACGAAACGCGATTTCTGTTCTACTATACCATAATGACAAATGCGAATTATTATAATCGGGTCCCCTCCGTGTGTCTCGAGCGGTACATCGTATCTGGATTCGACGAACGATACGTTAGAATAACATCGCACGATAATTTAGGACGTTTCACGCGACTGTGTCGATTTGTTGATGTTTTGGGTAAAATTTTAGCGATACATCACGACAACCAATCGCTGTATTATTTTTTAGATCAGAACGTCGAATTTTCCGAACTTGTCGATATAATTCAGTGTTACGTTAGAGCCTTGGAAAATTTGATACATCGAAAGGAGAATCGTCGTCGCTACTCTCAAGAAAGATCGGATTTCGAAAAAATTGCGTTTTACAACGTGATAATAATTACTATGGAATTTTATCGTGAAATATGTACCCGCCATGAGATGCGGATTTTACCATTATAAACATTTCGAGCAACTACGTTCGGTAGCGAATATTTTACAGTTTCAATTTCCGAATTACCGAATCTGTGGATGAGATAGATTTAATATTGTACGATCTAACCTCAATCGACTCGGCTATTGGAACTGAGTACTGCGTTCATTTGTTTGTGACGAATAAAAAATATGTTCTTAAATGTTTTTGTTTTATTGTCCTATTCAGAAATCTACATAGTCATTAAAATGTTGACCATACACTGTAATTTCACGATTCTATCTGCACACGGTTCGTCTCGCGCATGTGTGTCCGTACAACCTAACACGTCATGGAAATCGTCCAAAGTAAAGTCACGATGATTGACATCGTTCGTAACGATCGTGCGACTCCATACCATTGTACGGACAGGAAATTTGAATAAATCGTATCGAATCAAATTCTTCAAAGTCGTCCCCTTCAATGAATACCACTCAACCGTCGTTGTTATTCGGTCGTTAGTAATCAGCAATACCAAACCTCTATTGTCATATACGAATCGGAAATATCCGTCGAAAAATTCTTCATTTTTATCATCATACCAGCTGACGATAATCGTCGGTGGCTCCGGACAGTGACGACAAATAGTATCAATCACCGTGATCGGCGAAACATTCTTGCTGGTATCTTCCCATACCCCGGCCAAAACATGCTTTCGAATACGATCAACTTGATCAACCGACATTTCTCGCAAAAATACAAAGTCGTTTGTAATTTGAAATTTTCTTTCGGTGTTCCAATTGTGTGGAACGCCGTGCAAAACTGTAGACAGATTTCCTCGCCGAATAGCTGCCGCGATATATACAACATTCGAATCGTGCTTCAAACATTCCATACCAATAAAGACAGCGTTTGCGATCAGAGACTTGCAACTTTTCTCGGTCAGAGCCCAACAGCTATCCTCGATGACCTTATCGCGGGTGTGTACGATGAAGAAATCACCATATCGAACAGTCATCGACGCATCTCGTGAATCAGAATATGTACTCGACCAATCTTTCACGTCCGAAACACCCAAAATGTCAATAACGGACGAACTATCCGATGAAGTCACCTCGGCACATTCCTCGTCGTTTTCAGTAATAGCTACCGGAATAACGGACGAATCATCCTCAATTCGTTCTTCGACAATATATTCCGATGAGATCACCTCGACACCGTCGTCGTCACATATGATAGGTACCGTCAACACTCGTTCACTATTTTCGACTTTTCTCTTTTCTGTGATAGCTACCGGAATAACGGACGAATCGTCCTCAATTCGTTCTTCAATAATATATTCCGATGAGATCACCTCGAAATTGTCGTCAGGTACCGTCAAAACTCGTTTACTTTTTTTGACTTTTTTTTTTCTGAATATCCGATGTGCACATTTTTTCGAATTAGCACGTACGTGATCCAAACCGCCACACGTTTTACACGACATCTAGACTGAAAGTGACACTGAATTTAACTGAATGCGGGGTATATCACCATTTTCGTATGGATTTTAGCAGGTCCCATACCGCCTCACGATTCGTCACCGACAATGCCATCCCACGTTAATCAAACTACAGCTCGAAGAAATCCACCGGTGAGATTTCGTTTCAACAAATTTCATTCGAGACAAAACTGTTTCTCGATGGAGCTAGTGCGTATGACGCATGTGAAAGAAAATTTCTCCGCAGATCGAAGAAATCCGCCGTTGGAATTTCGTAACGAGAATTATGCCGGTTTGACTCGTTTACGGCCAACATGACCGTCAGGAGATACGAATTTCACCCTTATGCAAGACATAATTTTGAAATTCCGTCAAACGAACAAATTCATCTGACGTTTTACAACGATAATCAATTAATCCGAGACCAACCAAAATGATGTTACGCGCAGCATTGACGTCACGATTCCACGTGATTTTACATTTTCGGCAAATTTGAAATCTATGATCGTGACATCGTCGTCGTCGCTTCATATCGTCTCTATTTATGGTCGTGTTTTTGGGTGGAAAAGGCATTCTATCGAAACATTTCGAACAAGATTGTGTAGTCAGATACTCATCCACACATATAACCTGACATTTATCGCGTCGACGATGGAACGCTCGTTTGAGCATTTCGACGGCGGGTTTTTTATTTCTGCCATAACTGAAATTTTTCTCCAGTGTTCCATCTCCAAAACAAACCAACACGGAATTATCATCATCATCTTTAGCGGGCAATAACTGATTTACCACCTTATCCTCTGCTTTACGACGTGAAATGTACGAGTCCCAGTTCAAGCGCGTATATTTCCGCGTATCGTAAATTTCGCGACTGGACGATAAGAAATTCAGTCTGTATAAAATGTACTCCACATGGGAGTTAAAATTAGAACCACACTTCGGCGAAACAATTAATTTTTTCTCTATGTTTATACTTTCGCGATATTCAAGCAGGCGTTTTTCAAAGATTCCGGACATTTTTTTCCGTTTACGTCGTCGAGTACGTTCTTTACAGAAATTTTCCTTGAACGTGGCCGATTTTAACACGAAATTGGTTTCTGTTCGAGTTTCCTTATCGATATAGCACGCGCCGATATAATTAACGACCCCCGGATCGATTCCCAAATATTTAGTGAAGTTGGAATTAACCACTGTAGTCTCGGGTTTTATGTTCGTCTTCTTTCGCTTCTTGTTTTGCGGTTGTTGGATGGTGGATCGCACATATTTATTCATCATGATGGAACAATCGATTCCGTTGGTGGAAAAACTCATGGCAAATGAAGTCCGCTGCTTGTTGGGCTCGATCTGCATAGTTGTGTCATCGAATTTGCCGTAAACTGAATGAGATAGATCGAAATAATGCCACCAATATTTTGGAGTTTCGTTCCTGAACGCGGAATCGGTAGTTTTATCCGGTAGCAATTTTGTACTACTCAATAATTCTTTCAATGCCATAGCGTTATAAAGCAAATGTTTTCTGCCAGACGAAAATATAGGAAACGCCGAAAAGGATTTCAACTTTCTCTCGTCGAACCATCGTCCCAACTCGAAAGTGATCGGTACCAAATTCCACCAGTCATTTTCGATATTAATGAATTTTTTGTGATAGTCGAAACGGAAATCTTCTAGAAATTCTGCAACTTCTCGGCTGTGGGCGACGTGACGTGGTACGAAGGCGAACAATTCGTCGTAAACTATCGTCTTCCATTCGTAGCGTTTTCGATCACATTCTTTCTTGTATTTTTCATAGAAATATCGGACGAGTCGATCGTAAAAATGGACCGTGATACAATTTTTCATATTGGCTTCGTGTTGCTTGACACATGAGCTAATGAGGAAGGATCGTAATCGGCCGTCGTATAATAACGTTTTGTCTGGCCGCATAGCGAAATATTCTTCGTCCAACACAACGCGTTCTTTCCCCTGTCGTTTGCCCTGGAGATGGTAATAGAAATCTTGTAGGTGACCCATGGAAAACTGTCCGATCGGAAATTCGTTTCGATGTAACAATTTCGTATAATGAAAACTGACATAGAGCGATGCTTCGACGGCCAGTTGAGAAATTTCCAAAACGTCATTTTCGATTCGTTGTCGCAACTCAGGATCTCGGCAAAACTTACGAAAACCGCGTTTTATCGTGAACGTCTCGGTACAAGTATTTACTGTGCTGAATCTATGTTTTTGCTTCAATATTCGATTTGCACATTTGGCCGAAGAAACGCGACTGTGATCTAATCCACCACATGTTTTGCACGGCATGTCGACTGAAACTGAATCGACATGTGTGTGTCACAGCCGTACTTATACCCTCGAGAGTGGTGGGCGGTAACGTTTCGGTCGTTCCTCGCTCCGAACGTATCTTGCGTGCACAAAATGAAATCGAACATCTCTACTAACGAACAAAATTTATCGGCTGACGACTTCAACGATACATAGTTTAATTACACGTCGATAGAAAGTTAGTGGGTGAGCGCCATCTATTGGAGTTCCTTTGAACTATCACGTATATAGTCTAGAACCTACCATAGATATATATGCATTTCATGAAATTACTACATCTGTGGATGGGGTGGGTTTAATATTGTACAATCTAACCTCAATCGACTTGACTATCGGAACTCTGAATTGAATCTGATCAAAATTTTACCCCTTCTACCGTGATTTTCGTCAGAAATCAGTAGATTTTAGGATTTTTGTGACGTCGAACAGCTCTAGTCCAATGAGAATCGAGTATTCACTCAGCTGACCCTAAATGAACTATATAATCAGCAAGCTTCTCGCCCGCGATCCTAAACCTCCTTGACCAGAGTAAGAACAACGTAGTAGTAAGAAGAAGCAGGCCGTCGCGGAGGTTATATATATAATATATATATAATATATATATATTATATATATAGGGGTGCAGGGGGTGCTATGGGGGTACGTGGAGCCCCGTTAACTGTTTAAACTTGGCGTTAGCTTCTCGCGAGAACTGAAAGTTGCTTTCCACAATTTTCGTTGCCCCCGTGATACGTCACGTCTACGTCACGTGATGACGAGTCATAGCTGTAAATGTTTTTGCAGCTCGAAGAAATCCGCCGATGGATTTCGTTCCAACAAATTTTACTCGCGACGAAACTGTTTCTCGACAGAGCTAGTGCGCATGACGAGGAACTTGTAAGTTTGGAGATTCGTTCGACGAGAGATTCTAGGTGGACAAAGTTTGTTCATCAAAAAATATTTTACGATTCCATTTCTCGAACGAGATTCACGTTCCACGTTTTTACAGCTCGAAGAAATCCAACCGGTGAAATTTCGTTTCAACAAATTTCATTCGAGACAAAACTGTTTCTCGATGATGCTAGTACGCATGACGAGGAACTTATAAGTTTGGAGATTCGTTCGACGAGAAATTCTAGGCGGACAACGTTGGTTCATCAGAAAATATTTTACGATTTCATTTCTCGAACGAGATTCACGTTCGAAGATTTTACAGCTCGGAGAAATCCACCGGTGAGATTTCGTTTCAACAAATTTCATTCGAGACAAAACTGTTTCTCGATGATGCTAGTACGCATGACGAGGAACTTATAAGTTTGAAGATTCGTTCGACGAGAGATTCTACGCGGACAACGTTGGTTCATCAGAAAATAATTTACGATTTCATTTCTCGAACGAGATTCGCGTTCGAAGATTTTACAGCTCGAAGAAATCCACCGGTGAGATTTCGTTTCAACAAATTTCATTCGAGACAAAACTGTTTTATTCCTTGAACGAGAATTACGTTCAAAGTTTTGTAGCTCGAAGAAATCCACCGGTGAGATTTCGTTTCAACAACGAATCGTTCGACGAGAGATTCCAGGCGGACAAAGTTTGTACATCAGAAAATATTTTACGATTTCATTTCGAGAACGAGAGTTTCGTTCAAAGTTTTTGTAGCTCGAATAAATCCACCGGTGAGATTTCGTTTCAACAGATTTCACTCGAGACAAAACTGTTTCATTCCTTGAACGAGAATTACGTTCAAAGTTTTGTAGCTCGAAGAAATCCACCGGTGGAATTTCATTTCAACAATCAATCGTTCGACGAGAAATTCTAGGCGGACAAAGTTTGTTCATCAGAAAATATTCAACGATTTCATTTCGAGAACGAGAGTTTCGTTCAAAGTTTTTGTAGCTCGAAGAAATCCACCGGTGAGATTTCGTTTCAACAGATTTCACTCGAGACAAAACTGTTTCATTCCTTGAACGAGAATTACGTTCAAAGTTTTGTAGCTCGAATAAATCCACCGGTGAGATTTCGTTTCAACAACGAATCGTTCGACGATAGATTCCGAGTCGACAAAGTTTGTTCATTTAAAATGTTTTACAATTTCATTCTCCGAACGAGAGAATCGTGGAAGTTGGTCGATGAACAATCCAGTCGATAAAATTTCTCTACGATAGAATGAATTTCATTTTCCGAGCACGACTTACGTTTTGAACGAAAGACGAAAAATTTACAATAAATATCACATTATATATTTTTCAAAAATAAAATAACTCAGTACATTTTTAACCATACATCGTAATTTTTTGCTTCTAGTCTCACAGGACTGTTGCTGGTCATGATGTCCGTGGCCGGTGGCACTCCCACATCCTAACACATCGTGGAAATCCTCAAACGAAAATTCACATTTCCCCGCGAAATGATAATCGGTGGTAGTGTGGTTATAAGTCAATATCAGAGCATCGGATGGATGGTGGAATAATTCATATTGAACGATATATTTGAACTTCGTACCCTTCAGTGTATACCACTCGACTTTTTTTGAACATTGCTGGTTATCCAACGTGAGAACTATCGTCGCCCTATCGTTATCCCACGTTTTATGTAAATATCCGTCGAAGAAATCCTTGCAGGCATTCTCGTACCAATTCACGATGATCGGTAATGGCTCGGGGTCGGTGAGAATATTTTGGACAATCAGATTCGGTGAAACAGTCTTCTCTTCTATTTCCCAGGTGCCACAACGTAAATTTTTGATCATACCAGTAAATTGATCGTTTGTCATGGCCCACAGTTCTCCCAGCTCTCTGAATTTTGTAATAATTCTCCCAGTTGTTGAATTATACGGTGCGCCATTCAAATGAGTAGTTTGGTCTCCGCGTGTGCCAGCAAATTCGAAATATATTTTTTCCGAACAATATTTATAATATTCGCAATCGATGAAAAAAATTCTGTCAATCAATGTATTGCATAGCCTCATTGTATCGATGTATACTTTTTCTTCCGGGTCGTTGTAGCATCCCTCAATGGCGGTTGCCGGTTCTTCTATTTCTTCCGTCAAACGATCCTCCTTGTTTTGCACGTATATTCCCAACAAACTGTTTAGGGTTGTTATTTCATTTCCGATGGTATTTACTGTTATCTCGTTCACGATCGGGGATTCAGAGTCGGTCGATAATTGTCCTTTATCGTCGATGTTGCGTTCGCTGTCGTGGGATTCATCACTTGGTTCTGCTCCATTTTCCGATGATGCTGCTTCGAACCATTCGTCGCCTTCGTAATCGTTGTCATCGTTAACGCTACTTGTATCAGATTTGATATTAACATCTTGTTGTGGACCTGGGAAATCTTCTTCCATCGATGAATATTCGTTGTCGTTTATTAATTTTGGATATCGGTTGATATTGTTCGAAAATTGATTCAATTTTCCCAATATCCACAGGATGAACTTGTTTGCACGTTTCATGATGTTGGACTGACTGAATGTTCGCACGGAACGCGTTATTTTATACCTTTCGATTTGCTAATGTGCATTATATTTTCGAACGAATATTTTATTAAAATGTGAATACAACACTATATCGGTTTGTTATTTGGTTCCGTCGCCTATCGCGTTATCGATGTAGTCGTACATTGAGCAATAATGATCGATTTCGTTCTTGCATTTCATAATTTGTGAACCATGTTATATAAGCCTTACGATGTCAACGGAAGAAACAGTATCGTCGCAACTTTCACGTGTTTCACATCGCTAGATTTCAATAGCTGTAATAATAATAATAATAATAATAATAACAATTGGTTCTGTTCGCGCCATAAGAAGTCGTTCAAAGTTATTGAGAAAATATTTTCAACGTTGTTGTTATATCGAATATATTATCCCCAGCAATGGCCGGAGATGGTTGTTACCAAAATGTAGGAGCGAAGATGGCCGAAGCTAATCGTTATCAGAATATCGGAGTGCCATCGATGCCGTCCGAATATGCCAATTTCGATGGCACACTAACGACGGGGAATCGAACGATTGCCGATGTTGGTCCATATCAGAATGTCGGAGTGCTACCAGTGTCGCTTGCTGCTCGTTTAAACTCTACACCGAAAACAAATCGAATCGATACAAAGTCAGCAGGCGATGTCGTTACTGTCGCTAGTTATATGCTCATGAATAGCAGGTCGGCATTAGGAGAGATCCCTGGTAAGGACGAAAAAGATCATATATACGAAAGTATGGATGATATACCGCGAACGGGAGTATGTTCAAATACATCATCGCAAGAAAGAAAACATCTATTGTCCAGTATTAGCAGTGATTCGGAACATCGTTCGGTAACTATTGAAAATGACGATAATTTCGTCAAATCGTCGCAGGTACAGTGTCGTTGTAATCGAGATAATGACCTCCCGTCGTCGTCGTCGTTTTCTTTTTCTTCGTTGTGGGGATCGAAGCAATCATCACCGTCCGATAATTTCGAACTAACGAAAAATATTCCCAATACGGCAGTACCGAGATACGAAAGGGGTCCTTTCATAGTTGGAAAACCTGTAGTGGTGAACAGATCGTTATCGTGTCGTGGTCGGTCCAGTATAATACTGATGATCGTAATAATCGGACTAATTTCGGCACTGTGTTCGTGGGTTTCCATATACTTCATATTGAAGTCTTCGGATTCTTCGGAGTCGTGCAAAAATCTATCCCGCTTGCACGATTATGAGTGGTCCTATATCACATTGCTCGTGTCGTCGGCATTTGTAGTCAATTTGACTGAAAAAATTGGCGGCTATGTGGAAGTCTTACACGATGGCCGCATAAGATTGAACGAAACGCGATTTCTATTCTATTACACGGTAATGACCAATATGGATTATTACAATTACGTCTCGTCCGAATGTTTTGAACGATATGTATTATCTGAATTCGACGACCGCGATATGTCTAACGAAAAAATCGAAATTGAATATTCTAGAAGAATGTGTAAGTTTGTGGATAGTCTCAATAAAGATATTCTTGTTCATCGCGATTATGAAAATATTCAATATTATTTCGATCAGCATGTAAAATTTTCCGATCTCGTCGACATCGTTCAGTGCTACGTTAGAGCTGTCGAAAATTTGGTTCATCGAAAATATGTGCGTCGACGTAGTTTGAGCGAACGACTTGGTTTCGAAAAAATTGCTTTATATAATGTTATTATCCTTACTGTAGATTTTTTCGACAATATATGTGATTTATAGCTGATTTGTTTTTTTTTTTCGTTGTCGTAAATGTTGTAACACATTCAGGGATTATAGTGTGATTTCTACGGATACCCGAGTTACAACATGCAAATAACATAAGATTATACACTTTAGCCAGCTACATACCCTAGCCGCGACTGGCGAGTTTCGCACCGTCTATTCTATAGAATAGACAGATTATACACATTAGCCGTGTCATATATATATATATATATATATATATATATATATATATATATATATATATATATATATATATATATATATATATATATATATATATATAACTTAAGAGATATAGAATTAAATTTTCTGAATTATGAAGATAAACTTGTTTATATATATATATATATATATATAATATTCAGTCCTATCCACGGTCGTACATATAGCACTACCAGAATGGAGATGCACTGATTTATTGTAGATGAGGAATTGAAAGATCCGAACGTCACTGAAAATGTTATCAATAATAAAGAATGATCCAGATTGTGAAGTTGATATTAAATACGAAAATATTCCTGAATACGTAGATACAGAGGATACAAAGGTATCTACAGTTTGTCAGGATTTCAAGATAAAGTAAGTTTATGTCAATGTCAATAAACAAACTGATCAATACTTTCTTTCGTCAATTTTGAGAATAATTTACTTGTTCAAATAGAAGAGGATTGACATATTTATATACAATTGATTTCCATAATTGGGTCCATTTAAAAAGTGATGAAAAATAAATATTGAAAATACATGAAAAATTCTGAAAAAATCTTATTCCTTTAATTACATTTTCTAGGATTTTTTCATGACTAATATTTACAATAAAATAAATAATTATTAGTGAACTGTTTATGATTTTTTAGTCTAAATGTTAATGATCCTTGCCCAACATGTAATTAGGGATAATTGAAAGACGTGGCCGACAAACTTATCCAATGTACTATGGCCTTATTGTGGATTGAACAATTGAAAATATTAAGTATTTGATTCTTTCATTTTCAGAATCCAGAAGTGCAGTGTAGATGAGGAATTGGAAAATGTGCCACAGGAATGTATTAAAGATGAAAAAGATATAAATGGAGGTGACCATGAAAATTTTGATTGTTCAGATAATACTTGCTTGAATAGTTCTATCGAAATTCTGGATTCAAAGGACTCACTGAAATGCCAATATAGTGGGAATGATTGTGATGATATGCCAAACATGGAAAATCATTTGATGGTTGCACATAACGGGGAAAATGAATGTTCTGCTTATCAAAATATTCCATACTCTAACTTGGTATTTCCCACTACTAATGTGAGTGAAATTACTTTAAATAATGTTTACAGGAACACATCACATAACATTAATTTTAAAGACATGAAGGAGAAGATAAAGAAAAAGTGTAAGTATTGCGATTATAAAAGCTCAAATAAGTCAAATTTGAGAAGTCACATCATATCTCAACACACAAGAAAGCGATTACACAAGTGCGAGTATTGCGATTATGGAAGCCCTAAGTTGTCAAATTTGAAATGCCACATCAACTCTATACACACGAGAGAGAAGATACACAAGTGTGAGTATTGTGATTATGGAAGCACTGTGTTGGCAACTTTGAAATGTCACATCAACTCTAAACACACAAGAAAACAGACACACAAGTGTGAGTATTGTGATTATGAAAGTTCAGATAAGTCAAATTTAAGAAGTCACATCAACTCTCAACACACAAGAAAGCGAATACACAAGTGTCAGTATTGCGATTATGAAAACCCTGCTTTGGCAACTTTGAAAAGTCACATCAACTGGAAACACACAAGAGAGAAGATACACAAGTGTGAATATTGCGATTATGGAAGCCCTGCGTTGTCAAATTTGAATCGTCACATCAACTGTAAACATACAAGAAAGCAGATACACAAGTGTGAGTATTGTGATTATGTAAGCCCTCGCAAATCAACTTTAAGAAATCACATCAATTCTAAACACACAAGAGAGAAGATACACAGATGTGATTATTGTGATTACGGTAGTTGTCATAAGTCAGTTTTAAATCGTCACATCAAGCTTGAACATACAGAAGTCAAAAGAGAAGATATTATATAAAAATGTTATGTACAGGAAGACATCAAAATAGTTGATGTAGTTAAACAGATGTGAATATTATATCAAGAACGATGAAACGTTAATTTTATTTTATTTTATCATAATAAATATAAATATTAATTAATATAATAACTATCAAACATTAAATTACTATAACATCCATTATGTTATATTACATTATAATATAACCAAAGTCATGAAATTAACTGATTAATATTCATTAATTAATATTTGTAATATTTGCATACCTAATATACAGGTTGTTTCAAAAAAAGGTTACCCGTTTCTTGGATAGGTAGAATACTGAAAGATAAGTGCTTCGCTAGGTAACAAATTTTCGTAATCACATCCGTTTTCAAGATACAGGGTGTTGTAAAAAAAATTTTAAAGAAATTTTTTACGATTATGTCGAAACTACCAGCAACATTGTAAGGAAATTTGGTATGAATATGTTTTGGAAGCTGACACATCGCATGAATTTATGTTTATATCTGACTCTCATAGAGGGCGGTAATTACACGGTCCATACCGAGTACTTTTAATCATCTTTTTTGAGGTTAGATTTTCTAATTCAAACTTCACGACAAATTAAACACCATCCAATTTCACACAAAAAAGGTACTCTTGGTAGAACTCGATACTGTGTACCGTTTTCGGAATATTTTGATTGAAAATGATGAAGTAATAACTGATGGTGGTATAAAGTAAAACACAACTACCAATTTATTAAAAACCAAAAACAATAGGTAACATTATTCTAAAGCTAAAGTTATTAATTAAACGAAGAATTACATTAAAAATTAAAATAAATTTTAGTAAACACATGAAATATTTAATCAGTTAAGTAGTAAGTGTTCGAAATGTCCTCAGTTTTCACGAATTCACAATTCTATCCTTTTTCTAAAGAATACTAAACTATAAGTGTCGTTGAATTCTGTCTTGCAACTCCTTATGTAGAATAGACTTTTTCCTTAACATACGACCAAACTGTGTAGTCCAAAGAATTGAAATCGAATGAACGTGAAGGTCAGTGAATCGGAGCTTCTGCACCTCTACCAATCCATCGATTCGGATAGGGGATTCTAGTAAATTAAGTTATTAAGCTAATGCTGAAGATAGAGCAGCAGGAAGACGGATTAGGCAAAATATTATCACCACTTATTTCAACAATTAAGGAACCACAAATTTTTTTATATTTTCTTTACCGCGTATATTAACAAATTTTCCTGTGGCAACAAAGTCTTTATTCTCCAACATGAACTTCAATAAAAACTCAATTTGCTCTTCGGAAGACCGATACCTCTTCTTGCAGTCTCCATAAATAATTAACATAATATGAATAGGATAGGACCACGGTCGTATACACAAGTCTGGAAACTCGAGGTTGTTTCCTGTGAGAAGTGAGTAGTACCAAAAGACGCCACGTAAGAGTGTTCTCTGAGAACTGTCAGTTGACTTGTCAACACAAGGAAAACCTGCGTTTTTAGAAACAAATTACGAAATCGTGCATTGTGCCGAAATGCAAAACGGGGTACAAAAGTGTAAAGCAAGAAACTTATTTTTAAGGTGAGTTTGACAAGAGTAACAGTTAGATTCCTCTCTCAAATCAGAATAGTAAATATTGCGTTACGAGAAAAATTGGCAGTGTCAACATAGCCGAGGTTTCCGGACCCGTCGAGTGTACAGTACCGGAGGTTTTAGTGTATAATGTATATATTGTAAACATAATGAGAGAACATACTAAACTAGTATACATGTATTTTGATTGTAATCCTAATTTAATTTAAAAAATGTTCATATGCGATCGATTATTTTCATACATTTCCTTTTTAAATTACTACCAAAAAAAGCCTTAGATAATAAGTACATACTCCGGAAAGAATATGTTTTAACGAGGTCTTTTATGTGTGCGAAAAATGGGAAGTTATTTTTAAGGTGAGTAATACATTTTGACAAGAGTAACAGTTCTATTCCTCTCTCAAATCAGAATACTTAGTAACACTGCTTGCGATTCCGGGAAGAAATCGTTTTACCACTTCGTGATCCAAGCGCTAGCTAGTGGCTGAGCGAGGGACTACGAGTTTGGCGACGCGTAAGAGACTCATGTCAACCATAGAGTTTCCAAACCTGCAATGCTATGCTGCTAATAGTTATAGCCTCATTTCGGACTATAAAAGCAACTGTAGCTGCCTTCACATTTATCTTATAGCCGATTTTTGAATATTGGTATTCTACTAGCCGCTAAAGTCTGTTTTGGAGTCTATAATGAAAGTCGATTTTATAGTCCATCTTTTAGCCGTCAAGATAGCTAACTAAAGCTTTATAATTTCATTTACTGCAATTGAAAATGGCATTGATTCTTATAGCAGCTTTTTTGCGGGAAAGAGAAAGAACTCATGCTGATATTTTTCATTTTAACATACAACGCAAGCATTTACGGGATACTTCAAATTCGTTCGACCTACGAAATATTGAGTTTGTGCGATTATTTCGAGTGGATAAAACAACGGCATCGTTCTTAATAAATAGGTTGAAAACAGAATTCAATCTATTCGTACTGACGGATTATTTGTTCAATTGAAGCTAAGTTTATTGTTAAGTTGAGAATATAGCCTAGTATAGTTAACATAAATCAAAAACATTCCTTTACTGATGGCAAATTACTTTATTGCACTTAGATTAAAAGTATTTAATCAAATGCAATTTAAATGTTTAATTGCTATTGAAGATTCCTTATTCGAGTTTTCCAACTGTGATCAGTTTATTATAGTCAGTTGGAAATACTTTAGGGTCCAAATACCGATGGAAGAACAAGAGATTGAGCCAGTGCCCCAGATTTTAGTGAATATTGCTAATGCTGAAGATAGAGCAGCAGGAAGACGGATTAGGCAAAATATTTATCACCACTTATTTCAACAATTAACCACAATTTTTTTCACCGCGTATATTAACAAATTTCCCTGTGGCAACAGTCTTTATTCTCCAACATAAACTTCAATAAAAACTCTATTTGCTTTTTGGAAGACCGAGACCTCTTCTTGCATTCTCCATAACTAAATAACATAATATAAATGAGATAGGACTGAATATATTACATTTATTGTACTTATTTAGGTCCTTCTATATCCACTTCTTATTGATCATAAACAGAAAATGTGAAATATGAATCTATGAATAATTTCTATGAACATATTCAGCACATAGCCCATACGATAATTCCACGGTCGTATACAGTTCTGGAAACTCGTAGTCCCTCGCTCAGCCACCAGCTAGCGCTTGGATCACGAAGTGGTAAAACGATTTCTATCTGGAATCGCAAGCATCCACTTTTTTCGCATTTCCGCATCTTTCGGCACTTTAAAAACAGAAGTTTCTTGCTTTACACTTTTGTACCCTGCTTTGCATTTCGGCACAATGCACGATTTCGTAATTTGGTTATAAAAACGCAGGTATTCCTTGTGTTGACAAGTCAACTGACAGTTGTCAGAAAATACTCCTACGTGACGACTTTTGGTACTACTGGCCAGTCGACGCTTAGCGGACTCACTGCTCACATAGGAAACAACCTCGACCTGTGTATACGACCGTGGATAATTCCTATAAAACTGACAATTAATGTTGTCATTTGTCAAATATATAAAATATGCAGTGTTGCGTTGCCGGTATATAAAATAAAGCTACATTGAAAACGCTATAGTTTTTCTTCTAGTAGAATCATATTTATAGTCAGACTTAAATTAGAATTAATAGAATACCAATACTATAATTTTTGGTCTATATCTATAGTCGGCTATACTTATAGCCTGATTTATAGCCGTTTAGCAGCATAGTACCATAGCACTACCAGAATGGAGATGCACTGATTTATTGTAGATGAGGAATTGAAAGATCCGAACGTCACTGAAAATGTTATCAATAATAAAGAATGATCCAGATTGGGAAGTTGATATTAAATACGAAAATATTCCTGAATACGTAGATACAGAGGATACAAAGGTATCTACAGTTTGTCAGGATTTCAAGATAAAGTAAGTTTATGTCAATGTCAATAAACAAACTGATCAATACTTTCTTTCGTCAATTTTGAGAATAATTTACTTGTTCAAATAGAAGAGGATTGACATATTTATATACAATTGATTTCCATAATTGGGTCCATTTAAAAAGTGATGAAAAATAAATATTGAAAATACATGAAAAATTCTGAAAAAATCTTATTCCTTTAATTACATTTTCTAGGATTTTTTCATGACTAATATTTACAATAAAATAAATAATTATTAGTGAACTGTTTATGATTTTTTAGTCTAAATGTTAATGATCCTCGCCCAACAAGTAATTAGGGATAATTGAAAGACTGGGCCGACAAACTTATCCAATGTACTATGGCCTTATTGTGGATTGAACAATTGAAAATATTAAGTATTTGATTCTTTCATTTTCAGAATCCAGAAGTGCAGTGTAGATGAGGAATTGGAAAATGTGCCACAGGAATGTATTAAAGATGAAAAAGATATAAATGGAGGTGACCATGAAAATTTTGATTGTTCAGATAATACTTGCTTGAATAGTTCTATCGAAATTCTGGATTCAAAGGACTCACTGAAATGCCAATATAGTGGGAATGATTGTGATGATATGCCAAACATGGAAAATCATTTGATGGTTGCACATAACGGGGAAAATGAATGTTCTGCTTATCAAAATATTCCATACTCTAACTTGGTATTTCCCACTACTAATGTGAGTGAAATTACTTTAAATAATGTTTACAGGAACACATCACATACCATTAATTTTAAAGACATGAAGGAGAAGATAAAGAAAAAGTGTGAGTATTGCGATTATAAAAGCTCAAATAAGTCAAATTTGAGAAGTCACATCATATCTCAACACACAAGAAAGCGATTACACAAGTGCGAGTATTGCGATTATGGAAGCCCTGTGTTGGCAACTTTGAAAAGTCACATAAACTGTATACACACAAGAAAGCAGATACACAAGTGTGAGTTTTGCAATTATGAAAGTTCAGATAAGTCAAATTTAAGAAGTCACATCAACTCTCAACACACAAGAAAGCGAATACACAAGTGTCAGTATTGCGATTATGAAAGCCCTGTGTTGGCAACTTTGAAAAGTCACATAAACTGTATACACACAAGAAAGCAGATACACAAGTGTGAGTTTTGCAATTATGAAAGTTCAGATAAGTCAAATTTAAGAAGTCACATCAACTCTCAACACACAAGAAAGCGAATACACAAGTGTCAGTATTGCGATTATGAAAGCCCTGTGTTGGCAACTTTGAAAAGTCACATAAACTGTATACACACAAGAAAGCAGATATACAAGTGTGAGTATTGCGATTATGGAAGCCCTAAGTTGTCAAATTTGAAATGCCACATCAACTCTATACACACGAGAGAGAAGATACACAAGTGTGAGTATTGTGATTATGGAAGCACTGTGTCGTCAACTTTGAAAAGTCACATCAACTGGAAACACACAAGAGAGAAGATACACAAGTGTGAATATTGCGATTATGGAAGCCCTGCGTTGTCAAATTTGAAAAGTCACATAAACTGTATACACACAAGAAAGCAGATACACAAGTGTGAGTTTTGCAATTATGAAAGTTCAGATAAGTCAAATTTAAGAAGTCACATCAACTCTCAACACACAAGAAAGCGAATACACAAGTGTCAGTATTGCGATTATGAAAGCCCTGTGTTGGCAACTTTGAAAAGTCACATAAACTGTATACACACAAGAAAGCAGATACACAAGTGTGAGTTTTGCGATTATGAATGTTCAGATAAGTCAAATTTAAGAAGTCACATCAACTCTCAACACACAAGAAAGCGAATACACAAGTGTCAGTATTGCGATTATGAAAGCCCTGTGTTGTCAAATTTGAAATGTCACATCAACTTTAAACACACAAGAGAGACTATACACAAGTGTGAGTATTGTGACTATGGAAGCCCTCTCAAGTCAACTTTAAAATATCACATCAACTCTAAACACACAAGAGAGAAGATACATAAGTGTCAGTATTGCGATTATGGAAGCCCTGCTTTGGCAACTTTGAAATGTCACATCAACTCTAAACACACAAGAAAACAGACACACAAGTGTGAGTATTGTGATTATAAAAGTTCAGATAAGTCAAATTTAAGAAGTCACATCAACTCTCAACACACAAGAAAGCGAATACACAAGTGTCAGTATTGCGATTATGAAAGCCCTGCTTTGGCAACTTTGAAAAGTCACATCAACTGGAAACACACAAGAGAGAAGATACACAAGTGTGAATATTGCGATTATGGAAGCCCTGCATTGTCAAATTTGAAATGTCACATCAACTTTAAACACACAAGAAAGCAGATACACAAGTGTGAGTATTGTGATTATAGAAGCACTCTCAAGTCAACTTTAAAAAATCACATCAACTCTAAACACACAAGAGAGAAGATACATAAGTGTCAGTATTGCGATTATGAAAGTCCTGTGTTTGCAACTTTGAAAAAACACATCAATCGTATACACACAAGAACGCATATACACAAGTGTGAGTATTGCGATTATGAAAGCCCTGAGAAATCAAATTTAAAAAGTCACATCAACTGGAAACACACAAGAGAGAAGATACACAAGTGTCAGTATTGCGATTATGAAAGCCCTTATAAATCAACTTTAAAAGATCACATCAACTCTAAACACACAAGAAAGTAGATGCACAAGTGTGAGTATTGCGATTATGAAAGCCCTGATAAATCAACTGTAAAAAGTCACATCAACTCTAAGCACACAAGAGAGAAGATACATAAGTGTCAGTATTGTGATTATGAAACCCCTTTCAGCTCAACTTTAAAAACTCACGTCAACTCAAAACACACAAGAGAAAAGATAAATAAGTGTGATTATTGTGATTACGGTAGTTGTCATAAGTCACTTTTAAATCATCACATCAAGCTTAAACATATGGAAGTCAAAAGAGAAGATATTATATAAAAATTTTATGTATGGGAAAACATCATAGGAAGTTGATGTAGTTGAACAGATGTGAATAGTATATCAAGAACGTTGAAAGGTTAATTTAATTTTAATTGAACATAAATATAAAAATTAATTGTACACCAATATTAACTATCAAACATTAAATTACTATAACATCACATTATTTTACAACATTATATTATAATATAACCAAACTCATGAAACTAACATTAATATTTGTTAATATTTGCATACCTAATATAGATAAAAATAAAACAAATTGTTTTTTGTGAATTACTAATTAAATATTGACGACTTAACAATGACAATGGCATATTTGCGACCTCTGAACGATTTCCTATTTCTTTGAGTTTGATATGAAGGTAATATTAACAATTGTCTGCCTACTGGTGGTCACCAAAGAAGATAAGTGCAGAGGTCATCTCCTGGACCACTTGCGATCAGAATCATCAGTAAGCAATTTTGCAATTTGTGCGTTGGCCATTGACGTTAGATCTTTTAGACAGGCCATCTATAGACAAAATTAGACTCTATGCTTAGTCAGAATAAGTTCTCACCCCCAGCTGAAGGATGGCTACTCCAATATTGATCTTCATTTAGTTTACATAATTCAACCCAGATAGTATTTAAAAACCTATAGTAGCATGACGCTTATAAAGTGTAATATGCATATATTATTATTAGCTTCTTTCCTAAGTAATGTGTATTCAGCAGAAGGCTCTCCTTTGATTTGATAATGACTACAAGCAAAACGGTCTAAAATCCAGATTTACAACAAAAACAATGCTCAATAAATAAAAGCACTAATTCAAACAAATAACAGCAAAACCATTTCAAGAAATAATCTCTTCTTTCTCAAAATCAAAACAAATAAAATTATACTAAGAGTTCCTATATTCTACCATACAGTGACTTCTTGTAGTCACTGTAGTCCGAATGGTATGCAGTATGCACCAACGAGGTCTAGTATAGACCTCGTTGGTATGCACAACCAGAGTTGCAGGTAGTTTCGCCCAATAACCGCCAGATGACGCTGCGAAGCCCCCTAAAATTTGAAATAAACCCCTAAACTTATAAATAATATACACATTATAAAATGTGAGTCTTCAACTTCCTGCTTCTGATGCGTGGCGTGACACATGTTTCCATGGAATCGTGTGTCGTCCATAGAGATCATATGGCATAGAGGAGTAAAGCCTGTGTTTAAGGTCTATAAGCGGTGCGTGACATGTTCAAATTTCTTAGCGGTACCTACTCCTTCTTATTTTTACCCTCCCCTCACACTCTCCTCCAACCACTTACATTGTTGACGGCGTGCTCTTATATAAAAAAAAATAATACCGCTGTGTTTCATTGTTTCAGTCATCTTATGAGAGGTATCCACAATCAACATGTAAAAGGTACCGCGAGAACGTTACCTTGAGCGAGAAGAGTGGTATTACGGCCTGATTTACTCCTCTATTCTATATGATCTCTATGGTGTCGTCCTCTACTTATCTAGGGCTATGACGCAGATACCCGCGCATATTTGAAAGAAGGAAATGATGTTATGTTTTTTACACTCTTGTAAATGTTGTTATTGATCGGTTGATTAATTCAACAATTTATGATGTTAAGAAATTATCTAAATAGAAACCCACCAACAAAAACTCCTAAAATACCCTTCGAAGTGAAAAAAACAAATTTGGAGGAAAACCTCTAGCCCGGCAACAGCACAATTGCAGGGAATATTTTGTAATTTGTCACAGAACAATTATTCCTGGTTTGTGTAATTTTTGTAGCGTTCTGTGGTTGATGCTAATGATTTTATTAAGCTGTTCTCGTAGATGGCAGCTACAACTTTCTTTGCACAGAGTCACTGTACAGTGACTATGGGAGCCATTGTACCCTACAATACACAAAGAGTCCTACCACAGACTACTGCTCCTTACGTAGTACAGAAATAGAGGTACATCGCTAAATATGTAACAGAATCGGATTTAATTTCCTATACACTGAGACGGCCTCAGACCGCTGATCCCTAATGTGTTAAGTAAAGTCTAGTGAGGCGACAGTGAAAGTCGCAACTCGATATTGCGGTGATTGATCGTTTTCAGCATATACATTTTAATATAGTTTTCAAGGACCAATTAACGCTATGCCGAATTGCCAGAGATAACTCTGTGGAGTTGCATCTTTTATATTTTCTGTGTCCTAGTGTCTTGTGTTCCTAGATAAATCACAGAAAAATTAGGGAGATGCGAACATAGAGATGAATCTATATGATCTCTATGCTATGGATGCGAATTACTAACCAAGCTGATTTAGGATTTACTAATCCAATGTAATTTGGCCTCAATTATCAAATTGAGTAAATAAATCATTTGATCGATATATTTTCTGAATCGAGAAGTGCAAAATGTTAACAATAATAAAGAATGATCCAGATTGGGAACTTGATATTAAATACGAAAATATTCCTGATATAGAGGAAATTAAAAAGGTGTCTGCAGTTTGTCAGGAATTCAAGATAAAGTAAGTTTATGTCAATGTCAATAAACAACAAACTGATCAATACTTTCTTGGTCTCTTTTGAGAATAATTTACTACTTGTTCAAATAGAACAATTAATTTCCATAATTGGGTCCATTTAAAAAGTAAAGGAAAATAAATATTGGAAATACATGATAAATTCTGGAAACAATTTTTTTCCTTTTATTACAATTTGTTGGATTTCTTCATGACTAGTACTTATTATAAAATAAATAATTATTAGTGAACTTTTTATGATTTTTTAGTTTAAATTTTAATGGTCCTCGTCCAACATATAATTAGGGAAAATTGAATGACTAGACTGACAAACTTATCCAATGTACTTTGGCCTTATTGTGGATTCAACAATTGAAAATATAATAATAATAATAATAATATTTATTCTCAGAAAAGAGTATACATTAAACATTTTATATATAATTATAAATGCACGTAAGCAAAGCTTATATGTGCTGAGAATAACTCGACCAAAAATAAAAAATTTGAAAAAAACGATTTATAATGTAATAAAATAAATGAAAAAGGGTTTCTACATTTATGAATTAATTAGAACATTCATTACGTCATTGTATATATGTATATTCACAAAGTTTGTATGTAATTGTAAGTTTTAATTGTGTGTGTGTGTGTGTGTGTGTGTGTGTGTGTGTGTGTGTGTGTGTGTGTGTGTGTGTGTGTGTGTGTGTGTGTGTGTGTGTGTGTGTGTGTGTGTGTGTGTGTGTGTGTGTGTGTGTGTGTGTGTGTGTGTGTGTGTGTGTGTGTGTGTGTGTGTGTGTGTGTGTGTGTGTGTGTGTGTGTGTGTGTGTGTGTGTGTGTGTGTGTGTGTGTGTGTGTGTGTGTGTGTGTGTGTGTGTGTGTGTGTGTGTGTGTGTGTGTGTGTGTGTGTGTGTGTGTGTGTGTGTGTGTGTGTGTGTGTGTGTGTGTGTGTGTGTGTGTGTGTGTGTGTGTGTGTGTGTGTGTGTGTGTGTGTGTGTGTGTGTGTGTGTGTGTGTGTGTGTGTGTGTGTGTGTGTGTGTGTGTGTGTGTGTGTGTGTGTGTGTGTGTGTGTGTGTGTGTGTGTGTGTGTGTGTGTGTGTGTGTGTGTGTGTGTGTGTGTGTGTGTGTGTGTGTGTGTGTGTGTGTGTGTGTGTGTGTGTGTGTGTGTGTGTGTGTGTGTGTGTGTGTGTGTGTGTGTGTGTGTGTGTGTGTGTGTGTGTGTGTGTGTGTGTGTGTGTGTGTGTGTGTGTGTGTGTGTGTGTGTGTGTGTGTGTGTGTGTGTGTGTGTGTGTGTGTGTGTGTGTGTGTGTGTGTGTGTGTGTGTGTGTGTGTGTGTGTGTGTGTGTGTGTGTGTGTGTGTGTGTGTGTGTGTGTGTGTGTGTGTGTGTGTGTGTGTGTGTGTGTGTGTGTGTGTGTGTGTGTGTGTGTGTGTGTGTGTGTGTGTGTGTGTGTGTGTGTGTGTGTGTGTGTGTGTGTGTGTGTGTGTGTGTGTGTGTGTGTGTGTGTGTGTGTGTGTGTGTGTGTGTGTGTGTGTGTGTGTGTGTGTGTGTGTGTGTGTGTGTGTGTGTGTGTGTGTGTGTGTGTGTGTGTGTGTGTGTGTGTGTGTGTGTGTGTGTGTGTGTGTGTGTGTGTGTGTGTGTGTGTGTGTGTGTGTGTGTGTGTGTGTGTGTGTGTGTGTGTGTGTGTGTGTGTGTGTGTGTGTGTGTGTGTGTGTGTGTGTGTGTGTGTGTGTGTGTGTGTGTGTGTGTGTGTGTGTGTGTGTGTGTGTGTGTGTGTGTGTGTGTGTGTGTGTGTGTGTGTGTGTGTGTGTGTGTGTGTGTGTGTGTGTGTGTGTGTGTGTGTGTGTGTGTGTGTGTGTGTGTGTGTGTGTGTGTGTGTGTGTGTGTGTGTGTGTGTGTGTGTGTGTGTGTGTGTGTGTGTGTGTGTGTGTGTGTGTGTGTGTGTGTGTGTGTGTGTGTGTGTGTGTGTGTGTGTGTGTGTGTGTGTGTGTGTGTGTGTGTGTGTGTGTGTGTGTGTGTGTGTGTGTGTGTGTGTGTGTGTGTGTGTGTGTGTGTGTGTGTGTGTGTGTGTGTGTGTGTGTGTGTGTGTGTGTGTGTGTGTGTGTGTGTGTGTGTGTGTGTGTGTGTGTGTGTGTGTGTGTGTGTGTGTGTGTGTGTGTGTGTGTGTGTGTGTGTGTGTGTGTGTGTGTGTGTGTGTGTGTGTGTGTGTGTGTGTGTGTGTGTGTGTGTGTGTGTGTGTGTGTGTGTGTGTGTGTGTGTGTGTGTGTGTGTGTGTGTGTGTGTGTGTGTGTGTGTGTGTGTGTGTGTGTGTGTGTGTGTGTGTGTGTGTGTGTGTGTGTGTGTGTGTGTGTGTGTGTGTGTGTGTGTGTGTGTGTGTGTGTGTGTGTGTGTGTGTGTGTGTGTGTGTGTGTGTGTGTGTGTGTGTGTGTGTGTGTGTGTGTGTGTGTGTGTGTGTGTGTGTGTGTGTGTGTGTGTGTGTGTGTGTGTGTGTGTGTGTGTGTGTGTGTGTGTGTGTGTGTGTGTGTGTGTGTGTGTGTGTGTGTGTGTGTGTGTGTGTGTGTGTGTGTGTGTGTGTGTGTGTGTGTGTGTGTGTGTGTGTGTGTGTGTGTGTGTGTGTGTGTGTGTGTGTGTGTGTGTGTGTGTGTGTGTGTGTGTGTGTGTGTGTGTGTGTGTGTGTGTGTGTGTGTGTGTGTGTGTGTGTGTGTGTGTGTGTGTGTGTGTGTGTGTGTGTGTGTGTGTGTGTGTGTGTGTGTGTGTGTGTGTGTGTGTGTGTGTGTGTGTGTGTGTGTGTGTGTGTGTGTGTGTGTGTGTGTGTGTGTGTGTGTGTGTGTGTGTGTGTGTGTGTGTGTGTGTGTGTGTGTGTGTGTGTGTGTGTGTGTGTGTGTGTGTGTGTGTGTGTGTGTGTGTGTGTGTGTGTGTGTGTGTGTGTGTGTGTGTGTGTGTGTGTGTGTGTGTGTGTGTGTGTGTGTGTGTGTGTGTGTGTGTGTGTGTGTGTGTGTGTGTGTGTGTGTGTGTGTGTGTGTGTGTGTGTGTGTGTGTGTGTGTGTGTGTGTGTGTGTGTGTGTGTGTGTGTGTGTGTGTGTGTGTGTGTGTGTGTGTGTGTGTGTGTGTGTGTGTGTGTGTGTGTGTGTGTGTGTGTGTGTGTGTGTGTGTGTGTGTGTGTGTGTGTGTGTGTGTGTGTGTGTGTGTGTGTGTGTGTGTGTGTGTGTGTGTGTGTGTGTGTGTGTGTGTGTGTGTGTGTGTGTGTGTGTGTGTGTGTGTGTGTGTGTGTGTGTGTGTGTGTGTGTGTGTGTGTGTGTGTGTGTGTGTGTGTGTGTGTGTGTGTGTGTGTGTGTGTGTGTGTGTGTGTGTGTGTGTGTGTGTGTGTGTGTGTGTGTGTGTGTGTGTGTGTGTGTGTGTGTGTGTGTGTGTGTGTGTGTGTGTGTGTGTGTGTGTGTGTGTGTGTGTGTGTGTGTGTGTGTGTGTGTGTGTGTGTGTGTGTGTGTGTGTGTGTGTGTGTGTGTGTGTGTGTGTGTGTGTGTGTGTGTGTGTGTGTGTGTGTGTGTGTGTGTGTGTGTGTGTGTGTGTGTGTGTGTGTGTGTGTGTGTGTGTGTGTGTGTGTGTGTGTGTGTGTGTGTGTGTGTGTGTGTGTGTGTGTGTGTGTGTGTGTGTGTGTGTGTGTGTGTGTGTGTGTGTGTGTGTGTGTGTGTGTGTGTGTGTGTGTGTGTGTGTGTGTGTGTGTGTGTGTGTGTGTGTGTGTGTGTGTGTGTGTGTGTGTGTGTGTGTGTGTGTGTGTGTGTGTGTGTGTGTGTGTGTGTGTGTGTGTGTGTGTGTGTGTGTGTGTGTGTGTGTGTGTGTGTGTGTGTGTGTGTGTGTGTGTGTGTGTGTGTGTGTGTGTGTGTGTGTGTGTGTGTGTGTGTGTGTGTGTGTGTGTGTGTGTGTGTGTGTGTGTGTGTGTGTGTGTGTGTGTGTGTGTGTGTGTGTGTGTGTGTGTGTGTGTGTGTGTGTGTGTGTGTGTGTGTGTGTGTGTGTGTGTGTGTGTGTGTGTGTGTGTGTGTGTGTGTGTGTGTGTGTGTGTGTGTGTGTGTGTGTGTGTGTGTGTGTGTGTGTGTGTGTGTGTGTGTGTGTGTGTGTGTGTGTGTGTGTGTGTGTGTGTGTGTGTGTGTGTGTGTGTGTGTGTGTGTGTGTGTGTGTGTGTGTGTGTGTGTGTGTGTGTGTGTGTGTGTGTGTGTGTGTGTGTGTGTGTGTGTGTGTGTGTGTGTGTGTGTGTGTGTGTGTGTGTGTGTGTGTGTGTGTGTGTGTGTGTGTGTGTGTGTGTGTGTGTGTGTGTGTGTGTGTGTGTGTGTGTGTGTGTGTGTGTGTGTGTGTGTGTGTGTGTGTGTGTGTGTGTGTGTGTGTGTGTGTGTGTGTGTGTGTGTGTGTGTGTGTGTGTGTGTGTGTGTGTGTGTGTGTGTGTGTGTGTGTGTGTGTGTGTGTGTGTGTGTGTGTGTGTGTGTGTGTGTGTGTGTGTGTGTGTGTGTGTGTGTGTGTGTGTGTGTGTGTGTGTGTGTGTGTGTGTGTGTGTGTGTGTGTGTGTGTGTGTGTGTGTGTGTGTGTGTGTGTGTGTGTGTGTGTGTGTGTGTGTGTGTGTGTGTGTGTGTGTGTGTGTGTGTGTGTGTGTGTGTGTGTGTGTGTGTGTGTGTGTGTGTGTGTGTGTGTGTGTGTGTGTGTGTGTGTGTGTGTGTGTGTGTGTGTGTGTGTGTGTGTGTGTGTGTGTGTGTGTGTGTGTGTGTGTGTGTGTGTGTGTGTGTGTGTGTGTGTGTGTGTGTGTGTGTGTGTGTGTGTGTGTGTGTGTGTGTGTGTGTGTGTGTGTGTGTGTGTGTGTGTGTGTGTGTGTGTGTGTGTGTGTGTGTGTGTGTGTGTGTGTGTGTGTGTGTGTGTGTGTGTGTGTGTGTGTGTGTGTGTGTGTGTGTGTGTGTGTGTGTGTGTGTGTGTGTGTGTGTGTGTGTGTGTGTGTGTGTGTGTGTGTGTGTGTGTGTGTGTGTGTGTGTGTGTGTGTGTGTGTGTGTGTGTGTGTGTGTGTGTGTGTGTGTGTGTGTGTGTGTGTGTGTGTGTGTGTGTGTGTGTGTGTGTGTGTGTGTGTGTGTGTGTGTGTGTGTGTGTGTGTGTGTGTGTGTGTGTGTGTGTGTGTGTGTGTGTGTGTGTGTGTGTGTGTGTGTGTGTGTGTGTGTGTGTGTGTGTGTGTGTGTGTGTGTGTGTGTGTGTGTGTGTGTGTGTGTGTGTGTGTGTGTGTGTGTGTGTGTGTGTGTGTGTGTGTGTGTGTGTGTGTGTGTGTGTGTGTGTGTGTGTGTGTGTGTGTGTGTGTGTGTGTGTGTGTGTGTGTGTGTGTGTGTGTGTGTGTGTGTGTGTGTGTGTGTGTGTGTGTGTGTGTGTGTGTGTGTGTGTGTGTGTGTGTGTGTGTGTGTGTGTGTGTGTGTGTGTGTGTGTGTGTGTGTGTGTGTGTGTGTGTGTGTGTGTGTGTGTGTGTGTGTGTGTGTGTGTGTGTGTGTGTGTGTGTGTGTACTAGCTTGAAGATAAATCTAAAATTCAGAATTTTCAGAAACATGATATAACATTTACAATAAATTCATGTAGTTGTAATGAATTCCGTTTTGTTTTATATAATTAAACGTCTCTCTGTAAAATTTCTTTGAAAACCTTATATCTCTAATACTTAGAGGTATTTGGTTATATATTTTAGGACCCAGGAACAATAGATGTCTTTTAATTAGAGAAGAAGATGGTCTTATGTTCATTAATCTTCTGTTTACTTGGGCTCGAGTCTCATACTTATGATTAAGTAAACGGTTTCTACTTTTATGCATGAAGTTAGTAACTGCATGGTAATATAAATATCTTGTATTCTAAATGTTTGCCTCATTATATAGGTTTTCAGTTGAATATAGTTTTTTTTCTAGTACAGAATTTTTAAAAGTAATTTTTGACATATCTCTAAAGGATGAATAGCAGTTTCATAGAACCGCCCCAATTTATTATACAATATTTTATCATAGATTCCACTAGAGCTTTATATACAAATTTTTTTTTGTTATTGTCGAGGATGTTTTTTAGTTGATTCAATTTATAAATCAGTTTTCTCATTCTTAGTATCGAGTTATTAATATAATTTTGCCACTTCAAATGTTGGTCCAATTACACCCCAAGGTAACGTATACTGTCTGTTCTGTTTACCGTAGTCTTACAATTACAATTCCCTGTTGAAAAGCATTCATATTGCATAGGGTTTGGTCCTAAGATCGTACCTTGAGGAATTCCTCGATTTACTTGAAGTGGATCACTAAGAGTCTCGTTCACTAGTGCGCTGACATCGGTTTGATAAATAATCTTTGAAAAGCTCTAAGATATCATTTGATCCTTTCATTTTCAGAATCCATGAATGCAGTATAGATGAGGAATTGAAAAATGTACCACAGGAATGTATCAAAGATGAAAAAGATATAAATGGAGGTAACCATGAAAATTTTGATTGTTCAGATAACACTTGCTTGAATAGTTCTATCGAAATTCTGGGTTCAAAGGACTCACTGAAATGTCAATATAGTGGGTATGATTGTGATGATATGTCAAACATGGAAAATCATTTGATGGTTGCACATAACAGGGAAAATGAATGTTCTGCTTATCAAAATATTCCATACTCTAACTTGGTATTTCCCACAAGTAACGTGAGTGGAATTACATCAAAAACTAATGTTGACATGAACACATCACATAACATCAACTCTAAACACACAAGAAAACAGACACACAAGTGTGAGTATTGTGGTTATGAAAGTTCAGAAAAGTCAAATTTAAGAAGTCACATCAACTCTCAACACACAAGAAAGCGAATACACAAGTGTCAGTATTGCGATTATGAAAGCCCTGTGTTGTCAAATTTGAAATGTCACATCAACTTTAAACACACAAGAGAGACTATACACAAGTGTGAGTATTGTGACTATGGAAGCCCTCTCAAGTCAACTTTAAAAGATCACATCAACTCTAAACATACAAGAGAGAAGATACATAAGTGTCAGTATTGCGATTATCGAAGCCCTGCTTTGGCAACTTTGAAATGTCACATCAACTCTAAACACACAAGAAAACAGACACACAAGTGTGAGTATTGTGGTTATGAAAGTTCAGATAAGTCAAATTTAAGAAGTCACATCAACTCTCAACACACAAGAAAGCGAATACACAAGTGTCAGTACTGTGATTATGAAAGCCCTCGCAAGTCAACTTTAAGAAATCACATCAACTGGAAACACACAAGAGAGAAGATATACAAGTGTGAGTATTGCGATTATGGTAGCTCTTCTAACTCATCTTTGAATCGTCACATCAATTCTAAACACATAAGAGATAAGATATATAAGTGTCAGTATTGCGATTATGAAAGCCCTATGTTGGCAACTTTGAAAAATCACATCAACTGGAAACACACAAGAGAGAAGATACACAAGTGTGAGTTTTGCGATTATGGAAGCCCTGTGTTGTCAAATTTGAAATGTCACATCAACTTTAAACACACAAGAAAGCAGATACACAAATGTGAGTATTGTGACTATAGAAGCACTCTCAAGGCAACTTTAAAAAATCACATCAACTCTAAACACACAAGAGAGAAGATATATAAGTGTCAGTATTGCGATTATGAAAGCCCTGTGTTGGCAACTTTGAAAAGGCACATCAATTGTATACACACAAGAAAGCAGATGCACAAGTGTGAGTATTGCGATTATGAAAGCCCTGTGTTGGCAACTTTGAAAAGGCACATCAATCGTATACACACAAGAAAGCAGATACACAAGTGTGAGTATTGTGATTACGTTAGTTGTCATAAGTCACTTTTAAATCGTCACATCAAGCTTAAACATATGGAAGTCAAAAGACAAGATATTATATAAAAATTTTATGTACAGGAAAACATCAAAGGAAGTTGATGTAGTTAAACAGATGTGAATATTATATCAAGAACGTTGAAAGGTTAATTTAATTTTAATTGAACATAATAAATATAAATATTAATTAATTATTTATATATTTATTTTATTTTACATAATATACATTTTAACGAAATAATAAATAAAACTACTTTGTTTTACTATCACTGATATTTAATATAGTCGTTACTATAGTTTCAACACTAAACGTGTCATCTTCAGACGAAAAATGAATTTAACAAATATTAAATCTACTATATATAGGTTAAAGAAGGATTTTAAACAAATTTGTTTGAAATCCTGATATCATAGATAAACTTATTGTAAATAGAAAATCATTTGTATTGAATAGAATGCTTATATGTAAGCCATCATTTGAATACTTTGAAATAATTAACATTGATACTCTAAAACAAATTATCTTTAGTCAAAAAAATAAATTTTCAGAAGATTTTATAGACATTAAATTATTAAAAAACTGTTTCTATCAATTAGGATATGGACTATTACATTGTATAAATACATCTCTTGTCAAAGGAATTTTTCCAAATATTTTAAAACTCTACCATAATACCAATTCCCAAAATAACTGGAACTAATAAATGTGAGGAATTTAGGCCACTAAATATGGTCACCTCTATCGAAAAGATCTTAGAATTAGTTGTCTCTTCACAAATTTCAAAACATATTACAAATAATGATTTAATAGGTGAATATCAATCCGGTTTTAGACAAAGACACTCGTGTGAAACAGCTATACAAAAAGTTATATATGATATTAAGACCCTTGTCGATAGTGGCAAAACAGTAATTGCTGTTTTCCTAGATTTGAAAAAAGCATTTGAAACGGTAGACCGTGAAATATTGCTACAAAAATTAAAACACTATTTTGGGATATAAGGTGTTGTTTTAGAGTGGTTCAAGAATTATCTAAATAATAGGATGCAACAAACTAAATTTAATTTAATATAATTAAATTTAGTTTGTTGCATCCTATTATTTAGATCATTCTTAAACCACTCTAAAACAACACCTTGTATCCCAAAATAGTGTTTTAATTTTTGTAGCAATATTTCACGGTGAACAAAATTTGGAATCCCGCAAGGAACAGTATTAGGACCACTTCTATTCATATTATTTATAAACGATATAATATTAGTTAACAATGAATGTAGTATACATTTATTTGCGGATGATATAGTTATTTATTTATCTGGTGTTGATATAATTTCCTTAGCTAATAAAATAAACAATATCCTTGAAAAATTTTATTTATGGTTTTCAAACAATAATTTAATATTAAATACAAGTAAGTGCAAATTTATAGTTTTTGGTGATAACACTCTGACTAAAGATAAACAAATAAAAATTAGTCTGAATGATGTTGAATTAGAAAGAGTGGATAATATTAAATATCTAGGTATTATTATAGATAATAAATTAAATTTTAAAGAACACATAAGCTATTTAACTAAAAAAATTGCTAAAAAAGTCGGTTTTGTATATAGAATTTCTAAACATTTAAGTAATTGGGCCAAACTCACAATATATAACACCATCATCAAACCACATTTTGAATATTGTGCTAGTGTATTATTTATGTGCAATGGAACAGATATAAAAAAACTACAAGTACAACAAAACAAATGTATGACATTAATTTTAAAGTGCAATAAAAGAACAAATATAAAAACCATGCTGCAAAAATTGAACTGGTTATCTATAGAAAAGTTAATTCTGTATAACACATTAATATTTATTTATAAAATAGTTAATAACATATCTCCAGTGTATTTAAAAAAAAACATTGCAAATGTAAGTAGTATTCATTCACACAATACAAGACAAAAAGATCATATCATTATTAAACACACCAATTTGATGAGCACTAAAGGGGGTATTTTCTATAAAGGTATGATTGTATTCATCAATCCTTATAAAAAACACCACTTCAATAAAAATATTCAAAAAACAGTTATTAAAATATATTCATTTACAAAAGGTAAATTGATAAAACAGAACACTTTTATATATATACGTAGGTGTATATATGTACATGTATATGTGTATGTATGTACATATGAGTAGGTATATGTGTATATGATGCTTTAATTATTATTATTGTATGATGTATTCCTAGAAACTCATTTATACATTATATATCAATTGTATAGCTATATGCTAAAAATAAACTAACTATTATTATTATATTTGTTAAATTCATTTTTCGTCTGAAGATGACACGTTTAGTGTTGAAACTATAGTAACGACTATATTAAATGTCAGTGATAGTAAAACAAAGTAGTTTTATTTATTATTTCGTTAAAATGATAAACTATCACAAAGTAACGGCTTCCACAATTGAATTTTTAATATACATTTATTACATATATATATACAAAGACTATGGAAATAATAAATTGCACTTAAATTTTTTTTCTTCTGCACCTAAGTGTATAACACTTGTATGTGCAAGTATCGGTTAACAAGAATATAGTAATATGAGACATATGACAAGTATCTAGTTATAAGTGTTTGTTTATATTATAATATATTGTAATGTGTAAGTGATAATCGGAAACATAATTAATTAACTTGATATTTGTTGAGTATCTTTTTAAAATGGCTTTCATAACAAACTTATTATAGTTTGTATAAATATATTTTTTCCAATTTTTATTGAAAAGTTCTACAGTGTTAGATGTTCTTATTTCTAGAGGCAGTATATTAAAAACTTTTGGTGCCAAATAATTCACAAATCTTTGTGAGGAGTCTTTTTTGAACATTGCTATTTGTTCATTTTGTTTTGCTCGTGTGTTATAAGAATGAGATATTTGTTGTAGATATTGACTATTTTTGTAGTAGAAAGTTGAAATTGTTATGAAATAAAGACATCTGACATTCAAAATGTTGTCGTTATATAATAAACTGGTTGAAAAGAGCTTACCTCTTTGGAACATAACTTTTAGTATATAATTTTGAACTACATTTAGTGAATGAAGGGTATTTTCATATGATCCACCCCATACTAATATACCATATCTTATAATGGATTCTACCAGTGATCTATATATAATAAGTAGCTGTTCTTTATTTAGGATTTTTCGAATTAGGTACATTTTATAAATGAATCTACAAACTTTTTTTTACTAATTCTACGATATGTAGATCCCATTTAACATGTTTATCAATGGTAACACCTAAATACTTGTACTACTATTGTAATTTGTGATTGAAAAAGCTATATATTTTGTTTTTTTTGTGTTAAGCGAGAGTTTATTAAAATCCAACCACTCTTTAACCTTTTGTAATCCTTCTGCTGCATTTACTTTTACCCCATCCCAACAGTCGTCCTCGAATATCAATACAGTGTCATCTGCATATGAGATTGTGGATTTACTTATATTAAGGTTTAGTAGTGAATTTATGTATGTAATAAAGAGTATCGGTCCCAATACGGTGCCCTGAGGGATGCCTAATTGCGTATTTAAAGGTTCACTTACTGAGTCTCTAATTTTTACAGAATGTTTTCCATTTTTGAGGTAGTTCTTGAAAATTTCTAACACGGATCCCGTAATTTTCTAATACCTCAAGGAGTTTATCATATGGGACCGTGTCAAACGCCTTTGCTAGATCTAAGAAGACTGCAATACATTTTTTATTTCTTTCTAAACTGTCTTTTATTGAGTTAACAGCTTCATACATTGCGTCAGAGGTACTTTTACTTTCCCTAAAACCAAATTGATGTTTATGTAATATTTGATGTCTATTTAGATGATTCATGAGTCTACTCTTAAGGCATTTTTCGAAAATTTTGGAAAAATTATTTATTACACTAATGGGTGTGTAATTAGATATATCTGTCTCTTTATTATTTTTGTAGATCGGGGTTATTATTGAGATTTTGAATTTGTCTGGGACTATGCCCGTTTCAAATATTAAGTTGATTATATATAAGAGTGGGGATATAATATACGAGTGTATAAGTTTTAATGTTTTTGAGGTAATCCTATCTATTCCTGGAGAAGAGTTATTTTTTAGTGAGTTAATATATTGGATTATTATACACTAATATTAACTATCAAACATTAAATTACTATAACATCACATTATTTTACATTACATTATAATATAACCAAACTCATGAAACTAACATTGATATTTGTTAATATTTACATATAGTGCAGGTGCTATAGGTAGTTGAGTATGCAAAATGTGAGGACCGGCAACTATGGCCGGATTCTTATACCTGAGACCCCAAACAATAACAAAACACATCTTGCCACCAGCTGTGATGATCCCTTCCCGCTCCCTTCACATCTCTTCGAGCCAACTGTATAGCGCGCTTAGGCATTCAGTCAGTGTGTTTCGGCATCTATCTACGTAGAAACGTTTCGTTATTAAGTCGTGTTTATTGTATACGCATGAAATAATTTGATTTTCGTTATTTTTGAGTGTATGTTCAAAGTGTGGTGTATTGAAAAACTTTAAAAATGTCGTAATTCCTCAGCCACCTACTTCAAACGATGTTGTGTATACTGCCATTAGAAATCTTGATAACTTATATCAATCATTAAATAAAAATATAGCTGTTCTTTCATGTGACACGTCTATTTACCTGATGGCAAAAAATATCCAACAAAGTCGCACAATGTCTTGCAGTTGCAAAAAATCAAAATTATCTTATATTTCTCTATGTAAATGTATTAATAACAATTGTCTAAATATAAATGAGTAATTGTTTGCCTACTTTATGTATATTTTTATTTAAATTTACTGTTTTTTTAATATGTAATCTTTTTTATTAATAAAAATGATTCTATTACTTTTATTTTTTCATTTAACAATCCGTCCTCACTTTCACCATTAGAAAAAAATATAAATTATTACCGAAATAATCATTGAAATGATCTTATAGATTGTACTCAATACATTTCCTTTACAAATAAGAGTAGAGGGGTAAAAAAAAATTAACCAAATATTTGACCGGCAAGATCCGCATTATTAATTATTGACCTTTCCTTAACTTAAATCCATTGGTGGAATTCGGTCCTCACATTTTGCATACTCACTTACCTCTAGCGCCCGGTCTAATACCTAATATAGATAAAAATAAAAGAAATTGTTTTTTGTGAATTACTAGTTAAATATTGACTAACAATGGCATATTTTTGACCTCTGAACGATTTGCTATTTCTTTGAGTTTGATATGAAGGTAATATTAACAATTGTCTGCCTACTGGTGGTCACCAAAGAAGATAAGTGCAAAGGTCATCTCCTGGACCACTTGCAATCAGTAAGCAATTTGTGCGTTGGCCATTGATGTCAGATCATTTAGACAGGCCATCTATAGACAAAATTAGACTCTATGCTTAGTCAGAATAAGTTCTCACCCCCAGATGGAAGAAGGCTACTCCAATATTGATCTTCATTTAGTTTACATAATTCAACCCCGATAGTATTTTAAAACCTATAGTAGCACGATGCTTATAAAGTGTAATATTCATATCAGGGTATTATTATTAGCTTCTTTCCTACGTAATGTATATCCAGCAGAAGGCTCTACTCTGATTTGCTAATGACTTATATAAAAAATTCTCGGGAATTAGGTCACATTAACACTCTGTTATAAATGTTCGTCTTTACAAAAAAAACCTTTAAAAAGGGGTTAACTAAAACTAATTAGCACAAGCGTCCATATCGCACAATCTTCAATCAAAAAGCTCACGCCGTCGAAACGAACAGAACCACGAATAATCGAAAATTGTATCGTTAATATTAAAGTATAGATTTTTTTGTAACAAGAAACCACTGTTAAGTAATATTCTCATAATGTACAAACGCATATTGCTATGGTCTCAAAGCAACTGAAGTTCTAAGCTATTTGTTTGTAATAACACGACCCAGATGTAGATTTATGACGTACTTGAAAAGGTTTTAGACCTGCATTGGAATTTAGTTTACTTTAAGCGTTCTTCCTAAAATATACTTTTAACATTATAAAGACGTATGTAGGAATTTGCAAGAGTTTTAATTAATCAAGTTAGTATAAATCTGACTCAATCCTTGAATATCATTCCTATGATTTACAGAATTTGAATCCCTTTTTATGTGAATCATCTCCAGGATAGATCTTTTATAATAATTGGTTTCTTTAGTTAAAATATTAACATTTTTGTAATCAAATTGATGGTTATAATCAAAACAGTGCTTAGCAAGGGCGGTGGAATTTTCTAAGTTATTATTTCTTGTGCTATACTTATGGCCGTACATTCTTTTTTGTAAATATTGTTTAGAGATTCCAGTATAAGTTCCATCACAATCTAAACAATTCAATTTATATACTGTGTGGGTTTGTTTATCTTTAGGTATTACAGGTTTTAGATTTGAGAAATATTTCCCAACACAGTTAGTAGGTTTATGCGCAACATTTATATCGTACTTTTTCAAACATTTCTTAATTTTTTCTGAGGTCTCCGGAATGTATGGTAAAGTTATATAATTGTCTGTATTACCTGTTATGTTATTTTTATAAGAAGAACCATTATAGATTTTGTTTATTCTCTCTTTAATGATAGGATTGTAGAAAGTTTTTGGGTAGCCATTCATTTCCAATGCATTACGAACAATTTTTAAATTTTTGGGACAGTCCTCTGCGTGGAATAATTTTACCGCGCGGTCTGTGAGGCTGTTTATGACACTTTTTTTATAACAAGCTGGTGCAACGGAATTGAAATGAAGATAACGTTGAGACCAGACTTCTTTAGTAAACCAAGAAGTTTTCATTTTTCCATCTGCATCATGCCTAATGGTCATATCTAGAAAATTAATGTTATTGTTTATTTCTATTTCACAAATGAATTGAGTTTACAATGGAAATTGTTAAATTTATTAATCACATATTGAATTTTATCGTTGGGAACACACATAAGGCAATCATCTACATACCGTTTAAAGAATACAGGCTGAAAATCTAATGAATTTATAACAGATTCCTCTAGGCATTCCATAACGAGGTTAGCAATGGTAGCTGAAATACGAGATCCCATTGCTGTGCCGAAAATTTGTCCAAAATATTGCTCACCGTACTGAAAATAAGTGCATTCTAAACAAAACTTTACCGCATTTATAAAATCCGATTGATCAAGAGGTGTGTGGTTTTTAATCTCTGGCCAACGTTTTTTGATGCAATTTAATGCCAAAACGACAGGTATATTTGTAAATAAAGAAACAACATCCAAGGAAATTAGTTGATGGTTTACTGGTACGGATTGATTTTTTATAAATTCATTAAAATGCCATGAGTCTTTCACATAAAATTCATTTTTTCCTATTATAATATTGATAGATTTTGATAGAAATTTTGATAAATTGTAAGTAGGCGCTCCAATATTACTTACAATGGGTCTTAGGGGTATATCATTTTTATGTAATTTAGGAAGCCCATAGATATAAGGTGCAAGCCCATTATGGCAAATTAATTTATTTTTTAATTCAATAGGGATTATCTTATTTTTATGCCATTTATTTATCAATTTATTCATGTTATTTTGTACTGATGAAGTAGGGTCAGATTTTAATTTTTTATAAGTTGTTTCATCATTTAAAAGGTTTCCCATTTTGTTTTCATAGTCATTTTTATGCATTATGACGGTTTTATTACATTTATCCGCGTTCAAAACTAAAATTTGAGGATTAGCATCTAAGAAACTCTTTTGTTATTTTTGTATGATAGTTAAAACGATTCTTTGCAATACCAATTTCTGCTTTCTGTTTGTTCTTTTTGTTTGTCAAGATGTTACAAACTTTGTTTCTAATTTAATTTTTTTCTTCTAAATTTTTATTCCTGATTCCGCATTCTAAATTTGCAATAATATTGTCAATAGGCAGTTTTTTATTATTATTAGGCAATGCAAACTTCGGACCTAAGCTTAACGTGTGCTGTACCTCATTCGGAATTTTTGTGTCAGTTAGATTTTCCAACCATTGTTCATTGATATTTTGTTTTTCATAAGCTACACCTTTCATCAAATTATTTATCTTTTTAGATTGAATGGCTTTGATTTTGTTGAAATTTGTTTCGAAATTGTTTTGGTTATTTTGAAAAAATTGCGATATAAAGTTGTTATCATAATTTTGGTAACAGGTTTGTTTAACGAGTTTAATTTTGTTTTCAACCTCTGCTAGATTTGCACATGCTTCTTTAATGCACAAGTTCAAACAATTTTTATGCAGAGAATTTAATAATTTTGCGTACGCCTTCTTATTTTGCACCTTGCTAAACATATTCTCCTTTGATTTAGATATAACGAAATTTGGAAAAACTTGCAAGTTCCTACATCTTACCAGATAAATTCTACGATTCTTCTATCTTGCCAATATCTTCATTAACTTTCCGTATTCCTTCTTATTATATTTGCTAATGACTACAAGCAAAACTGTCTAATCTAGATTTACAACAAAAACAAAGCTCAGTAAATAATAAAAGCACTAATTCAAACAAATAACAACGAAACCATTTCAAGAAATAATCTCTTCTTTCTCAAAATCAAAACAAATAAAATTATACAAGGATTTTCTGTACTCTACCATACAGTGACTTCTAGTATAGTCACTGTATGACTGTAGTCCGAATGGGGTCCAGTATGCAGTATGCACCATGATACAATGACTATAAGTATGCACAACCAGACTCGCCAGGTAGCTTCGCCAAATAACCCTAGATAGCGCTGCAAAGCTCCCTAAAATTTGAAATTAACCCCTAAACTTTCAAATAATGTAAAAATAATATACACATTATATAATGTGAGTCTTTAAACTTCCTGCTTGTGATTCGTGACTTACGTTTCCTGGGAATCGTGTATCGCCTTCTACTTATCTAGGGTTATGAGTATGACATGAGTCTCTTACGCGTCGCCAAACTCGTAGTCCCTCACTCAGCCACTAGCTAGCGCTTGGATCGATGTGGTAAAACGATTTGTCAGAGAACACGGCGTATAGTGTCAGAGATCACTCTTCGACTACTGCGTCACCCTTTTTGGTACTACGCGACAGTTGACGCTTAGCGGAGTCACTTCTCACATAGGAAACAGCTTCGAGTTCCCAGACCTGTATGTACGACCGTGTTCGTGACACACGTTTCCAGGGAATCGTGGGTCGCCGTCTACTTATCTAGGGCTATGACGCAGTAGAGCTCTAAAAAATTCTAGTGCCTTAGACGCAGATAACCGCGCATATTTGAATGACAAAATGATGTTATGCTTTTTACACTCTTGTAAATGTTGTGAATGATAGGTTGATTAATTCAACAATTTATAATGTTTAAAAATAAGCAAAAGAAATTATCTAAATGAAACCCACCAACAAAAACCCCTAAATAAATTTCCCTCTAAAATACCCTCCAAAGAAAAAAAAAACAAATTTGAGGGAAAACCTCTAGCCCGGCAACACTGCACAACTGCACCGAATATTTTGTAATTTGTCACAGAACAATTATTCCGTGTTTGCGTAGTTTTCTTAGTGTTCTGTGGTTGATGCTAACGATGTTATTAAGCTGTTCTCGTAGATGCCTGCTACAACTTTCTTTGCCCAGAGTCACTATATAGTGACCACAGACTACTACTTCTTCCACCGTTCATATAGCAAGACGTAGTACAGAAATAGAGGTACATCGCTAAATATGTAAAAGATAGAGTAAATGTGGACCAGTTTTAACAGAATCGGATTGAATTTCCTATACACTGAGACGACCTCAGACCGCTGATCCCTAATGTGTTAACTAAAGTCTAGTGAGGCGACAGTGAAAGTCGCAACTCGATATTGCGGTGATTGATGGTTTTCAACATATACATTTTAATATAGTTTTCAAGGACCAATTACCGCTATGCCCAGTTGCCAGAGGTAACTGTGAAGTTGCGTCTTTTATAGTTTCTGTGTCCTAGTGTTCCTAGATAAATCACAAAAAAATTAGGGAGATGCGAACATAGAGATCATTCTATATGATCTCTATGGATGCGAATTACTAACCAAGCTGATTTAGGACTTACTAATTCCATGTAGTTCGGCCTTAATTATCAGATTGAGTAAATAAATTATTTGATCATTTGATCGATATATTTTCAGAATCGAGAAGTGCAGGTGTAAATGAGGAATTGAAAGATTGGAACGTCACTGAAAATGTTATCAATAATAAAGAATGATCCAGCTTGGGAAGTTGATATTAAATACGAAACTATTCCTGAATATGTAGATATAAAGGAAATTAAAAAGGTGTCTGCAGTTTGCCAGGAATTCAAGATAAAGTAGGTTTATGTCAAATGTCAATAAACAACAAACTGACCAATACTTTCTTGGTCTCTTTTGAGAATAATTTACTACTTGTTCAAATAGAACAGCATTTGATGGTTGCACATAACAGGGAAAATGAATGTTCTGCTTATCAAAATATTCCATGATCTAACTTGGTATTTCCCACTAGTAATGTGAGTAAAATTACTTTAAATAATGTTGACAGGAATATATCACATAACATCTATTCTCAACACATGAGGGTGAAGATACCCAAGTGTGAGTATTGCGATTATGAAAGCTCAGATAAGATGAAATCAAAATGAGTGAAGAAAAGACAGGTTACAGCTGGCCTTTGCATTTGACTCAGGCAGTCAGCTGATTGATATTCACTTCAAAACACGGTCGTACATACAGGTCTGGGGACTCGTATGTTTGACATGGGTCTCTTACGCGTCGCCAAACTCGTAGTCCCTCGCTCAGCCACCAGCTAGCGCTTGGATCACGAAGTGGTAAAACGATTTCTTTACGGAATCGCAAGCAGTGTTACTAAGTATTCTGATTTGAGAGAGCAATAGAACTGTTACTCTTGTCAAATTTTATTACTCACCTTAAAAATATCTTCCCCTTTTTCGTACACATAAAACACCTCGTTAAAACGATTTCTTTCCGGAATCGCAAGCATCCACTTTTTTCGCATTTCCGCATCTTTCGGCACTTCAAAAACAGAAGTTTTTTGCTTTACACTTTTGTACCCCGTTTTGCATTTCGGCACAATGCACAGTTTCGTCATTTTTTCTGAAAACACCGGTATTCCTTGTGTTTACAACTTAAGAATGACAGTTGTCAGAGAATACTCGTAGACTACTGCGTCACCCGTGACGTCTTTTGGTACTACGCGACAGTCGACGCTTAGCGGTCCCACTTCTCACATAGGAAACAGCCTCGAGTTTCCAGACCCGTATGTACGACCGTGCTCCAAAACAATCCAATTTGCCATGCGTGTATGTTTTACGTTTTTAGCCATGTCGCCTGTCTCTAGACCCTTGTGTGTTCACTTTATAGTTTGAGTATCAATAAACAAAGTTGCTAGATTACAAATGAAGACAATCCTGAAAAATACACTGTAGAAAAATCCCAAAATAAACTTTGAACATAAAAATAAAAGAAAATACAACTACAACATGTTTCTCCACACGGTGACTTCTTCAGGTGAACAATTGTATGTAAACTTACAAAGCTATATACACATAAAAAGAGAATGAACAAGGAGGCTAACTCAACAATTGGAAATTCAGATTATATACACCTAATTGATGGATTACAAGAATCCAGGTTGTTTATGTGGGAAGAGAAACGGATAGTATGAAATATCAACTTGATTATTGAATAAAAGATTACTGTGTTTGTTAATTTATTCTAAGTTTACAGGTCTACCTTTATTTACACATGTACGATTTCATAATTTTGATACAATTGGTGGCCTGTCTAACAAATGTTTGACATAATGAAAGTCAAGTCTCACTAGTGTATATAATCAAGACTTACTTACCTCTTATCAATGATTGGAATGTGCCTAGATCGACAAGATGTCATGGGTTTATTCTAATGCAAGTGTTATAATTGGCAAAATTTCCAGAATGTTGAATAATTCAGCATTAGGAATAATAAATATTTTTCTCTAGATCACTGTTCACGTGCCAAAGGTTAAAGGTTGTCATGTAGCTACCAAACAACCCTGTATAAAATCCGTTAGTTGAAGGGCTCAAAATAAACAACAAGCAGTAACATAATATTTTTATTACAATTTCTCCAAAACAATTTTCTCGTTTTTAATTATTTGCTTACTTTGCAAAAGTAACGCAATTTCAGTATAAAATTTATGTTTAGACTGGTTTTGGTTTTTTCTTCAGCATGGCTTATACTTTTCAGATGCTACTTCGTACATTTATTTCAATGAACCTACAATTTTTCTTTTCAGAAATCTAATAATGGTTGATATTAGTGGAAAACTACAGAATGTATGAAATTAGGCAAAAAAATTGATACCTCAAACTGCACAAAAATAGATTTATTGTTGGAATTTTAAATATTATTTACATTATAAAACTATACTGAGTTCATTATTACATCAAGCATCAAAGCTTTCATCATGGAAATAAAAAAGTTAATCCATTAATTTGATTTCGTCATTTAGTCCTCACGATTTGACTTTATTCTGCACTCTATTTGAAAATCTATAGATCCTGTTTTTATTGTGTGTAGTTTTTGTATGCACATATGAACAAGTGGAATTGTCACTGAATAAGATTCTTTGATCGAAAATATAATAGTAATATCTTTTTTGTATTATTACTTTGGTATCTCAGAAAGTAAAAAATTATGATCAATATGAAACTCCCAAAATCACCATCAATATCCAATAAAAAAATAATAGTTGAAAGAATAAAAATGAATTAATTGGAAATTTCTCCACAAATGATAATAAATTTTTTTTTGATTAAGTTCCATTGTTATGGATCAACTATGTAACAATTTTTTTTTAGCAGATTTCAACCAGTTTAATTTTGTGAATACGATTTATGACGATTGTGATTAAAATCAATTGATTGTATTAATTTTTGGAAATTAATATTTTGATAAAAAACTATCCTAATATGAATATTTTTCTTGCATTCCGCTATCAAACGATCAACTGAAATTGTTTATTTATAAATTAAAATGAAAGCATGTGCAATATCTTAAGATTTTATGGAATTTTTGTTTCTTCATTGGCTCAGAAAATGGATTATCACAATCCCCGGGAAATTGTATTTCAACAATGCCACGTGCCCAACCGAAAATTAAGACAATTACCTTAAATCGCCAAATTGACAAATCAATACTTCTCACACAGTACTCTGCCGTAATTTTTTTGCATAGTACGTGCGGTGTTCTTAGTAAACATTTCTACATTAACTATTTGAGGAAGTCAAACATTCCACATATACATCTTATATATTCTGTAAAAAAAAATAAAAATAATCGTTTATGGTAGGAAAAAAGATCGTTTATTTACATAATTCTTTTGGCATCGGTTTTGCACGCAATGGGGACTAACAAATTGAATTTGTTTGAGTTTTATTGCTAAAAAAAATTCTGTTAAATATTCTATTCAAAAAATCGAACGTATTGAGTAATATTTCGATTTTCCAATTTCGAAACAAACTTTATCAACTCTAAGCCTATTTTTACTTTTTTATTTTTTATTAAATTTGAAAATGCAAAAAAAAATCAATCAGTAGTGAATAAGTGATAAACACAACAAAATGGGAATTAAGTCTGACTGATTATAAGTTGTTACTTTATTGAACAACAAAGCTTTTCCTCATAAGTAAGAAATTGAATTTTATGTGAAATAAAATTAATACAAATTCAAATGTTTCGACATTGAATGGAGACAAATACTTGATTTTTACTTTTTTTTTCTATAATTAATCTTTTTTAATGCAAGATTAAACTAAATCGAACGTATTGAGTAATATTTTGATTTTCCAATTTATCAACTCAATGCCTATTTTTACTTTTTATTGTTTATTAAGTTTGAAAATGCAAAAAAATCAATCAGTAGTGAATAAGTGATAAACAAAATGGGGATTAAGTCAGACTGATCATATGTTTTTACTTTATTGAAAACCAAAGCATTTTCACATAAGTAAGAAATGGAATTTTATATGAAAAAAAATTAATACGTATTCAATGTTTCGACATTGAGTGGGGACAAAAAAAAATAATTTTTACTTTTTTCCTATAATTAATCTTTTTTAATGCAACATGACTGACCTATTAACAGTAAGATATAATAAAAATATTCCGATAATATTATAGTATCATTTAAAAACTGAAGTTGCCTGCGTTAATTCATCAAGGATGCATCAAGTAAATTTATAGTCTAGGAGCTAGAGCGATATGGTAGGTCTGAATGAATACCTTGGCACTATTGCTTATTGATGGAGAAAGGTTAAATGTACAATAGCTCTCATAGGCCGAATCGTGTATTGTCAGGTGTTTCCAAGCTACAGCAATTTAAAATTTTGGACTTTTTTATTCCACGAACCCTTTTTCGGGGTTGTATATTGAAAAGCATGTAATTCTTATACATTTGCACCTAGTGCCAAGGTTTTTTATCGAGGCAATTTTATGATTATGAACCGGGTCAACTTAATAGCATAGTGTCGGGCCCCAAAATGTAGTTTAAATACGAAATTTTACTTCAAATAGAAACAGGTACTCTCAGCTGTCAGCTACGAGCGTCTGACGTGCGACGTACCAAAAATATACCCGAAACGGATAAAAGCTAGTGGCCTATAGTCGAAAATACTTTATTACAACTGGCGCCGGCCACACGTGGCACGAAACGGCCCCAAATTAACAAGACCGTCAGTGTGAGAGTGACATAATTATTTCAAACGTAAAGACACACGTTTTAGATTCCACAACCACCCTTGACCAAGATAATTGTTGATATCCCGGTACAACAAATCCAAAAAAGGGTTCGTGCAATAAAAAAGTCAAAAATTTTAAGTGGCTGCAGCTTGGAAACGCCTGACAATACACGATTTGGCCTATGAGACCCATTGTACATTGAACCTTTCTCCACCAATATACAGTAGTGCCAAGGTGTATTCATTCAGGCCCACCATATCGCTCTAGCTCCTAGACTATTATGAATGACTAATTCAATAAATTTGTTGCAAGATCGATGGCCTAAATTTCGTACATTCTCATGCGTCATCACCAATACATTCCATTGAAAGGATGTTAATAATACGAAACGTGGATATTAAAAACATTATTTATTTTCTCATAAGTAGAGAGCAAACTAATGAATTTATTCTGTTCAATGGAAATTTCTTCAATTCAAAAAATATACATCTATTGTGAACGAATTGTTATTTACAAAATGGAGCTCTCAAAGGCAATTGCGAAAAAAGATTCGTAACAATAATGTTAATAAAGCAGTGATGTTAGGCCAGAAAATATTCAAATTTCGAATTTCTGGATTAATATCACAAAAATAAAAAAAAAACATACGAGTAACAACTTAGGATAGCACTGAACAGCCGAGATATCTAAATATGCTGTGAAAACATGGAGCCCAGAATACTAAACTAGACCAAAATAAGATAAAAACAACTTGGTTTGGAATAATTTAATTATATTTGAATATGAATTAGCTATATGGGTACGACGGACCACTGAAGCTGTATATCCTGCAATTGTACGAGCACAATTCAGAACGCGTAGTCTTATATGTAATCTCAGACCCACAAACAGTTCACTTAAACAATTAAAGTAAGTTCATGCAACGTAAGTGTAAAGTTTCCTATCCTCTGGTGTGCGTGCCAAGTATTCCCTTTCTATGAGTCCTTCTATTCGTTTCTTAATTATTACGGGAGAAGGTAAAAATCTACTTTTCAACTGTTCCGTTACTTCCGTAACTAGATTGTTATGAGCCATACGCTTTCTCGATTTCATTATTCTAACTATAGCAGCTTCTATTTCGTGCTTTCTATCTTCGTCCACCTTATTCCTCGTTTCCCTTCGTTCAGGTTCGCTTTCGCCTTTCGCAGCTACAGTTTGTATTTTCACTCGATGAAGTTTAGAGGTGAATGAATCGTTCACGTAGAACTCGTGAGTGGACTCGATCTCTTTCGTTTTAGGGTTCTTGATGAGGATCCTTTGGGTGGCTTTGCCCATGGCCAAAGATTGCAGGGCGCGTATCAAATCCCTCTCGGGTATGTCAGATTCGTTCTGAATTTCTTCGTAGGTAAGTTTGTCGTGATTGTTGAACAACATTAGGACGACCATTTGGTATGTCGATACTTGGATGATGTGTTTACGAGGACCTGATCTATTCGACACGAGACTGGTTGATGATGAACATGCCCCCTCTTTATCGACTTCGTCCTTTTTCGGACCGTAGAAGATGGCGTTGAGATCTGCATTGCCTAATTGGGGTTGCAGGGTCAATTGGCGACCGCTATGCTTCGCTAGGTAAAACCTATCAAGTTCAATCGATTAGAATTCAATTACCTCGAAACGTTAGTACTGGACGTCGTGACACCAACGGAAAAATATTCATTTGTACGTTAAATCTTAACCTACGAGGATCTCCGATTTGAAACCAATCGTCAAAGTGTGATATATTCCGGAACGCCATTTCAGTGACGAACAGGTGGGCACATTTTAAAGACAAAGCAACCGTAGGAATATTTTTTAGGGGTTCCTATTGAATTGCAGCTGAATCGATGTGCTTTCATGTCAAGGGGGATTATATTCAAAAATAAAACTCAATTGTGAGTCAGACCAGGAGCATATTCATATCTAACGTACCGTATCGCAAACTCGGAGATTTCTGAACACCACAGCTGGTAACGCCCTTACCCAATACCCTCTGTATACACAAGGCCTGGGCGCTCGATCGTGACGTCACAATCCAGAGTCTATATTGCTGCAAATTCGACAATAAAACAAAAGTATTTATTTTTAGGACATATATAAGGGCTTCCTATTTAAACGGGAATGCCAGACGTAAACTGAGTCCTTAGTTGCACCCCAATTGCTTTTTTTGTTATAAAATGTCCTCCAATGGATCTGTTTGAAATTTTTCTAACAGTATGTATTTAATAATGATTCTAGACCCAGGTATGAGTTATATTACTCGAGGCAATATAGCACTTTAACCTAAAAAATTTTTCCGTGGACGGATTTTGACGTGCTTGGGCCATTTTATTCGGGAAGACCTCTAGAAAATTTGTTACCAGTTTGTTTTCGCGGGAAATGCATACTTGCATAATAACACTGTAGAAATGCATCAAAATGATGCATCCTGAGTTCAACAATTGAGAAAAACGTTTTTTTAATCAAAAATGTATCAGGAGTGGCTCCAATTTTTCACTCGGGGGTTTTTGGGGTTGCTGAATCCGAATATGACACTTAAAAACTTCTCCGGGGCACCTGGGCATCTGTATACCCTGGTCGTCTAAGTCACCACGAGGAATAACTTTGAGGGTATACAGATCCCCAGGTGCCCCGGACAAGTTTTCAAGTGTCATATTCGGGTTCAGCGACCCCAACAACCCCCGAGTGACAAATGAGCCACTCCTGACACATTTTTCATAGAAAAAACATCTTTCATAATTACTGAACTCAGGATGCATCATTTTGATGCATTTCTGCAGTGTTATTATGCAACTATGCATTTCTGGTCACACATTTTCTAGAGGTCTTCCCGAATAAAATGAGCCCAAGCACTAACACATGCTTATTATATTCGTCTTTACGTAAGAATCAATATGTAAAACGGGATTTCTCAAAACTAATTGAATCAAGCAAAAAGCGTCCTTATCGCATTGATTTCAATTAAAAATGCCCACGACGCCGAAACGAGTAATCGAAATTGTAACACATCCATGTTTCAAGTATGTATGTACGAATATGTATCAACAAGCCACTGCATAGCAATCTACTTCTAATATTCGAAGTCAAATCATGCAAGTTTTGAATAAGACTGAAACCAAACTATATTACGCTCAAGTATTCACGTTCGAACCAGATGTTAAAGATTTATGAGGTAATAGAAAAGGGTTGTCAGACCTCACTAGAAATATTGATTGTTTCAGTATTCTACCTAAAATATACTCTTAACATTATAAAGACGCATGAAGAAATTTGCAAGGGCTCTAATTAATTTTTATATAAATTTGACTTAATGATTGAACGTTGTTCTATGATTTACAGAATTGGAGTCACGTTTTATGTGAATCATCTCCAGTATATATCTTTTATAATAATTGGTTTCCTTAGTTAAAATATACAGAACAAAAGTAGACAACCTCTTTGAAATTTGGATTAACACTAACAATCATAAAGACAAATGCTGTTGTTCCAAGTAACGTGTTATAGCAAGCGGTACCGGCTTTATAATCAAATAATGGCTTAATATGTATCTCGTCAAATAATGTATCATGTTATGTTCATTTTTATTTAGACATTTAAATTGATTTTGGCCGTATGTAAGGAACTAACCTCAACTATCGCATCGCTCAAGCGTAAATTAGAAAATGTCTTGATAGTTGTTGGATGCGGCAAAATTTATGCATTTTAATTTTATTTTAAATTCGAACATTCACTTAGGAAGCCATTTTGCAACGCACTTTATTCAGTCATAACACTTTCGTACACGCTTATTTACAGGTAAAAACAGGAAGACACCTAAGGAACATGGCTATGTGCCTAAACGGTACTGTCGAAAGCTCCAAGCCTTTTGTTGATGACGTCACGCCTTGGGTATATATGGGTATTTCCCTAGCAACGAACGAATTAATAGTTGATATAACAAATTCATTGTTGAATATCCGAAAGCGATTCTAGCCCTAGCGGTGAGACGTCGAACCCATATTCTTTTGTTCTAAACTCCAAGCGGCAATGTTATCGCAGGTTAGTTTGTTAAATGATTGTTTTTTAAACGGCGTCATGGCCAACTTAAGAGTCATACTATTGCATTTTTACAATAGAAACATACCGGGATATCAAAAATTATCTTAGTCAAGGGTGGTTGTGGAATCTAAAACGTGTGTCTTACGTTACGTTTGAAATAATTATGTCACTGTCACACTGACATCATCAATAACCTACAAATCCCATACCTATTTATTTCAGTTGTAAAACAATAATGAACTACAAATTATGAAATAATTATGTGAACTTTGAACCTTTTCAGAGGTCGTGATAGCCACAATCCGGGTCAAAAACGGTTTTGAAATAGTTAATTTTCCGTAAATCGAATGACGTTCACGTGAAAAGCCCGTAGCACGGGAGTTAGACAAGTGCAAACTGGTTGTACCTAATACGGCTTTACGACGACTTTTCGCGTGCCGTTTTCGCTCCATGTAGTTAGATTTAGTATCGGACCGTGCCCGACGGCCCTTCTTTTTTCGATAAATGTCCATTAAATAGGAAAATTTAATTAAAACAGTTTGAGCTATTCTCAGATCTCAGATACGCGCGTCTCGTGCGACGTACCAAAGGGAATTTTCTCGCGACTAAAATATACACGAAGCGGCTAAAAGCTAGCGGGCCTTAGCCAAAAACACTTTATTACAACTGGCGCCGGTCGCACGAGGCAAGAAATGGCCCCAAATTAACAAGACCGAGGTAAAACGTATAAACTCTAATTTACGCGCAGCGAGCTCCTCGAGGCATATGTCAAAATGATTTCGTTCGTAGCTAATTACATCGTCTGGCGTTCATGCAATTATGTTTTTAGATAATTCGAACCTTCTAATTTCGATAGGCCACGTGAAAATCCAAAGCGCTAAAGACTTCTGACTTACAATGTTCGTATAAAATTGCGAAATTTCGCACTTTTAGAAACTTCAAATTAATTATGACATAATTATTTCAAACGTAAAGTAAGACACACATTTTAGATTCCACAACCACCCTTGACCAAGATAATTTCTGATATCCCGTATCATATTGACAATATTTCGAAAACTACAAAATTTTTGAATAAACAACTTTTCACAAACACGCCCCTCATTTTTAATAGGATAAAATTATAAAATTTGGGGTTTTCCATTAGAAAAAATTGATTTTTAGCAGTTTTCTAAACTTAATTTTATTTTTTGAACACCCCATATTAACAGTTTTGGAAAATATTATAAAACTCTATCAAAGTAGGTCCTCTTCAACAAGGAATCCAATTCAAAATTAATAATAAATGCTTCCCCTTATAGGAAAAATTGATAATTATTTTAGGGCCTGCAAACGGCATTTTTGACATAACATTTTAAAATATGTCAAAAATGGTTAGACTTAGGTATAGCACATTATACATAAAATAAAAAAATATGCAATAATATATGGGGTGTCCCATTTAAATTAAGAAAGTTGACGCGTGTCCACGGAAAATAAGTACATAATTGGTAAAATATAAATCAAACTAAGAAACTTTTATACGAAACTTTTTTCTGTACCTTGTATATTTTATGGGATAAGGTAATGTTCGAAGATAAACGGGCCACCTGTATGTTAAATATGAATATGCGGCCGGCAATTTTTGACGTTGCCCTCGGAAATCTGAATTAATTAAATAGTTTTTCGCATATACATTTCCATCCCTTCTAAATTAACTAGATATTTGTCCATACTACGTTTTAAAAGTGAAAAACTTTCTTTCATATTCTTGTTTAGTCAAACATATCCAGATGTAATATATTGTATGAATTACTAATACATTGGATAATTAAGGCGAATAGATAGACCTGCCCTGAGAAGAAGAGGGGCTGTGGAGGTGATTCCCCGGCCCGGATTTTAAAACTCGAAATGCATACAAACATTTTTTTACAAACCATACCAATTTTTTTCCGGTTTGATGAATGATGAATGATAATCATGATTTTCTCTCCATAGCAATGGGTTTGTTATAACTTTGTGACGACCTTTAGAGTCTCGTAGGTTAAAATTAGAATGTAAACTCATAAATATTGGCGGATCTATCGCATAAAATCGACTCACCTACGAAAACTTTCAAAGGCAGCTAGTGGAACGGCAGGTATGTGACACTTAGGGGTGGCGCTCTGTGTAGGCCAAAATCCAGTCGTCAACACACGCATGAACAAGTCTACTCCAGATAAACTCGTCTGCAATCAGAAATAAATATATGGTAACCTACATAGGTTCAGATTGTTCGGGGTGGGAGTACCTATTACCTCAGATTTACTGATGTGCTCTTTGAATTCGTCCATGATTGTATTCGATACGGTCATGTCTTTGAACATGCCTTCCAGTTTCGACGTGAATTGGCAACCGCATTCCGTCTGAAAAAGTAGGAACATGAAGAAAATCAAAAGATTATACGGATTATTCATGTTGGAATTTAATGGGAGGGATGAAATTATCGATTCAACTACTTAATGACAGATAAATTGGATGAATCCTAAAATTAATACTCTATCAGTAAACAATCCCTAATATGATGTTGTCAGGTACAACTATTCCATAACAATGCTCGGAATCACCATCAACAGCACCCTCTCATGGGACGATCATGTGAGGTCCATTGCGAAAACCGCTTCACAAAAATACCTATTATGATGGGTATCTATTTCAGGATTACTTGAACCAAATATGGCCAAATTGCTCCAGCGGTCAGAGTTACGATAAAAAAACTATTTTTTGAATCGAATTTTCAAATGCTACCTTAGGAGCCATATAACCATATTTCACTAAATATTCGTTCGCTTGAACAGCGAGGAAAGATGAGAAAAATAATAATGATAACAAGTTGCTCTGTCAAAAACTTCACACTTAATGATTGCGGGGGTTTGAAAATCTTGGGTATATCAGCGACCATCATCATCGTTCGTAAACTATGGTCACCGGATTGAATTAGTTACCGCCACCGGTTTGAATCAGCGACGTCATCAGCACGTGTCTGAAAGTTGAAACACGTGTCTAAACATGTGCCTGAACGTCATCATCGTTCGTAAACTATGGTCGCCGGATTGGATCAGTGACCGTTTCCGATGACGTCATCATCGTTCGTAAACTATGATCGCCGCATCTTCAATTCAATAAAACACCACTTACTCGTCGAAACCATTATTTTGATCCCCATAAAGCTATGGTTAGATGTTTTCCCGATTTGCATGCACCATATTGATTTTTCCTCATAAAAAATGAGGAAATTAACATTCTGCATGTCAAGACCTTTCATTTGATACCCATAAAGCTATGGTTGCATCTGAAAAAAATGAAATTATGCCTGCCGAATTATTTTTCGATGTACTATTGACTGGTGAAGTCAACTGGGAAAGAACTCTTTCCACGTAAATAAGAGCCGTAATCCACTACCACAGGGCGTAGAATTTGCTCTCCACATGCAGAGGGTTTCAATTGGACATTAAATTTGAGTTACTAGTCGTCAATAATTCGCCAACGAACACTCCCATATTATTGGACTACCTAGATCAAAGCAATTGTTCATTTTGAAACACTTACCTTTAATTTTGAGATCATATTCTTCTCCCAGTCGTCGCTAACAGATTTGTTTAGAAGTAAGCGTTTGGCTAGATGCTGCTTGTAATATCGCTCGAAAACGTCCTTCTCCTGTAAAAACCTGAACAGAACCATCGACTTATCGAGAACTAATTCAATTTCTTGTTCAGACATCTGGAATCGAAATTAAAATTAGACAAGATTGGCGCACGGGATCACTCATAACATCGTTACCCCTTTAACTCCTTTCTTCAGCTTATCATCGATGAATAGTGAAAGGTATTCGGGCGATTTGGGATTCAAGTTTAGGAAATGTTCGAAGTCTGATGCGATCATCTGTTTGAAAATCTTGTCATTGTTGAATGAATTCTTGAGGAAATGATCGAACCGATCTTTCAAGTCCAGGAGCGATTGTACAAATGTGATAGCGTTCGTGTTCGGTTGGTGTTCGTCCTCTTGAACCAATGCTTTGCCCTGTTCCCGCAAATATTGACTCACGCAGTCTGCCATCGTTTTCAAACCGTCGTTAACGCGTCCAAACAATTTGTACATGCAGGCGAGATCTTCAGTTTTTTGATTTTTCAACATATGTACAACTCCAGAGTTTTCCATCTAAAAATGATATGGGTATATCTAGCGAATATCTAAATTAATCAACAACACCACATTTTCAAGTGGTGTGCAATTCGAAAATTTTGTAGTTCTGGAACCCATCATAAAGACCAATGACCAGAGAGGGTATAACCAAACGCAAGTGTCGACCCCTCTCTGGAAATCAGCAAACACAAAAGCACATAGTCGAGTCGCAAAAGTGAATGGGACAAAGACACCATCCCAAGAGTCAATAGAAAGAGCATTAAATGGTACCCAGTTGGTTCAGAAACAATAGATGGAACTAGAATAGGATTATATGATCCTGGAAAAAGAAAAACATATAGAATGACCAAAGAGGGTATAATCCAATGCAAGTGTCGACCTCTCTCTGGAAATCAGCAAACACAAAAGGTGAAAAAGTTAAGTCGCAAAAGTGAATGGGACAAAGACACCATCCCAATACTCAATAGAAAGGCTATTGAATGGTACCCAGTTGGTTCAGAAGCAATAGAAGGAGCTAGAATAGGAGTATATGATCCTGGAACAGAATACTTTGAAAGCTTAGGCAAGTTCCAGAGTATCTTCCATTTCTGCTGTTGGAAAATGTGTCGATATAGAAAGAAATTTTCGCAGACAAGAAATCATTAGGATAGATAGAGTGGAGAGGAAAGGAGAAGCAAGACGAACCAGAAAAATCAGGGGCTGAAACACCATTTCCGGGACGTGAACTTTTCTTCAGAATACAGGAATACCTAAAGAAAGAATTATACCGTAAAAGATCTCATTACAGGATAGAACTTCAAGGAATGAATCAGACAAAGATACTGCTGTGGAAATATAAGCAGGAAATATCTAAAGATTGCAATTCGATAATTTTGTAGTTCTGGAACCCACCATAATGTACTGGAGATTACGGCGAAATGGGAAAACATATAGAATGACTAGAGGGTATAACCAAACGCAAGTATCGACAAAGACACCATCCCAAGACTCAATAGAAAGACCATTAAATGGTACACAGTTGGTTCAAAAACAATAGAAGGATCTAGAATAGGAGTACATGATCCTGAAACAGAAATCTTAAGCAAGTTCTCGAGTATCTTCCATTTGCGCTATCGGAAAATGTGTCGATTAGAAATTTTCGCAGACAAGGAATCATTATGATTGACAGAGTGAAGGGGAAACAAAAAGCAAGACGAACTAGCAAAAAAAAAGGGGCTGAAACACCATTTCTGGGACGTGAACTTTTCTTCAGAATACTGAAATATCTGAAGAAAGAATTATACAATGAAAGAATCCATTATAAGATAGAACTTCAAGGAATGAAGTAGGCAAAGATACTGCTGGGGAAATATGACCAGTAAAGATCTAACTGCATCAACCTGAGCAAATATACACTCAGGATACCAACAGTAGGGGCTGAAACACCATTTCTGGGAAGTGAACTTTTCTTCAGAATACTGGAATACCTGAAGAATTATACAATAAAAGAACCCATTATAGGATAGAACTTCAAGGAATGAAGTAGGCAAAGATACTGCTGGGGAAATATGACCAGTAAAGATCTAACTGCATCAACCTGAGCAAATATACACTCAGGATACCAACAGTAGGGGCTGAAACACCATTTCTGGGAAGTGAACTTCTTCAGAATACTGGAATACCTGAAGAATTATACAATAAAAGAACCCATTATAGGATAGAACTTCAAGGAATGAAGTAGGCAAAGATACTGCTGGGGAAATATGACCAGTAAAGATCTAACTGCATCAACCTGAGCAAATATACACTCAGGATACCAACAGTAGGGGCTGAAACACCATTTCTGGGAAGTGAACTTCTTCAGAATACTGGAATACCTGAAGAATTATACAATAAAAGAACCCATTATAGGATAGAACTTCAAGGAATGAAGTAGGCAAAGATACTGCTGGGGAAATATGACCAGTAAAGATCTAACTGCATCAACCTGAGCAAATATACACTCAGGATACCAACAGTAGGGGCTGAAACACCATTTCTGGGAAGTGAACTTTTCTTCAGAATACTGGAATACCTGAAGAATTATACAATAAAAGAACCCATTATAGGATAGAACTTCAAGGAATAAAGTAGGCAAAGATACTGCTGGGGAAATATAAGCAGAAAAGATCTAACTGCATCAACCTGAGCAAATATAAACTCAGGATACTAATGAGCACTACCGATTGAGAGAACACCTTAAGGTCAGATTAGTAATGGAAATACGCAGATTCCGTGAAGGAGAGAATGAAACCTATATCCACATTCTTCCTTCAACACCCGAGGGCACGGACCGATATAATCGTGGGATTGGAGAAATTGCTTTAGTTATTGAGACACGCTGAACCGCTTAGCAGTAGAAGAGGGGGCACAATAGCTATTTAGGTCGTAGTGTACAGATACTCCCAAATATATACAATACACCCCCGTCGATGAAGTACAAAATCTACAAGTCTTGATAAGTCTGTGTTGGGGTGCAGGGAAGAATAGCACTTTCTTAGTCAGTCGCATTATGACCAAGCAGTAGGTTCACCCATCGCAGTCTTTCGTAGATCGCATTATCGTCCTAGAAGGCGATAAATCGGCTGGAATTTTAAAGCGTTCAAAGTACAGTTCGATGGAAAATCGCTCTCGAAAACCCTAGCTTTACTGTACACCAAAAGTGGGGAAGCACCCAGGTTTAAAACTCCCCTATCGGTTGAGAAACCTCTTGAAAACGTGATAATGATCACTCACCTCTACTATAGTCTTCATATGTTTTTTAATTAATTCTGCTTCTACAACTTCCACAATTCTCGATTCGGTAGATTCGTCTAGATAATGTTTGGCCCTATCTGATTCTTCATTGATGCGCGCCTCCACTTTTTTGATGTACACAGAAGCGCTATTTTCTGCTAAAAACTTCTGGCTTTCAACCTGCGGGGTGAACAAATCTATCAATATCGAACGGAAGCCCAAACAGATCGAAATACGAACCTTGTAAAATTCTGCAGATTGTATTAAGAACGGTCTTTCGAAATCTTCGTCATAGACAGTCCTTAAATTGATTCCTAATACCATAAGCATTTGACAGGCGTTTTTTATGGAAACCCTATCCACTTTCTCTCCACGACGTTCTCTCATAACCATATCCAACAGCGTCTCTCGCAAATGGTCTCTAATGCAACCATAACGTACAACCTAGTAAAATTAATGATAACAAACAATACGGTGGGATGGGTAGTAAGAGCCTCTTCACGTTAAGAAAGAAATAACGTCGGGTTAACCAGATTTTCAATGTTTTTGATCATAAGTAATCTTTTGATTCAATAGAATGTGTTATACAATGTTTACAAACAAAATTAAGAGTACTTTACTTATTTTATCAAATAATACGAATTATTTGTTATCTCAAATGTAATTCACAAACTGTTGGAGTGTTTACCAATTGTTTGAAGAACAAAAGTAACTATATTTAATTATTTAAATATGGTACCCACTTTCTACTCGAACAAACCGTGCTTAATTGTATAATATTAAATAAAATAGTGGGTTTCCAAATCACCCACTAATGACAAACAATATGAATAAAGAAATTCTAAAAAAAAAATGAATCCGCATATTATCATATAAAAGACTTACAATTAAATATTCCTGGGTACCTATTGTTCAAATATTCATTTCAAGTTGCATTAAATTACTAACTGTGACGTCATTTCTTTCTTATCGTGAACAGCGTTGAAAACCCCATTTGAATGGTTCAGAACTTATTACCTGATCTCTAAAAATGATAAGGCCCACATTGTATACATTGTCGACATCATTTTGTTGCACATAAACGCGATCCATGTACATAAGAATATCCCGTATCATCACCATAGACGTTTGATGGTCGTTCCACGCTTGATTCAACGTCATTAAGAAGTTATTATGGAGTGATTTCAGAACATCTTCTCTTACCTGCAACACGAGCCGAAGGTCAAAGGTCGATATAAAATCTAAACATTTGCAACTTCTCTAGCTGAGCAGAATTGCTGCTTTTTTTTCAATCGGGATAAATGAGAAACAAAAGAATATAAGTGTTTCCGAGTGCCTAGACGGATGAAAATGAGTCCGCTCTGGGAGGATTAAAATCGAATCTAAAGAAAATACTTGGTAACAAGTTTTTTTCTCGATATTTTAACATGAAATACTTGATACAATAGATTATTTCATTCACACATGGCTCCACCTATAAAAAGTCACATGATGATATACAATATGATCGAATATTCAGGTAAATAAAAAAATATGAGCTATTTTGTTCGACTTAGACGTAACGTTCATTCAAAATTGAAAATGTCTCGTTTTGGTGCATGTTACACTACGGAAATTAGTAAAGAAAGCAAATTCATTCTAGAAAATACCAAAATTAGTAAAGAATCTGTGTGGAGATAATTTGTCTTTTTGTCGGCAGAAGAATTATGAATTTTATGCGACTACCCCAACTCTTGTGATACTGGAAGATTGGGCATGGAATATGCGTAAAAAAATAGCGAGGAATATGAAGATTATGCAATTAAATTGATGTGGAATTCAACAGCGATTATACTTCACTAAACATAAACGAAAGGTATATCCATTTGAAAATATCAGAAAGGCGAAACCTGCAAAGTTGTTCTCAAAAGAGGAAAGTTAAGTTCAGAAGCACTTACTTTAGATGAATTGAGTGCTATTATAGATGGCTATGATGAGAATACCATAGATGGCCTTCAGAAGAATTTTTTTCAAAAAGTATCTCTAGAGTTGGACTGGTGAGTTACTATGTCTAATAATTGCTTTAATAATCCTAATAACAGTTTCCGCTCGAAATTTTAGATTATTAAACTTGGAAAGAGACCATGACTGACATCTATGTTTTAATAGATAATCGATTATTTAACTTGCGCGAAAACTCGATGGAGATCTCGCGGCACGCGTTGAGATGGTTGACTAGAAAACGGAAATCGAGATCTACCATTTTGGTTGTGAATTTCACCTGGGTGAGTTGTTTTCAAATCATTTTTCTTACCTGATATTATTTGGCTTTATTGAAACATTATTATCGACAGTGAACACGTAATTTGATGTTTAATAGTGTCTAAACCTAGTTGTAGATGTGTATATTCTCTGATTGATTTTTTTCAATAATATGAGAATCGACTCATCCACGTCTTCACTCCAGATCTCTTTTGCTTGCTCGAATCTACATTAGATAATCGTTTAATATATTCTTCCTCTTGTCTTTATCCAGAATCTAATTTGTCAAGTTAGTAGTCAGAATGGTTTATGTCGTTCTCTAAGGATTGTTTAACCTAGCAATTATCCGCAGGTTGCGTGGTATTCCGTATCTCCTTTCTTTGACCTTCCTCATATAAACTTGTAATGGTTATGTCTTTTTAGGCTAGTCTTGGTGAGATAACGGAATAATTATTGATCTGGGTGAACTCGAATAAAGCCGACATTCTCATTTACTGCTTTATGAGAACACCGAGTAAATCATCTGATATGTGTACTTGTAAACTATTATCTAATTATTCTCTTGCAAATTTCTAAATCAACTCACTCATTTTTTAAGAATACCATTTATCTTGTATAATTTGTAGTATAAATTGTCATAACTTCAATAAGTAACTCATTATCCAAATATTCTCTTTCAGATTTTAATATTGTAATTTACTAGTTCTCTTCAAGATTTAAATCTTTTTAATAATTTTGAATATACAATTTGGGAAGATAGCATAATCAGTTGTGGAATTAAATTGATTATTTCTGCTGTGTGCCTCAAACTTGTGGCCAAGGTATTGCTCGTATTGTCTGTATTCCAGGTTTTAAACGATCGAGACGTTTCCATCTTTTTTCTCGTGCCGTGTTGTAGAGGGAAATTCCTGGCAGAGCACTTCTCATGGAACTTATGAAAGTTTGAAGGATGTAACATGTTTCTTAGTTGGAATAATCAATTTTCATAATCAATTGTTTATGTTCTCTAACTAAATTTGTTTCACTTCAAAACCTTACAAGGCGGAGAAGGTATCTATTGTAAAATTGATTATTTCAACAGAGAAATGAGATACGATGGAACCTATTCCGGCAGGATCGAATAAAATCCTGTATTCATAAAAACTTGCAAAGGAGGAAACCGGAAGTGCGCAGTAAATAGTTCACAGCTACAGTCAAAATATAAATCGTTGACCTGAAGATATTGTAAAATTACAAAAAGAAAGGAGTACACAATAAAATTGCAGAACCTGTACGTAAAAGTAGCGTTTTTGATCTTTTTTACCCCAATTTTAAATTGTTTTTCAGATTTTGGATTTCTTCAGGACAGGAATGTGCGTTGTCCATTACGCGCACTGTAAATGTTTGCACACACTCTTTCGCTCTTTCATGTGAAATCAATCAATTTTAGTTGTAGTATACAATGCGCTTTTTATTATTTTCAATAGCAGTTTCACATATTGATAATGATTAACCTAATGAAATTTTGCCAGTTCAAGACTATTGGTTTTATGAATAATTATATTTGATTCAAGTTCAATTCTAGTTATCTATCAGTTTATAATTTATATTTTTCTATTATTTATTTTGGGCTGGTATATCAATAACGTAATTCTCGTAGACTCCAATTAACCTCATCTGGGTTTAACGAAAGTGGATTATATCAGATTGAAATTGATCATCTAAAACCAACATTTTAGGAATTTATATCTTCTTGGAATAATAAACCATTGAATCCAAACCTATGGAGTTTATTTAGAGATAGTATAGTATTTCAATAGTTTTAACATCTGTCTCTATCATAAGATATTTGAATAATGAAAGCAGCTATAAATAAGTTTCAATAAGTATACTACTTAATGATATGACTATGACTGGATATTACATTACATTACAAAACAACCATACTTTCAATTATGAATAATCACTAGATTCATCTCCATTCAATAATTTCAGATTATTTCATTCCATGATTGATTGGTTTTAGGGCAAAATTCACTAACCTCAAATTTTGTTTGTTTGGACAAAAGATACTCAGTAAAAAGTAGCTAATCTTGAATTCTTTTGCATGCAGTTGAGTAAAAATGTAGCTGTTATTTAGAAGTAGTATTAACTTGAGTTCAATAGTCGAAGAGATAGTAAAATTTTAGTAATTTTGATAGTGCTGTGAATGTTATTCCATCTTTCTGGAGGACCCTTTTTAATATATGTAAAATAGAAAATGTTCAAGATTGTTTTTGTGTTAAGCTCCCTGTTGATATTGAATAATTATTATGTTTATATTGGACAAAATTACAGTTTGGTGTTAATTGTTTTGCCACACACTAAATAAGATCGCAGCAAATGAATCAGTATGGGCTTTCTTAATGTTACTTCTCAACATTTTGAAGTTGACCACCAATATTATGAATGAATGTTTATTCAGGAATACGTACATAACATTACATTACATTTACATTATGTATAAAATACAAAAGTATATCTCCTTCCTTAACATAATACTAAATGAAATTGTAGATACACTAAATAAACAAGAATGGGTATCCGACTAAGTTCATCAAAGAACTTGTCTTCGGGTATTGATAGTTTACAGAAATATAAGTAAGAAAATATATAGAACGAGCGAATATTATAATATATTTTTGTTGCTTTTTTTTTTTTATTTTTTTATTTAAAAGGGTGAAAGACCAGTATGAAAAACAGAAAATATTTTTGGTAATATATGTATGCATATAGATACAACTATGACAAATAGTATACAGTACAGAAATAATGACAAAATTATATGTTAACTAAAAATGGATCAATTACATTGGCGAAAAACTTTCGGTCATTTACGAATATCCATTCCTTTAATTTGTTTTTGAAAAGACGAGCTGAATTAATTTTTTTCAAGGTGTTCGGTAAATTGTTCCAAAATTTCGATCCAATAAAGCAGAAGCTTCTCTGACCAAGTGCTTTATGAGTAGTCGGGGCATACATAGCGGATTGTGTATTTTGCCTCGTACCGTAAGTATGTGGTATATTATAAGTATAATGCCTATTTGAGTATAGGAAACAAAGAGCTTTGAAACAAAAGAGTTGTCGCGTGTCCATTACTTTTGAATTATCAAATAATTGTTCTGAGGAGAATCTGCGAGGTTTTTTGAGAATAATTTTCAGTATGAGTTTCTGAATGATATTGATTGGATTCAGATAATTATTCCTTAATCCACCCCATCCAATGATACCGTATAGTAATATGGATTCAACAAAAGCGGCGTATATAATTTTCAGTTGTTTGTGAGATAAAAATTCCACAAGTTGTTTGAATCTGTAAATGAGGCCTCTGAGTTTATTGGTGATGTTGCGAGCGGGAACGTCCCATTTCGAAAAGGAGTCAATATGGATGCCTAGATATTTGCAGGTGTGTACGAGCTCAAGTTTATGATTTGATACAGAGATGGTATTATAATCCGGTAAAAATGGTTTATATGAAGTGAAAGGTACAATTTTTGTTTTTGAAGCGTTAACGGTCAGTTTGTTCGAATCAAACCACTTAAATATATTTTGTATATCATCAGAGGCAATTTGTTGGATTTCTGACCAGTTCTTTCCCACGTAAATAATTGCTGTGTTATCGGCGAATGATAAAATTACTCCTGTTGAGTCCAATTGTAGTAAATCATTTAAATAAAGTATAAATAGTATCGGCCCAAGAACGGTACCTTGGGGAACACCGACTGTTAAAATCTCATCTTGGCTGAACATACCATCTATTTTCGTAACTTGCCTTCGATCCTCGAGATAACTTACGAAAAGATCTAATGCAATTCCACGAATGCCGAGGCATTCTAATTTATCAATTAATAATCTATGATTTACTGTGTCAAAAGCTTTCCCAGATCAACAAACACTCCCAAACAAGATTTTTTGTGATCAATAGCTGAATAAACGATGGATGTTAATCTGGCAATAGCATCTTGAGTAGATTTGCCCTCTTGAAAACCAAATTGGCGGGGGGAGATTATTTTATTCTTGTTGATAAAACTAACTAGGCGGTTTTTAACTGCTCTTTCAAACAATTTTGCTATTGATGAAATTAAGGAAATAGGTCTATAGTTGCTTACAAGAAATCTTTCGCCTGATTTGTAAATCGGTTTTATAACTGCATTTTTGAAGTGATTTGGGACTTTTCCCTTTTGTAACGCTAGGTTAATAATATACGATATCCGTTGGCATACAAAATCACTGGTTATTTTCAAGATTTCGTTAGATATTCCATCAAGGCCACTAGCTTTTTTATTCTTTAATTCCCTAATGAGCTCTTTTATTTCAGTGTGGTCTGTTGGTTTTAGAAATATTGATGAGTTGACGTTTTTAGTTTATATAGCTTATCTTTAGATTTTGACTGTGTTTGAGCATGTTAATAACAAAGAGGAATGAAATAAAAGACTTGAAGAAAATCAACAACCAGTTGCTTACTTGAAAGAAAATTGGAGTTTCTGTACCACCAAAAACAAATTAACACAAATGCAGGCTGTTTGAAGTTATATCAATCAGAGAACAAGATTCAAGTTTTGTAAGGACTGATGTGTTGTTACATGTTAGATTATTTACAAAGTTAAATTTTCTCTTGGTATTGTTTAGTAAAAGATTGTTAAGATCATGGACTGGACTACAACTAGGTTAATTGATGACCAACAATAAGCCAATTTCGAGATTTTGAAGAAATTGGAATAAGTTTCAATTTTATGAAGTTATGTTAAGCTTTAAATGCTAGTATTTTGAAATACTTATACACATATTTATCCAAATATATTTTCAATTTTTCATCAAACTGTCTGACTACAGGTACATGACCCAATCAGTAGGACTTGTTAATGAGATAACAAGCTCCACTTTGAATAATATAAACCTAGAACTAATTCCAGGTATATTGATAAATTCAAATAGTTAATAAGAACCCTTATTGACTTAATTTAAGGATATGATGACATTGTCATTTATACTGAACAGGAATTTCCAATTATTGATTATTAGAAATCGAACTAGTATTTTAAGCTGTATTGAAATAATATAGCCTCTCCATAACATTTAATGTCACTACTATGAGCTACACCTGAAAGTTAACATTACCTTCTGTTCCAAGTGTTGAGTTACTACTTCTTTAAGACCAGTGTATAATCTTTCTCCATGTTTATGAAGTACCATGGTGTATGCATTTCGGTACAATTCTTCAAAACTCAAACCAGAGTTGTTTTTTTTCTGGATTTCCTGAATAGCTTTTTTTAGCAAGGCCCAGATACTTTCCACATACTTCTCATCCATCGTCATCTAGGAAATAAAATGCAGAAGTGTATTTGTAAGAAAAAGTTTTGTACACTTGGATTTACATGTCTTACAAGGTCTCCAGCAGGATCTAAATTGTTGGAAATGTCAGAAAGGCCACTCATTTTGAATTAGTTGAAAAATTATTTGCAAAACCTGATCATATACAACAAAATAAAAGTAGTTGTTATTTTTTTTTTAATGGGTGCATGTATAAGGCAAAAAGACTGGGATACATAACATAAAATTTGATTATTATGGCCTAAATGACAAGTGACATTTTTTGTTTTCAAGTAAATTTGATACATAAATTTTTTCAATGACATAATTTCAGTGATGAGTGACATTATGTAAATAATCTTCAAGCTGATTCTTGGTCAAGAATAATCTACATTTAACAAATTCCGTAGAAGTAACTAAGAATTGAGAAATAGCTTAAACTCACTGGAAAGGCACGAATCCTCATTTTGGCCTCCTTTTTAGATAATGCACCACTCTTGATTGTTGACATTATTCCTTCCTCAAAATCTATTCACGACAAATTCGGTAACTGTTCTCACAAAGTGTTGCTTATCATTATCCTCAGAAATGTACAACAATTCATTGTTCATTAAAATTCTGAATGTCCTTCATAATGATTCTTTAAATACACAATATATTATGAATATTATAATCATCACCAGACAGATCTTTCTACGATATTTGTCCGATCAAAATCAACTCTATTTGAGTTCAGATTACAATTTTCAAAAATGACGAACCCAATCGCAAATCAGCTCACTCCTAATGAGCCAAGATAACCAGAAAACTCAAAATTTAATGACTTGACTTTTGCTAAAGAAAATATTATTCGGCCATTGTCAACGTCAAGCAAGAGAAAGTTGTCAGCCGTCACTACGATCACTAGTACTACTACTACTTGCTATTAAGTTTCAGCATTTCAGCTGTTTAGTAACTATTACGTTGCGTCTTGCGTCCTATAATTTCGTTCACGGTTTTTGAGAGACATAGAAAATTACATATTTAGTTGTGTATTAAAAACGTACAATATCCTTTATGGTGTACCACTCATAAATGTATGTCATAGTAATTACCATAGACCTATTATCCTAAGGAGACGAAACATCTCGTTCATAAAACTCCATTTGACTAGTCGCAATGATTACATGGAGTATGACAAAGAAAACCAACGGATCTCTTTGTCGTCCAGTCATAATTACTCCTTATTGACAACGCTGTAACTATGATTGAAAACTTGGTACTACTTGTAAGGCAACACCGCTTCGAAATAGCTACGAGAAATACGGAAGCTCTCAAATTGCGTAGTACAGAACAAAGTCCCCATTCATAAAAGGTGCGCGGCGTTGTCGCCTTCTGAACAAGTGATGCAATAGAATGGAATAGTTCTATATTTCAAAATTTAAATATTCTATAATTCGATTGTATATTCCAGGTTACAATAAATTATGGAATATTTTTCAGAGAAAACGACATTTCAACTGTACAATTAATCCGGCAACAGCACATTCCATACGGCGATACTTGTGATATACAGCGGTCCGACAGGCCCGAAATTTTGGCAATGTCTGATCGTGTTTAAATGTAAACAATTTTTTCTCTCTTAGGATAATAGGTCTATGGTAATTACAGTGTCTCTATTTTTATCCTGGGCATGGTTACTAGATGGACAAAAATAGTACGATATAGGTCTGGGAACTCTATGTTTGACATGAGTCTCTTACATGTCGCCAAACTCGTAGTCCCTCGCTCAGCCACCAGCTGGCGCATGGATCGAAATATGTTGTCAGGATGACGGTCGTATATACAGGTCTGGGAACTCTATGTTTGACTTGAGTCTCTTACATGTCGCTAAACTCGTAGTCCCTCGCTCAGCCACCAGCAAGCGCATGGTGAAGTATGTTGTCAGGATGTCAGGATTAGGCGCCATATCGTTCAAACACGATCGTATAACATTCCTCGATTCATGCGTCACCCTTTTGGTACTATGCAACAGATGACGCTTAGCGGACTCACTTCTCACATAGGAAACAGCCTCGAGTTCCCAGGCCTATATTATACGACCGTGGTCAGGATTAGGCGTCATATCGTTCAAACGCGGTCCCATACGTGCCAGAGAACATCGCTCGACTCATGCGCCACTCTTTTGGTACTACGCAACAGATGAGGCTTAGCGGACTCACTTCTCACATAGGAAACAGCCTCGAGTTCCCAGACCTGTATATACGACCGTGACCTATGCTAAATACACTATAGAGCAAGGTAAGTCAATAAGCGTCATGAAAGCCTCTATGCCAGACCCCAATCTACCCTCCCGGAAGTTAAGATATGTTTCTTGTGGCGAGTGAATTAACTGTTGATATAGCTAATTCAATGTACAACATGCATCGGTGGTTATGACCTAGGTGATTGAGATCCCAACAATGCATTTTGTTTCCCGATTTCGAAACTCCAGGTTTTAAAAATTTGAACATATTTTTGGCTTTTCCTTGCCCTTGAACACGTATATTATTGAAGTGCTGATACACTCGGGTGGGCGAGATTGGTGAATGGTCTGACCGCCTTTTGCAAACGTCGGCAGGTTCTTAAAGGAGCAGAGATGGGTAGCTAGCGAACGAAATGGTATAATGAACTATTGTTCTGAGGTTTTCTCTGTCTCTGAAACAGGTGACTCAGTTCACTTTGATGATGACTACTTGATAGCTGAAAGGCCCTTAATACTTTAACAGTATTTTTAGTGGATAATGACGATTGTTTCTTGTTTATAGTGTGAACTCTTTTATATTTTATTAATTAAATTAAATCATTCACAAGAACAGTATTATAGTTACCAAGGAGGAAGGAGGAAAGGAAGCGTTTCCGTTTCCATCCAATTTTCAAAACTGTCATCTCAATTATTCGTTCCAATGTTCTCAATAAAGCATGAACAATTTTACAATATACGTGTGAACATGCTTTATTAACGTACTTGATTGTCAAATTTCGCATTTAACTGATCAAGAAGTCTATCCTAGCTTTTTGTAACTGATATAACATAGATTTCCTATTTCTATGATATAAGATCCTAAATCCTAACATCAGTATCATCGGAGAAAAGCATAGAGCTACATAAGATTCATATAATGTGAAACTTTTGCAAGAATCAATGTGCAGCACAGAAAATGTTTCACCTTCAAATTACAAAACTTTAAAAATGTGAATTAGGGTTATGATTATGAAACTGGCTCAGAGAAACTGTATTGATTCTTGAATCTTTGTATATTATATTTGTTGCTAATTAAAAGACAATATTGAAAAGAATAATTAAATTTATATTATATGGTCATATCTACTGGTTGTATAAAGCATGTCGAATGCAATTTTTAAAATGAATTTCAAGATCATAAGATCTTTTTTGAACACTAAAGCTCTTCCCTGTGGTAATCAATTTACAAGACAATATGGTAATGTGTTTTTAGGTAGTGCGACAACCTAACGTTCATTGTTGTTTTGATTTAGCTGTAAAGAAAAGGTTCTATAAAAGTACCGGTATTTTACAAAGTGATGGCAAATATGAAGTAACTTTAGACCAGAGGAAACTGAAAACACCTTATGGAAATCAATTCCTCTTAGATTCTGAACCTCTTGCTTTAGCAGTTGCTGCAGAATGGGATTGTCAGAAGGCAAACATTGTTCAAAGCAAAATGCACATTGTAAGTACTCTGCTTTGCTACTTTATTCTAACAATAACCATATCTTAGATCCTCGATGTTTGATAATATGATTTTTTTCAGACAACACTTTGCAATACAGTGTTGGATAACCCAAATAATTTGACTAAATATGACATGGTAAACTACATAACAAATTATTTAGAGACTGACACTGTGCTCTTCCAAGCATCTGTAAGATTTGTATTTATTCTGAATGTTCCAATTAAACATTGTAATTTTTAGGAAGATGATGAAAAGTTATATCAATTTGAAGCTGATCAATGGGACCCCATAATTAATTGGTTCAATAAAAGATATGATGTTAGTTTACAGAAATCTGTTCAAATGGATGGACCTACTGTTAGTGAAAGTGATAAAGCTAAAATCACTAAACAATTATTATCCTACAATTATGCAGCTGTTTCTGGTATGGAATCTTCCATTAATATTATAATTTGTTCACTTGTTTTTAATTAGGTGAGCTGATTAATTGGAGCAACACATGCTTTTGAATAGTTCAAATATAGGTACTTTGTCCCTATCTCAAATATTTGTTTTCATTATAGGATTTGTGTATGGAGTGGATACTTTGAAATCTGTTATATTAACAATGGCCTGTATAGAAAGATTTATCTCTCCAGAGAAAGCTGTATTACTTTCAAGATTAGAAGAAGAATATCAACTTGGTCATTGGGGAAGAGTGGAATGGGCTCATGATTTGAGTCAACAAGATTTACAAGCTAGATTATCAGCAGTGGTTTTATTTGTTTATTTCAACTCAATATCTTCTACATTAACCTTAATGCAGCAGAAAAATGTACAATAAATGAATACGTGATAAATCTGAAATTTATTATTACTTCCCCAGAGGCGTAGCGAGAATTGTGCGCGCCCGGGGGCAGCTATTATAATTGCGCATCTCCCCCCCCCACGTTCCAGCTCCTTGATTCTTAACAATATTTATTTTCGTATACAACATTGCCAAATATATTTAATGCAAGAAACAAGGGAACACAGTTTTTAAAACTTTTAAGTACCTTTCTTTTAAACTTACATATAGTCGAGTCATATTAGCAAAAAAGCTGTGAAAATTTGAAGGCAACTCCGATCGACTCCAGGTTTTTTTTGCAAATTTTTCCTGAACGGATTTAAAACATTCCCGAAAAAAACTAATATGTGATTTTCCATTTTTCAATTGTTATAGAGGAAAATGGCCAATTGTCATGGAAGTCAGTTACGTGTTAATTATCGCAGACAGTCGATGGGGAAAGCCGCGTTGGAATAAACAATGCACTTGTAAAACAAAAGCCGTGAAAAAATCCACTGCGGCTTAGGTCCCTTAAAACAATAAAGCCACGGAACAACAGCCCGCTCGCCGTATAGTGACATGGGTATTAAAAATGGATTACCCGCGGTGGCCGTCGAACGCCTCATATCTACATATATACAGATAGTTGAGAACACCTGCCAGCAAATTTTCCCGGCTTTGATACTTTTTTCTTCTAATTTGACCCGACTAATATATTCATTGAACAATAAATCTAGATATGTTTTTTATGCGCTTTCCTTGATGCAAACGTATCTATTATGCGTGATGCATCAATCGATTCGAGAGTCTCTTTATACTCAACAGAGCTAAGTCCGACAATCTTTGTTGCTCCATTGATGCCCGCAGATAAGTTAATATTGACTTTAACTTGCTGAAGGGCCGCTCACAACTTGCAATAGATACGGAGACAGTTAGCAGGATCTGTAACGCAACTCTTAAATTCAGACAAACATCTTTATCGTACTGTATAAGAAATCGGAGTAGTTCGATGGGGGTATCGATGCCATTTTCCCGTGAACGTAGTAACATTCTGCAGTCAACGATGTCGTTATACAAGCCAGTGCCGTCAACGTCAGTAGCGTAAAATTCTCAGAAACTTTCACACTGTTTTTCCACGCAATCGAAATCTGAAGCACTCATCAACTCTGCAACATTCAAGAGGAAGCCAAACTTCTTGTTAAGATCACGAAGACGCTGAAAACGATTGTTGAACTCAACCTGGAGCCTATCAAAAGCGTTTGCCAAAACGCGACGTTGTTCCTCCTCTGCTGAAAGGCCTGCATTTCAGCTAACTCTCCAGGCATTCGGCGACTTCTTCTTCTTCTCCGTTCGACGTTGATTCCCCATCGGTCACATTTTTCTTTCGCGTCTGCAATCGCGGCATTACACAAATCGTCTCGAATGTGTTGAAAAGAGTCTAGGTCGTTGGCAGCATCTGCAGGATCTTGGAGTCGTTTTTGAACGCGTTCAATTCTGCGCAAAACTTGGTCCCATAAGTAGAGAAGGCTGAGAAAGTCGAACGTCAGCATTCTGTGTGCAAGGCTTTCCGCTTCATTTCTAGTTTCTGGATTTTCACTCATATTTTCGAGCAGATTCAAAATAGAATCCAGATGTTCAAAGACCACACTGACAGCGTCATACCTAGCACTCCATCTGGTTTGAGATTCCTGTTTCACCATTCTCTTCACTGAACTTTTCAGCAAGTCCCACCCACGGTCGTATACACAGGTCTGGAAACTCGAGGTTGTTTCCTATGTGAGAAGTAAGTTCGCTAAGCGTCAACTGTCGCGTATTACGTCACGGGTGGCGCATGAGTTGAGGGATGTTCTTTGGCAATCTTTGTATTGTGGGGCTTGAAATTTGAACGATATGGCGCCTAATCCTGACAACATACTTTGATCAATGCGCCAGCTGGTGGCTGAGCGAGAGACTACGAGTTTAGCGACATTTAAGAGACTCATGTCAAACAATAGTTTCCAGACCTGTGTATACGACCATGGTCCCACCGTATAGTTGACTGAGAGAAGAACACGTACAAAGCCTCTATAGTGCCGAAGAAAGTGGTGACATGAATATGACTCTTGATTAGCTGCATGAAGTTACGGGAAGAATGTTATCCTGCTGTTCAGACAGCTGTGCGCCCTAAATTTTTATCGTGAATTTCTTTTCCGTAAAATTTTTTCCGACAGATTTTAACAAACTTAGACATTTCCAAATTTGGCGCCCCCCTGGATCCGGCACCCGGGGCACTTGCCTTCCCCCCCCTCACTTCGCCACTGACTTCCCAGACTTTTTCAAGGATGTTCTGTGAATAGAACTAGGAACAATAATTATCAGATTTTTGATAAAACAATTTATTTCCCATGAATTTGTATAATTCTTCACTTTATAATTTTGGTCCTACTACTCACAACTGTTTCTAAATATTGTTTTTGACTTTTTGTGAGGATTAGGAGGTTATCAATTTTAATCAGCATTGGTTTTATTTGTTTATTTCAACTCAATATCTGCAATATTACCTTAAGGCAGCAGAAAAATGTACAATAAATGAATACTTGATAAATCTGAAATGTATTATTACTCCCTATTGGTTTTTTAAGGATGTTCTGTGAGTAAATGGTTGTGTAAGTAGAAAATACACCTAACAGTCTGTTAGAGCTTGAGATAGGTATGTACATTTTTTCCCTCCTAATCAAAATGACTTGAAGGAGAAGGAACACCATAATTTACATTTTGTCCACAGAAATGCCACCATGAAGGTCCTCACAGTAGTTTCCACGATTTATTTCAAAGTGATTTTACTCATACAAGTCTAAGAACAATAATTATCAGATTTTTGATCATTTGCGATAAAACAATATATTTCCCACGAATTTGTATAATTCTTCACTTTATAATTTTGGTCCTACTACTCACAACTGTTTCTAAATATTGTGAATATTGCTTTTGACTTTTTGTGAGGACATACAGGCTATCAATTTTAACCCCTTCCCTTGCTAGTTCTTTCAGCCGTTTATTAGTTGTTTGTACACTGTGTAACAGTATTTTAGGTACCCTGTATATGTGATATGGCTTGAAGCTCTCCTTGAATAACAAATCTGATATTTCTTTTATCTTCTTCTTGCTTTTTGTCTTCAATGCTGGTAATCGAGCTAGTAGATTCATCGCTTGCTGCTCGGAACAATCTAAAGTTTTCGATAGAAATTCTGTCAAGGAACTGCCACCTAATATTTGTTTATCTTCTGAACGACGTTTAATGTAACTGAAAACATTGTATCTCATGATCAGTTTCTGAAATTCAGTTACTAGTTTGCATAATACACATGAAATTATCTACATTATATTTATATCATATTTTCGTATTTTGTAAATAGTATAAATTGAATTCTTACTTTTCTAAAACTTCCTTTGAAGGTCTAATCATCCAGGTTTTTAATTCGTCAATGTTGTAACTTTTAGCAACACCCAATCTATTTTGAATCAAGTTTTTGTTGTATCTCAATACCCATAAGTCATTTCGAATATCTTCCAATGTAAAACCATAATCTTAAATAGATTAATTATTTTATTAGATTGTTGATATCAATTTCATGATGGCGACGACATAAAAATAACAATAATTTGTTTGGAAGAGTATTCAACTAACCTTTTAATAACTGTATGTTATTCTGAATTTTCTCAGAGTCTACAGTAGTTAATTGTTTTGCATATAAAATTTCACAAGCTTTTTGATCAGACACCTTGAAATTGGAATAAGTCAATGAGGCTCAAAAGATAAATACCGTCAAAGATAATTTACCTTCAGTTGTTTCATTAGAAGCTTGATTTTACCTGATGGAACAGGAATTTCTTTATGTAGGAATTGTTGTAATTTCTCCATATCTAAACATGATAATACAATAGTTGAATTCAAATTATAAGGTAACACCTTTAATAACTCAATTTTCTCTTGTAATTCTGAGGCAGTTAAAATTTCAGGATACTTAATTACAGTTTTATCCGCTACATATTCACTACAAATCTTGTAATTTGTACTTATTTCATCATAGGTTAATTTACATAATTTTTTTGTTCTTGTGACAATATCAAAGGCAACCCGGAATTTTACATTTATAATGTTTTCTATGTTTTTCATAGTTTCTCCTAATGTTAGATTATGATCTTCCTTCAAAGCTGTCCTTGCCCCATACACACCTTTCTTATAGTTGTCAGTCCGGGAATAACTTAAATTAACTAGAGAGGAATTATAACAAATTACATTATTGCTATTCCTGAATCCTATTGCATTCACCAACTTAAAACTGTATTTCCACATTGTTCAAACATTTAAATAAATTATCAATGGTGGAGATATGTATGATGAGACTTATTTATATTGCTTAATCATTGCAAACATATTCGAATTATTCCTAATTCCTAGTCTCAGTGACAAGAATACATCCGTATGTTAATCTTTTAGCTGCAGCTTCGTTTCAACGTATTGTAAAGTTGTAATTTAAAATAATTATAAGCAAACAAATATACATGACAACTAATGAATGACAAGTGAAATCATAGATAACTCTACTATCGGTAGTAGAGTTATCTATGGAAATACTGTACGCTGTAGAGTGTAGACCATAGAGGTAGCATTACCTATATGCTGTACTGTACTGTGAAGTACATAGTGCATCGATATTAATAAGAAGTATTGTTCAAGTGCTTAATGTCTATAGTATTGGCAAATGAGAATCCTGCCTGGATCTATGCTCAGAATTCAAATCGTTAGTTTGCAACCACGGTCGTACATTCAGGTCTGGGAACTCTATGTTTGATATGTGTCTCTTACATGTCGCCAAACTCGTAGTCCCTCGCTCAGCCACCAGCTAGCGCTTGGATCGAAGTATAGCAACAGTCACATTATTGAGTAAAATAATTTTTCTCGTAACGCAATATGTACTATTTTGACTTGAGAGAGGAATAGAACTGTTACTCTTGTCAAAATGTATTACTCACCTTAAAAATAACTTCCCCTTTTTCGTTATACATGCTCGCACACATAAAAGACCTCGTTAAAACAATTCCTATCCGGAATCGCAAGCATCCACTTTTTTTGCATTTCCGTATCTTTCGGCACTTTAAAAACAGAAGTTTCTTGCTTTACACTTTTGTACCCCGTTTTGCATTTCGGCACAATGCACGGTTTCGTCATTTTTTTTAAGAACGCCGGTATTCCTTGTGTTTACAAGTCAACAATGACAGTTGCCACAGAACATGGTGTATACATGTCAGAGATCATCCCTCGACTCATGCGCCACTCTTTTGGTACTATGCAACAGATGACGCTTAGCGGAGTCACTTCTAACATAGGAAACAGCCTCGAGTTCCCAGACCTGTATGTATGACCGTGTTAAAATCTGACAGAATCTTCTAAACCCTACACGTCATTAAAAATACTATGCACGATTCGATATTCTCTATTGTCACAGACAATAATAAAATCCAATAAAAAATAATAATTATGTATTGTTTATTTTAAATAGATTTGTAATGTAGAGGTTTCGAGTTGAAAAGTTGAAATAGTCGTGAAGACCAATTGAAATCTCGCAATTACTTTTCTTTTAACCACTGGTTAATTAATTTTATTTAAAATTTACTATGGAGCAACAATCGGATGTGATAGATATAATAGAAAATGATGGTTTGTTTTCTACCTATATGATAAGTTCCAGAACATTTATCATTTTCCATTTTCAGATTTTTATAAATACTTTTTACAGCAAAATAAATCTAGTTTGTCTGAATATATGTCTATAAGTGAACAAGTCAAAAAACTAGGCAAAGGAATAGATTTGATAACCAAAGAGTTACAAATACATGTTTTAGAGAAACATGAAGACTTGCTGAAGCAAGCTAATCACGCAACAAAATTGGAAAATGTGTTAAATTCAATGAATAGCCATGTTCAAAATTTGTTTGCAAATGCCGAACGCCTCAAGAATCAGGTAAGATTAAAAATGTTATTTTGTTCCTTGCTAATAACAAAATCTTAGATAAATGGGCCATATGAGGCGTTAGAAAAGCATACCAAAGTATTAGGGAGACTGCATTTAGCAAGTCACATTTTGCGGCTCATAAATCGTATCCAACAGTTAAGTAAAAGACTTTCAAACACAAATGATCCCATTCAAAAAGCAACTATTCTTCAAGAGTTAGGTTAGTTTTGTTTTGTTTTCTTTACATTTTTATTGTGAGTTCAGTTGTCTTTTCTTTGAAATGATATGACGTTAACTCAATTTTAACTTCTAGAACAATTAGCATCTGACGAAGACTTGAAAGATATAGATGCAGTTACTTCAGAATTAAGAAACATTAGAACCCAATGGCAAAAAGTTATGCAATTAGCTACAGGATCTTTGAATCAAGGAATATTTAATGAAAATGTTACACAAACCTCAACTTCTTTGCAGGTAAGTCTAGCAAATTTTTTTTTGATATAAATTATTTATATTAATTTTTTAATTCGACTTATTCTATTCAATTGAATTTTCAGATATTTATTAATCTTGGCACAGTTAATGAAGTGATCAAAAGTTTAATCAAATCCAGTTTAGATGAATGTCGGCATTGCTTGAATTCATCCTTTGAATCAGGAAATGTAAAGGCAAAAACTGGTTCAGGTCGAATATCTTTGGCATCATCTCAGGGATTCAGAGGTAAAGTTTGGGTTGAATTGGAGAAAAGTTTCAGCGAAGAAATTTATCAGCAATGTAAACAGGTAAGTAATCATGTATTTTTTTGATCTTGGATGATTGACTTGAAAGCTAGATTTTTTAGGTAAAGTTCCTGCAGATAATAATGGGAAATATGAATGTGTCCGATATGGACAATATTGCATTTGAATTTTGGGCGAATCTAGGAAATGTCATTCAGGAGGAGATCAAAAATTCCTCGTCCGCTGTCCAGCAAATGCTAGAAGAAGAATATCCAAAGTTTTTGAAGTGTTACTTCGAAATGACGAAAAAATTGAACTATGACAATTTCACTTTCAAGTAAGTATGTCTACTTGTTACCATTCAGTTTTTTGAATTTGCTATTTTTAGCCGCAACATTTTAGAGAAATGTGAAACAGCTTATTTGTCTAGCTCTTTAACTCGCCTATTAGAACCTACTCAATCTATGTTTATTGCTGAGAATAATACGCCCTCTCATGATGATATAGATAAAATTATTCGCACCATCACAAGGTAAATATATAAATGTTTCAAATAAAGATCCTTGACCCAGGTATTAATTATACATAAATTCTCAGGAAATAGGTCACATTAACACTTATGCTTTATATTTTCATCTTTACGTACGTTTCGGTCTCACGACCATTATCAGAAGACTTATTTTTCAATAACCTGATTACAAAAACTTGGAAAATTCTACTGCCCTTGCTAAACACTGCTTTGATTATAACCATCAATTCGATTACAAAAATGTTAATATTTTAACTAAGGAATCCAATTATTATAAAAGATCTATTCTGGAGATGATTCACATAAAATGTGACTCCAAATCTGTTAATCATAGGACTGACGTTCAGACATTAAGTTATATTTATACTAACTTAATTAATTAATATTCTTGCAAATTGCTACATGCATCCTTATAATGTTAAACGTATATTCCAGAGGCCAGACCTTCTTTTATTACCTAGTAAATCGTGACATCTGTCTCGAAAGTAAATACTTGAACTAGACTTGTTTGGTAGTCGTTCATAGACTATGATAAAATGTGTCCGTATTTTTTGAGAGTTCTACTAAGCAGTGGATTCTTGATATATCATACTTATAACATTGTTTTGTTACAATTTCGATTTCGTGTTTCTGTTTGTTTCGGCGACGTTGGCATTTTAAATGAAATTGGTGCGATAAGTACTCTTTGTGTTAATACAATTAGTTTTGAATGATCAGGTTATTGAAGTAATAAGTCTTCTGATGATGGTCGTGAGACCGAAACGTACGTAAAGACAAAAATATAAAGCATAAGTGTTAATGTGACCTATTTCCCGAGAATTTATATATAATGTTGACTATTTATTTTTGTAGTGATCTGAGTGTTGCATTGATTGAAGAGAACTTATGTGAGAAAATATCCAAAAACATATCTAAATGTATGAAAATGTTTGCTGTTAAGACTGAACAGCAATTAGAAACTGGGGCGGATTCTGCACAAGTAATAGGTAGGTGAGCATTGATTAATCAGTAAATGTTGTTGCATCTGTTTTTGTAATGGTAACATTGTCAATTTTTCAATTTTTTAGGGGGCAGTGCCAACTCAAGGCAACGAAAAAATGTTCAATTAGCAAATTGTTTATATTACTTTCAAGTTCAAATACAAAGATTGCTGTTTAATATGAAAGGTAGTTTGACAAATTCAAAAGTTGATCTAATCAGAGTCAGTACAGCAGATCTAGAAAATCTTATGGGAACAATAATGCAACCATTAGTAGGTAAGTACACCACAAAAACATCTAATTCAAGGATTTCGGCGTTTACTATCTGTAAAAAATCATTCAAATTGAATAGAATCAGCCATTATGTGATGAATATCCATCCATCAGGAACGGTCTCACGGGTAATTGTACGACAGTGCCAGGCACTTATATACTACGCACACATAAATTTGGCAATTATAACTCTTACTTCCGGGTAGTCACAGCGTGTTAGAATTATAATCACCTCATCAGTAATACCACTGTACTTCCTGGTAGACACAGTGTGTACAGTGGAAATTACGACTGTCGAACATACATCCTCCTTCAGAGCCTACTTCCAGGTAGTTACAGCGTGTTGACCCTGGTGGTGGACTTTTTACGACGCACCCTTATTTCCGGGTAGACGCAGTGTATATTGGTGCGTCGTGATTCACTTTCACAAGTGCGAATTAAAATATTTTTTTTGCATTAGCTTCAGGAGGTTCTCAGGATCATACATACACCTCAAAACCTCTTGGAAACCCCAACTCCACCCATTGGGGGGTGAAAATGGCCCGAAATCTCCCCCAAATTTGCAACATGCCAAGTCTTGAATTGTATTTTCTACAAAAAAGGTATTTTGACATTTCGAGTGCACCTAGCAGGCTTGTTTGGGTCGCTGAACACGAATCCGGTGACAGATTTACTTGCTATCCATTTTAGGGGAATTTTGCAATTTTCGTGTTTTAAGCATTTCGAATGCACCAAGAAGGTTTATTGGGTCGCCGAATACGATTCGGAAGCAAGATTTTGCACCCCTAATATGTTATTTTGCAATTTACGTGTTTTTGTCTTTTCGAGTGCACCAAGGAGGTTTTTTGGGTCGCTGAACACGAATCCGAAGCCAGATTTACTTGCAATCCATCGTTGGGGTGGTAAAATCGACAAAATTGGCCATTTTCGCCCCCCCCCCCCCCCCAATGGGTGGGGTTGGGGTTCCCAAGAGGTTTTAAGGTGTATAAATGATCCTGAGAACCTCCTGAAGCTAATGCAAAAAAATTTTTTTATTCGAACTTACATGTTTTTTTTTTCCGGTTCATAGCCTGGACTACTTGTTGAACTTGTATCTTCCGCTTACAACCAGTGTAATTCCTCAATGGCGTAAACCCAATTAGGTAAACTTTCTAATAACTATCTACCTCGTGATACCTCCATAGATCAGACTTGACGCATTTTCAATGTACGCTTTCAAGAACACTTGATAGAGTGGGTCATCTTCAATAAACCCATTAGGAACGGCATTTCATCATGATGGTCTGACATGCATGCGTAATTTACCGTTCGAGCCTAAATTTACCATGGCGTTAAAAATATATCACATTGACGATTTTCTGGTGTTGAACAAATTGTTTAATTGTAATATTGATTCTTCTAGTTTCCATGAACTCAGCCATAGAAACGATTATTGTAACAATTCATCTAGAAACGGACTGGTCAAAATTACAAGTTTCCAATTCTAAACACGTTTCTTGCAGTCCATACATGAGAGAGTTGAATCAATTCATATCGAGGGTTTACAGCACGTATTTGTCGAGTTTCGAAAACAAGAACATATTGTTAAGAAAGTAAGTGAGATGCTAACCCCTAGATATTCAGGTACCTACTTAGATAATTGTTTTTTTACAGATGTGGGGAGATAGCATTGAGATGCATAGAACTGTTTGTGAGACATACATCGTTATTGCGTCCAATATCACAGGGAGGGAGACTCAGATTGAAAGCAGATTATTCGCACCTAGAAAATTCTCTCAAAGTTATTTATCCGAATTTGACGGATCTTGGAACGCCATATAAGTTACTGAAATCTATGGAATCGTTGATCAACCTTACACCTTCTGAAATAATCGAAAGTCACGCTGCTGGGAGTGTCGTTCCTCATAGTACCATTCTTATGATGTTGTTCACATTTGCCGGAGCTGATTTGGCGAGTCCGCATCAAAATACTGGTTGGTCCCTCCCGAAATTGTCAGCTTGGCTTGACGAACATCCAGCTGAAGCCGATCGATTAGATTTGGTAGCTGGTGCAATACAAAAATATGAATCTTTAGTAAGGATGACGAATTCTGTTAATTATGATCCAATTTATCCCATAATGTCGCAGTTTTTAGAGAATGCTATGAAAAACAGCACGTGAATGGATTATATTTTTGACAACAGTATTTTATAGTTTAATTTTGCAATGTATTCTAAACAAGTCCAATTATAATTAATAAATGTGTTATTTATTGTTTATTAATTTTCTTAATTATCTAGTCTCCAGTTAGATCTTAGAATAGAGGTATTGAGTGGTCTTTTTCATGCTACCGTTTAAGAAAAAAACTCGGGATTACGCTCCGCCCACTAGAAGCGCGATGCTTCGTTTTTTCAGGTTCGCGTTGCGTCTATCATTTGTGCTCAGTATTTACGCGCAGTCTATAGAGTGGGCGGAGCGTCCGAGAAAGAGTGGGGTCGATTATTATGATTATCTATCTCGAGATTTTTCTTACACGGTTGCATACAAAATACATTGGTCTTATGGAGTTCAATAGCCCTATTCTAGATCTCTATGGTCAGATTGTGTATTGCAATTCACGTGCGATTAATTGCTTGAAGTTTAGTGTCATCTAGCGGTAAGAAGATACACTGTTCTAAATAATGAGAAATTGTTTATTTGCTCCAAACCGACTGCCTTAGTTTTGATATTATCCGATAGATTCGCTTTTTTTTGCGAATAACAAATAATTATTGCACCATATAAATCATAAAACAATGCCATCCTGTTTTTATTCTAATACAATTTAATTACCGTTACAAATCTTATAGTGACTTTATCTTTATAATTATACAATATAAACAATCTTTTCTTTTTATGTGAAAATTTGTTCATTATAAATGCAACTAACTCAACTATAATGTAGATAATAATACATGTAATAAACGTAAATCCAATAAGCAGTTAAAATGTTACTGGAAGTATAATTATTATCAATTTTATAATAAAATATTGCGAACGTATTAATATTATAACAGCTTTGATTAATAAGTGAGTATAAAGTTAAATATAAATATTACATAGCAAAAATATAAATAATCAAAAACAAGGAATCACAATTTAATGATTAATAATAAATAGGATAAAATTAATATAGAAGCAAATAAAATTAGGAAAACAGTGCCACGTATTTTTTGTTTGCATAAATAGGGCCTACAATGATCTAAGAGAAACAACTCTCATACATTACCTGCCAATCAAATTATATCGGATGCAATGTCGACCACCCCAACGGCTGCAATGGACAGGCTGTTGGGGTTGGAGCCACTGCACCTCGCCGTTCATGCAGAAGCCATAAGAGCGATCTTATTGAACAAGGAAAGGCGGAAGCATTCTTGGATTGCTTGGATCACCTGGTCCATTTGGGATGAGATCCAACCGGATCAAGGTTCACAGCACTTTCGTACCGTTTACGATTCAAACCTTGAATTGGAGGGGGCAGAGAACAATAAAGACAATCCTCATATGATACCAAGGGATGCCGTATGGTTTACCGAAGGAACCAAGACCGAAAAAAGTACAGGAGCTGGAATAGTCGAGACAAAGGAGGACCAAGGAGATATAATTTCTATGAACCTAGGGACACTCGCGACAGAATTCCAAGCAAAAATACTAACAATTACAATATGTGCTCCAATTATGAGGGACAGAGCCTATGACAATAGACAAATCACAATTGACGCAAGTATATTCAGGGAATTCCAGTCTGTTTGCATTTGTTATTAAATTATTATTTACTAGAATTATACTATTTGTACTTTCCTTAATTATTGTCAAAATACCTCATTTATTCCTTAACTCTTCTCCCTACAATAGTTTACATTCTTCCAAATAACCTCCCTATGTAAATTAGATGTAAAGTTTCATTCTTTATCATTATCTCTTTTCGAAAATTTTAAAGCTCGAAATTGCAATCAATTGCTCAATAAAAGTAGTATGATATTAACTCAATAATTTGATAATTACTGCAACAAAAGTGTAATATACATTGTACACTAGTTCTAATAAGAGCAGAAATTATTCAAATGTTTCCGATAGTGTTACGTCACAACCCCACCATTTCGTGGTAGATTGGAATTCATATTTTAAACTTTTATCAAATTGGTCTTTATTTTATACTTGACTACACGATAGGGAAACCTATAATGTTCAAGGAACATCGTGTGAGTCAGCGGTGGAATATTGGGAGAGGAGACGATAGACATTCAAATTTTTCTTGAAGGTTTGGAGGTTATATGCATAGCGTCAACCTGTCTCTGTCTCGCTCCTCTGGCTTCACTGGATAGTGTAGGGGCTCTAGATGCAGAGCTGTGGACGGGACAGGTGATCACGTCCAACAGATCGTTTATATGGAGCAGAAACAAAGTTGGTGCCAAGACAGATCCCTGTTCGAGGGTGAACTACATCATGTCGGAAGAAAGACAAGTAAAAGCAGGCGTACCACAAGGGTCGATCCTTGGACCGGTACTCTATAACTAGTATACCGCAGACAGCTGGAGTAGACTTGGCCCAATATGCAGACGACATATAAAAGCCTTATGCCAACACGTCCAAATAAAATGCGTACAAGCAAGGCTTCAAAGATACATCACCGACCTTGAAGAGTGGTTCAACAAATGGCGAATAGAAGTGAACGCCACAAAAAGCCAAGTGATAATGTTCTCAACGAGAGACATTAAACACAAACCGACCAAAGATATTGACATAAACAAGAAAAAGATACGTTGGATGAAAGAAGTGAAGTACTTGGGAGTAACGCTAGACAGGAAGCTAACTTTCATTCTCCACCTAAAGAACATAAACACAAAGGCAAATCAGATAAAGGGGCACCTATATCCGCTACTCAATAGGAATAGCAAACAAACTAAGTACCAAAAGTAAATTAAGGATCTATACTTCTGTGATAAGACCGACAATAACATTCACCGTCGAAATATGGTTACAAGCATCATCCGCGCCACTAAAGAATTTGCAAATAATACAGAATAAGGTAATCAGATCCTGTCTGGATGTACCATATTACGTGACAAACGACCTGCTTCATAGGGATACAGGAATACCTAAAATTGAGGAAATAATTCGGAAACAGGCGACAAACACATACCAAAAGATGAAAACGCATAGAAACCCCACAATCAGAGGCGCAGCGGCATATGATCCGCTGTTGGAGCCAAAGTACAAGAAGCCAAGAACGGCTCTTGTACTTAACACCCAAAATGGGCAATAAAGAAGAAATAAACACAAATAACAAGCAAAAGAGCTTTTAATAAAACCGCAGCGGAAAACGAGCACGGCTCGAATTCGCTAAAGACAAATGTAAGATCATAAGCAGGGATAGGTGATCACGTCCAACATATCGTTTATATGGAGCAGAAACAAAGTTGGTGCCAAGACAGATCCATGTTCTAATTTTGACATAAACATTGTTAAGTTTTACCTTGAAATTTCTATTTAATATCAATTTTCAAAAAATAATGAAGTATACCCCTACCTCATCACGTTCCCAAATGTTCTAAGTATACGACCATCGAATTTGAAATTATTAAATATTTGTTATAAGAGAAATTAAATAAAACTTATTAGGAAAAAATGAGCTTATTCTAACATTTATTTCCTCGTGCCGTTAATATCAATATTAGAATTTGAATGAAGTTGTTCGTACTTTGTGATATTCAATTTTTGCAGATAAAAACAAGAAATTCTACTTTGTTAAATATCACTTTATCTAAAAGAAAGTTGATTTCAATTCCGTACTTTACAGTCACGTATGCCCTTTTTTTTATCTCAATTCCAAAGCTGTGTTAACTAGAGTTCCCTCTGATAATGAACCTACGATTGATGAAAGTATAATAATCAGAATAATTGAATAATGAAATGAGAATAAAAACAGTGTACCTACACTTTAATAACAATAGTATGTTTAACAATTCCACACACCCTCACATTGTGAGGAAGCAGGTATGTAATATTAAAGGATTAAGATTTGTTTTATCTACATGTTTTATTATTCAATTTAATAAAATAGTGAACGACGGATTGTCTTGATTAACACAAGAATCAAGTAGCGTATAATTGTAATTTTCCACGACAAAACTGTTGAATAAATTGTGCAATTGGCTGTTTGCCTAATTTCGCGAATTTGTTATTCATATTGCACCATTATGCTAATGCAGAAGTGTACGATGCCATTCCTCGTATTCAAAATCTAACCTTGAAAATGGTCGAATAAAGAAACAAATAGGATCGACCCTCCTACTATCGAAAATTTGTGGGCGACCGGTGGACATTATATAACCGTATCTAATGCATTAATCATAACAAAACAAGTAACGCATTAGCAGAATTGGTATGATGCGGCGGGCAAAATCCTCTCGTCTATTCACCCTTTAGTAAGGCAAGTGACCGTGTTATGCAACATACATCACACAAAGATTCCTATTCCTAAATCGTAATCCATTTTCTGCCTTCCTCAAGCTATGCGCAGCGCAGTGTACGTGATTGCTGGTAAAAATATATCGATCCGTAAATAAACATTCTAGAATTGAACTTACTACGTTTTAACTTGTGCTGCATATATAACAAACCTCATGTCAAGGTAAGTTTCATTCATTCAACAAGTTTAACTAGTTTTCGCGATAAATCTTGTTAATTAGTGATCAAACGCTTCGGCGTTTTCTCACCTAGCTAGATAGCTTGCCGTCCCACGATTATTGATAACTGCAACAAAGCCCATCTTGTCGTCTTCATAACTAGCTTCATTATAGGTATAGTGTAATCGTGCAATTCTTTTCTCTTTTCCACGTACGCCGGTTAGCGATAAGGTGTGTACGAATAATTATATATAAATTCTATTTCACTGATGTCGAGATATATTTGTATTTGTTTTCTTTCCCATGGTTCACGTACTTTACACCGAATTTTTACCAATAGGAAAATGTTAGTTTGTAATAGAATTGTATCTTATCAATTGAATGAAGTGCGTAGCTTATGAAAACCAAAATATCAATAAACAATGGTTAAAAAAACACAGACACAAGAATTCCGGATGAGGTGCAGCACACGTTAAGCTCCGAAATTTGCATTTATTGATAATAAAAAATTGCCTATCGACAATATAATTGCTAATTTAGAATGGGAAATTAGAAATAAAAATTTAGAGGAAAAAAATGAACTTAGAAATAATATTTGTAACATCTTGACAAATAAAAAGAATAAACAGAAAGCAGAAATAGGCATAGCAAAAAATCGTTTTAACTATCACACAAAAAAGACGAAACAGCTCTTAGATGCTAACCCTCAAATATTAGTTTTGAACGCGGATAAATGTAATAAAACTGTCATAATGCATAGAAATGACTACGAAAACAAAATATGAAATCTATTAAATGATGAAATAACTAATAAAAAATTAAAATCTGACCCTACATTATCAGTACAAAATAACATGAATAAATTAATTAATAAATGGTGCAAATATAAGATAATCCCTATTGAATTGAAAAATAAATTAATTTGCCATAATGGGCAAGCACCTTATATCTATGGGCTTCCAAAACTACATAAAAGTGATATACCTTTAAAACCCATTGTAAGTAATATTGAAGCGTCTACCTACAATTTATATAAATTTTTATCAAAATCCATCAACAATATAATTGAAAAAAAATAATTTTATGTGGCATTTTAATGAATTTATAAAAAATCAATCCGTACTCGTAGATCATCTATTAATTTCCTTGGATGTTGTTTCTTTATATACCAGTCGTTTTGGCATTGAATAGCATTAAAAAACGTTGGTCAGAGATTAAAAGCCACACACCTCTAGATTAATCTGAATTTATAAACACAGTAAAGTATTGTTTAGAATGCACCTATTTTCAATACGTTTAGCAATATTTTGGGCAAATATTCGGCACAGCAATGGGATCTCCTATTTCAGCTACTATTGCTAACCTTGTTATGGAATGCTTAGAGGAATCGATTACAAAAATGTTAATATTTAAACTAAGGAAACAAATTATTATAGTATAGTAGTTTGAACAATCAGACGCATCGCCACTGTTATGGAGAGGATACACATCAGACCTCTTCAAGCAATCTGGAAAGACCCTACACTCAAGCGACTTATTTATCAACAATGCCAATGTCTCTGCCAAGTTATGAACGATCTTTAATATAACAGAAGAAATATTATCATACCCACTGAAAAGCTTATTCTTGAATGAATTACAGATATCAATCACTTCCAGAGAACTTGTTGGTGCTATGAACATGGACAGGCTATTCTGTACACAACAGTTGTTAAGATATGCTTTCAGTTTCAATCGATCGTCTTCTGTGACATCTTTTGTTTGAATTAAATTCAAGAAATAGTTATTAAAATGTTCTGCAATAGCATCATTGCCCTTTATAAATCCATCGTCTACTTTCAGCTTATAATTTTTATGTCTGTGATCCATCCCTAGTTAATTTTTTACAATTTGCCACATTGTTTTTATTTTATTATCACTGTTGGTCAGCCTAGTGTCATAGTCCATCCTCTTAGCCTCAAACATAACATTTTTCAAAATCTTGTATAACATTCACTACAAGTAACCAAAATATTCCTTCCAGCAATATAATTTGGAGTAGATTTTTTGATTCTCAACAATTTTACACGAAATTCTTAGTCTCTTGTTTAACCAGCTGCTTTTTTTATTTTACATTTTTTATCGGAAAGCAGTTATCATACAGCTTTAGGCACACATCGAGAAACAGTGTAAACTTTTGATTCACAAACATGGTTTAACTACTGAAGTCCCATTTATTAAGTTCGCCACGTATTATTTCATTAAATTTTGATATTCGCAAATCGGAAATAATTCGCTTATAATAAAGCTGATCTTCATTTTTTTTCTCTCAAGTGGTATTACTATAAATTGTTCTGTGTCATCAGATAATCCTGAATCGCATACTGTTACACTGCAACCTTCAATGTTCGTGAAGATGTTATCAATACATGTTGCACTGCTTGACGTTATACGGGTTGGTTCCTTAACAGACTATATCAAACCGTATGTAGAAAATAACGTTAAGATTTGGTTTCGCTCAGCAGAAGCATGTAGAATATCCACATTGTAATCCTCACATACGACCAACTTGCATTTCTCGTCTGTTTTTGATACAGACAGAGTCATAATATTTGTGTAGGTGCATTCTATCGAAAAAGTTGAACAATTCACAAATAGCTGAGAGAAAAATAGAAGATTTTTACTGTGTGGATACATGCGTTAGACATGGAAGAATGTTCCTCTAAATGTTTAACAATTAACAAGAAATTTGTCACAACAAAGAATTTTTTATAGACCTCTTGAACATAGTGTCGCATTATCATAGTAATTAATATTGTGATATTGAGAAATAGTAAAAGGAATGTCACCATTTCATCAATGTAATTGTTTCTTTTATTGCCTCGGCGTTATTGCATGTGCATCAAAATTTTAACGATCCTTCAAGGTACAATATTAGTTACGACTTAATTTATCTTAATATTATTCCATTCGTTGTTTTAAGGTTATTAAAGTCGCTGTTGTTTCCAATACATATTCCTTTTAGGATCGATTTGATATTTAGATAAACTCAGTTTGATAAACATGTAAATTGAATTTCATGGAAGGCACGAATGTAGATTGTAGAACTACCCGTTCCACCCACAACCGGCGCTAAAAATAGCTCAGAATAAATGATCTCGTTTTCTTAGTTACCGGAGAATTTACCTTGAACACGGTACAGTTTAAAATTATTCCTATTCACGATTCCACACAGTATAAAACTGTTGGTGTACAAGTATACTATCGCAATATGTCTCTAAAAATTTAAGAATTAAATTCAGACCTTTCAACAAAATACCTTACAAACATTTGTTATAGTAAAGCCTAAAGCACTGTTGAGAACGGTGCGGGGAAATCCTATAGTCGATCCAGGGAGATCCCTCGAGGTGTGGTAAGGAAGAACAGAGATGAAAGCAATAAGAATGCAATGAGGGCAGTGGCGGCTCGTGAGTTATGAAAGAGGGTTCGCACAAGAAAAAATTGCTAATTTAACTTAAAATAGTGTCACATATTTCCTTTGCTATAGCAGCTCTGATATCTCCAGTTGTCGTTTTTTTTTCTTTTTCTAGCAGGTTCTTCATTATTGCGTTCTTGATTATCATTGTCAGTAGAATAATTTTGCTGTTAGAATTGTTCAATTGCCTTTTGCAGTTGAGCACTGTCAATCCCGCCCATTTGAGTCTGATTAAATAATATTTCAACACGTGGCACGATGAAATGAAATATTTTCAACCAGTAGAGAAATTCCCGACAATTCAAATGTTTCAATAAACCTGTATCTAGTATCTGTATCTATCCCATATTCGTCAATAATTTTGCCTAAACATTCTTTGAAAGAATTCTGGTGTTCAAATAATGTGTTCACAGTTCGACTTTTGAAAAGCCAGAGTGTAGGAACAGCTCGTGGTAATCTACTTTTGACTATTTCATCAAGAATTACCGTTCGCTTTGGCGATCGAGAAAAAAGCTTGAAAATGACTACAAATTTGCAAAGAAAACTTTTACTTTTTTATTACACTGTGCCGCTCGTTCAATAATTAAATTAAATTGATGCGCGTGACAGTGAATATAATGTGCATGTGGAAATGTTCTTTTGATAATGGCTTGGACACCATTTGTTTTACCACTCATCACGGACGCCCCATCGTAACTTTGAGCGATTAGCTTATTGTTATCGAACCCAGAAGGAGAATTTAAAATAGTTTGCAATTCATTCAGCAATGTTTTTGCTAATACATCAGCATTATGTCCACCCGGCTTAAATAAAGATAAAAAGCGTTCAAAAATTTGTCCATTAAACACGTATCGAATAATAACAACCATTTCCTGATGATTAGAGGTGTCTGTAGTTTCATCGGCCTCCAAAGCAATGAAATTTTGTAGATTTAATTTCTTTTAATATTTCCTGCTTCTAAATTTGCAACACTGCATCTAGCAATTCTTTCTGAATAGATTTTGAGACGCCTTTAAACACTTGTGAACCCGAACCTTTCATATGTATTGTAAGCACAGCGTCTAATTCAGCTGCAAAGTTGATTAAGCCTTCATAAATACCTGAATTTTCCTACGTCAATGACTTATCATGGCCTCGTAAAGCCAATTCAAAGGCTCCGCAAAATTTTATACATATAATTAACCGGCGCAAAATATGACCATTTTTTCCACAACTTCGTTGTACTTAATTTTATGTCGCAAATAAGCACTGCCTAACTGTTCACGAATGTCCACTTTGCCTAGAACGCTAAAATCCTTGTATGCATTCATGTGTAAAACGGAATTTTCGTGTCCTCTCTGCGATGTGTTTTAAATCATTCAACCCTTGTTTATTCTAGCACTAACCTCTTTTTCCCTAAAAATTAAGCACATAAAACAAAACAGTTACTTTTTTACTGGATATTCACATATCCACTCGTATTTTTCATAGATATTCTTGTTCAATACTCTATTGTAAGTTCGGATTTGACTTATGGAAGTGTAGTTTATTTGAAAATCAGGAATGGACCTTCCTTTCTTTCTAATTAAAAGTTTTTCCTCAAATAATAGCGGGTTTTTTAAAAGATTCTACACACAATTACCTTCCATAATCACTTCACGTCTTCGAATTGAATTCACACACTGTACACTATGAAGGCAAGACGTTTACTAGAGATACGTTGCTTTGTGCCCCAAATCGACGGTATAAGCGCGTATGGCGAAGATAACCGTAGTCAGCCGACTCATACTTGAAATAGGTATTCTCCGGAACATAGTTTTGAGCGTTAGAATCTTATGCGCCTATCGCCTGACGTGCGGAATAAAATAATGTACTAAATTACTTGCGAATTTCTTCTTGTGTTTGTCTTGGTGGTTGGGCTTTAATACCAACCGCTTCTGAACGAGGGTATGCCTAACATGCCTAGGAGAATGAGGTTCGCTCATATTAATGAATGAATGAGACTTCACTTTTTCCGTTTATATATTATAGAGTGACGTTCTTTTAAATATGATTTACTGATTCAAACTCCGATTTACAATTGATTGTCTTGCAATTATGACATTTAAATTCTTTTTGTTTCAGGATACTGGAAGATTAACCAAGGAATATCAATTCCCACCATAAGTGCTGTTGAAGCAGCAGTTCCATGCTAAAATTGAGGCTGGTCTCAACTCACTTTCTCAAACAGCCATAGTTGCGATGTGTCGAGATAGAGATATGAACCAATAATTTTCAAGATTTCATTTCGATTTATTAGGTTAAATTGTCTTGTCTCTTTTGCATTAGAACTACTAGTAAGTATTATCTTGGTTTAATAGATCTTCGAAAGGTGTATTACAAAAGAGAAAATTTCTTGGTTGCCCAATACATACCGTTGTAAAAGTTGATTTGAATGAATTTCAATGCAACTTGAGTGCACTTGCAATCAACATAAACCTGCATTTTTTTAGCTGCGTCTATTATATTCCTTGTCACGTGGTTTATTAATCACTTGCATAAGAAGGTTGAACAAACAATAAACGAACAAATAACTCTTATCTCAGTTCATACCATTAAAAAATAATGTTCAAATTACATGATAAAGCAATAGAATTTATTTCATAACTCCCTTCCTAAGCGTTAGTAATTCCTTGCAAATGATTGGGAAGTAAGAACATTCAGTCATCCGTTCTCGGTTTCTGAAAGCGTTTCACAAACAGGATCCGAAATATTTAATAATAATAGGTGTTAAACTTTCTGCAATTGATAATAGGGTTCGTGCATTTTAACAATTTGACAGTAAGTTTCCATTTGCACCAAAATGCTATTATTCTTGACAACATTGGATATGTCTCATTGTTTGAACAAATGCAATTTTCTCATATTATTCCATAAGAATACAACTGCTTAGGTCAAGTTCAATTTCTAATATATAATGTAAGTAAAATGGAATTGAAATATTATTGCCGTAAAAAATATATCCAAGATTGATATTATTTCAATTTGTCTCCATGCCAATCTATTTTTATTAGATTTTATTAATATGTCTTTAAACAATCAAAATGTTTTCATTTAACCCATCTGTAAATAAGAAACCATCACCCTTATCCACTAAAAATACTGTTGGAGTACTGAGGACAGCAACAAAGTAACCAGCATCAGAGCAAACTAAATTCGAAATCAAAATGTGCCTGTTTTAGATATTTCTACGGAAGTAATATCTATGAAAGTAATAATGTGGCCAAAGTTATTTAAACGCAAATTTAATTTAACAGTTGTCGTTTTCTCTAAAAAACCAACTGATTGATAGATATTTCTATAAAAATAATAATGTGACCAATAACATTGAAAGGAAAATTTAATACGAACAATTGGGGTTTTTCTGAATAACCAAATAATTTTTTTTAGAGGGTTATCCGCTGGATACATCTACGAAAGTAATGATGTGGCCAAAGCTATTTAAAGGCAAATCTAATATGAACTGTTGTCGTTTTCTTTGAAAAACCAACTTATTGGTTCAGAGGATATCCGCTAGATATTTTTACGAAAGTAATAATGTGGCCAAAGCTATTTAAAGGCAAATTTAATATGAACTATTGTCGTTTTCTCTGAAAAACAAACTCATTGGTTCAGAGGATTATCCGCTAGATATTTTTACGAAAGTAATAATGTGGCAATTGTGGCTAAAACCATCCAAACGCAAATTTGATACGGACAATCAGGGTTTTTTCAGAAGAACCAAACTAAATTGTTTAGGGGATTATCCCCTAGATATCTATGAAAGTAATAATGTAGCGAAAGTTATTTAAACGCAAATTTAATTTGACAATTGTCGTTTTCTCTAAAAAACCAACTGATTGCTAGATATTTCTACGAAAATAATAATGTGGCCAATATCATTGAAAGGAAAATTTGATACGAACAATTGGGGTTTTCTCTTAATAACCAAATACATTTTTTAGAGGAATATCCTCTGGTTATATCTACGAAAATAATGATGTGGTCAAAGCTATTTAATGTGAAATTTAATATGAACAATAGTCGTTTTCTCTGAAAAAACTTCCTAATTGTTTCAGAGGATTATCCTCTAAATATTTCTACGAAAGTAATAATGTGGCAATTGCGGCTAAAACCAATCAAAGGCAAATTTAATACGGACAATTGTTTTTCAGAAGAACCAAATTAAATTGCTTAGAGAATTATCCCCCTAGATATCTATGAAAGTAATAATGTGGCCAAAGTTATTTAAACGTAAATTTAATTTGACAATTGTCGTTTTCTCTAAAAAACCAACTGATTGCTAGATATTTCTACGAAAATAATAATATGGCCAATACCAGTGATAGAAAAATTTGATACGAATAATTGGGGTTTTCTCTTAATGACCAAATACATTTTTTAGAGGATTATCCTCTGGATATATCTACGAAGAAAATGATGTGGCCAAAGCTATTTAATGTGAACTTTAATATGAACAATTCTCGTTTTCTCTGAAAAATCTTCGTGATTGGTCCAGAGGATTATCCTCTAAATATTTCTACGAAAGTAATAATGTGGCAATTGCGGCTAAAACCATTCATTGGTAAATTTAATACGAACAATTGTTTTTTTTTCAGAAGAACCAACTTAAATTGTTTAGAGGATTATCCCCTAGATATCTATGAAAGTAATAATGTGGCCAAAGTTATTTAAACGTAAATTTAATTTGACAATTGTCCTTCTCTCTAAAAAACCAACTGATTGCTAGATATTTCTATGAAAATAATAATGTGGCCAATACCATTGAAAGGGAAATTTAATACGAATAAATTAATTGGTTTATAGGATTATCCGCTAGATACACTAAATTGTCGAGGATTGTTTTAATAAAATTTAACATTTGGATACTTTTCCTCAAAAATATTATAGCAGGCAAATAATGAGTTAATTGTCACACTTTATCATTTAATTGCTCTTGCAGAAACTAATAATAACTGATTATTTTTAGTGTAAAATAAGAAATAGAATGAAGGGTCCCGCAAGAAAAGAAGAACTGAAAAAGGAAGCTGTAATCAAAAAGGATTTAAAGGATAAGAAAGTGAAAGCTAAAGGAATTTTATTAAACTCCTGGTTGAATAAAGGTGAGTTGTTTACTTGTTCCGACGAGGCTAGAGCTGCGTGCAAAACTAGAAAGCGCAAAGAACGCCAAGAAAGCATCAGCTCTTTGTGCCAAGAACGGAAGGTTATTAGGTCGAATTCCGAGGAACGTCCCATTCCCAAAAGGCACCTAGAACATGAGAGCAACATTAGGCGAGTGTCGAGCAGTGAAGATTTCCAAAATGCTAGAAACAGAGTGAAGCACCGATCTTCGATTGAAAATGTACCTGTTACTTGTTTATCGCAAAATGACACAAACATAACCTTGCTGCTGGACGAATGTGAAAAACGAAGATCGCACGAAAGATTCTCCAAACCGTTAACTCTCAAGTGTAAGAAGAACTACCCGAATAGAAAACTTAAAGGTAGGACTTTCCACAAAAGTAAATACAAAATCGATGTATCCACCGAGAAGCCAGGGAGCGAACATGTTCACGTGAGTAATCATGTTGAATCTAGTGAATCTACCGATTATATCGAGCGAAAATTGGCGAATTACTTGCAACTGGAAACGAACGTTGACACAGAGAGAACCCCAAGTCCCGTTCAAACGCCTCCTTCGCCATCTTTCGATTTATCCACTTTACATCAACAGGTAGACGATTCCGAACCACTACCGTCTTGTTCGAATCGGATAATGACAGACGACATCGAAACGTTACCGAGTTTGTCTGTCGCATCCACCAGGTTACTATCGTCACCTCGTAATTCCATAATAGCCACTCATTGTATCTACTTAGATCCAGACGTTTCTTACACGAACGTGAGCAAAACTCTCAATCCTGTCAGTCTGAGATTGCAAAATCTTTGGAAGCAGATAAACGCTCTCAAGAAGAAGATTAAAAAGTACGAGAGCGATTTTCAATCGAAGAATGGCTGCAAACCGAACAGTTGCGATAAATTGAATGACGATTATATCAAGCAGTTGTATATTGATGTGAGCAAATTGAAGAGAGAACATAAACAGCTGCAAGATACGTCGTATTTGACACCTTCGAGAAGCAGTAGTCAGATCGATAAGTCTGAGGGACCCGTAATAAGCTTGAAAGAAACGTTGGCAGAAATCGAAACGGTAAGGGAATTATATATCTTTCATGTTGATTTTTTAAAACTGTAAATGCGCCTGTAAATCATAGAACCGATCTACAATCATTGAGTCAAATTTATACAATTAAATTAATTAAACACTTGCCAATTTCTTTGTATTTCTTAAAATGTTTAAAATTAAGTTTATGTAGAAAGCTGATACAATATTACAGTAATACTGGTACCGCAAAGACCTTTCTAAAGGTAGTCGTAAAATTTTAAACATATCTGTTTAACATCGTACCTATTTGACGCAAAGGGATTGTTGTTGTCAGGTCCAGGTCAGACTGATTTGCCTCACCCTCGAGATATGACGTCTTCAACTATAGAAACATTATTGTCCATTGGTTTTCTAATACATATTGATGTATTTTATACATTAATGTGCGCTATACTTTCAATTATTCGTGTTCCGTTCGTTGTTGCGACGTAGAGCAAAAACTACGCTCTATGCTTAGTGCAATTAGTTTAAGAAATCCCGCGCTTAAGTGATGTCGTTCTCAAGGAATGTGCGCCTGAATTAACACCAGTTTTCTGCAGGTTTTTTACCCTTTCATACAAACTTGGTGTGTTTCCTTCCGGCTGGAAGAAAGCTAAAGTCCAACCAACTCAAAAAAAAAGGAAAGAATACCATTCCTAATAATTATAGACCCATTTCACTATTATCTGTGATCTCCAAAGTGGTGGAGAAAGCAATCAGCTTTCTTCAGCAGATACCAACAGGAGGCCTGCTTGTCTACGTATGTATGACATAATTCTATTGAAAAACATTTGCAATCTCCAAAACATTTGACCGAGTCTGGCACGAAAACCTTATTGGGAAACTTCTGTCATATGATTTGCCGCTTCAACCTTGTCGCTTACTATCGAGTGCTCTTTCTGATAGATCACTCCATGTGGTGGTTGACGGAGTATCCTCTGATACAATGGCTATCAACGCTGGCGTTCCACAGGGATCTGTTCTGGCACCAACTTTGTTCCTGCTCCATATAAATGATCTGCTGGAAGTGACCAATTGTCTTGGCGTACTGTTCACATGTTTGGAGTTGGGCTCCCAAACATATGCTGAAGTTCTTGGATTCTATCAAGAAGAAGCTATTCGTATGTTTGATGTTGTCACACTTACGATTTCATTGACCTCTATAGAACGTCTTAGACATGTGGGTGATCTCTCCCTTTTCTATAGATATTTCCATGGTCGGTGTTCATCAGAAATTTCGACTGTTTTTCAATCACGGGAGATTTCAGATAGAAGGACTAGACGAGATCAAAATAGTCATCCCTTCATTGTCAAGCTTGAGACCTGCCGAATTTTCTCTTACTAGACTTCATTTTTCTATCGAACAGTGAAGTTGTGGAACTTTTTACCTAGTGAGGTCTTTCCCTATGCCTATGACCACCAAACCTTCAAGAAAAATTCGAATGCCTCTCCTAACATTCCACCATTGGCTTACACGATGTTCCTCGACCATTATAGGTTTCCCTCTCGTGTAGTCAAAGTATATATTCAGCGCACTCCGGGAGTGCAGGCAGAAGTGAAAACTTGAACTTATGGCGCGTTGGGCACTTTTTTGGGTGAGCATTTTTAGGTGCGCTCGCGACATGAGAAATTGTTCATAAAAAATCAAGTTTATCAAAGCAATGTGGGCACTTTTTGAATAGACATGAAGTATAATAATATAGAAACTATATTCGAAGGAAGTGGTTTTATTTAAATGAGTAAATATTAGTAAATAGTAAATACAAAATTTATCAATTCTCATCCATAATTTCAACAACTCTTACATCATAATTATCAGCATTTTCATCATTATTATCAGGATTTTCATCAAATTCTAAAACTGAAACAATAGGTCTATGGTAACTAAAGTATGAAATGAACAATTTTGATTTAAATCTATTTATATATCTTGTGAATACTGCATCAATAGTAGTTTTGTATTTTGTTGTGCTAAGATTGCGATCATTGGACATCGTTAAATCAAATTCTTCATATAAAAATTCAATTAATTTTTTACACTATAGTATACAAAAGCACTACAACAATGTTTTTATTAATTCTATTTACACTTTAGATTTGTTTTTTTAACACAATACCATAGCAGCAACACAAGTCAAATGAAATATTTAAATAAATAAATTTTCCGTTTAATATTCATTTATAAAATAAATATAAAAAACTCTCAATCTCGTCTGTCGCGAGGGCACGAACGAATGCCCATGCAAAGACTGCGTATAGCATGCAGCGCTCTCGCATACCTATACACTCTGAGTATACATATAGGTATGTAATCTCGTCCGTCGCGAGAGCACGAACGAATGCCCATGCAAAGAGCGCGTATAGTATACATATATTATAAGAATACACGCGGAGTATATCTGTGTAAAATCTCATCTGTCGCGAGAACGGCTGAAAATGCTCTCCCACAAAAGTGCCCAACGCGCCATAAGAAGTTTTCACTTCAAAAATGACAGGGATATCTATGATATTGGACATCATGTTCGTGTTCGTTTTTACACCAACATGTTCAGATATTCAATAAATGATTCACCGTTGAGGACCTTTGATATACATATTCATTTCCATTCATAGTTACACTAATAACATATTTTCTCAAAATGGATTAGAGTTAATAAGGGTTAATACCCATTCTTAGTTTGATGAGTTTACAATAATCAATGTCATCTTCGGGAGCACCATCAATATCATTTATCAAACACCAATTATTTTTAGAAACTCTCCAATAAAAGAGAAGCATCTAAACGCAGTGCAGATATCGAACAAATGGCAAACGATCAATTAATGGAAGAAAAAACAGCGGTACAAAAAGCTCTTCTTCACTTGGAGTCATTACATGGTCGTCCAAATAATAAAGGTGATCGCGATCTGGTCAGGCCATTATATGACAGATACAGGACGTTGAAGAGGATGGTCTGTAAAATTTCAGTGGTAAGTTAAGATGGATATATCCAAAGCTACTTTTTTATCATGGGCATCTATCATTTGCATTTTTTTGTTGAGAATTTTATTTAATTCGTCATTTAGCGAAAACCGCAAAACGGTCCTTAATATTTATGTTCAATGTTTACAGGGTATGGTCAATTTGATCGACCTGGAAACGATTCACGAAGATGAAACGATAAATTTTGTTGTTGATTCGGCCAAATCCAGCGAAACCCCAACTGAGAAAACCTCTACAGTGAGTACCATCACCGACAGCGATACTGACGTGTCTGTCAACGAAAATCTACATTCGATGACGCAGAAAGAACTATCCGAACAAATTAAAATAACGACGGAAGAGAAAAAAGTGCTGAAAAGAATGATTAAGGAATACGAATTGGAAGTTCAGATGAAAACAGGAAAAATGTTGCAAAAGGATGATAAGTTGCCCGTTTCTCAATTGTATAAAAATTATAAAAAGACAAAAGCTAAGTTAAGGCTACTCGATGCTTTAAACTCTAAGCAAACGTAAATTTTATTGATGAAAATTAACTGTGAAATACGTTTTGACGGTTCTTATTCTTATTCATGTTAAAATTAATAATAGAAGATATGCGTTTTATTATTAAAGTTATTATTTAGTAGTAAGTGCGTATTTATAGAGATAAGATTGATAAATCATGTTTCAGTTCATTTGGTTTTTATTCCTCAGCCATTTACCCTATACAATAAAGTGGTAACCCATGTCTTAGCCTACGAGATAGATACATATTTTGGGCCTGAGATATAACATGTTGGCATATGTGTTATGTCTTAGGAATTATTAATCGTGAGTATTTTATCCTATGTGAGTTGGACCTCCCATCCTGCCTCATTTTGAGTTAGCCGTCCCAGAAAATATTCAATTTTGGAACAGGTTATAACACTTTGGTATTTGGTGCTAGTCTAAGAGGGTTCCTCGGCGATCAATACTCAATAAATGCCAACATTTTTTCTCTATGCAGTTGGCAGCACTGGCAGCTTTAGTTATGACCAAAATTGGAACGTGGTATAATACTTTCTGACCAGGCGGAAAATATTTGTTATCAATGCTCATTACTCGAAAACCAAACGCCAACATTTTCTATGCGTCCATTTTCAAGAATTTTGGCCATGCTGTGGTCTTTTTGCTAAAAATTGGCCACATCGACTGAAATTGAAAAAAAAGGTCGGCACCTCCATCAAGTTGTAGTTTTTATGTAAAAGAAAAGCTTGTGTGAGTGCCAACATTTTCTTTCATGTTAAATCCCCCAATTCATTAAAATCGGTTATTCTAAAAAAAAATCGGTTGTCTGTAAAGTCGGTTTACTGACGATAGTTGAACGTGACAACGTCACTCGACTGTTAAAATTTAATTTTTGATTTTATTATATTATAATAATAAATTTTGTATTGACATTGTTTCTTTCAGCAAGTAAACTGAATAAAAGTTGTTGTTCAATTAGTTACTTTATTTTTGCAAATTTTATTGTAATTTGTTGTAAAAAAGTAATAATTTTGAATAATTTATTATAAGAATAAACTGTGATTAAATTATTGTTCATAAATCTTACATTTAAAATTTAAAATTTGGAAACATCATTAACATTTTTGTAACTGGAGCCTTTAAAAAGCCCGCCTCAATGTGTTTGATATAGGAGAAAATTGTTCCCTTTGACGGCTGGCTGGTCCAACCTATCATTTCAGACACGTTGTTATGATATGTGGAAGATTTAACATTTATGTTTTAATTTTTTGAAATCATAGCTACGCTCGATAATTATTTCGATCGAATAGTAAAGCAATTGATTTTTTACTCATCGTGAAATAGTTCTGTTAACTTATTGTTATAGTTTTGTCAATTATAGCATAACCTACAATCGCTGCACTAGCGGACCGATGCTATTTATTTTAATGATGAAAGCACGAATATTCGACAATATATCACTGAACATATACTTAATATCGAAAGAGTCATTACCTTTATCGCCGCAATTATCGTTGCTATAAACAATTGACACCACATTCACTTCTCACTGCACTTCATACTTGACGAAAACATGTAAATGTATTATTGTATAGCAGCTGTCCACGCGGACGCATCGCTCACTCAAGTAGGAGAGACAAATGTCGAACGCTGCCGAACGCGGAGGCCGATTGTGCCTCTTTGTCGCTCGTTCCGCGCTCTCGCTTGCACTTCAAGCCTTAAATGGAACGCCTCAGAGCGAGGTAACGCAGCATGAGTCATGTTTTTTCGTGCGTGCAGCCGGCTTCATCGAATTATAAGACGTTGTCACGTCAAAAATTAAGTATTTTCAGCCCAGAATGGACCAAAAAATAATCTTGGTCATACATTTGAATGATCAAAATATTTATCATATTATCTCCAGGAGTTAAACATGAAAAAAAATGTTGGCACTCACACAAGCTTTTACTTTACATAAAAACTACAAGTTGATGGAGGTGCCAACATTTTTCATTTCAGACAATTTGGCCAATTTTTGGCGAAAAGACCAAAACATGGTCAAAATACTTGAAAATGGACGCATAGAAAATGTTGGCGTATAGTTTTCGAGTAATGAGCATTGATAACAAAAAATGTTCGCCTGATCAGAAAGTGTTATACCACGTTCCAATTTTGTTCATAACTATAGCTGCCAACTGCATAGAGGAAAAAGTTTGGCATTTATTGCATATTGATCGCCAAGTGACCGTCTTTGACTAGCACCAAACACCAAAGTGTTATAACCCGTTCCAAAATTGAATATTTTCTGGGGCGACTAACGCAAAATGGGTCGGGGTGGGAGGTCCAACTCACATAGGATAAAATAATAATTGCAAAAACATAACACATATGCCAACATGTTATATCTCAGGCCCAAAATATGTATCTATCTCCTAGACTATCTGGAGACCAGAACAAAATATGTTGAAGCCAGAAATATGTGTCATGAAATGAGACTTTTCGGAAGAGATCAAAGCTTATCGAATGCCCGAATGGCTCGTGTTCGTTTTGAACTTTCTTAGATTTAGCAGTGGCAGGAATTTCACTTCCAGTTCATTCCCTCGCCAAACTTTTTGCTGGAATGCTTACAGCAAATTCCACTTTAGATCCCCAAGGGAAGCAATATTGCTTTATTGCGATAGTCATATGCCTGAAATTGTCTTTGTTCAGCGCACAATTAGGCGCATTCTGCTTGATCTCAATGCCAAAAAGTGTATGGAGCCAGACGGAATTCCACCTATCGTTGTCAAGGAATGTGCGCCTGAATTAACACCAGTTTTCTGCAGGTTGCTTACTCTTTTATACAAACTTGGTGTGTTTCCTTCCAGCTGGAAGACAGCTAGAGTATGACCAATTCCAAAAAAAGAAAAGAAGACCCTTCCTAATAATCATAGACCCATTTCACTATTATCTGTGATCTCTAAAGTGATAGAGAAAGCAATCAACATCGAGCTCATCAAATACCAAAATGAAGGAATTGTTACAGAGAACCTATTGTAAAATAACCTTGCTGCACTTAGCAACTTTGTAAAAATTTAATTGTATGGTAAATAAATATTATTATTATTATTATTATTGAGAAATTATACTCTCCAACGGAATGTAGGTGTATTCGCCTTGATCTATTCCTGCATTGTTAACTTGAAAAAATCATTAGTAAAAAAACGGTTATAATGATTTACATTTGGATCTTCGGACTGATTAGCTTTCTCTGTGGTGAGTGAATAATTGCATTAATAATATTAAATAATGTGCTACAGAGGTAGATGTTCTCTTACGTATTGGATCTTTGGAACATTTGAGCATTTGACCGAATCTGGCACCAAAGCCTTTTTGGGAAACTTCCGTCATATGGTTTGCCTCCTCAGCTTTGTTGCTTACTATGGAATTCTTCCAAATAGATCACTCCAAGTGGTGGTTGGCGAAGCATCCTCCTATACAAACGCTGGTGTTCCACAGGGATGTGTCTTGGCACCAAATTTTCTTTTGCTCTATATCAACGATCTGCTGGAAGTGACCACCCGTGCGGTCCACAGCTTTGCAGATGATGGTACACTTCATACCGCTTTCTCATCTAGAGCCCCTATACCATCCAATGAAGCCAGAGGAGCGAGACAGGGACAAGTTAACGCAATTAATTGGGATCTGGTAGATTTTCAAATGAGGATCTGATAATCTAGTAGAGTTTAATGCAACCAAAACTTAAACTTGCATCATCTCCAGGAAGGCGGATCCCACAATCTCTAAAATGATGATGTCAGGTACAACTATTCCCATGCAGTTTTCCATAACAATGTTCGGGATCACCACCAACAGCACCGTCTCATGGGACGATTATATGAGGTCTATTGCGAAAACCGCCTCACAAAAACTTAATTTTCTATTCCATGCCAAGAGGTACTTTACATTCCAGCAGCTCGTTACAATCTAATAAGCACAGATTCGACCTGTCCTGGAGTATTGTTCACATGTTTGGAGTTGGGCTTCCAAACATATGCTGAAGCTCTTGGATTCTATCCAAAAGAGAGCTATTTTTTTGATCTTACGAGGCCATTGACTTCTCTAGAACATAGTAGAAAAGTGGGTGATCTGTTCCTTTTCTATAGATATTTCCATGGTCGGTGTTCATCATAATTTTCAGATAGGCGGACATCAGTGTTACTAGGTTAGGGGTTTTCCCCTAAATTTGTTTTTTTTTGGCTTTGGTGGGTATTCTAGGGGGAAATTTATTTAGGGGTTTTTGTTGGGAGCTTTTATTTGAATTTTTTTTGCAATAACAACATTTACAAGAGTGTTCACATCTTAGGTGGATTTACAGCGCCATCTGGAGGTTACTGGGCGAAGTCATCTGGCAACTCTGGGCGGACTAGTCGAGCTCAAACTAGTTATCCCTTCATTGTCAAGCTCGAGACCTGCCGTACTTCTTCCTACCAGACTTAATTTTTTTATCGAACAACAAAGTTGTGGAACTCTACATAGTAAGGTCTTTTCCTATGCCTGTAACCTCCAAACCTTCAAGAAAAATACGAATGCCTATCTCCTCTCTCTAGTTCCACTGCTGGCTCACACAATGTTCGACATTATAGGTTTCCCTCTTGAAGAGTCAAAGTATAAAATAAAATTGGTTCCCAAAGTCTGTCATTGACAAGTTTGTGTCTATATTTTGACTGTGAGCCAAAACTATAGAGACTAACTTGGACAATAGAAAATCAACATTATTTTTTGGTTTTCTGATTACAATAGGTTTTAAAATAATGCAACATCTACCAAACCATTATTTATTTACAAGTTATCAGTTTATACAAGTGTAAATACATATATTGACATACATTTCGTTGTTTGACATAATCAAATAAGTACATATTTCAATGCGGTTAAGCTGTTAAATGGGATAAAATAAAGCGAATAATGCGGATGTGTATATTTGTCCAATGAACTTTCGCTAATATTATTATGAGTGTCTTGGCATCAGTTTTTGAGATGCCAATTTTATTCATTTGAACGCAAATCGAAAACAAGAGTCGTTTTTTAATTTTTGTATTTCATTCCAGTTATTTGGGAGCAAAGCTCCCATGACGTTATTTCCAACATACCATGTCTACTCCGTGACATAAGGTTCAATTAGTCACAAATATACCTATCAGAAATTATAATTCCGGTGGACGATCAAACGATTTACCTTTATTAGCGTTTTAATCAATTTAATAAGTAATTTCATATTGACAATGTACCACTTACTTTATAATACTTTGCGATGAATTTTAAATATACTATATAAAATGCCAATTAACCTAAATCGTTTGGTCGGCATCAGAATGGTAATTTCTGGTATATTTGTGACTAATTGAACCTATTTTCACCGAGTAGATGCTATGTGGTAAATAATGGCATGGAAGCATAGTCTATTGTTTCTTGTAGAATTAATTCGACCCAAACGTCAATGTCATTTGCTCTTCAAAACTTTTTTCTATGTCCTAGTATTATCAAAATTGTCATATATTTTATATCTAAAGATTATTTTGACGTCAACTTTATAAAAAATGGTAGTAAAAATTCGATATTTGTTCTAGGAACAACACCAAACGTTTGAATAAGTTAAAATTGTGGTTAAACATTAAGCTAGATAAGTATGACACTTTCTTGAAAAATTTCATCAGATTAATATTAAGGAAGATGACGTTACTTTTATTGTCATTCATGTCCCTAAATTATGAGGAGACATTATAAGGCACCGAAATGATTCAGAACTATTTGACTCAGTGGCTATTAGGTGGTGAAAATTTTGCAGACATAAAACTAAAAACCAACTTTCTTAACGAAAGTTAGCATAGTGTTTGAAACGTTCAAAACATGCCAAAATCCGTATGGACGATATCGCAGTTGTTCTGTTTTTCATTCGTAACGGCCATATTCAATTCCACCAAGGTGTCGACACTGTTGATACTCACTCCTTTCAGAATTTTCTGAGCTGCTAGACTGGTAAAATTGAAGGTTAGGTCGTTCAAACTGGGATACTGTTCGATGCTACCGTTTTTCGTTAAAGTTTTATCTTTGCAATAAATATTCGGTTCCGAACCCAGAAGATTTTTCTCCACTTTCTGCGAATCGACACCGGAGAATGAATTCTCTTGATAAATTTTCGAATCGCTCCCATTTTGTATGAACACGTTGCCGGACGATGAAACCGCGTCCGCAGTTTTCGTCGGACTCGGTGGGGAACTGCAATAAATCGAATTTTTCGTGAAATCTCTCAAGGAATTTGCGATTGGCGAGTCCGGATTCGAATTCGACGAATATTTTGATGACACATTCTTGATCAGATTATGATAACTGAGACTTTCTTTCGCTGGTAATTGAAGTGATAATTTTCTGATGTTATTCATTGTTTCCGTTTGAATATCATTGTTCACACTATCAGTATTACCTAAATCCTTCGAATTGTTAAGACTCGTTGTAGACTCTTTGTCTTGATTCGTATTTTTGGTCGTTATAACCTCACTTTCATTCTCCTTCATCGTATCCGTTCCATTTATTATAACCAAATTTGGATTACTATCAACATTTTGACCATTCTCAAAAGTAATAACAGACCTAACGGGAGAATTTTGGACATAAATTTTAGTATTACTCCCGGTTCCATTATTAATAGTTGCTGTTGTTTTCGTATTGGATTTAGACGTTACATTCGGGTTTCCTTGACTTGTTGTTACTTGCAGAATAAACGAATTGCTTTGTGGTATTGTTGATGTTGAAATAACTGGTTTTATCGGTTTCGATTTATCTCGCTTTAACGCGTGTTTTATCGGAGATTTGTACCCTGAAGGGGGATTGTTTTGAATTACGGTTTTGTGAGATTCGATACTAGAAGGACCACTTGTTAGGGAACTGCCTGTTCTGGAACTCTTGTGCGATTCTATACTGGAAGGGCCGCTGTTATCGACTTGCGACAAGCTTTTGATCGATTCAGAGATTGCGTTGGGCTCGTTACTTACGAAATTATTATCGCAAGTGTTGAGGTCTCGTATTGAATCATGGCTTGATGACACACTGTTTGAATTGCCGTTGATAGTAGTTTTTACATTTTGCAAACTTATTTTGTCGTTAACCGATAATTTATCTTTGTCTTCTTGGTTTGTTGGTGCTTTATGCAAGCTGGCTCTACTGGTTTTCCTCGAACTTTCTCTGCTTTTGGTAGGATGCTTGTTCAATTTCGAATTTTTGGGCAAGGTGAGAGTGTTTCCGATCGTTTTAGATACAGGTGAGTTTTCCCGTGAAGCACTATAAGATGAAACGTATGTCAAGTCTCCTGATAAACATCTGCGGTGTCTTCTTGGCAAAGAGGCTGATCGAGGTATGTTTGTTTCATATTTGTCGTAAGGCAGTACGGTGTCCTGCAATAAAAAAAATTAGAGATAGTTCTTGTGTCAAAGATCCGTTTACTTACTTTCTCGAATAATGTTTGTGTTCCGACGCTATGGAGATGAACAGCTTTCGAATTGAACCATTCCGAGGGAGGAAACTGGCCACTGAACGTGTGGATCTGGCACTGGGATCTTTTCGATTTTCTAAATATCCTCGAAAATAAAGATGCTTTTTCTGAAAAGAATACAACGCCTTTTGATTCATATGAATCGTCATTCTTGTACATTTATTCTTCAAGAGGAACAAAGGAAACATAAAACATGGTATATACAGGTCATCCAAAAGTAACCATCGATTTATGACGTCTAAATATTGCAAAAGTTAGTATACAGAAGCGGCAAACTTCCATTTTCGACTTTTTCAATACCTTTTCTAAATATCAAGGCAGCGATAGGAAATTCAGTATATGAGGTTTTTTGATATGAGAAATTCAAATGCGTGAATGCTTTTCATGTAGCTTGTAGAGGGGAGAAATTTTTGGTCTGCTTTGTACTTTACGGTACACTATTTTCTTGAGAAAATATGTCTTCCTCTATCAATTTTAAGAAGAAAAGAGATTTCACCGACAACTTTGAGAGCAATATGTTTAGTGTCGTTTGATTTTTACAATAATAGGGGTGCATAAAAGTTACATGACATTTTAAAGACCAGAAAATTTTCGTAACCGTCTAAATCTGAATATTTTGACGTCATAAATCTATGGTTACAGGCATAACTTTTTATTAGGAAACGTTGTGAGTAGCGATGAATGAAAAATGAGTTTGTATTTGTTATTATTACATACAATTTACACTATTTCATTTTCGTTGTGTTCTACAATATACTCTAACACAATATTGTCCTGCGCATTCGCCATTTTGTATTTTTAAAACAAATGTAATTTGTGAAGAAGAAGATAGCAGCAGTTGATAGTACATCGAAAAATGACTCATGCATGATGTAATTTTTTTCAGAAACGCTTCCTAAAAGAGTTGCAGTCCCTATTTCTGCACCATTGCATATTTTCCGAAAAAAGCACATTTTGTTGATTCCTCGTTCAATTTGAAAAAGAATACCTTTTGATCTTCTTCCTTTACTTATCTCACGTTTACTAATCTTCAGAAAATCGGAAGAACTTATATAAAATAACAAATTCTCACACAATGGAACATAAATTATAAGTTAAGGACGCTTTAAAGATAAAACTTCTTCAAGTTTATTATGAAATTGGTTCAATAAACAAAAGTTCTTAGCTAAATACAACTTAACCAACATTATCGAGTAAGGGAAGTCATGTGATCTATTAATCACAGTTTTTTTTCGCTGTACTATCGACTGCTGAACTTTGGCGGATTGCAACTAGTACACGCTGTATATTAAAAATAGTTGTATTTATTCGCGTCTTCTACAAAGTACCAGAACGATAGACATTTCTTCCGGCTTCTCCTACATACATAATATTAGTATTTGATGTACTCACTTGGACTAGGGGATGTATCGCTGTGTGGACCATCAGTACTACTACTGGTGTCCAGATAATTCTTCGATATCGTTCTTGTGGATGCTGATCTTCTTATTCTTCTGTTGGAACTCCAAAGCCTAAAGGAACTTCGCTGGTCCGGGTTTTTACTTGAAGGAAACGATGCCCATTGCTTGCCTTGGCGTGCATACAGGACTTTATCGCTAGCATTGCCTGGCGATAGAAGAAATAACACAACATTATCATCAGTTTCAATTTGTCGACACTATAGAATTGATTACGATATAACATGCTTCAAGTAAAAGAAAATGATCTACAATTCATTTGTAATTCCATTTACCTCCACTTATCACATCTGCAAGATTCGTCTGTATGTTTTGATGGGTAAATGCACCATCTCGAATGGTGGTCATATCGCCATGTACCATGACTAACGCTTCTTCAGGCGACATCAGTAAACTTCTTCCTTGATTCAGGTCTGAAATGTCTTCATTCCTCTTATGGTAATTTCGCGATAAACTTCTAGATCTTCTTCGTCTGAAATAGTTGAATTCAAATTTTTATTCGAACAACAAATATGAAATTACTAAGATTGTGAAAAGGGTACATGTATTTTTTTATTGATTTAATGCCAACAGTTCGTATGTCGTTCAATAAATATGAATTTAGTCGAATGAGCTATTTTCTGCAGACTCAACATGGATAACAATTGTTATTTTCAAAGATGCAGCAAGATCCTTGTAAGAACTTGATGATTTCGGTCAGAAACGTTACATCAGTTCTTTTGATTATCGGATATGAAACTAAACAATAGCCTTCGCATTCAGAAAAAAAGTAAAATCAGATATGTACCGAATTTTCACTATATACAATTATGGTGAGATTTTTTCCTCGGTTTTCTCTGTTTCTCTGACTTCAAGGCAGCGGGATAAGTTGAATATCTCGGACTGATCTTGGACTCTGAACTAATATGAAATAACTGCTGGCAATACTCAAGAACGAGGACGTGGCAACATTAATGATAGCCAGAGCCTCACGCGTACCTGGAAAGACATGGGAACTAAGTCTTAAGAATTCGCATGGAACATACTACATTGTGGTGAAACCCATGATCACCTACGTATCTTTGGAATGCTGCGGCTAGGCTTACCAAGGTACAAAGTCATACTTGCCTCTAAAAGCAACACCAACAGCAACCATGGAATTACTATCGGACCTCCCCCCATAGACATTACGAAGGAGGAAATTGTGGGAATTAACATTCTTGAAATAAAACCAGTACTAACTTCGAGATAATCATATAATATAGAAGGAAGTGAACAGCCAGCAACATTAGGGGGAAACCTGGTACCCAGATGGGTTCAAGACCTGGGAAGATACTGGTACTGTTGGAACAAACTTTCAACTTAGTATCACACTGGAGATAGACACAAGCAGAGATGTACGGAATCCTGCTATGTGCAAGGAATAACAACACGAAGGGAGTGCGTGACAGCCAGGCGTCACTGGAGGCACTCTTGAACCTAAAAGGGACAACGAGACTGGTATGGGAATGCTGCGGAGAAACTTAGCTCGAGGTCAGAAAAACCGCTGTCAGAGAATGATTACGGGACTGAGTAAAACAGCAACACACAGAGAGAGAGAGAGAGAGAGAGAGAGAGAGAGAGAGAGAGAGAGAGAGAGAGAGAGAGAGAGCTGGAATGAGGCTCCTCAGGCAGGCCAGGATATCTGCTATATAACATTCAAATGGTGAAAAACCTATACGGACTAGCTACAATTTCATAGTGGGTTCTGTAAATCCTCCAAATAGAATGCAAAATAAGTCCTGGTGGCTGTTGAAAAGGATCCGCATCTAAGAAACAAAAATAACATTCAGTTTCAGTGAGCAGGATTATAGATTTACTTATTATACCAGAGAGAAGTACACCGACTGCAGCTTTGCTGGGCGTTTCACCCCTATCCCTTTTAGCCTGTCGAGAGAGGAGTGAGAAAATGGCCGTACGTCAAAGCACGGCACAATTTGGTATAAGGATGGGTCTAGAACATAAACAAGAGTCGAAGTAGGCTTTTGCGAAAGAGGGATCTCAACACTGTCTTCCAAGCCGAGATGCTTGCCATATAGTAAGATAAATGAGACCATCTAGATTTGTTCGGACAGTTAAGCAGCACTCAACGCAATGAAAAGCCCACCTGTGTCCTCGAGGCTTGTCAGGGATACCAAGGAAATCCTTAATAGGTTAGCCGCTGAAAACAAGCTCAACCTGACCTGGATCACGGGTCACTTAGGTTGGAAAGGGAATGAGAAAGTGGAAAAATTGGCCAGAGAAAGGGCCAGATTGGAAAGTCCTCAAGACCTTCTTGCTGGTATCCCCTATAACAGGGGTTTGCAGATATTGCGGAACCATACAGGTCACGACAATCTGAAATTTAAGTTCGGGGATCGCCACGGACTATGACATAAATGATCTAAGCGTAAAACAGATCTGAGGATTCTGTCGAGCAACGGGGTATCTAAATACCCCCTGAAAAACGTGGCAGGGGATAGTGGCCAAGTGCACTGGACTTTTTATTAAGCCCTCTACCATCTCAACCAATACCAATACCAATTCCAGAGAGACATATTTCGGGGTGAGCGAAATGTATTTTGAAAGTAGTTCAGATTGTAGATATGATAGTCCATACTTTCTTTTCGAATACACCTTGAAAGTCTTTAATTTCGGAATTCGCATCAATAAAATTGTCTGGAAATATATTTGAAGGCTTCCCTCGGTTAAAAAGGAATCATCTCAAAGTTACTAACAAAGTTCATTGGCTCCACGATGGATGTGAAAGAACATAATGGATTTATAATGTCCAAACGTAGAATTCTAAGCTAATGTTTTGTACAGATAGTGATGTGCAAGAAAGACATCTACGATCTCGACTTAGAGCATTTTTGCAAATAAATCGATTAGAAAAGTTAAGCCTGATAGGGAATAAGAGATTTTCTATACACCTATGCACATTCCAAACAAATATCACACCAAAATTATTTGTAAATTGCTAGTATTGAAAACGCATTTATTTTTATATAATGGTCATTTTATTTGGCGTATTATTTATTTGGGAATAATTGAGAATAAATACTAGACACAAATTGAATAAGAGAAATGATCCAGTTGAGATGTTTCCTAAGCTGACAGAGTTTAAAAAAATTCGGAATAGCGGGACGTTATTTTCTATTATCATTGTCATCTTAATTAGACTCTGTAATTCGCGATTTTACGGATAATTGTAGTTGGATACAGTTTTAGTCTGATTACTAGAAAATGTTACACGTTGCATAAATTTACATTAACGGTATACAGTGCTCATGAGCTTGACCTCAACTGAAGAGAGTTTGTAGTGAAATTGATTCTTGCCAATTGAATATTAATAAAACTGGTAACCAGTATAAATGATACGTGTTTGATACTTCTATTTATGTCAATCCGATAACTCGCACTTCCATAATTAGCATTACATTCATTCAATTTCTCCCTAAAGGTGTTTTTTAATATATGCGAAGGGACTCTGAAGGTGATGAATTGATCAAGTGACTTTCCTCACTTTTGTCAGTAAAATAGCTTCCGGACACTCCCGCAGGTCAAATGTGAATGATTGTAGGAACCAAAAATATATTGGAAATGATTTAGAAAACGCTAATGAAAGACGTTATATTATACTCTATGTTACATTACAATTTTGTCCAAATGGTCTACTTAATGTATTTCACAACTCTATATTTTATACTGACACCTGCTGTCAGGTTGACTTTAGCAATTATTCACACCATAGTATAACCTTGTTTTATAATGAACCTTGTGTCACATGAACTACTACACACATACACACACCCTGGGGAAGATCATATAAAACGGTAATGACCAGGCTGAAAAGCCGCTCTGTGGTTCCGCCTTCCTGTCCAGTTCTCCTTAGAAGGATAGTAACCACCTTGTTCCAAGAACAACCCGGACACACTCATTCTATGGATGTGTCGGCCACTCGTCGGTTCGACGTCATGTTAATCTCGTGAGAAGAGTTGCTGAAATCCTGAAACAAGATAGGTGATGCCATAGCTCTGGGTCCAGACTCTATACCGAACGTCGCCCTTAAAGCAGCAGTCAAAGCACGATCAGATGTTTTCTCAGAGACCTATAACGCGTGCCTCCACGAATGATTTTTCCCACGTTGGAGCAGTAGAAGTTAGTCCTTCTTCTGAAGGGCAACAAGTCTCCAGACAATCCATCATTCTACCGACCAATTTGCCTTTTGAACACATCAGATAAGGTGCTCGAGAGGAATATTATCAACCGGATAGAGGAATTCAGTGATGGTGCTCCAGGCCTGTCGGAGAATCAGCACGGATTCCGGAAGGAGAGGTCAACGTTGGACGCCATTGATGTCGTCGTAGCCACTGTTCGTGATTTCATCGGAGGGAAGCGTTGGAATAGTCGTGCCAAAAAGTACTGCGTCGTAGTCACCCTGGACGTGAAGAACGCGTTCAACTCAGCGTACTGGAATCAAATTCTGAAGGAGTTGACATTGATGAAGGTTCCGGAGTGCATTACAAGGATGATCGCGAGCTACTTAGGCGAAAGGACATTATTGTACAATTCGGATGATCATGTACGATGCGGTGCTGAGGTTGCCCATGCCCACAGGGACAAAGACTGTTGGCTTCGCAAACGATATATCTGTGGTAGTAATTGCCAAGTACTAGGAAGAAGCCACGCAGAAAGCGAACGAACCTGTCGCCACAATCTGCCGGTGGCTCTCGGTGAATGGCATGCAATTGGCAGACCATAAAACCGAGGCAATACTGGTGACAAGCAGGTAAACGACAGAAACTGTGACACTTGCGTCGGCGCGAAGTTGGAGAAATCGATCGAAGCACTATAACCCAAGATGCGAGGATAGCAGATAGCTCTGGAATGCATCCACCAAGGAGCGGTGAACCCTTCGCCTCATCTCAGATGTTGCCGCATGGACCAGGAAGAGACATGGAGAGGTTTATCACTACCTCGTGCAGCTGCCAACAGGCCATGGGTGCTTCAGGGCGTACGTTTATTTTTTCTTCTTCAGTTTTTTATAAAACCTTTCCAAATTCCAAAAAGGCACTATAATTTACTTTAAAATGCGTATTTGGAAGCTTGGCAATGGGGTATTATGTATAGGATGTAGAGGACAAGTTAATATGGACAATGGCCCTCACTTTAGGAAAGGTACCACTTCCTTAAGTCCTTCGTATTTAATGAGAAACATCCTACCTATTCCAATTCAACTACCGTTTACTTCAAATTAAATATATAATCAGATCGATTTGTTAATTATAGATGGTTGATGAATGTTGAATGTCATAGTAATAAAAAATTACAAGCAACTTAAACACTCAAACTCTTATTGGTGGTCGTTCAGTATGACTTATTTATAAAATCTTGATATTTTGATATTTTTTTTCGTATTATTTTCCATTATATAGATATTAAAATGAAACTTACTCGGGAGTAACTATAAAATAACCACTGGATGTATGGTAGAGTTTCTTCTCAGTCGTGAGTTGTGTCAAGGTATCGTACAAAAGTTGTTCACTAGGCGGCGAAACATGTGGAAATACCATATACAAAGCCTCCCTAATGGTTTCGATACCAGCTGGTTTACCCTGACTTGACAACCTCAGGACAACGGCGCAAACTGCTTCTGTCAACGGCGTCCATTGGGTTTGTGTCACGGGCTTCACATAGCAACCTTCGATTTCCTCTACGAAAATGAAGAAAACACATTTTAACCTTAAATTTCTAAGTTCAAGAGGGTTCGGAGATGTCTTCAGGCGGTAAGACTTAGAAGGGATCATTATATTATTATCTACCTACATCTACATCAGAGAATAAAGAGCACAAGAATGATTCGGGCTTAGTGTTTGGTGTGGGATATGAGGTGATTACTTTAGATAGATTCCTTTTTGGTCTTAACATGCATATGTTACAAACTCATTGATTAAGGAATTACTGGATTTTAGGAACACTATTATTGGATTCATTAATTTACGATTCTACTTTAATTGGACCATGTTCCTTGAAGCTGCTATAAAAAGGAATTTCTTATTATTTAGACGAGATACCATCAATGGAACACGTAAGAATTTAGTTTCAACAAGACGGCGCTCCCTCTCATAATGCACAATTACTTTGCTAATCAGTTTGGTCTACATTTGATATCGAATAATAGACCTGTAAAGTAGCCTCATAGATCGCCTGATCTAACCCTTCTTGATTTTTACCTTTGAAAATATTAATAAATCACTTGCGAAATCGTCTAAATGACATGCATTCAAAACAAAGGAGCCAATTTTGAATAGAATCTTCAAGTTCTTATGTTCTAAAATTGATTTTTTAGTATCATAATGCAAAATTTCGATTTTTCATTAAATAGCTCAAGAACGATCGCCTTGTTTTCGAACCGGATTCTCAAGCCTTCAACCGATGTTGAAGCTCTTACGGTTACTGAAATTCCAATGGTGAGGGTCGAATTTGGGATACACTATACCGATTCATGGAGGATCTGCAAATGATATTCACCTAGTGCCACGATTTGATATCCCTGAGGAGGTTGTAAAACTCTTCTTGCCCATGCATTCCTCAGCACATCAAGCGAACAAGGTTCAGATCCAACTAATAATGCACCAGGATTCACGTATCCCTTATATTCTAAGCTCTTCGAGGCCCCATTTAAGGAAGTGTTCCACCAACATAGTGAATTCGCTGATAGTAGACCCTGTGAAAGATAAAAAAATGATTTAACTGATTCAGAATTTATTACTAAAACAAATATCTATGAGTCATCAGTACGTCGGCCTGTTATTAGAGTAGACTATGGTTTACCTTATATAGATCTACGTCATCGGACCGCCATCTTCCTCGGTGGTTATTCAGCAGCATTCAAATAATACAAACCGATAATTGAATTTATTTGAATGAGAAAGAATCGGTAAACTTTTTCAATAATTTACGACTATTTTAAACAATGAATAATAATTTTACCTATTGAACATCTCACCTACCTGAAATAATGGATATCCATTTTCATACATCCAAAAATCTCCAGGGTCTCCCTGACAACCTTCCTTTCGAAGAACTATTGCTAGGCATTGGTGTAAAGCTAAACGACTCTGGCATCTAACTTTTGAAGAGTTTATATCCATTTTAAGTGACCATCCTGAAAACAAGGTATAAGTATTAGATTTGAAATAATGTGAGGGTTCATGGAACTGAACAATACGAACATTAAGATTATTCACATTCGGAAAAAATTGGTTGCATTGTTAAATAACACATTTTGCATCATGATTATATTCTATCTAATTCGTATAATAAACTGATATGATATTCATTTGAGTCACATTGGCTGGGAAGTAACATAATGCAACGCATAACTTCAGAACAAAAGAATCATATTAAATGTCAAATAGGTAAGTAGGTACCCACATAATGAATAGATAGTTTAGTATCTTCATGTGAAACTAGCGTATAAATTAGCCTTTGCAGTTATTGTGCATTTTTAAATGTATTTAATACTATTTTCAACAAATTTCATAGCATATACGATTATTTAAGTCTAAATCTAATCTGTATATCATCTGCAGAAGAGGTTTTATATATTTGTTATATTGATCAATATGGAGGTAAATTTTGACACAAAACGTTGTATTATTGCTGCCTATGCTTGTCTACTCTGTCCACTTGGAATATCTGGTGGTGGCATAACAGACGAGATTTCCGAAGAGCACCGACCATTAAAATATGTACAGAAAAGGGAGAGATCACATCTTTTCCACGACGTTCTAGAGTGGTCAATGAATTCGTAAGTGTAACATCACAAACCAGACGAATAACTCTCTCTCCAATCCAAGATATTCAGTATATGTTTGGAAACTGAAGTCATAAAGGATGAGCAGTACTCCTGGACAGGTAGAATCTGTGCTTTGGAGATCTTGAGGAGCTACTGGGATGTAGAGTAGCTCTTGGTATGGCTATAGAAGACTTAGTTTATGTGGAGCAGTTTCCTTAATGAACTTCACATGATCTTCCTATGAGAGGGTGCTGTTGTTGGTATATAACCAATTTAGTTAAATATGGATTGTGGGTTCAGGTACAGTCTACAATTGTAGATTCGATCTTGGCACGGAATAGGAAACCAAGATTTTGTGAAGCTGTTTTGGCAATGGACCTCACATGATCATCCCATGAGAGGGTGCTATGGATGGTGATACCGAGCATGGACTTCATCATATTAAGGATTGTTGGATACGCTCGAGTTTTGGTTGCATTAAACTCTACTGGATTATCAGATTTCCTTTTCAAAATCGTTGCGGCTCCTCTGACTTTATTGGATGATACAGGGGCCCTAGACGAGGAAGCGGAGCAAATCTATCGACGGAACAGGAGTTTGATTTCAACAGATAGTTGATATACAGGGTGTCCTCGAACTGCGTGGCTAAAATAAAACCGAAGATTCTTTGATTCGAAAAAAATTTGATGAGCCATTTTACTTATGCCTCAAGTGTCTTGTTTAGCCGGTAGAGGGCTTCAAAGTTGCAAAAATAATTTTGTTTTTTCGGTATAACTTGAGAACGTGATGGAGGACTTTTACAATATTTGGCAGGTGAGTTACTGTCAATAATAGCCGTTTTTGAGAGCGGAGCCTTAGAGACCATAGAAATGGCTCAAACTTGAGGATGTAACGGGAAAAGTGTCCAGAACTTTTTTGTGGTCAATGTAATTCACTCGATATTTTTTATGTAGATAGCTTATCTAATTTGAAAACTTTTCTTACTCTTAGAAAATTTTGATAAAATTAACGGATTAGCTTGAAAAAAATAATTTTCGAGTCTCTGTAATTTTGACTTACTAATTTTACTTGATTAAAATACCTTAGTTGCCTTTGCTTTTCTAATGTCATTTTGGCATTTGGAGAATTTATTCTCAAAACTGTCAGTTTTTACTTTGCTTTCCGTAAAAATTTTATAAAATTATGGCTCAAAATTTCACTAACACTGAAATGGTTAATATCTCGGTAAAACACGAATAATAAAAACAATAGAAATGGGGAAACGATGTGATTATTTAGGAAAAACAAATGCTAAATTAAAAGAAACAACAAAACTTTTTGGGAAATCGCTAAGGCATCAATTGTTCGAAATGTTGCCCATTTTCCTGAATACACAAATTAATTCGTTTCAAGAAATTGGATTGAACTCTGGCTAGTTTTTCAGGATCATTCTTCAATAAATCCGCTTCATGATTAATTCGTTGCAACAATTCCTCTCGTGTGTTTACTGGAGCTGCATAAACTTTCGACTTCAAAGCGCCCCATAGAAAGAAGTCGCAGGGTGTCAAATCAAAGGAGCGGGCCGGCCAGTTCACTGGTGCATCGTGTCCTCTACCTATCCAGCGATCTGGATATTCCGCATTCAAATGTCGCCTCACAGCTAATGTGAAATGAGGAGGTGCACCATCATGGATGAACCAGGCCACGACCAATGTGTAAGGGCAAGTCTTCCAACAGTTCAAGTAGCCTTTGTTCCAAAAAGTTCAAGTAGTTCTCCCCGTTCAATCGATCGGGTATAACGGTAGGGCCAATAATAAAGTTATCCACAATTCCAACCCAAACATTGATTTTAGTTTGATTCTGAAAATATGTAACTTCCGTTTCATGAGGATTTTCATCAGCATAGAAATGTTCATTATGGAGGTTAAAAAGACCACATCTCGTGAAAGTAGCTCCGTCCGTGAACAGAATTCTTCTACAAAAATTGGGGTTTGCGTTTTGTCTTTGGACAATAAGCCGACAGAAATCTAGCCGATGACCTGGATCCATGGGCAATAAGTCTTGAACTGTTTTAATATGATAGGGATACAACAGTTCTTCTTTCAGTACATTATGAACTAATGATTTTGAGGCTCCAATACGAAGTCCCAAACGTAGTGTGCTTATCCCAGGTTCAGTTTCAACTGCTTTCAGTATCGCTTCTTCGAGCTCTAACGTCCTTCTTGTCCGTCTGCGTCCAGTTTCTCTGCGATTTGCTTCAACTTTGCCAGTTTCGCGAAGGTTTGCCGATTTGGAATTCTGCGATGCGGATATCTTTCCCTTCTCCGGTCATTGCAACGACAAAGTCCATAAATCAATAACATATCAACCATTTCAGTGAAATTTTGAGCCATAATTTTATAAAATTTTCACGGAAAGCAAAGTAAAAACTGACAGTTTTGAGAATAAATTCTTCAAATGCCAAAATGACATTAGAAAAGCAAAGGCAACTAAGGTATTTTAATCAAGTAAAATTAGTAAGCCAAAATTGCAGAGACTCGAATATTAATTTTTTCAAGCTAATCCCTTGATTTTATAAAAATTTTCTAAGAGTAAGAAAAGTTTTCAAATTAGATAAGCTATCTACATAAAAAATATCAAGTGAATTACATTGACCACAAAAAAGTTCTGGACACTTTTCCCGTTACATCTTCAAGTTTGAGCCATTTCTATGGTCTCTAAGGCTCTGTGCTCCACTCTCAAAAATGGCCATTATTGATAGTAACTCACCTGCTGAATATTGTAAAAGTTCTTCATCACGTTCTCAAGTTATACCGAAAAAACAAAATTATTTTTGCAATTTTGAAGCCCTCTACCGGGTAAACAAGACACTTGAGGCAAAAGTAAAAAGGCTCATCAACTTTTTTTCGAATCAAAGAATCTTCGGCTTTATTTTGGCCACGCAGTTCGAGGACACCCTGTATGGAGCGGAAACAGTTGGTGCCAAGATAGATCTCTATGGAACACTAGGAAAATCATTTAAGCTTTCTTTACCCTTATATCAAGCTGTATACTAAGTTTGATAGTGATAAGAATTATAGTCCACATGAATCTGAAGATAATAATCAGAATAAAAACAAATAATCATTTGAATAGTTGCAATTCTAGACTCAGTTATAATCTTCATGGTATTGATGCTGATTTAATATGAATAAATCCAGATCTTCTGTATACGAATAAAAATGAATTAGACAATTAAAAAGTGTACCATATTTTCCTTGTACATTGATATTTGCCTTGCTCTTATAGAGGGCGTGGGAAAGTAGAACACATTTCACACGATAATGTTGTAAGTATCGACTTACTATAATATATCACATACAGATACAGCATAATTAAGACAATACACATTGTACTATAATATCTTGCCAATTATCAATTATACCAAATTGGGAGCGTATCAGTATTCGGAATAATAATCTCAGGTCAGATCTACCAACCATACATTCATTAACATTGACTATGAAAAACTTTAATCGAGTCTATGTGATTTAAAAATATATGCCTTTCAGCTAGGAGGTTACACTATTACTGACTAGCTTTTCTTTATCCTTGAAGAGTGTTCTATTATAGTTAGTTTATAACAGCTTACTGAGAATTACGGTTTACTCTCAAATCTACGTGGTTTGCTACTGGGAACGTCTCGGATTAATATTTAGCCTGCCTGATAACAATTGCAAATACTTGGCCAAACATTGGAATCAAATTCGGTTCGCGTGACGTGACGTTACAATTTGCCTAATAACCTTTCCAGCATAGGATCTACGATTGAAATCAACATTTGATTCCATTCTTCAATACATATTTCAGAAACGTTTAAAAGGTTTATTGGAATGAGGTATTATTTTTTCTGGGTCATTTTTGTTGTCATTATCACGTCCGTTGATAATGGGACCGATTAATGATCTCTAAAGCCAGATTTGAGAAAATCACCTTTTTTTTGATGTTATTATTACATACGTGGATAATGAGTCTTATTAATAATCATCTTTAAAATGAGATTAATATCTAAAGGCTATATAGGAAATTTCTAAAATAGAGATCCTTGCTTCAATACATACCCCTGAAGGTTTTTAAAGCTATACCATTGATATACAAACATTTTTGATGTCTTTATTGTATACTTTGATAATGATATCATATTAATCATCTCTAAATTGAGATTCATTTCTAAAACCTAGACAGGAACTTAAGAATGAAGGCCCTTTCTTCAAAATAATCATATATATTATTATGAAAAGTATTTCATTTATCATTATTATATACGTTGATAATGAGAACGTATTAATAATCATCTTTAAAATGAGATTAATATGTAAAGGCTATATAGGAAACTTCTAAAATAGAGATCCTTGCTTCAATACATACCCCTGAAGGTTTTTAAAGCTATACCATTGATATACAAACATTTTTGATATCTTTATTGTATACTTTGATAATGATATCATATTAATCATCTCTAAATTGAGATTCATTTCTAAAACCTAGACAGGAACTTAAGAATGAAGGCCCTTTCTTCAAAATAATCATATATATTATTATAAAAAGTATTTCATTTATCATTATTATATACGTTGATAATGAGAACGTATTAATAATCATCTTTAAAATGAGATTAATATCTAAAGGCTATATAGGAAATTTATAAAATAGAGATCCTTGCTTCAATACAACTCCCCTGAAGGTTTTTAAAGCTATACCATTGATATACAAACATTTTTGATGTCTTTATTGTATACTTTGATAATGATATCATATTAATCACCTCTAAATTGAGATTAATTTCTAAAACCTAGACAGGAACTTAAGAATGAAGGCCCTTTCTTCAAAATAATCATATATATTATTATAAAAAGTATTTCATTTATCATTATTATATACGTTGATAATGAGAACGTATTAATAATCATCTTTAAAATGAGATTAATATCTAAAGGCTATATAGGAAACTTCTAAAATAGAGATCCTTGCTTCAATACATACCCCTGAAGGTTTTTAAAGCTATACCATTGATATACAAACATTTTTGATGTCTTTATTGTATACTTTGATGATGATATCATATTAATCATCTCTAAATTGAGATTAATTTCTAAAACCTAGACAGGAACTTAAGAATGAAGGCCCTTTCTTCAAAATAATCATATATATTATTATAAAAAGTATTTCATTTACCATTATTATATACGTTGATAATGAGAACGTATTAATACTCCCTAACGTGAGATAATATCTAAAGCACAGACAGGAAATTTTTGAAATGAAAACCATCTCTTGAATACACTTCCCTAAAGCTTTTAAAATATACTTCATTGATATATCTAATTTTTTTCTATCATCTCCGATGTCAATATTACATATGTTGATAATCTTATCATATTAATTAGTAATCTCTAAATCAAAATCAATAATAGGTCGAGACAAGTGAGCCCTTTCTTCAATACACTCAGAATCTTATAAAAGGTATTTCATTGGTATATCAATTTTTGAAAATAATTTTTGATATCATTATTACATAGTTTGATAGTGAGATCATTTCAATGATCTCTGGAGTGGGATAAATATATGAATTTTGTGCAAATGTTATCCCGGAAAGATTTGCTTAGTTGTTCAATGGATTATAACAAAACTTTGTGAATAATTTTGAAAGGAGAACAGTACCTTCCAGTTGTTATTATTATAAATGGCCAATCGTGTATTTGTTTATGTAATCTGGTATATTATTTAGGTAATATTTCATCTGAAGCATTGAACTGAAAGTGTCGTTAAATGAATATCGACTGATTTACGTTAATGTTTACGGTGCTAAGTAAGCAGTAATTGATTTCTTAATTAGAGAAATTTATTTACAATCCCGTTGAATGAAGGCCACCACGGTTAATTGTTTATAAATTTATCGATACAACGTGAATTTCTCAACATTTTACAATTGGTACTGAACATCTGAATTATCCTTTCTCTTGATTTTTACAAGATTTTCATGTGCATACTGTTTATTACAATCATTAACTGTACATAGGTTAACAATTGACTCATTATTATTCATATGTCATTAGTGTGAATTAGCTGTGGAGGAATTTTTTTTTTCACGACTGCTATTGAAAAGAACAAAAAATGCACTGTATACACAACAACTGTAACTGACCGATTTTGCATGATGGGCAAAATAACGTGCGCAAGCGTTTACGTATGCTGTGTGTAATGAGAAACAAATGCTTCCGACGAATTATTCTATACGGCAGCGGTACTGAATGAGGTCAAGTTGTAGAGAAAAAAATGCAAAGAGTGCACCATGAGCTAGTTCATTTGGTGATGAATAAAGAGAACAGAAATTTTGTCTGTTTGTGATGAATAAAATAATAAAATAATTAATACAAAAAACTTGTAACATTTAATATTGAACAATTAATACTGACAAATCGTTTCACCATACTCTGGCATTCTCATAATTGGAGTTGATAAGAATGGAGTTGATGAAAATACCATAGTGTGAATTCTAAATTCGAGTTTGAATATTAAATTTTAGGCCTGAAGAAATTTCTTAAATTGTACATCAAGATATACAAGATGGTATTGATATTCTCTTCATCATGTACATTTTCCAATTTTTTATCGTTTATTCGAATTTCCAGAGGAGAACATAGATGGTGCAATTCTCATGGCAACAATCTCAAGTGTTTGAGTTGTTGAACAGAATGGGAGTTTATACTGTTGCTGACCCAACTACTCCAAATCTGATCTTCAAAAAGACAAAGCCATCTAAAGTCACACATCATTGGAGAAATGTTCCCTATGTGCTATTGTAGTCAAATGTAGTAAGAAAGAGTTCTTTTGGTATCATTTTCATTAGATATGGTATGTATTTGAAGAGTATTTGATTATCGAAATGTTTCCATAATTCAATGGCGTCTGAACTGTTTGGTACCACTTATGACGCATAACATTTAAATGCTTAGCTCCAAAGATAGGAAATTGATTTGGCAAGATGAAGAAGCATAGACGTAGACCAAATAATCCGTATCATTGACTAAAGGTACACGTATTTTGGACTGATGAAGCATGTTTTAGTGGTGGCAACCAATTCAGTGGAAATGTTTCCAACAACAACTTACTTCTCTTAAACATTAAGAATGCAGGTTAGATTGCAGACTTGGACTTAATTTCATAGGAGATGTCTTTGGCGACTCAGTTGACAACATCAACATCATTCGGAATAAGTTTTATCAGACCAATAAATGTACTTTTTCCAAAACGAAAGGGTTGTTCTAAGATCCAATTTACCGGCTACCAAGATTCTGGTTTTGAACCAGTTAACTGGACTCACCTTCCACATCCACCAAATAATATGCCTATATTTTCTAGAATATATTTCGTATTCCGAAACATGTTAAGATATAACAAGGTTTTCCCATCAAACCTCATCTGGTAGTTTTAATTCCTGGTCAAAAACATAGATTATTGCAAATAACTGATTTCATGTCGACAATATTCATTGTATTATTCAAAAAATGATTAATTTGAGAAGCTGAGAAAAAAGATATAGATTCACCGATTTAAATCAATTAATCTTCCATTTAGTCCAGTTCGGTAACCATTATTTACTTATACCAAGATTCATTCATTGTATGAAATACATTGTATCTAATTCTACTGTAGATCTCCCAGAAACTATTACCTAATGTATCTCAAGCAGAACGTTCACTTTTTTAAAATTAACGACTCAATGGCTTCTACTCGAGGCTATGTTACCCAATATGTATTATTCTATGACAGTTTAGAATAACACAGGCAACGATGGTTACCGATACCTCATATATAGTACACTGTTCTGTTTTAATTGGCATGTAATTGGTGGTTTTATTTCTGTATTTTGACTTCTTCGATGGTGAAACATTAATAATTAGTTTCTCTTATTGCGAAATTCGTCTTACCATTGGTTGCATACAACATCCGTAACTAAAGCAATGGTTCAATTAGTAATAACGATGAAAGTGTAATGAAAATAAGAGAAAATTTCTGTAATACTCCGGCATATATCAAGTTGATGTCGTATACATACAAAATCATGCTATATTGATATTTTTTGACCAAAGTTAGTTTGAAAAAGCAAAACCTGTACTCAATTGAAGACAAGGAGTTCTGGTTGAAAATTCACAGGCCACTTCATTTTCCTGATAATATTCTCGTAAAATGAAACAAATGATGATTATCAAAAATACGTTGTGATGATCAATCATTATCACAAATATAAGATTCGAATGAGATAAATGACACAAAAGAAAAATTTGTTCCTTATCTACGTGAAAACATCTACTTTCTAACTTATAAAGTTATGGTAATAAAACCACTAAATAAACAATGAATGTTATTATTATTCTATTGCTGAGAGCACACAGTGTCATCATCTGAGTTGAATTATAAACTGAAGTTACATTGACAGAGAACGGCTTTATACTATTACGATTATACTTACTAAGTGGAGGGGAACCCCATAAGGTATAGAACGTTTGAAGAACTACTAAGGAAATGATTAATAATTGGTGCATGATAAATGTCCAATAGATTATTTAAAACTACATTATTTTTGTCTTTAACATGTTTGGCAATTTCAAATGATTCCAGTATATTCAATTTGAAACCCTTCCGTTCGATATGTAAGATTTCGGGATCGTGTGTGAAATTATGGTTATGTTCGATTAGATGATATTGAATCGGTTTTTTTCAATCTGTGACTCCTCATATGTTCTTGAAATCTCTGCTAAAAGCTGCGACCTGTTTGCCCAATGTACAAAGCATTACAGTCATCACAGCATAACTTATAAACTCCAGATTTTTTAAATTTATCTCTATTTGTTTTATAATTATTTATAAATTTGTGTTTCGATAGAAATTTTGAAATATTGTTTGTTGGTTTCACGATATATGTCAAACCAATATATTGACGTTCAGTTTCGACTTTTTTTGTTGAGTATACAGGGTGAGTCAGTTATTTGTAGACAAACTTCAACAGGAGATAGAACAGATGTTTTTAAGGAGAAAAGTTCCTATAAACTTATATAGTAGAAGGCTTCGTTTTCGAGATACAGGGTGTTGAAATTGAAAAAAAAATTTCGTTTTTTGCGAATATCTCCGGAACCGTTTATCGTACAGAAAACAGCTTTTGTGAGCATTTTCTACTCATAGTAAGCTATGTTCTGTGCGGTAATTTTTTTTTTTTTAGTCATAATTGGTGAAGATTTTGAAGGGGTAGTGGGTGTTTTTCTCCCCAACTTCTACGCCACTGAAAAAAGTACGGTTTTGAGACAACCATTTGAACCGCCAATATTTTCTACACAAAGAAGATTTTTATAATAAGCTCTAATGTTGACCGTTTTCGAGAAAATCAACTTTTATGTTGAAAAACATAGTCAATCCTTTGGTTTTGTTACTTGTTCTAACGTTTGAATAAATTTTGTTTAATTAGTAAGAATTGACCATGTTTTTCAACATAAAAGTTGATTTTTCTCGAAAACGGTCAACTGTAAAGCTTATGACCAAGGATCTTTTTTGTGTAGAAAACATTGATGGTTCAAATGGTTGTCTCAAAACCGTACTTTTTTCAGTGGCGTAGAATTTGGGGAGAAAAACACCCACTACCCCTTCAAAATCTTCACCAATTAAGAGTAAAAAATTGTTTTCCATCGAACAGAACATAGCTTACTATGAGTAGAAAATGCTTACAAAAGCGTCTTTTGTACGATAAACGGTTCCGGAGATATTCGCAAAAAACGAATTTTTTTTTTCAATTTCAACACCCTGTATCTCGAAAACGAAGCCTTCTACGACATATGTTTATAGAAACTTTTCTTCTTAAAAACACTTGTTCTATCTCCTGTTGCAGTTTGTCTACAAAAAACTGACTCACCTTGTATATTAGAGTTAACATGTGTTTATTCAATTTCTGTTTTGAAATGTCTACTATGGAAGTACTGTAACCATTTTTGAAGGCAATAAAACAAATTGCCGTCAACAACATATATCGGGAACCAACAAACAATATTTCAAAATTCCTACCGAAACACAATAAAACAGTCGCATATAAAAGCCTAATAATTTGCAGAAATGTATAAATAATTCTAAAACAAATAGAGATAAATGGGTCATTCGATTCGTAATCACCTATAGGCCAAAACCGAACACATCCCAACTGGGGGAAATTGTTTATACGACTAACAACAAATGCATAAAAATGATTAATTTGGACAGATTTTGAAAAGGTAAGGCATATGTATTTATTCAATTGAACGCCAGAATCGATATTTATAACAAATTGTTAGTTAACAAATTGTTAATTAGCAATTTGTTAGTTAACAAATTAACAAAAAAAAAAGCAAATGGCCCGAGGTTTGAGTTTACAGTCGATTTCGAATAATTTAGACATAATAAGCACGAATCTTTGGTCAATATCTTCGTCAATTGCTTAAAGAATATTATATTGTTAATTAACAAATTGTTATTTAACAATCTGATGTTTTATAAACAATTGACGGACATACAGACCAAAAATTCTTGCTCATAAAGTCTAAATTATTCGAATTGACTTTAAAGTCAACCTCGTGCCAACTTTTCTTGGTTTGTTAATTTGTTAATTAACAATATAATGCTTTATACACAATTGACGAATATGTTGACCGAAGATTCGTGCTTATCAAGTCTAAATTATCATCATCATCATTTGTTAACTAACAAAATGTTATAAATATTGATTCTGCCGTACAACTGAATGAAATATATTCATTACCATCCAAAATTAGTCTAAATTAGCCATTTTTATGCATTTCCCAATTTTTTTAAATATTGTACTGCAATCGCAGTTTATTTATTGTTATTTATTGTTTATTAGCCGCATAAACAATTTCCCCCAGTTGGGATGTGGTCGGCTTTTGTCTATAGGTGATTACGAATCGAATGAGCCGTCGTAGATTAAAATCGCTGACTTACGAGAGAATTTACGAATCAAAGCTACCATTGACTGCACTAATAGTGGATAATAAAAACACTCATTGTTTATTTAGTCAAATTTAGTGTAAATTAGTGGTTTTATTGACATAACTTTATAAGTTAAAAATGAATTTACACATTCTTAATGCCGAAACTATTCATTATCTACTTTCTATTATCTGCAACATAAGTATGTTTATTGAACGAATCTAATGGTAAAAAGATACGGCGAATGAGATATAGGAATAATAAATCAAATGCCAATGAGCAAAGCAGCTTATGGAATACGAAATGTATCTTGAAAGCGATCCATTAGTGTCAAATAATAGCTCGTTCCAAATCATCATAAAATATCATAAATACGTTCTAGGGCCATGTCATATTATATATTGTGTTATTCATTAGGAATAAAAGTGAAACGAATCATTGTTGGTAGCCTCATTATGGATATGTGCAGGATTGAATTTCACATCAAAAATGTAATCGATTGGAATGATCTGAAAGCTGGATCTCTCGAGAAATTTACAGCAAATTGAGATTAATTATCACTGTTGATATCGTGTTATGAAATCTTTACCTTCAAGGAACAATACAGGCATTTGAGAGTCATTAGCACATTCTCATGGTCCACTTAGTTTATCACACAACAGAGTCTATATTATGACTTAATTATCATTATTTTATTAAATTAAATAAGTTACAAGACATAAGAGAAAATGTACGTGTGATCGCAGACATTAACGTGAATATAATCGAATTCGATTCTTTCTTCTTGAGATAATGGAGTGAGGAACTCTCTAATGCATTAGAATACAATTATTTATCTGATTCTATCTTGAAAAACTCATAACAGAAAAAATCATGTAAGAATGACAATAGGGGCGCCGAACATTTTTGTTCCGCTAACGAGATCGAAACAGCTGTCCGGAACTATTAGTTTGTAGTGTTACTGATCGATCTAGACTGGAGAGACCTTAACATTATCATCTAGCCAAAGCCAACAAGAAATAAGTATTCATTTATTTGTTTATTGTTACATTGGTTCGGTTTGATGTATCCATTTGACACTCAAGTAGTTTAACATTCCTCGTAGCTTATGTAAAGTTCGATAAATCTGTCAGTCAGTAATATACATTGCTTGAGATATCTACTATTATTATGCAGATGTCGTACAACGTGGCAAGGTTATACTCTTAAAGGGTCGGTATCAGAATGGTATTTGTAGTTAGGGGAACTCTTCCCCCTTTTATGAAGTTTGATCGTGGATGAGCTACTAAAGTTAAACCGTGCTGGTATCGAGGTTATGCGGATGACATCGCTATATTCTCCAAAGGAGCCTACGAGGGTACCTTGCCAAAAGGTGCCAAAATGCTATCATAATCTTTTAGCAGTTTAACAGAGCAATTGGCATAAAGTACTTTTATAAAGATCGGTACGCGAATGAGCTGAGAACCAAAATGATGCAAAATTGTCTAACCTTTCTAAAGATGTTATCAAAGATATACCTTAATGTGAAAATTTCCGGATAAATTTGGAATTTTAATATTTAATTTTCAATTGCGCTTCCTTGCGACAAAGCGCGAAACATAAAAATAGTTTCCAGGACTTTCTCATGGCCACATGAATTCTTTTCTCACATTTCTATTCCGAGTAGTTTCTGAGATACGGCCGAGAGCCGCGCTTAACTGATCAAGCTATATATTAACAGAACAATCTAAGTGAATTATACAGGGTGTTTTAGTTTTTTCGGCAAACGATAGAACTTCTAAAAATAATAGGGGTCTTTTATATAAAATTTTCTTCTAAATCACTTCGTTTCCGAGATACAGGGTGTTGAAATTGAAAAAAAAAATTAGTTTTTTGCGAATATCTACGGAACCGTTTATTGTACGAAAGCAGCTTCTATAGGAAAATTCTTCTCATAGTAAGCTATGTTTTGTGCGATACATTTTTTTTTTAGTCATAATTGGTGGAGATTTTGGAGGGGTAGTGGTTGTTTTTCTCCCCAACTTTTACGCCACTGGAAAAAATACGGTTTTGAGACAACCATTTCAACCGCCAATGTTTTCTACACAAAAAAGGTACTCTTAGTCATAAGCTTTAAACTTGACCGTTTTCGAGAACAATCAACTTTTATGTTGAAAAACATTGTCAATTCTTTGAAATAAAATTTATTTTCCACTAATTAAACGAAATTTATTTAAACAAGTAACAAAACCGAAAAATTGACAATGTTTTTCAACATAAAAGTTGATTTTTCTCGAAAACCGTCAACTTTAGAGCTTATGACCAAGTACCTTTTGTGTAGAAAACATTGGCGGTTCAAATGGGCATCTCAAAACCGTACTTTTTCCAGTGGCGTAGAAGTTGGGAAGAAAAATAACCACTACCCCTTCAAAATCTTAGCCAATTATGACTGAGAAAAATTTGTTTCATCTCAAAAAACATAGCTTACTATGGGTAGAAATTGCTCACAAAAGCTGTTTTCTGTACAATAAACGGTTCCGGAGATATTCGCAAAAAACTAAATTTTTTTTTCAATTCGAAAACGAAGTGATTTAGAGAAAAATTTTATATGAAAGAACCCTATTATTTTTTTTAGAAGTTCTATCGTTTGACGAAGTTATGAACGAAAAAAGTGAAACACCCTGTATATGCAGTTTCAGACTTGTTAACTGCTGTAAAACAGAATCGAATGAAAGGAATTTGAAGATATAACAACAAAAACTAAATTATTAGAAAGTATATATTAATATCTAAACTATCAATCTGTGTATTTCATTTAAAAATTAGCGCTATTATCCAACTTACATGAACATAATTCTATCTGTCCACACTTCATACATGTGAGTTTTATAAAAAACAGCATAATTGACACATTGAATCCTGAAATTAATATAATAACGATTTCTCATTTAGAAATTGATAATAATAATGTGAAGATCTTTCACGTTAGCCGGCACATTTTCATAATTTTGTTTTAACATAACTTGGAAGGATAATGATTGTATTATGAGATGGTTGTTTATTCGTTAAGTCAAGAATCTGATTGTAGGTCTTCAAAGCAAGACAATGAATTAGCATGTATTATCCGTCATTTCTAGTTGAAAGTGAATTTAGACGTGGCTGTGAAAGAAATTGAACGTGAACCTACTTGAGACCGTATGTTACTAATTATTTTATTACGCATTCTTGGCAACAGTATGTTTCATTAGATGCCTTCGAAGAGACAAATATATCTTGTACATTTAATATAATATTGCAAGCCAAAATCCATGCAGAATTGCAGACATTTTATCCTCATGTCAAAATATCTAATAAACTTTATTAGCGAAATTCAGTTCCATGACAAGCTGTTGACACTATTTGACTAATGAGTAACAAATAATCACTCTCATCCATTAAAAGATACTGTTAAAGTACTGAGGACCTATCCTCGAAATTGTGATGAATGCATAATGTGGCATTGTGGCAACACCCATATAATCGTATTATTAATTTCGTCTAAACAAAGAGAATCAATCAGTAGATTGATAGTTGAACTCTGGGTATATGATGCAAGATGGTATTGAAAGGGATCATCGAAGTGCTTATTTAAACATTCCAAATGGTAATTCGAATGTGTAAAGCAGGCTATGACAATTACCCTTTTTCGGGTTCTTGCACCATTGTTCTTCAACTAGAATAAAATTGTATCAAAAACAATGTTGATTAATCAAAGAGGCTGCAAGAAACGGTAGTAATATGACGAACGTTTCCTACAACCAATTATAGTGGTTTGAGTTTCAAATAACAGTGCATGTAATTTACATAGTTAATAAGAACATAGCATCACACCCATATTGCATTGTGTTCGTTAAAACCTCTTTTATCAGTTTTCGTTCGACTTGCTAACAGTAGTTAATTGTATTCTTTCAAATACTTCAATTGAAGCATCGACCTGAAATTCTGGTAGGTCAAGAAACAGGAACGAAACTTGCCATTTAATTTGCTCTTATGTATTGTATCACAGCTAGTACAAAAGACTCACACGAATAAATCATACTATATAAATGTCTGGCTCCTAATACACTTGGATTCTACTATATATATTCTAACAGAGCAACTGTGATAGTTCTTTAACAACTATAGTTCAATTCGGGACGACAACATATGACATAAATGGTCCCTTGGTGTTCTTGTAACAGAGGGCATCGTAACATGAAATATAACTTATTGGCATATTGAACAGTTCCTCTGTTAAAATTGATGATCTTTCAAATTTGCAGCTGGAATCATAAAACCTGTTAGATGAGTTTTGGGAAAAAGTTTCTGCTATCACTGTGGAATATAAAGCTTAGTGACTCAAGTCACCTATGAAGTAATATGTTGCTAGAGGTTTTGTCAAAATGTTTGACGCTTCACATTTTTATCAGTCGCTTGCACAATATGACGTACAAATTAGATATCCGAAAGAGTATCTACAATCTGAAAATACTAATGATCAAGCCTCCTAGTGAAATACTCGCGAAGAAAAATACCTCTCCAGTCAGGTTTCCTCGAGGATGTTGAAGATTGAAAAATATAAACTTAAAGATAGACCTCTGTAACATCCGAGATCTTAGCAAAAACATAAACGATGTCCATTACTACCTGCAGTCCTTAACTGAGGCGCAGGTCAATCTAACCACCAACACGCCCTATATGCTCAGCCCTGGCTACGAGCTCTATACTCGTTTCAGATTTAAAGGAGGTATCTCTCTATTCCAGAAATGACCTCTCTTGCGACCGAGAGGAGAATCTAGAACTACAAGAATTCGATATAATGTGGTTCAAGCTTGATAATCACACAGACAGACAAAATTTCTCTGTTGTTTTTATTCATCACCAAATGAACCAGTTCATAGAATTTCTTTCTATGAAACTTCAACTTATCTGGGAGCTGAAGTTATTATCATGGGGGATTTCAACGTTCAAAACTCCGCTTGGCGCAAGTTCTCAAATAAGACGGATGACGCAGGCCGACAGGCTGAGGCCTTCACCATTTTTTATGGTCTCGAGCAGTTAATTAATGAACCAACACAGATTCCTGATAACAACTATCATTATGTCAATACGCTTGACTTCCTCACTAACAATCCGGATGCCTTTGAAGTAAAGGTCCGTACTCCATTGGGAAACTCTGACCATTCCTCATCACTATGACCTATCCCTATATCACTCCATGAACCAATGCAACACCTCCACGTACAGGTTGGCATTGCAACTCAGCCGACTGGGACGGTCTTCGCATAGTTTTCTTCGAATTTCCTTGGAGGAGCGTATGTTTTGAATCTGATGACTCAACGCTATGGGCCACAGAGATATCGGATATTATCATGCAAGGAATGGAAACTTAACATCCCCCATACCAACAAATCACAGTCACCTGGTGAACGATGGTTCAATAAAATCTGTTCTAGGGCCGTCGCTTCAAAACAAACAGCATATAGTCGTTGGCGCGGTAACCCAAGTCTGGAGACCAGAACAAAATATGTTGAAGTCAGCAATTTGTGCAATGAAACAATAAACGCTTCGAAGGGTTCACTTCGCATATCCGCTGTTTAGGTATCAAATACAATGGTTTTGACATAGTGATGCAAAGTGTCCGTTAATATACATTTTTTAAATAAAATAAATAAATATGAAAAACTTTAAAGTAGTCTAGTGCGCCATGTTTCACTAGTTTCACATTTATTACCATATTTTGTAAGGGTACAAATTACTCTTACTTGTGGATAAACTGTAAATTCTATTTTATCGCTTGGTTGTCGACAGCTACAGTGAAGACGGTCGTGAGTTATTTCAGATTTTAAAATTTGGGCACCAGATTATTTTTAACCCACCAATAAATTATGTATGTAACTAGGGGATTCAAACACTCAAAGTCTCCAGGTTAAATCACCCTGAAAGTATACAAAAAATAAAAGACCTGTACTCAGAATGATTGAAATTTACTGGTAACTGAAATACTATTGTTGATACAATTTATAAAAGAACTTAATATTAATGAGTTATGAAATGAATGAATTGAAATATGGATGAAGTTAAATTGCTTAAATCAAAGTGAACAGTTAAATTTACACATATACAAGTACTCAAATGATTATTTCAAATGTTACATAAACCAAAAGTTGGGTAGCCTGACCTGGTGACTGCTGGGTAAGATGTTAAATTTGCTCGATTATGGATTAGTACTTCCTACTTTATGTATGGATTCCTGCCACAATTCTAATACAGTTTCCACGATTGTACATCACAAGTAAATCAGCAACGTCTAAAGCAATTTTTCCACAGCAGATTCAAGCCAACCTCAGAACTCGTACACTTGTTGAATTTTCCACATCATAAACAAAAAAAAACCTCTATCACGATAGGGTTTTTCCTTTCAATGAAACAAACTTCACTTCCGTCCAAAACCAGTCACGTTAAAACTAAGTTTTAATCCCCTAAGGTGCATCTATTACCCAAATAATTCCAATTATACCACTCCAAATTGGTAATTGATGCCTTTGTTTTCAACGGAAGAATATTCCCAGAATTTGGTTCCAAACATAAGCTTGGTATCACCTCCCTGTTGAAATAACCTAGAACCACGACCTTCCACTTGGACGATTTGACATAAAGTGCCATTTTCGGCCTTTGTGGCGCTTTGATGTCTCACAGAACGACCTCGAAATAGAAGCGGTAACTACAGAATTCTTCACTGAATATCCATGACTCGGAGAATATACGGTCTAGCATAGCTGACGTCACAGGAGTTAACCTATTGTAGTACAGCGGCCGTTTCTAAGCCGTTAAGTGAAATTTAAACGTTAAAAATTATGGCAGTTCTCTTAACGGTTATAGAATAAATCGCAATTATTTGTCAACTACCACAAAAACTGACGCAAAGCATTCATGATAATATATGAAAAATGACCTAATACACTACCTTGCAGGAACCGACGGTAGGAATAAAACTCTCTGTGGCAAACAGCAACAATATTCTGAGTAATATTCGAAGTGTTGACGTTTAGGGTAAGATTTTGATATGTTCATAGATAATTCATTCGCCAATTGAAGACCAATTAGATAGCCGGCATTACCATAATATAAGCATCGTAAATTATTGATGTATTGCAAACAATTATATATTCATCTATCATACTTATAATTATATTATATAAATGCGTCACACGTAAGTACTTCGATTAACCGCTAGTAGGAAAGGCGTTCATTGAATAAGCTGTATTTGATGGGGAATAGTTCCTAATATTATTACAAACTTTATTACAAGCAATCTATTATGAAAAAATATGAATGTTTCTATCGGTGCTATAATGTCATTTGAAGTTTCCTGAAGAACATTAGGAACTAATTTGGATTCTTCGGCAGCGACTATTGTGTTTTCCTTTGTCGGCGACAGGCCGCTTTCGGAACTAACATTATAGTTGTGCAGCACATTAATTATAATGACGTCGCGCCTTAAAGGTGAAAATCCTGTTGGTCTACTCTTCTATGTTGTATCGAGTATGCGGTTAGAAAATGCAGTAAAATAGTATACGCTATTTAGCTACTATGCATCATATGTGACATTTGTTACATATATTTTACGCCGGTCATCTTTCTTGAACCGTACAGTACTTGTTTCAACTATCAAGATAAACGTTATTTCAATTTGAGGTTTCTCAAGAAAAGGAGAATGGATGTATTATGGAAATTATTCTCTTTAGCACTGATCTTGAATTACGATTTTGCCAACAGTAGAAGAAGTTTAATAACTAAAGGACTAGAATAGCTCGATAATCAATGATTTGTTTCATGAGGTGTTTGAATATGTAAGTTACATTTTATCCCTTTAAATTGGAAAAGAATTATTTCTTCCATGAATATTCAAACTGCACAATTTCGATGGCGATGGCGGAAAAGGTTGTTCTTGTTTTAATTATGTTAATTATGAAATTGAAATACAGATTCACCTAGTATCATAACAGTTGAAATACAAAACCAGCATGCCTTAATTATTGATTTCAATTTCCAATCTATTGAGCGAGCTTACGAATTAGGCACCATCTGATTAGGGTAATTGAAATATAATTGCTTTGAAATCAAATATACAGATGGAATTACCACATTGACTTGTATATTTCAACCTACTCGTGAAATTATTATCAGATCATTAACTTGTTTGAAAATTATTATATGGGTTTTTTTTATTATTTACACCGCCTAGCATTTCAAAAACTTTCCTTGTTGTTGCAAAACAAATCTCGTATGTCTGTTCTGACCACGTCAACCGTAAAAAACCCCAAGGGGCATCAAATCTCTTTAACTATAGTTGTACGTACAGGCTAGAATATAAACAAGAAAGCATCGTAATTATAAATTCCCATTTCTCTTTGCATGCTTACTAATGGCTTCTTAACAAAAATTATAGCGTTGATGGTCATAAACTCTCATTTAGTATGAGTACATTGAATGAATTATTTAATTGTAATTGCAGTACAAATAAGAGCTTTCGACTCAATTTGCTCTCAAACCAAAATGAAGGTTTAGATGATTTTTTATAATCTGGTATAATGTAACATCAAAACAACAAAGTTGCTCAAACTATATAATAATACATATTTAAATAGGAAAACCTAATATACAAAATAACATGTAATTATTTTAAATTAATAAGTACGAAACATAAAATAATTTACAACTACTGCCTATAATAATAAGAACTATAATAATATGAATATCTATTAACAAAAATTATAACAATGATACTAATATCAAATAAATAAACTGTTACCTTTATGGTAGTAACAGACCATGAAGTATTATTGAATAAATCAGATGTGTTGAGTTTGATTTGACTTTAGATATTCTATAAATTCAATTTTAAAAACTTTTATATTTATATTACTTTTTATTTCTGGTGGCAAAAGATTATATTCAGTAAATCCTTTATAAAATAAATTTTTCATAGTGGATTTAAAGTGAGTCCTGTTAACGTATAAGTTATTTCGATTTCTTGGTTCATAATTGTGAATATCATACACAGTTGTTTATACAGCCCTTCCAGAAAACGTAATATCAAAACTTAATCTTCTTTCTTCAACAAACGGAAAGATGATTTATGACTGTACTTTTGTCTATCTTTTATCGTTCTCGAGATGCATATATTTTTCACTTTGGAACGGACATCTCATTAGTTGAAATGACATTCACAGATTGAACAGTGGCAGACAATACGTCTTTCAGTTGCAAACAGCTGTTTCGCTCTCTCATGAGCTCTTTAGCAGCACTATTTCCCCGTCTCATAGTGGGTCAACTACTTTTCCGCTAGATGGTGCTGGAACAGCTTGGTTCTCCAGATATTTTCTAACGGGGTATTCATATCTCTGCCGGAGATGTTTCAACATTGTCTTCATCGTCTGGAGCGCAGAAGATCTCATGAGAGAGCGAAACAACTATCCGGAACGGAAAGACATGTTGCCTATCACTGTTCAATCTTAATCTATCAGAAGCTTCTAAAGTTGTCTGCAGACTATGCCCGCAGAAACAGGTGATACCCGTAGAAGAAATCATCGGCTACGCCGCTGCGATGACATTCCCCAAGTCTCAATATTCAATAAAAAATATTTCTAATGAGTAGAAACCGCTAAAGGCGTGGAAAAACGTAGAATTATACTCTACGTCACGTGATATTTCATTTGAATTGACAGGGATATCTATGTTATGGAATGGTCTGTCATGTCATGGACATTATGTGACTCTCAATGTATCAGTTATGTATCACGTAAACGTTATATGTCTTGTTGATGGGTTATGTGTTGTCTGTCTTAATATAGACAGTCTGAACTGTGATAATGATCCAATAATCTATCGATCTGTCTTTCATGTAAATTGTACGTGATTATATTAGCAGTCACAAATATATCGAATCCCTTTTACCCCGTTTGGGATTGAGTTTCAAAAAATCCATTCGGAGCGGGTGCCTTCTTCGTATAAGGAACATATCTGTCAAGTTTGAAGGCTCTATCGTTTCGGACATTTCGCGATGAGTGAGTCAGTCAGTCAGTAAGCCATTTGTGACCTTTAATATCGGGTGTTTCGAATTCGACTCTCATCATTGGGATCTCGGAAATTATAAGAGATAGACTTATGGTTAAATTGGGACAAAGTTGCGTATCGATGAGCCCGATAATATGCCATTTAATAATAGTTATCTTTGGTACTCCCAGAAATATGTCGATAAAACTGAAATTTACGGTTTTCGACGTTATACGTACATTTGATTTCAATTTGAAATTAATAGCTAGGTGAATGTTGAAATATAAATTAATAGTAGATTGGAATCGCACGAGCCATAAATTTCTATAGGTTTATCCCGTTATCGAATTTGCATGTATACTTTTGGAAGTTCAAGAAGGTGTAAAATGCGAACATTATCATTTTGTAAGAGTGTTCGCAGATAATTTGCGATATTTGCTGCGGTAATTGAGAAATACTAATACCTGGGAGATACGATCTATAATGAAGCGTTGCAATTTTTTGTCGCTATTTCTGCACGTGCTTGGTGCTTGCCTAGTTTTTAAGCTTACTCCATTCATTCATTAATCGTTGAGTAATCAAACAGCGTAACAAATGTAGTTTAATAGAAAATCAAATCAATCAAATATACTTCAGGACAACTATCTAATATCATTTTGAATGCAGTTTGGCGGAAGACGAATTACAAAAAAAAGGACGTTACATTTTTCGATTAACAATTCTCGTATATGTATATTTTTTGTATAATAATTATAATATATTGAGATAAATTGCAAATAACAACAATGCTCAAGAAAGTATGCGAGAGCATACTGGTGTGTGAACTAAAACATAACAAGTTATATAACAATAATAATAATACTAATAATAACAGCTAATTGTTATGGGCATATTAATTAAATTCCTAATATAAGTTAAACTGATGAATTTTAATGTTTGATCCATTTTTTATAGGTATATTAGTGATGATTTTCTACTTGGGCGACTATTTTGTGTGGTGAGTATAAATACTTTTAATTCGTTGTTTATTTTTTCCAGGTGTACGAGTAGTTTCGACATAATTCTTGGACCAAGGAAGTAGTAACTGTTGAACTATTGTTTTTTGGAGTTTTGGAGGTAGATAGTTTTCTTTATTCCGCGTGAAGTACTGGTGCTTACTTTGTTTTAATGTGTATTTTTGTTGGTTTTGCTTCCTTACAATTTCAAATTAAAATAGTTGTTGAATATTTAACATTTGAGTTTCTTTATACAGTTCATCTGTCGGGTAAGTTTTTTTTGTCAGTTATTCTTATGAAGCGTTTCTGTAGAATTTCTAAGGATTCACTTAGTAACTTGGAGGCTCCACCCCACGATACAATGACATATCATGTTTTATATAATAAAACGGAGTTTCTTAGAAGTGAAGTTGATTTGTTGGACCCTGCGTAAGTAGATATTTAGCTGAAGTCACAAATAATATTGGTTGTTCCTTAAGTTTAATTTGTGATTATTGTGGGGTTGGTTTTTATTCGAATAGAACGGTATGCAAACCATTTTATTGATATTGACAGAAATTAATTTGAAGTAGAACCATTTTTTAACGTTTCTAGGTCCTTTTCAGCTTCTTTTTTTAGTGTCGACGAGTTATGGCTATGGATAAGATTGCTATGTCATTAGCAAATCTGATTACCGATCCAGTGTTATTGAGGAAGAATCTGTTCTTGACAAATATAGGGCCGAGGAGTGTACCCTGTGGAATTCCAAATTCTGAGGTTTTATATTTGCTAATAGTACTCTTGATTCTAACATTGCATTCTGTTTAACAAGTGGTTCCTCATAAGTTTATGAGCTGTACCTCTAAAGCCAATATCTTCTAGTGAATTCAGAAGTTTTTTGTGACTGATCGAATCAAACGCTTTAGACATGTCAATAAATACTCATAACGCTTTTTTCCGATTGTCTAAGGTGTTATATAGACTATTTGTTGAGAAGTATTGTGTCTTGGATTGAAGTATTTTGTTTGTAACCGAATTGATGTTCTGATATTATGTTATTTTTGTTTAAGTATGAAAGGATTCTGTTTTTGATACAACTGAAATTATGGCGATTGGTAGATTATTTTTAATGTCTTCACGATTTCCATTTTCGAATATGAGTGTTATTCTTGTTTTTTTTGAATATTTACGGATAGTCACCAGTTTGTATAATATCTTTAGTAATGTGCGAGAGTGGGGATGAAATGAGTTCTTGTATTTACTCGCAGGAATTCCGTATTGATGTTGTCATCTCCTACAGCTTTTTTTCTTTTAATTCTCGTATAGTTTTATCGACTTCTGATTGTGTAGTGGGGAGCAGGTAGATCGAGTTTGATATTATTTTTTTACTCTCTCTATAATTCGGTGGTTGTATTATTTTAAATGCCATATTTTTACCTCCATTTAAAAAGTAATCAAGGAATGAATTACTTATATTCTTATTTCCGGTAATTTTAGTTTCGCCATGTATTATTTCGTTAGTTTTTTGATGTTTCTTTATGAATGTGCCGGATAATTCGTTGACTGTCGTTCTTTATAATAAATTATCATATTGATATAATAAGATAAAACACTTTTACTTTGTTTTTTATCACATATATTATAGGAACAAATCGTGACTATGATTTCGGGACTAGCGTGTCATCTTTAATGTATCCATTAGTATCGTTTGAAGATGAGACGCTAGTATCGAAACTAGTCACGATTTGTTTCTCTAGTATATGTGATAAAAAACAAAGTAAAAGTGTTTTATTTTATTATATCAATTTTTTTTTAATTTCTTCTGATGATATTGCTCTTTGGCTTGGTTTGACTAAGTGCTGTCAATTTGTTCCAAAATTTTTTGTATATTAGTTTTAATTCTTCATTTTTAGGGCAGTTTTACCATTTTTTGAATAATTTGTTCTTATGTTGTGTTGAATTTATTAGTTCTGTCTTAATCCTGGTTTACTTTTTATATTATATTCAAGGATCCTGAATGAGTAAGCAGGGGTTGGAGTTCCTGGAGCACTATGTATTTGTGTTTTTTCCTCCGTTTCCACAACCTCTTCAGTTTCACTCAAATCATCAGCACTAAATATTTGGTTTTTGACGTGTGGTTTGTTCCCTCTTATGGAACAGTTGTTATTATCTTGTCTTGCAAGGTTCTAATGTTTCCTTAGAATTTTGTTATCTTGTCGTTTAGCTGTCCAATTGTTTGCTATAGATATGGTTATCCCTTTTAGCTGTTTCGTGTTCTTCAGTAATGCTGCCTTTTTCAAATATATAATAAATTAAATTTTTATTGAACAGGATTCTGTTTTTTCCAGTGTCTAGAAATTGTTGAAATCAGTCTTTCATACGAAATCAATTGTTATATTTTGAGCCGAATGTTTGACCATTATTATTGTGATTGAATTTTCTATCCAGTTTTTCGATTTTTTGTTGAATTAACCTGTTTTCTTTCAATATTTAACTCTAATGAACTGACCCAAGTGTGAGTTCATTTTAATGGCATAGGAAATAAAGTTTCATTCTCAGAATCCCATTTTTTTATTAGAATCTTTACTACATGTTTCGGAGTCTTACGTTTGCACTTCATCATCAAGTATATTATAAGGGATTAATTTTTGTAAGTTAAGTGCTCTCTTACAACTATAGTGAAATGTAATTTACAAATTCTTTTAGGCATTAAACCATATTACATACTTCATCATATATACGAATTGGGATGCTGTCATTGAATGAGTACTGTCACTCTTCAATTCAAAAAGATTGAACTTTAGATAAATTTGTGAGAATAGTTGATCTATAGCGAGGCATCGAATAGCATTGTGTTCATCAATGATCTACTAACCTTTAAGAGGTTTATATTTACAAAAATGTAGGACTCTGGTGAGACCGAAGTGGTGTAATTAGGTGAAGAAATCTCAAGCATCAAGCAGTAGAGGATATCCAGATTGCCCTGGGCGCTGGATCCTTATAATTAATAATGATATTCACCTAAATTGGTTATTGCTCTTATATTGCTAGCATATCCTAGTCTCGCCTATAAGAAGACTATGGCATTGTAAGATAGATAGTAAGTTTATAAAAGGCTGCCACTGCACATATGCGTCATTCGCGCATTTCAAATATTGCAGGTTGCATTAGATTTGTCAGTATAGTAGCGCAGGCATGTTAGTTAGAGATATATCATGATATACATTGCATGGTGTCGCTGATGCACAGACCTTCTATACTAGAGAGGAAAGGTTAACCCGAGACTGTTCTCTCACAATAGCAATATAGGTTATATACCTATGTTCGAACTCAGATTTCTCCCAAATGTTAAGTTAGCATATGCAGCAATGCTTCATAATGAACAGGTTACTTATAACTGCCAACGAATTGCGATAATAAACTGTTACGTGCGCTACATAATAAATAAAACTGAATTATAGGACACTTAGGTCACAAATTGAACATGTTAATAAGATGAACTGATCAGATTTTTGACAATTTGAATCAATATAAAGATCCTTTAAACACATTGAGACTTGAAAAGAAGCAGGATTTTGAATAATGTTTATGTTTCTGCTGTACGCCATAGCTTCGTAGATAAGGGGAACCACAATTTTTCTGCATTCTATGGATATTTAGTGCGATGTTGTCACATTACATTAATTTTGTGACATCATACGGCAATTGTATACCGATCCGTGTCACGAGGATGGTACATGTATATGAATGGGAATAAGCACACGGTACAACTATCGTGATAAAAATTATTTTTTTGTTGTTGTCTGTTCAATGAGATTCAGTCCACTATGCTAAAGTAATTAAGGAGATCCATTTGTAACATATAAATTTTTTCGATGAAAAATGTCATTCTTTCCATCACAAAATTCTTGAGAAATGCATTCTTTGCAATTTTTACTGTTGGGCTATTTCTTTCTGAAGGTCACAGAAGAAAATTGGCAAGAACGTTTTTAGAACAATTAAAACCAAATGATTTATTGCTATTAACAGTTCTGTGAGAATACAAACCAATGTTATTATGCAACGATTGTGAAATTAATTAGATAATTAAACATCTTTTATATAACAATGTAGCTGGTTTATTTATACTTAGTCTACAAATTGAGAACGCCACTCTAATTTTTTGTCTACACTACAAATACAGTAATATTGTGAGAATATAAACAAAACCTTCACATATGCAAAAACAATTGAATTTCCGTTCTCATAATGAAATATTTCCGGTATATAACACCTAATTTACTTTTCAATAAGTACGGAAACAGTTTCTTTTCTAGGCTTGCGTAATGTACCCTCCGATGAAGAATCTTTTCTGTTCTTGATTTCTGCAAATGAAAAGCCCAATTTTTAATTCAAGTTTTAAAGCAGAAATATACATATGTATAATGCATAGTGAATACAAAAACATTACGCGTTAAAATCATTCGATAGATAATGTGTTTGAGGTATTTATGACTATGATAGTGCAGATCTTATAGCTGTTCCAAAATTCATCATTTGTATTGTATCGGCTTTCTACACACTATTTTAACACTATGAAGAAATACGTAGAGATGTGCCAGTATTCAATTATTTAAATTTGTGAATTTGACTTAATGTTAACGGTTCTCTGGTTAACGGACTCACACCAGGATAGATCTTTTATAATAATTGGTTTCCAAAGTTTCCATAGGTGAAATATTACATTTTTATAATCGAACTGATGGTTATAATCAAAACAATGTTTAGCAAGGGCGGTGGAATTTGTTTGTTTTTGCTTTTTTTTCTAGTATTAAACTTATGGCCATACATTCTTGTGTGGCAAACATTACTAAGTTCATTCAAATCCACCCGGCAAAGGATGCTTCTCATTAATTTAATTAAGATGGGTTTATGCGCAAGACGGAGTGAGCGTAGCGAACAGTAAAATGAACAGATAAAATAAACAAAAGGGTTCAATTTTCACTAATTTATATAAGATGGGGTGAGGGTAGTAATCGAACTGATGGTTATAATCAAAACAATGTTAAGCTAGGGCGGTGGAATTTTCAAAGTTTTTGTATGAGTACTATATTTGTGGCCATACATTATTTTCTGTGAATATTGTTTAGAGATTCCTTTATAAGTTCCATCGCAATCTACACAATTTTATTTATATACCGTGTGGGTTTGTTAATTGCTTTTTTTATACTTTGACTACACGAGGGGTAAACTTATAATGTTCGAAAAACATCGTGTGAGCTAGCAGTGGAATGTAGGGAGAGGAGATAGGCATTTGTATTTTCTTCATTTGAAGGTTTGGAGGTTATAAGCGACTGCACACCTTCTCATATTATATATTTAGGCGCTTTCCCTCCCATTTTCATGCCTCATATAGATTTTTTTTGTGAGATAAGTTTTAATTCATATTCTACTCATCAAGTTCTTTCATTTGGTATCCATGAAGCTATAATTGCAACATAATTCACCGTTTTTTCTATTTATATCCGCAATATCGGATTTTTTCCACTGAAAATTGTAAAATTCATATTCTACTTCGCAAGACCTTTCATTTGATACCCATAACGCTATATTTCAGAGAACATACATTTCAAACCCTTATCGCGGAGGATCGGTGAGGCTGATCGCTTTATAAATAGTATGTATATTCTTGTTCAGGACGTTATTATATAAACCACTTCCGCCAGATGCATATAAATGCCAGTAATTTCGAAATTAGCCATTCAATATATGTGTAAAGCAACATTTTTGAATGCAGGGTCACAAGGCGGTTCTTTCATAGCCATCAGGCAACAGTTCCATCTCAATACTGCTAAATGTAAATGGAAAACATTGGATATACCTAACTTCTGATGGTGACAACCCATTTTGTAAGTGGGGATTACAGATACCGAAGTTGATACTATCTCTCCCCAAAACGAGATACTTATTGTATTTCCACGTGGGAAAAGTAGACCGCCCTTTAGACCTTAGGAGGGAGAATGAAGGTTTGGAGGTTATACGCATAGGGGAGGATCTCACTAGGTAAAGAGTCCCACAACTTTGCTGTTCGATACAAAAATGAAGTCTGGTAGAAAGAAGTTTGGCAGGTCTCGAACTTGACAGTGGAGGGGTGACTAGTTGGAGCCCGTTTAGTCCGCCTATCTGGAATCTCTAGTGGTGGAACAACAGACGAGATTTCTGATGAACACCGACCAATGGAAATATCTATGGGAAAGAGAGAGATCTCCCACTTCCATACGATGTTCATATCATTTGCAGTACAATAAAATTGTTAGTGGTTAGTAACTTAGGTATGCATGCATCAACTATGTATTGCATGCAATAGATAATAGTAAGGAGTCTAGTGAGTGGCTGTAGTTGAAAAAAGTCACAAGACAGTGCATACCATTTGCAAATTCTCAGTACTATCTGAGAATGGCAGAATCTGTATGGGACTAGGAGAAATTATTTTATACTTTTCACTCTGTTTTAAAAACGTGTTAAATATATTAAAATAAATTATTCAAAATAATTATATGCTGTATATGTTACTTGCAACACTTTATCAAGGTTAGCCTTAAGCTATTCCAAGATATTTATAAATCAATTTCTATTGAAAAATCTGATTTTAAGATACGTCAAGATGAATAATTATTTCGATGACCTTGTAGTTCTTCTCTCTATTTCCTCATAAAACGTGTATTGCATGAATGAAAAGAAAACCATTGTTAGATCTTTATCACGTTTCTTAAATGGCGAACAGCACCCATTCTTCTAGGGTCATTCATCAAGTAATAGTTTTAATTATTCGTCGTCACAATAACATTGATTAAAAGCTCTCTGTGACATTACTAAAGTGGAAGGCGATAAGTACTTAAAGCGAGTAGAATAACGAGAGAAATTGCTGTGGAAACTCAGTCATTAGTCCATCCTACTTTCTAATGTGGGGGAGTTCGATCTGAAACGACCATGTGAACCTGCTGTCTTGTTATACTTCGCGATAGAACAACACGTCTGCACCATATTCAACGAAGAAAGCGATCTGTTTGCGTGATTAGTTCAGTCTCAGATGGTCATTTTCATCTTGGTTCAATTCAGGTTGCGTTTAACTACGCGATCTTTGATCTTTGGTAAATAATGGCAAGACTGCACGCTAAATGTTCTACAGAACACACCTTTAGTTCTTTGTATACGAGATCGTTCGAAATGACGAAACCTATAATTACTGTCAATATTACCAATAGCATGATAAAAATGCTGATAAACTGCATGTTCGCTTGATGCATACGAATAATTCAATAGGTAGAACTTATGCTATGTTGTGAACATTCTGTATTTTTACTAATGGTAGTACATAATAGTCCAGTCTAAGTGAAAAAAGACTTTTTTCACTGCCAGAATAATAAACAAAATAAACATAAAATATTACTTTTTGAAGGATTTATTTTTAACAGAGTCAATTATTAATTGATTATTCATCATAAAAGAATTTCATTTATTGGAATAATAATTGATAGTAAAGTTTGAACAATTACTTCCAACATAAATTCCCGAAGATGTCCCATGTTGCTGCTGATCAGAAACGTTAGATATTTCTTGAAGAGTTGATTCCACAATTTTTTCAGATATTTAATTTGTTTCAACATCCATCTTGAAAATAACTTGAAATTGAAGCAACTACGAGTAAAGACAGTCAAACAGTCAAACACGCGGCTTGCCAACAAACCGTTTCTATAGTAACGACACAGAAAGACCACTGGATGCTGTGAAATTATATTGGAAGTATTTATTTTTAATATATTTCAGACGATGTAAATTCACATTCACAGTTGTATAAAAAATGTTGTTTGTATTTCGTGTATAAAATTCATGTTTTCATGGCACATTCGAGAGAAATTAACGCTCTCATGTGCCATTACATTAAACACTCATTTTACGCACTTAATACAAAAATAACTATTTTACATAATGTTCTGTGAATCATTCGTAAGGGTGGAGCTGAGTGGAAACGGCCTCCCATTCACCCCTAAACGCTAAATTAACCCTATTTTCACCCTCTTTTTTAAGATCACTTTGAATTTATAAAAAAATGTTTTTTTTTTGGGTCGCTGAACATGAATCCGAGATCAGTTTCATTCAAAATTGCTCATTGTTCACGCGATTATCGTTTTATACATAAAAGATTGGCAGTCGCTTTATTCGATCCGAAGTAGACCAAAACTAGGAAAATATGCGGAAAACTGTGAAACATCTGAAAAGAAAATCTTTCCACGTCATTGAAATTATCGTCTGATAAGTCGCTGTAGGGGTTTTTGTGGTTGACAATTACGAATTTGAAATCAAAACCGTTCGAAAATAACATTAAGATTATGTAGAAAATGAAGGAACGTTGAAAAAATACAAGCATCTTTGTTTTAATTTATACAAATTTGTAACTGTTGTTAAATGATTGAGTAGTTTGGTTCATAGATATTAAACGTCTCTTTGAGCCAGCAAAATTATAACAACAAAGTTGAAACACTTCAGCAAAAAGCGTTGGACAATGGTTACAACAAATCTTTCATCTATAACTGGATTTCTGAACAAAAAAGGAAGTTGGAACCATAGACCTATTATCCTAAGGAGACGAAACATCTCATTCATAAAACTCCATTTGACTTGTCGCAATGATAAGATGAAGTATGAAAACCAACGGACCTCTTTGTCGTCGAGTCATAATTACTCCTTATTGGCAACGCTGTAACTATGATTGAAAACTTGGTACCACTTGTAAGGCAACACCGCTTCGAAATAGCTACGAGAAATACAGAAGCTGTCAAATTGCGTAGTTCAGAACAAAGTCCCCATTCATAAAAGGTGCGCGGCGTTGTCGCCTTCTGAACAAATGATGCAATGGAATGGAATAGTTCTATATTTCAAAATTCAAATATTCTATAATTCGATTATATATTCCAGGTTACCATAAATTATGGAATATTTTTCAGAGAAACGGCAACAGTATTGCTTCTAATATAACCAATAAATAATGCTATGGACGTTTTTATAATATTACAAATGTCAATCCGGCACACAGAATAACTAATCCGGCAATAGCGCAATCCATACCGTCATACTTGTAATATACAGCGGTCTGAGTGGCCTGAAATTTTACCAATGTCTGATCGTGTTTAAATGTAAACAATTCTGTCTCCTTAGGATAATGAGTCTATGGTTGGAACGCAACTATTCAACCAAATTAGAGCCACTACCTTCAAATTATTAAATACAATTCAAAAATTTCACTTATAATCATTCAATAATTAATAAATTCCATAAATTTTTTTCTAAATTTTCATTACTACCCGCTTATAGATGTAAGAACAACTTAAAAAACCATTCAGGTAACACCTATGATAAAATTTCCAACTTCGACAAATCCGGCTTTTACAAAATCGATTATGAGTCGTGTTCAAAATGCTATGTGCGCCTGGAAGGAATACATATATAAAGAACATTTTGCTCATATACAAAAAATAATAGTGAAAAATCCGGGTTAGCCAAACATATTTCAAAAATAGTTCACACCATTCCTCAAGAATGTTTATTACTCTTGAAACAGTTAGGACAAATATCTAGGTAATTTAGAAGGAAGGAAATGTATAGGTAAAAAAATAGTTTAATGCATTTAGATTTATCTCCTATTAATTACCAATAGTATCTGAACACGTTCTGATTTCTAAGTTAGTTTACTTTGATGATGGCTTCTTGGTAACTGGATGGTCCTCAGTACTTTAACAGTATTTTAATGGACAAGGGTGATTATTTATAGTGTTACAGTGTATCCACAGTATGAGCTCTTTTATTGTTTATTCCTGAATGGATAATTTAGATGCACAATAAACCTATGGCCGTAGTACAATTGAAACTATCGATCCGATCCGAATGATCAATTCAGGGGTGAATTTCACCCAATTTATGATTGAATGGAGTTGGTAAATGCTCAAAACTGGGCATCACTATCCGCATTCTCACATTCTGTGCTATCCTTTTATGGTTAATTTCGAAATATATTATGTGTCTTATACAATACGTCTGAAAAAAATTGTTCATCATAGGAGGATTGTGACAATTTTCAGGAGAATCCTTCTCTTCAGCCTATCTTGATTTCTTGAAACTATTTATAAACGGTATGACAACATGTGCTATTTTCATTTAATGTTTTCAAAATCAACAATATCTAATAATATATTCGTCCTATTTTTGCGGTATGCTCTACATATACATAGAATGAATCATGATCTATGATTTCCCCGAAATGTTATGTTACTGAATCGGACTGAAATAAGAATAACTTATCAAACGAACGTGCTTCTAAATCTTAAAACTGACATCACTTGGCTAACAGGTCATGTTTCTTTCAAACCTTGTTTCTGTATCCAATCGGTTTCAGATCAAGATGAAACTTAGTTCCACAACATAAAACTAGCTAGCTGGAATGTGAAGGTTTGACATATGCTTAAATTAAAATGTTTTATTGCGCATTACAAATCAGAATGGCAAATTATGAGCGTGAAATGCTTTCATTGAAATAGTTCCAGCGTTAGATATGTTAATATTGACGTGTTATTACTTGTCATGATTCAGATATAAAATAAACAAAAAAGAATACTCCATTATTCACTTTCTAGGTAGCGAATAAGTTAGTGACCGTGTGTGTAATGTGTAACCATTGTCACGTCACTCAGTTTGTAAAACATATGAGATATATTCGAATGTGAAATTTTCTCCATCTTTCGAGGAAATGTGGCTTGTAACTTCTATATTTAAGAAAGGGGACAAGTTCGATGCCGAAAATTATAGATCAATAAGTTTGACTCCGGTTTGCGCAAAACTTATGGATACACTTATTTTTGATCAGCTTCATCCTTTCTTATTGGACTCTGCAGCATGAATTCTTACCAAGCAGGTCGACGACACTAACTTGATACTGTCTCAACATTTCGACGTATAACTTGGACAGGAATCTGCTCCAAAGCCTTGTTCCTAATGTCAAGAAGCTATCAGCCGAACTTGACTTTATTGGAATCGGCAGGAAAATGCTTCGATGGACAGATTCTTTTCTATCCAACAGATCATTCTTAGTTCGAGTCGGTAGTTCATTGCCCCAGTTGAATAATGTTATCTCGGGTACCTAACAGGGATCCGAGCGGGGTCCCATCCCTTTTCACTCTCCTCACTATACATATATAGTGTAAGGGAAGTATTCTAATCGAGGCAAAAAAAATTACGAGAAGCTGCTGGGATGTACAGTTTTTGTGAAGCGGTTTTTGCAATGAACCGCACATGATCGTCTCATGAGAGGGTGCTGTTGGTGTTGATCCTGAGCATGGATATGGAGGACTTCATAGGAATAGTTGTACATGACATTATCATATTAGGGATTGTGGGATCCGTCTTCCTGGAGAAGACGCAAGCTTAAGTTTTGGTTGCATTAAACTCTACTAGTTTATTAGATCCCCATTTCAAAATTTTCGCCAAATCTCCATCAATTGCGTCAACCTGTCCCTGTTTCGCTACTCTGGCTTCATTGGATGATAGGGGATGGTAGAGCTCTGAACGGAACAGGTGGTCACTTTCAGCAGATCGTTTATATGGAGCATAAACAAAGTTGGTGCCAAGACAGATCCCTGTGGGACACAAGCGTTGATAGTCATTGTATCGGAGGATAATCTCTGCTGATCAAAGCCATATTGCCGGTCATTCAAGATTTTGGAGCTCTCTAGGTATTGGGTAGGAAGAGTATACTTTCCTTTTTTTGGAATTTGTGGGACTTTAGCTGTATTCCAGCTGGAAGGAAACACACCAAGTTTGTATGAATGGGCAAAAAATCAGAAGACAGGTGGTAATTCAGGCGCACCTTCCATGAGAACGACAGGTGGAATTTCGTCTGGCCCCATAGAGTTTTTGGTATGGATATCAAGCAGAATTCGCTTAATTGTGCGCTGATGAAAGATAATTATAGGCATACTGATAAAGTGAATAAGTCTGGGTTATTGTTGATATGTGTAAATTGTTTTGGATATAAATGTATATCACACGTATATATTTAAACTGCAGAAGTGTCCGAAATTTTCATTTTATGATTCAAGTGACATCATCGATGTGAGGTCACGATCTATTTTATGTCTTTATTCTGTGCAAGAAGTCTGGACTTCTTGATATTTTTGATAGAATTGTGAAATACATTATGTTGAGCATTTGGATAAAATTTCAATGTAACATGGAGTATAATTTGAAATCTTTCATTAGCTGTTTCTAAATCACTTCAAATCATTTAACTAATTTGTTATTTAACGAAGACTGGGATGGGAAGGTTGAAGAAAATGATAAGTTTCAAGATGTTATTTAAGTAGTAGTAGTTTATTTATGATCGTTGAATAACCTATCAAGTAAGGTCCCTTGCTCTGGGCTCAAAATGAAGATTTTCTTGATTTCCAATGTTGTGCCCAGATTGTAAACCGCATCAGGGTGGTTCCTTGTTTTTCTTTCATTTCACGGTTCATTTAATATGTGTTACTAAAACCTTGTAAGTTTTACATTATTTTCTGGTGGTGGTTGAAGCTATAAAGTCGAACCTAAGTTTTAATTCAGGTTATTAGTTTATAAGTTCAAGTCCTGATTTAGATTTCATTAAAGTATAATTCACTGTAGATTTGAGTATATGATTGTTGATTCAGACGTAACTTAGGTGATGAATTCTTCAAGTATATCTAATTGATTATTATCTATCATTATTGTAACTCTTATCTTTTAATTTTATTTTATTAAATATATATTATGTTATTATGGATTGGTAGTTTTTGATTAACGTAATATACCGGCCTTATACCGACAACCTTTGCGTTTAAGGAAAGTGGAAAGTGATAGTGTCTGAATCAAAGTGATAGTGTCTGAATCAAGTGATAGTGTCTGAATCAATTAACTAAATATAACTAAATACACAACAGAGAAGGGGGAAAAAAACATACATACACATACAAATATGAACAAGTTTTTCCAAAGTATTTAATTCGATTTACATATTGACCAATCAAACTCAAATTAGACAATTTAGAACAGCTGCAAGAATAATTTTATTTTTATTTGGATACTTACATATTCGCCCAATTCAAATAAGCTTTTCAACATGTTTCACTTTTTCTTCGTCACCAAGAACTAAACCAATTGAGCTACAAATTTTCGGCTGACAAGTAGACTAAGAGGTTTAATTGTACGCCAACAATGTCTTGGTATACTAACCTTGATCTGAATAACAAAAAAACTATTGAATAGATTCGGTGTCTAGGTTCCAGCTTTTAGCCATTAAAAGAGCTACACGATTCTTCTTCAGCCGGTACGTGCATATTGTAATCTTGGCACAACAATGATTACGTGCTTGAGATGAACTCAAATCAAACATCGGTAATTATCTTAATCTATTATTATTATTACATTGTATACATAAAAAGTATATACCGCGGGAGTGGCACGAAATAGGGCATCTGTATATGGACTTCTATAAAATATCTACCATATTTAAAGTAAATTCTCGATTAAGGTAATAGCTCTTGACCTTAGGACTTTCACGCGAGACAACATCATTTTATCGGAGCGTGCTTCATGTTACTTTTTTCCCAGATATTTATGTCTAATTGATCGATTTCAAAACAGATAATGCACTCGATATACTGCCTATTAAAAATAGAAATTCTTGCTGCACGTTTTGCAATTCCGCGTCAGTTTACTACTATATCAGGCCATTTACGGAAATCTTTTATATAACGTGAATAATAACCACGACTATAGGTGATATCGTTTGATTCGTTATTGTTCAGATTGATTAATTTTATTGATAATTTGATTACATCATATTACTGTTATTGTTAAAGTTACACATATCCGTCTACACAGCAAATAGTCAACATATAGCTACGATGAGTGCGAAGTTGTCATTCTGAATCGCTTTATTATCAGAATATATCATCATTTCCAGCTATCAGTAACACTATTATTAACAAGTTTCATGGTAGGTCAGATATGTTAATGTTAAATAGTTTGGACCCAACACCCTCGCACTGATGTACCCCGCACTTAACCGGAAGTTCTTATCAGAGAAACACGTTAGTGCGATTACACTTTAATGCCCTTCGATACATTTTTCATGTTGGTGCCTTGAAAGAAACCACTTTTGACAGATTTTTAGTGCAAGTTCTCATTGATTTTGACAATTTCTTTTCCATCCTTTGAATTGAATTTCAAGAATAAGTAATAATTTTCTACAATCATAATCACAATTATTTAATTTATTTTTCTATAATTCTAGAAAGATTAAAGTGGTGAATCACAATCCATTTTTTGGAGTTTTGGGATTTATGATTGAACTTCAACCTCAGTGTTTTTTATAGTGGATATAATAAAATAATGTTTCGGCATATTATTGAAATCCACTATAAATAAGAAAACATCATCCTTATCGCCTAAAACTACTGATAAGGTATTGGGAATCTTTTAGCTACCAAGTAGCCATCATCAGAGTAAAGAGTGTGTTTACTCTGATGATGGCACTGATGCTGCTTAATAAATCTAGTGTTGTTATTTTCTCAAAAAGGATTATCCTAAAGAAAACTGTACTGATTGCTAGGTTGATTAAAAAAATAAAATATTATTTATAATATAACAAAAAATAATAAATTCTTGTGTTTTAACGTAAGCGTTGCTTCCGAAAAATCTATTGCGGAGTGTTTGCTTCTATTTCAAACCGAGGATTTTATTAAAGATTACATGAGTATTGACATTAATATGAGTAAACTGTTGAAAAATCTAGTGTGAAGTGCAATTTGTTTCGAAACAAGTATTCAAAAATAACGTTCTGATTGACACATAAGAAAAAAGAGATAATTCTTTTATAACAGAAAACAGCGAGCGCCATCTACAATTTGGTACTTTCATATTCGTACCCAAAAAACCTCCTAGGTGTGATTTTCTCCAAAAAAGCACCAATAGTTTTCGAGTTATTCAATTTGTTTATTAAATTGTTTATTTATTGTTTATTAGGGGTAAGGGGGCATTCACCCCATATCTCACTGGGTGAATTAGTTATGTAGGGCTAACTTAAAATGTGTACCTCAATTTTTCTTTATTCGACCGTTTTTTGTTCATTTTTGACTCGACTACTTAAGTAGAACCTGGTGTGGGGCTTGATTAAAAACAAGCTGAAAATTAGAGTACACAATTTGGATTGAAGCATGATATTTCATTTGGAAGTTAATGTGAATTCAGAATGTAGTTTCAATTTCACTTCAGTATTCCACTGCAATCTAATAGCAAGTTTTCCTTCTATACTAAATCATTCGAAATTATGATGATTTTTTCATCGAATTCATAATTTACCCTTAGGATAGTTATTAGTTTGCAATTCTCGTTTTATCGAGCAATAATTGCTTTCGACGCTGCTTCGGGTGACGGAATTACTAAAAATTCCAACCTGCGTTAAGTTAACCGTTTCAGAAACTTTGATGCGAGCAAGAAGAAATTCAAGTTGTCTTGTAAGTACCTACATCAATATTTCAATTAATTAGTTGCATAATTAGCTAATTTGCATGTAAGTGCAATCCTTAGCAAACTTGACTTGCTTCAACCGGTTATACTTACCAGTTTGATGTTCAACGAGATGATACTCTTAAATCGTAGGAATGTACTACACTTCGAAGGAATTGTAAGGGGAAGGAATACTTGGATTCAGATAATTTGATGTTTAGAGCATGTGCAGATAATTTAATTATTAAATAGAGCTATTATTGTAACAACGCCAACTTAATTCTTACTCTACATTCAGACTATTATAAGAGCGGCATTTGCAAAAGGAAATTGGTTTCCATATTAAGGAGGTTACGTCATTGGAGCATGTGAAAGATAAATGTGATAAAAATGAGAAATTAAATAACGAGAAGGTTGGTCACTATGCTGTGTGAAGGGTTAAGACGGATTGAGTAAGAGGAGTCGCATAAGCTGATCCAGAGGGCGAGACGCCTTAACATGAAACGTAATTTTGAGTCTGTTAATCACTGAACTAACGTACAGTCGTTAAGTCAAACTTATACAAATTTAATTAACCAAAGACTTGCAAATTTTTACGTATTTCTATATAATTCATAGACATGAGGTTACTAATTATCGCCCAATTGCCATCATCAATAACTTCTGCAGATATTCTTAGAGCAGCATGGGTTCATGCCAAGTAGATCAACTGTTACTAACTTAAGTTGATACAGTCAATAGTTAGCTGATGTAATTGATGAGGGTGACCAGGTTGATTGTATCTACCTCGATTTTGCTGAAGTATTTGATAAAATGGATCACAGTATTTTATTGAATAAAATGTCTAACTTTGGATTTACAAATCATTTGGTTGAATTTTGGAATTCAATATGCAGAGTACAAAGGTTTCAAATCGTATTCATTTCATGCCACCTCAGGTGTAACTCAAGAGTCAGTACTTGGACCACTCCTATTCAATTTATTCATCAATGACATTGCTTCTTTATTTATCTGTTATTTTCTTCTTCACGCAGACGATTTAAAACTTTACTGGGTAAAGCATTCTTTATATTGTACCTCATTGCAGCATGACTCGGATGCACTCAGTACTTGGTGGGTAATCAATCATCTGGAGCTTAATATCAGTAAGTGCACTGTAATGACTTTCACCAAGAAAATTACCCCTATCATTTAAAATTACAAACTTGTTGACACAGCCCTGCTCATCCCTATAGTTTCAGAGACTTGAAACTTGGAAGTTTTGTTTGACGTGAAATTGTCATTTGCTTCTCACATCGAATCAATTGTTTCTAGCGCCTACAGAATGCTGCTTTATCATCCGGAATTGCCACCCATTTAACAGTAGTGATTCAATAATAATAATATGCAATTCGTTTGTTCGTTTTAAGCTCGAATATGCTTCAATCGTGTGGAACCTCCATTATAAAATTTATATAAACAAAATAGAGCGCGTGAATCGGCGTTTCTTAAGATATTTAGATAGATTCTCTGGGGAATTCATAGTAATTCAAAGTGGGTTTATCTGCCAACAAAGACATGGCGACAGTTTTTTTGGGATGCACAAGGTATTGTCTATATCGATCACCTTGAAAAGGGCAAAACGATCACCGGCTTATATAATGCAGAGCTATTGGATCGATTCGACGCCGATTTTTCTTGTTTAATTTTTCAGGGATTTTTCACCTTGCCCTGGTAGATGCTGGCTTCTATGAAAGTATATTATTACTTCATAAAAATGTAGAGTCGTTAAGGAAAGTACATTATTTCTCATAAAGATTACTTTGCAACTATTTTCTTAAGGCGTGTTAAAAACATATTCTACCACAAGCGATTCCATATAGGCAGACCTACTGGACGATCTTAGGCTGGTCATCCCTCTATTGTCAAAGCTCGAGACCAATCGAACTTCTTCCTACCGGACTTAACTTACCTAGTGAGATATTTCCTGATGCCTGTAACCACCAATGCTTATTTCCTCTCCCAACATTCGCATAGATAAATATAAAAAAATTAAACTTAGTTCCAATATTCGACATTATTTCCGATAATAATAGTTTCCTCTATTAACAGTAGGTACCTATTTGTTGAAACAAGTTACAATGCTTACATCACGTGCTATTATACGGAGGAGTTGCAATAATATAATAAATGACTACCAAGGAACATAGTAATTGATTTATAGATGATTGTATTATGATTATAATTGAAACATAAATTATCAGCACGGCGATATACGAAACATAACGTTAAAAGAGTATCGACTCACTTCTCAAACCCAATTTTAACCCATAAATCAAATAGTAGGCCGATGATTAATTAACAAAATCCAGTTCTGTTCACAGCATACCTGGATCTACGTTAATTAACTGCATAATTAGCTGATCTGCATCGTAGAACGATTTTTCACTGCGACTTCAATAAACTAGATTTGCTGGAACCGGTTAATTGGTTAAATTTTCAAAGAGAAGATTGAGAACGTTAATTTATAATTATTTTCGATGCTTTAATGCGACTGGATATTATTATAACGACTTCCGCGTGTAATCTGAGCGTAGTGCGCTTAATTATAGTTTCAAAAGAATTATTGGAGTTCAGACTATGAACACGGTTCGGAAGAAATTTATAACTATCCTGGCTATAACCTTAAGTGAACAAATATTTTGTGAATTAATGGATTGATCTTTCCTCGAATTAGTGTTCGTGTGTATCGATATCATAAAAAAGTAAATCAATTTGTCTATCTGTTCTCTTTTGCTTTCATAAATCAATTAATGCAAATTATCCACCTTGAACCTTGAAAACTACATCTCTCGAAGAGACGTTTATGGTAATTTGATACTAGAACATGCCTATAGAGGACAATAATAACACATTTTAATGAGGAAGTAGGCCATCGAAATATGCAACAATTTGGAGACTAGCGTATCCATTATTCAATGTTCCTCTCTTTCAACGGTGAGGTCGTTTTAGTCCAGATCGATCACTAACGTCACAAACTTATAGTTCCAGGCAGCTGTTTCGCTCTTCTCAAAGAGCTCATCAGTGTTGGTTCAACAGAGACCGTTCTACTGGCAGCAATATGTCAACGTAGATCAACAGTACTAACCACGTAACACCTTTATGGCAGAAATCTATTGGAAAATATGGGGAAACTCCAATTTCCAGCTGTAGCATTGGATTTCCTCAAAGCCTTTGTCCGAGTTTGGCTCCAACGCCTTCTTGGCAAACTTCCGTCATATGGTTTGCCACGTGAACTTTGTCTCTCACTATCGAGTTTTGTCTCAGATAGATCACACCAAGTGGTGGTTTACGGAGTATCTACCGACACAATGGCTATTAACGTTGGTGTTCTACAGGGATCTGTTTTGGCCCCAACTTTGTTTCTGCTCCATATCAACGATCTTTTGGAAATGACGACCTGTCCCGTCTACAGCTTTGCAGATGATGGTTCATTCCATACCACTTTGTCATCTAGAGCCCCTATATTATCTAATGAAGCCAGATGAGCGAGACAGAGACAGGTTGACGCAATTAATGGAGATCTGGATACGATTTTGAAATGAGGATTTAGTAGAGTTTAATACAACCAAAATTCAAGCTTGCTTCTTCTCTAGGATGGCAGATCCCACAATCCCTAATAAGATGATGTCGGGTACAACTATTCCTATGAAGTCTTCCATATCCATGCTCGGGATCACCAGCAATAGCACCCTCTCATGGGATAATGATGTGAGGGTCATTGCGAAAACCGCTTCACAATAACTTCGTTTTTTATTCCGTGCCAAGAGCTACTTTATATCCCAGCGGACCCTCATAATATACCGGGATATCAACAATTATCTTGGTCGAGGGTGGTTGTGGAATCCAAAACGTGTGTCTTACTTTACGTTTGAAATAATTATGTCATAATTAATTTGAAGTTCTAAAAGTGCGAAATTTTGCAATTTTGTATGAATATTGTAACACTCAGAAGTCTTTAGCGCTTTGGACTCCTGAATTTTCACGTTGCCTATCGAAATTAGAAGGTTCGAATTATCTAAAAACATGATTGCATCAACGCCAGACGTCCTATGTAATTAGTTACGAACGAAATCATTTTGACATATGCCTCGAGGAGCTCGCTGCCGTAAGTTAGGGTTTATAAATTTTACCTCGGTCTTGTTAATTTGGGACCGTTTCTTGCCCCGTGCGACCAGCGCCAGTTGTAATAAAGTGTTTTTGGGCTATGGGCCGTTAGCTTCTACCCGCCAAAAGAGATGTCTTAATGACCTGTCTAGAACATCGTAGAATGGTGGGCGATATCTCCTTTCCTATAGAAATTCAAGAACTAGACGAGCTCAAGTTAGTTACCCCTTCATTGTCAAGCTCGAGACATGAAGAACTTATTCCTACCAAACATCATTTTTCTATTCAACAGCGAAGTTGTGGAACTCTTTGCCCAGTGAGGTCTTTCCTTATGCCTTTAACCTCCAAACCTTCAAGGAAAATTTAAATGCCCATCTCCTCTCCCAACATTCCATCGTTGGTTCATTATAGGTTTTCCTCTAGAGCAGTCAAAGTATTGAAAAAAATCGTGTATTACCATACCACTTTGTGCTTTATCTTCATCATATGCCAATGGCGTAATGAGTGTAATTATCATCATACCATTAGCCCTCGTATATACAAGATTTCACGTTACGACCGTACTCGAAACAATTACGAATGTAACTTCTATACAATTTCAGACTGCCTTATATATTGACTATTGTAACTATTGATTAAATAATTTTCCTGGCAACGGATGTGGTTGCATATTGATAAATACTTGTTTAGAAAAGGTTCGAATTTTTTTCAGAGAGATAACATGTCTTGTGGTTAATTTTGTATAAAGCAATGTTGCTGAGTAAATTGAAAGTTGCCATGTCGTAACAGTTTTCCGGCAAAATTGCAATTTGTTCTTTTCAACATTGTTAATATATGAAAAATTAATTTTTTCTTTGGAATCCTGTCAGTTTGCAAATTTAATAGGAGCCGCAATATTTTTTTAGCCATTTTCGCAAGTTTACAACATGTTAAAACAACAGCAATTTTTCAGTTTTTGCCATATAAATAATTTAGTTGACCTCGAAGGAGGCTGGAAAATTTTATGGTTTGCTACTGAAAGTATACAAACGACATATAAAAACTTGGGAGTTTTCAGAATTAATGTGATACTCCATGTTCTGTATGTCTCTACTGACTGGTCTTTTACTAAATAAATATCGTGAATGAGTGGCCTACATCTCTAAGTCTTAGCAGAATGTTTTGTCAAATGATGTACCGGACATTGCGATTCTGTGATACTCATAGACTATAAATTCTTTTGTCAGTTTTACATCTGGAATTTAGTGCTGCACCCCTTTCGCACAAGCAAGCTGCTGGTTCTTGTTAAATTGACTAGATAATAAGAAGTTATGGAAATGAAGGTGAAGCGGCAACGCATCTGGAAATATTAAATGCAATTACGCGAATTGAATACTAGATTATATTAAGATACGAACCTTATATACTGTTTATTTCTCAAGGCGAAATTTCACCTCCGTATATTAACTGATTATAGGTATGTGTGAACAATGCCTTATTTGAATATACAGTATCATAAATTCATCGCAAAGCTATTAATTCTTATAAAATCTATTACGATCATTAGAAGCCCGATCGGCATGACAAATAACTTTCACAAGTAGGTATCTGAAGATAAATACCAGAAACATTGTTGTAAAAACGTTATTAATTGTAATTTAATCCCACGTTCACGAAGTGGATTCTTAATTTATGGAAAGGAACTGCGGTCGCGACATAACCTCTAATTACGTAGAATACCTATAGGAAGAAACCTTTCATATGTGTTTGGATTATACTACACTGTTATTCATCTGGCAATTCTCTCAGTCATGAGAGATCATGGAGTGTATGAATTTTGCAGGAAGTTTTATTTCAATATAGCAAACAGTTGGACAATCATTGAAGCAAATTAAAATTCACACACCGCAATGATGTATTGTAGTACGATTATAATTCTTACAAGAGAATAACACCCGCGAATAATGAAATCGAACGGTTTTTAATTTACGAGGCAAGGTCAAAAGTTCCTGAAAAATAAAACAAATGGCACAATAATCTTTAACTAGAACTCGCACAGAAAGAAGTCTAGTGGTGTGAGATTACAACATGATCTCGGTGGCCAATGGACATCATCCTTACGTGACATTTTTTGGTTAAGAAGTTCATTATTTCATGTGCTGTAAGCACCTGGCCCTATCCTGTTGGAAAAACAGGTTCTCTGGATCCTTACCATCCAACCGAGACAAAAAAATTCCGTATCTTCACTCGGTACCTTCCTCCGTTCGTCATCTCTGGATCGAGGCGACACACTTTGATCTCTCGTGAATTGACAGTTCCGTTACTGACGAAACTATTTGGAGCCTAACTGTAGATCGACTCTTCTGCAATGTGGGTGATGCCCACGACAAAGTCATATTCACGAGAGGCAAGTTTTGCGACTTAATTCGAAGAGGTCTTGACTACAATAAGGAATGGTGCCAATCGATGGTACGTAACGGTAACCCCACCAAGATCACCCTAGTTACCTTTACCAGTGAAAGAAACCTCAACCTCAAACCGTCCAATTAGGAGGGCCATTGAATGGGAGCCAAAGGTCAAATATCTGGGACTGTCATTACTCCTCTGGACCAAACATGAATAATGATATGTGAGTTCTTTGCGAAAACTGGGGATGTAACCCAAAAAAACCTGAAATGGTCCAACGTCCAATTAGTGAAACGCCGACTCAAGAAATGTTCGTTTTGATTTATGTTCATGAGCTAGAACTTATATGGATGTACGCCCAAGTTTGGCTTGTTAAGCTGTTAAGCTTCACTGAATACTTACGTTAAAAATTGCTAGGATCATCTTTCGACATAACAACGGAATCTTCGATCAAATTACTCGGGATGTAAAACCGTTTAAAAACATTCAACATAATACTAGGCATATGCCGAAAGTGTTAAAACGGAGTGGTGAGTGAGCCGAAAGAAGGAAAAACTCCGTTTACTATGCTCACTCCATCTTAATTAAAATAGTGAAAATCGAACTCTGTTGTTTATTTAATTTTTTTCATTTTACTGTTCGCTGCGCTCACTCTGTCTTACGCATGAACCCATCTTAATTAAATAGAGAAAAGCGTTCTTTGTCGGGTAGATTTAACGGAACTAATATTTTCCAAAAAGAATGTATGGCTATAAGTATAGTACTAGAAACCAAAACTTAGAAAATTCCACCGCCCTTACTAACCATTGTTATGATTATAACCATCAATTACAATTACAAACATGTTAATATTTTAACTAAAGAAACCAATTCTGGAGACGATTCACATAAAATGTGACTCCAAGCCATAGAGCTGACGTTCAATCATTAAGTCAGATTTATACTAATTTGATTAATTAAAACCCTTGCAAATTCCTACATGCATCTTTATAATGTTAAAAGTATATTTTAGGTAGAATGCTCAAATAGAAATATTTATAATAAGGTCTGATAACCTTTTTCTATTACCTCATAAATCTTTAACGTCTGGTTCAAAAGTGGTTACTTGAGCGTTATATTTTTTGGTTTCAGTCGTATTCAAACATTGCTTGAAATGACTCCGTACTTTATAAGAAAATTGCTAAACAGTGTATTCTTGATACATATTCATATACTTAAAACATTAATGTGTTACAATTTTGATTACTCGCGTTTCTGTTCGTTTCGACGACGCGGGCATTTTTTATTGAAATTGATGCGATAAGGACTCTTTATGTGTTGTTTTAAAAAATTCCGCTGTAGACATTGATACGTTTTCTGATGAAGGTCGTGAAACCGAAACGTACGTGAAAATTAAAATAATAAGCATATGTGTTAGTGTGACCTATTTCTCGAGAATTTATATACAATAAGTTATATTTGCAATTAATAATAATAATGAGTACAACAGTGTTCCTTGGAATTTAATTTATTGCACTGTAAATTTAAAGTCATATATCATAATCTTTATTGTTAATATAGTAGCCAAGGCTTATGTTTTACTTTATGGGCACGTCTACAATAATTTGTTGCTAAAATACGTAAGTGTTTCTTAGTTCAAGACCGCTATATCTGCAATGATTTAAAAATTTCCAGGAATGAATTGTCATTATGAACGTGATATGATTACTTATCACTATATTATATGCCACTTGTTGTATCAGGAGAGCATTTAATTTCTACGTTCATGGACTCATTATTATAATTATTATAATAATAAATGAGCGATGAAGGTTTTGTAATCCAAACGGATCCATCGGTTAGAGGGTTATACCTTTTTTGAGTAGCGGTAAGATATTCAAAGTTGCGTCAGCACGCACGTACATAAGATAATCAGATAATTTAGAATCCTATTAGTGAATTGGTTTATTGCAAAGTGTTCATAAAAGGTTGAAGTCATTGAAAATTCATTTGGAATGGAATGATTTGTTTTGAAGAATGGACAATCGTTCAGGAATGAAACGTAGATTTTATCCATTCAACAAGTAACTCTGGAATATTTATAAAATATCTTTATTATTACATACATGCTTCTCTTTTTTCATGTTGTGTTGACAAAATTACTCACTTACTTACTTAGGATTTCGCATTTGTTGACTCAATATGTTAAGCTGGTACGTACCTGTAACAAACAAATATTATACGATTAGTGAAAAATCCATTTTATTAGATATATTGATGAGCAAAAATTACACAGACTGTCAGGATAACAACCATGTATCTTGTATTTTACCAATTATATTTTAATAAACTATGAAAGGGTTCACACTGTGAATACACTATAACACTATGGATAAGAAATCCACTAAAATACTCTCAAAGTACTGAGAACCTCTCCTCTACCAAGTAGCCATCATCAGAGTAAACTAAATTTTAAATCAAAATGTGGCTCCTCATTTTAATGAAATGAGACCCAAAAGATCTGGCCAATCAATCAACCTTCTCAATAGTTTGTAAAGGAAACAAAGATATGCCTGAAGTCCCGTGTTCCACGATGTCTGGATATTTAAGGAATCCTTTATTCAGTCATATAAGCAGCCACTCTCAAAAAAATATTTTGAGCCCTTTCAATGGCTGCAATATAAACACCATATTGGGTTGACCAATCAACTGACGAGTACTCCAATATAGAACGTACCGTTGCCCAGTATCATGTTCGTAATATATTTACAGACATACCTGTTGTGGGCCTACATCTAAAGCCCATAAGTCTGATAGTTTTTAACACAATATTGTTAATATGGCCATTAAATGACATATAGGAATCAAACTCAACTCCCAAATCTCTAATATTTGCCACTTCCTTGATTGGCGTGTGATTAATTGTGTAAGGAAATCTTATACCATTTCGGTTAACACTCAGCAATATTGAGGTATATTCCATTTGAGAAACACCATTCATTGAAATAATTATTATCATCTTGCAATAGTTGTAAGTCCTCAAAAGATGAAACCTAATGATAAAGTTTAAGGTCATCTGTGAATGATAAAATGAACTGTGAGCATTAGTACTGCCTATATCAGATATAGATTGAAAAGAACTGGCCACAGTGAGATCCTTGGGGGAACCAGAGGGAACATAATACCATCATATTTAGCTACTTGAGTCATCTCATTAAGAAGGTTAGCAAATCAACTCAGAAATGGATTTCCCTGTCCCAAACAACTAAGTTACTCAATGAGCAGACGATGGTTAACCCTGTCGAAAGCTTTAAAGAAGTCTGTGTTGGATTCTTAGAATAAAATCGTTTCTTTCTCAGGAAGTAAACATCCAACCCTTCACTATTAGCAGGTAGCGACTCTTTCTATTCACAGAAACACTTATGTTTGTTTTGTATTAGTATAATATACTTTAATTGGTAATATACGATCTATTGACTATAACGAATGTTACAAACTCTATTCATCATAATTTTCATAATAAAATGAAGTGAAGTGCATATTCTGGGTGTTATTTCACATCTCCGTATCCTATAATATCAATAGTCTGAGTATACAGAATCAACCTGGAAACCTTTTTCCAAGCTGCTTAAATAAAATTTTGATACAAAACTGATATTGTTGTAGTAGATTTTAATTATTATTTTATCAATGAAAGAGAAGACTAGAATGGTTGAATAATACCTTGAACATCAGAAGGAAGTAGCTTTCCACAATTATTACGCATTACTTGTGCAAATATGGTTTCATCGAAAATATTCCGGAAAGGATTACTTCCTCTGGAGTAAGTTGATTCGTATAATAATATCATCACATATGGAAAGTATATGTGACATGAATGTAACGTAGTGTATCCATATAACACAGAGGAGGATAAAACTTATTTGGGGTAATATAATCAGAAGAATACAAGCGTAAAGGCAAAGAATTCGCTAATAGACACGTTCACCCTTAGGAAACATCTAAATCTTATAAATTCAGATAAACATCTTGATGAACGCTTATCCATCAGTATGAAATTGGTATAATCATTATACAGCATGCAGTATTGCATTCTCCTAAGTATCCATTACCTGTAAATGTTGATGCAACGTTTAATCACAAATACGATTTGTTAACAATACCATAGTCCACTTTTAAAACGCAAAGAGCGTTGATTTCTGTCAATTACCACTTAATTTACTTAGAAATATTACTCTCATATCTCATCAACGATAAATATACAACATTACTTTAACAAATGCTTGCTTGTCCAACTATTAGTTGAATGTTCGTGAGCAATACGTTTTTAAAATAACTTCAAGCCGACTCAGGAATGAATTATTTTGAATCACTATTTTCATCTACAAAGATTAATGCTCATTGCTTCATTATGTACGCCGGTAGTAATTAACTAGAGTGCTAATATAAAAATATATGGATAGCATCTGGGGTACTTAAGTGAAGCGTTATCGAAAGTTCTATTTTCATTGTTTTATCAACAGTTGAGAGTTGCCAGTTTCAAATTGATCTCAATCAAAACGATGGAGGGAATAGTTTTTTATAAATCGTTTTTGTTGAATGGGTTTGAGTATGTGCTATACACCATCATTAAAGTTTCATTCAAGAGATAATACATCTAGAATCAACGAACTGGTTTCTATTTATAACAAAATTGTAAACGTCGAAATACTCTATCTATATCCATCTTGTTGAGAACTATGTTCGCATTCAATTATGTTCTTAATGAGTTCTCAACCATAATCGACCTGTTTAACAAACTGTTATGAGTTCACACCATGATGGGCTGCTTTCATCCGCATACCAATGCTAAATGCCCATAATTCTGATAAAAACCAAGTCTCCAGCTTGGGCTATTGGAATTTTTTTTCAGAAATATTACTCATGGCTCAATCGATGATTATCATTTCTCTGTAGACTCGGAGCCTATTTTCGAATCTAGAGGGCTCTAGGCTCATATACCTTCTGGGCCCCCCTCGTAGGAAAGAAAGCAATAATAGTGGCGCAGGCGAAAAACTTGGTGTCAGAAATAGAACAAAAAAACAATAACAATAAGTAGTACTGTCAAAAACTAACATTTATATCATTTTCTTGCTTTACACATCCACTGATTACATCAATATTTTGATTTGGTAGATTACTTATGAAATATTGCTAAAATTCTGCACTTAGGAACGAGTTGTCAAAGGCATACGATTTTTCCAGTTGTCAAATCTGCAGAAATTTTTGTTGAAAAATTAGTCGCATTTGCTCATTGAACTTCTGGACGCGAAGTCGCAAGAGAAGACAACATTGCACTTTTTTGCTTTTCTCGTCCCGTTCTAAATTTTTTCTTCTTATTTTCTCTTTACCGCTTGAATGTTGTCCAGGAAGCATGGTACTTTTCATTTGCGACTGTAGATATAGAAACCTGAAAAACTTACCGTAGTACTGCATTCAAGTTCAATCAGAAAAATACTTATGAAGATATTTATTTAGGAAAATTTCGTTTACTTACTTTACTTTTATTGATCATAATGACATCAGTATCTTTCTGGTTATAAGCATATACTAGGAGGTCGATAAGTACTTACGCATATGCCAAAATGGTTGAGACGGGTTGAGTGTTCTGACATTCATTATATGTTGATGTCTTTTATATTAAACTACTCTCATAGAAAAATTCGATATATGAGTATTAGAGGACGCTCAACAAACTGCTTCATTACATAGTTACACTCATCTTTACGAAGAAGCTAATATTAAGTCTCCGTAGGATGGAAATTATAATTAATAATGAAGGTTATTATCACAGATTACAAGAAAGTCCTATAATTAATCCAGCTGCAGTATGAACAACTGGAATTACCTTTAACGTGAAACAATTTCATAATCCGGTTTCCCAGTGAACGTCACCACGTTCATCTAACAAAGTGTTTACGTTAAATTGCAGACAACAAAAAAATTAAGAATTATAGACTCTCTACATAATGTGAAAAAGCTTGCACATTATATTCATTAGTTTATGATTTTTGTTAAACTTGCGGCAATCGAACAGTTATAATTACTACCGCTTGAATTTCTAGACCATATTAATTAATTTGAAGCTTTAACTACTTACTTAGTTGTACAGGGCTGGCATGGCGATTGTATGCGGGTACTGGATCTCAATAATAATTGGATTGGTTATCGAAGTTGATCATTATGGTGTCTTATGAAAATCTGCAACGATTCGCAAGTGGTTTACTGATTTTCGTTGTGGTAGTATGACAACAAAGGATGCCGAATGTTCTGGTCCAATTTGAGGTTACAACGCCAGAAATCGTCGATAAAACCCATGGTATGATATTGGACTATCGGCGTATTGAAATGCACGAGATTGCTGAGGCTATGGGCTTCTCAACCGAATGGGTGCCGCACATTTTGCATATATTTTGGAATATGAGATAGCTATCCGCCAGATGGGTGCCGGATTTGCTCTCTGTTGACAACAAACGCGACCGTGTGGCAACTTCAAAGGGGTGCTTGGCGATGTTCAAGCACGATAAGAAGGACTTTTGCACCGTTGCGTAACCATGGACGAAACATGGCTCTATCACAATACACCAGAGATCAAAGAACAGTCGAAACAGTGGACTTGACCTGGCGAATCGAAGCTTAAAAAGGCTTATCGGCCAACAAAGACATGGCGACAGTTTTTTGGGATGCACACGGTATCGCCCATATCCATTACCTTGAAAAAGGAGAAACGATCACCGGCGTATCTTATGCAGAGCTGTTGGACCGATTCGACGCCAATTTGAAGCGAAAGAAAAAAGTGCTCTTCCACCAGGACAACGCACCGGCGTGCAGGTCCGCAGTCGCAATGGCAATATTGCATGAATTGTGCTACGAATTGGTACCATATTCTCGGAAAGAGATTTCGCTCCGACGCTGAGGTCATCGCCGAAACAAACGCATATTTTGGAGGATTGCCGAAATCGTATTATTTGGAAGGGATCGAAAAATTTGAAAAACGTTGGACGAATTGTATCGGGGTACTATATTGAGAAATAAGATAAGTTTTGACCAAATGAATCATTTCTTGTTTCATTTTTCAGGGGCTTTTCACATTGCCCTTGTAATGTACTAAAATGAAAAGCAGCATACCTTTCGAAAAAATAGCCCATTCTGTATATTCCATCCCTTGCAAAATTTGCGAGAAAGTATCCAACGTCCAATAATCCCAATATATCGATAGAAGATTGAATGAACCTGAATATACAAGGAATTCATCCACTGCACTTAATAAACATATTAAGGACACAAACCATTCATTTGACTACGACAATAGAACAATTTTATATATTGAAAAGAATAATGATAAACGTTTGATATTAGAAAGTATCCAAATTAAGAAAAATAACTGTGCTAGTTCCAAAATTGATTCCAATCTTTCGAAACTATAATAATCTGATTCAAGCATAACCTAGTTCATTTCTGACAAATTAGTGTCCGTAGTATTATCTTAACTCTATATAGAATAGAATATAATAGAATAAACTTTATTCACAAACAACTAATGGAACTACAAAATTGTACATTGTAGTTGGCAAATGTGTCACGATACAATGAAAATGAATAATAAAATTTAATTTACTATCACAAAAGGAATTCATCAGCATGATAAAAGTATTTTTCCAATAAATATTTTTTCAAATGTTTTTTAAATTGATAAAATTTCTTTAGCTCTGTTATATACTGTGGAAAACTATTATAGTATTTACAACCATTATAAAAGAAGTTCTTTTGATATAAGACAGTTGAATGCTGATCAGGAATGAAATTGGACTTATTGCGTGTATCATAATTATGAACTATAACAGTTCCTAGAAAATAATGATTGATTGTTATGAATGAAACAACATAATTCATATACCTACATAAGTGGTGAAAAAAGTTAATACTTTAAATTTTTTGAAATAAGGTCTACTGGAAGCTGAATACCAGACAAAATACGTATTCCATACTTTTGAAGCATACATACCCTATTAGAGGAAGAACAGGAACCCCAATTCATAATAGCAAAGCAAATACTGCCGTACCATCCTTTAGTGGAACCATTTCGCCGCATTTTCAGGCCCCTGTTTGAGAACCTCTGGATAAGACCAGAAAGCAGAAATTCGTCATCCAATAAGCTATGAAATCACATACTTAAAATAAAAAATTTCAAGTCTGTAGGTCATTTTGTTCCGAAGTTAAGCGAAAGCAAAGTTTCGCATTTATGACACTCATTCACTCACTCACTCACTCACTCATGATCATCAGAATAGAACTAGTACTTCCCATAAGCTCAGAGAGCTGAAATTTGGTACAGAGTTAGGGTTTAATGGTCACATAAAAAGAAAACTATAAAAACTGGGATAATCGAAGATCTGGAGTATCTGGTGACCCTTATTTGAAAACACAAGAGCCCAACCAAACTATTACAGATCGACATACCGCCTTTACAAAAAATATTCAACTTTGTTTGCCTCTTCATTTGATGTCAAAAATTGAAGGTCTGATGTATCTGATGAAGAACCCTCAGCTTGTCTCAGCTGTATTGGAGATATGGTAATGCCCCCTTCTACTATTGGCACATAAAAGAATGCCGTGAATTTGATTCACGAATTATTGCATATTAAGTCAAAATTTGAGATGATACCCCGGGCATAGGTGTACAGAGAACAATTTCCAATCTGTGTGGCGTATGCCCTAACAATTCACAAGAGCCAAGGTCTAAGTTTAAAAAATGCCCTCATGGACATTGGCACCTCCATATTCTCTTGTGGCCAAGCCTACGTGGCGCTTCCACGAGTAACCAATCTTCATGGGGTGCACCTCATAAATGTTGACTTCAAGAGTATAAAAGCTCAAGCTTCAGGGATCACCGAATACAACCGGCTTAGGCGTAAATACCGCGCCGATCTTTCAGAAATTAAACCGTCTAAGCCGTCTAAAAGAATAAATAATGAACGCGAATGGGCAATACGAAAAACTGTTGCTACTGTACAAGAATCACAACCGGAAAAAAAGAAAAGAAAGATTTGTAATAATAAAAAAACTACTTCTAAAAAGAAAAAAAATGCGTCAAATAAGAAAATCTAATGAAATAAATCAATATGCCCACGTTTCTACAAAAAGAAGTGAAATCCCACCGAAAACATTCTGTAAAAAACTAGCCAAGTCTCGATGGAGCTGCTTGTTTATCTCTAAAAAGTAATGAAATCTAGACAAAGTCGTGCCAAGTCTAAGGTTCCTTACTGCGATTTATTTATTATTATAGTTAATGTTGTGTGACTTGGCCGTTGTAGGGTACACAAGGGTACAAAACCAGGTGCTCCATGACACCATTGCACCAATCTGTCGCCAGAACCCCTACCCATTGACGATGGAAAATTGCCACTTGGAAAACGTTGATTCAATAACCAGTCAATTGTAGGCTTGATAAAGCTGCGTATCTCAATAATACTGAGCGAGCCTGAAACAAACAGTATAAAAAATTATTTCCAGTACAGACGGACTTCTAATCATTGATAGAAGTCTGTCTGTACGTCTATTTTATGTTAGATCGGTGGTCGATTTGACGCTCCAAAAAGAAGAGAGCAGAAGTCAGCATTGTCAATGCTGAATGCATGTGTTGCACAATCAACAACAGCCTAAAATGAAACACTAGCGTCCAATTACCAATACCAGTATGGGCTATTATCTCTCTTAACAAACAAAGGTAGTTACAACAGATAACATTACGTGTAAACAAAATTGACTTGTACCCACTAACGTATAATGTTCAACGGCCAAGTCACACAACATTAACTATAATAATAAAGAAATCGCAGTAAGGAACCTTAGACTTGGCACGACTTTGTCTAGATTTCATTACTTTTTAGAGATAAACAAGCAGCTCCATCGAGACTTGGCTAGTTTTTTATAGAATGTTTTTGGTTGGATATAATGTTCTGACTGCAGAGTAATAGCATTTCCTAGTCTTTTACAAAGTGAATCGACATATTCATCCCATAGGAGGATGACTCAAGCAATACAATGTAAATCATAGAATAGCTAATTCCATAGAATTATCGTACTTATTTAGGCATTTTGAATATCAGAATAGTATCTTGGATATTCGATTAGCGAGTTAAAATTTATTTCTTGCACATCAATTTGATAATTGGCCACAGCTTTACTAACGTCTTCTTATAATACTTTCAAACCTTACCGATCCAATGTTTTCTGCAGTTTTAATTGGATTTTAAAACACAAGTCGTATGCAGGAGCATCTCTCATTAATCGTAGTCATCTATTCTTTTCTAAATAACATGGAAACACTGATTAACATAACAATTTTTGATAAAGATAAAAATAAACTGTCGAAACTTTAGAAGCAAGTGTTTTGGAATCGACAATATAACAAGATAAAGCCATTCCATGTGGAACATACTACATATTAATTTTTGTCTATCTTCATCGTATCTTGACGGCTATTATGTAATTTTAGAATTATATATCTTGTTGATGTCAAAGCAATCATTGGAGTAAAGCCGGTACTGCTTCTGTTACTTATTAAATTACCGTTCAAGCAGTAATAATAAATGCCGCGCGAATTAAGTTGTTCGAATGGGTGGTTCATATAAATCTGTAATTTATCACTTCAGCTAAGAACTCGAGAGACGATAATATAAAACGATTTATTCAATCAAGAACTGTTGATTATATTAAAATTTTTAAATTTACATCGTTGCAATGTGGAACGCTGTTATAGAAAGTAACAGGATCCTAAACTTAGAATTCGCACATATTATTGTTAAATATGACAAATTCATTTCACATTGATTGATTGTCGTTCACAATAAAACTTTCATACTTATCATCAGATATGGACCTTGTGATTTTACGAGATTATTTATTAATAAAAACATTGAATGATATATTATAATTGAAGAGACAGCTGTCTGAATCTGAACTCTGACAGTAGCACGCATGTTGATGTATATTATGTTAAACTGACTTATCGAAACCAGGGCATAGAAAATGAATTATAGGTATGTTATGTGACGAACGAGATAACTGCTTTCGTTGTTCATTCATATTCATTCAACAACTTCTGCCGAATTTCTAATATTAATATCTTTCATCTAATATAAACATTGAACAAGTTTTACGAGTTAAATAAACTATAAAAGAGTTCACAACTGTGTATACACTAAAACAGGGGACTCTAAACTACGGCCCGCGGGCCAAATCCGGCCCACCAGTGTCACCAATCCGGCCCGCGACAGCTAATGGCTTATTATTGTTATTGTTGTTGTGAGAAGTTACATAAAAAGATACAGAATGATAACAACTCGATTTTATTCACTTGCTAGGTAAAGCTTAATGACAAGTATAATACGCAGATAATTTAACTTATACATAACAAATAATTGAAATAAATCCCACTAACGTTATGAATATTGTAACATATAAACACATAAACATGTAACATTATAACATAGAAAATACTAATAAGATTTATGTAATTGTGATTTTCCACTGTGGAGGTTTTGAACTACCATCATTTTCTACAGCCTTTCACACATGAGCAACCAGTCCCATATTTCTACCACAAATGTTTGTGGTAATAGATTTCACGTTTTTCCATCGAAGGTTCTTTTTATCAATGGCATTTTCAACTCCCTTAAAAATATCTTCCCTAGTAGTCGTGCCGTGAATGCTATCAATATCAAAAAGTTCTTCATAGACTTCATACCGTTTATCTACACCTCGAATAAAAATCCTGAGCAGTATTGATTATTTTTTCATCGGTGAATGGATTTCCAGGATTCGCAATTTCAAGAGTCACACATTTTAGTGGAACACTCAAACATCAGATACACCTTTGTGTTTTGTAGTTTTTTTAGATTTTACCGACTTTTACTTGGAAAGTTAGTATAGACACAGTTCGAAGTGTGAAAGCTGGGCATTATCCTAGTTTAAAAAAATATTATAAAAAGGTGACAAATGAAAACCAATGAAAGCGGAATATTTTCAACGTGGTAAGCCGTTATAGTATTTTATTGGTTATTACGTATTTTTCTAAACTCTTAAATTTTCCAGTAATAATATTAATAATAACACTGATGGTAATATACTACAACTGATTACTAATAATAATAATAATAATAATAATCTTTATTTCAACATGGTTTGTCTACATTTAAAAAATAAACATGAACAATACAATATTAAAAAACGTCGTAGTAACTATATGTATATACACTTCACTACATATATATACATATATAAACAAATAATAAATAATATAGAAACACTATCACCGTAAAATGTTAGCACATACTATACAGACTCATTGTTCTAAAAAATGTTTGTCCCATTGAACTTCTGTCGAATAGTCTTTATCTTTATCCAGTGACAGAAGATGAGATAATAAAGAGTTGTAATCAGCTGCAAAATAAGTTTAGTTTTGGTGTTGACGGCATTCCCCTAACTATTCTTAAATTCTCATTAACAAAAATACAAAAAATATTATGTCATATTATAAATTGTATATTTGAAAATGGTATATTTCCCGACGCTTTAAAGGTAGCAATAGTAAAGCCTTTGTATAAAAAAGGAGACTGCGAGGACTTGGGTAGCTATCGGCCTATTAGCCTACTTTCTTCGTTTGCCAAACTGTTAGAAAAAATTTTGAGTCACAGATTAGTAGGTTTTTTTACAAAATTCAAAATCTTTAACAAAAGTCAACATGGCTTCCTTAGGGGCCGAAGTACAATGACAGCTGTTTTCGAATTTACTAGATTTGTGTTAAAGGCTTTGGATAATCAAGAGATACCTTGTGGAATTTTCTTAGACTTATCCAAAGCCTTTGACTGTATAGATCACACAATTTCAATCAAAAAACTGAAAAATTACGGTATACGAGGGAAACAGTTGTCAATTATAGTCAGCTACTTAAAAGATAGAAACCAAGTTGTAGAAATGAACTCAGACCAGAACCAATACATATCAAAAACAAAATATATTGAAATGGGAGTGCCACAGGGCTCTATATTAGGGCCTCTTCTCTTTCTAATATTTATCAATGATTTGCCTATAATAATATCGGAAAGTGGTCATACCTCGATAAACTATGCGGACGACGAGAATGTTGCCATTAAAAGTAACAATATTGAGAATTTGAATCAGGAGTTGATCCTAGTGCTGACGGAGATTGAAAATTGGTGTCAAGTCAATAAACTTGTAATTAACAAGTCAAAAACAAAGTGTGTGATTTTTCAAACTAATAAGTCGAATATTGAATTTCCAAAAACTCTAACTTTGAATAACCAAATTATTGACGTAGATAATAGTACTAAATTTTTGGGACTTATTATAGACAAAAATTTGAATTGGTATGAACAAATAACATCGCTTTCAAACAGACTTAAATCTAAACTATACGTATTAAGAACTTTAAAAAAATCGGTGGACAAGGAAACTCTAATGGTTGTCTATTACGCCTTTTTTCAGTCTCTGATAACTTATGGGATTACTTTCTGGGGCAACAGCTCTCAATCTAAACAGATTTTGATTCTACAAAAAATGGCAATACGCATAATTTATGGCCTGAGGCATCGACACTCCTGTAGAGGTACTTTTCGCAAATACAATATTTTAACTGTTCCGGCACTTTATATCTCGGAAAGTCTTATGTTCAACTTCAGGAACAAACACTATTCGGCAGAATATGAAAACGGACAAGTATATGAAACTCGTAAGATTTTATATCTTTACCCAGAGGTTGACTTGACATTATATCAAAAAAATATGGAATACATGAGCCTTAAGCTTTTCAACAAACTTCCAAAAGAGATTAAAGAGATTAAGGAATTAAAAAAATTCAAAGCAGCTGTTACTAAATTGCTTATAACTTTAGAACCTTATGCAGTTGCAGATTTTTTAGAACAATAAGTCTGTATAGTATGTGCTAACATTTTACGGTGATAGTGTTTCTATATTATTTATTATTTGTTTATATATGTATATATATGTAGTGAAGTGTATATACATATAGTTACTACGACGTTTTTTAATATTGTATTGTTCATGTTTATTTTTTAAATGTAGACAAACCATGTTGAAATAAAGATTATTATTATTATTATTACTACGAAGTAGAAACTTCACTTGTGGAACAAGAGTTACTATGTGAATACGAAATCGCTGCAGAACTATTGGAATATGAGAATATTAAAGGAAATCAGGAGTGTAATACCAGAAATTATGGTTAAACAATCTTGTAAAGTATTTATTTCTGAACCATAATAGACTGAAGAAGTTATTAAACCAGAACCAAAATAACTTTGATGTGGGTCCCAGGACACTGTGGCATCGCAGGCAACATATGAAGTGAGCTCATACATTGGTACAGAACCAGTAATCGGAGTGACAAAAACACCAAAGAGGGCTTGTGAAATGCACCACCTCGAATGCAAAACCGGAAAACATGTATTAGAGAACCGTCGAAAAACAGAACTGAGCTGACTCAACATGAGTAGGAACCAGTCCAACGAGAGGACACCTACACAAAATGGCTAAACAATAGGAAACCTTTCCTGCAGTTAATGTAGGAAAGGAATTGAAACAGCAGAACACGTATTGTCAGAATGCGCAGCATTAGATCACATAAGACAAGCAATATTCGGTTAGCCCAGAGCCTTTCTCCCGAAAAGTACAACAGCCTTGTACAAACCAGTTCAGGGTACTAGATCAAGGAGTATGTGTAAAACTTCCGAAAGGAATGCATAAAAAGCCCTAGTGGCTGGTGCAAAGGACAAGCAATATATATATCCGGTTTCTTCGAGTTAAGGAAGTTAGTGATCTACGGATCAGTTAATTGAAATTGGACTTCTCGTATACTTGTGATAAAAGTTTCACTAACAAATTTTGAAATATGCGGTTCTTATCACGATGAAAGGCGACACATTCCAATACGCCAAGCTCAAACTATAAAGACTCTTATTATCTTCGATCACTAGTGTTTGTGTTGTTTATTGATTGCATAGTAATTATATATTTATATGCAATAAATAATGCGATAGATCGTACTAATGATATTCAGGTTTAGAAATTGTTGCAGTGAAATGCATTTGCTAAACGGATAACGACCTTTCATTATTTCGATAAGGTTAATATTATAATTCATATTTCATTAAAATAGTCATGATATAACTTTCTCGTCGGTGAACAGTGCTTTATCTGTTGTGATTTACATTTAAGTGCAGCCAAAAGTTTGAAAAACATCTAAAATTTTATAGATATAATACTCAGCGACCACAAAAACCTATAATTTGACACGTGAGACGAAGACCGAGACAGGCATATGAAGGAAAACAACGCAATTTCCCACCAATTTTCCTTCTTTTAGCGAAATTTGTACCGACAACCATCACGGTACCTTATTATTTCAATAAAACACCAACATTTTTCGAAAAACAAAATAATTAAAGTTTGACGTGTAGAAATGGTAAATTCTCATTTTCCGGAGGTTTCCGGAAAACTATCGTCGTTTTTGATTTTACGATCATAATACACAGCGACCACAAAAACATATAATTAGACACGTTGGACGAGGACTGAGATAGGAATATGGAGGAAAAATGACGCAATTTTCCACCAATTTTTCTTCTTCTAATGAAAATTGGACCAAGACACATCACGGTATCTTATTATTACAATACTACATTCCGAGAAAACATTTTGTTTGTTGCTAAGATTTGGTAACATTTTACGGGTTTTCCAGAAAACCTCCGGATTTTCCATTTTCCGACTTCAAATTCGGGTTCAGCGGACCAAAAAATCTCATGATACCAAATTTCAGAAACTTTGAATTAAAAGAGCCCGAGATACTCCATTTGTTATAAAAGACATTCCATTTGTTAATTGAAAACGGGTTTTCATTCTTTATTAATAGTAATAATCGCAAGCACCCCTTTTTCTTTCTGATTAACGATGTGTAAGCCATACTGAATACAATGCAAAAATAATTTTGCATTTTCGTGCGGTCTACAGAATATTAGTAGTGACTCCTATTTTTTTACACTTTTGACTGGACTATTTCTATCTTTAATGCTTCAGCGTATGTTTGGGAGCTTCACAATAATACCTTTTTTACATGGTTTTTACGAATCTATTTTCAAAATAGTATCAAAGTGAAGTTTGTGAACTGCTCTGTGTAACTGTGCTACATATAAATATAGCAGCTCTAATAATAATAAATAATTCTAATATACAATCAAACACAGACATCATATATCTGAATATTTAAAATCTTCTTAAAAACAAAGATTAACTACAAGAAAGTCTAGTCTGCTACAAACCAAACATTGTATTACTAAGTGAATCCAGAATACCCAATGATATTGAAAAAAATGAATTGAAAATCCCCAATTACAGTACGCTGTCATTCAAAAAGTCGACATACAGGTGGTGTCCCAATATACATCAAAAATGACATTGAGTACTCTGTCTATAAAACATATATACAATTGATAACTTCCTAGCCATAGCCGGAACTACAGTGGGGCAATGCCCCGGGGCCCCCTGGTTCGGGGGGCCCCCTGAACGAAGGACAAAAACCTTTGAGTATTTATAATAAATACTCAAAGACAAAAACAGAAGAATTTTTTTGAAGTGCAAGAAGTTTTAGCGCTGTCTCATTGTTCTTCGTTACGTGAAAATTTATTAACTGACTAATTTATTTATTTAGAATAATAAAAGCTATTGCGAAAAATCTGTTTGATAAAATTACCTCTAAACCTATAAGATTCTGTACAAATCTAGAAAAAAAAATTTTATAATGATTTTACAAACGTAAAGAATTTATCATTTTATGGAGCCTTTTTTCCGAAGCTACCCTTTTCTCAAATATACATGTCCGTACTCCATAGTAATAACATGCAGGTTACATTGTTTGCAGAAAGAAAATGTTTGTACAGCCCTTCTCATGTTTCTGACAGTCCCAGTCACTACGGCAAAAGCTGAACGATCGTTTTCCAAATTAAAATTAATTAAAAGTTACTTGCGGAGCTCGATGCAACAAGAAAGGCTGAGCAACTTATCATTGTTATCAATCGAAAATCTGAGAGCGCGCACAATTGATTTCGATAAAGTCGTTGAACAATTTATCTCTTCAAAAGCAAGAAAAAAAAGTTTTTAATTTTTTTTCTCAAACATCAAATCGTGATTATGAGCATTAGTTTAATCTTTTAATACTAAAATCTTATCGAACAATTTCTGAATATTAGCGACTTAAAGGTGATTTATAATGACTACTCGAATATCTCATCCTTCTTTATATAATTCATAATTTTGTAATGTAAGGGATGAATGTGCCGTATAATATTATATTTTATATATAAATTCTCGGGAAATAGGTCACATTAACACGTATGCTTTATATTTTCGTCTTTACTGTTATGATTTCATTTCCTAAACAACAAAAATGATAAGAATTAGAACTTACCGAACATTGAAAATCAGAAAAGATATTATATGGAATTAAAAACAATATTAAAAGTTAAATAATAGTTAGTATAATATAATAAACAATGTAAAACATAATAAACAACAATGTAATTAGAAATAGAAGTGTAAAACAAGAACTTCAGTGAAAGTGAATAAACGTACAGTGTTACGAAGGCAGAAATCATAATTAAAATGATTACAAAAACTATCATGAGATAGCGCAAACTATTGAAAAATGTTATAGATATAAGTTAGGATTAGTAAATTTGAGTTATATAATGTTAAAGAAATGTTATTGATATATTATATTATGTATTAGTTTTAAGAATGACAAGTGTCAAATTTATGATAATTATTGGAATAATTATATTAATAATAACCTAATCATAGGTTATCTTATACCAAAGTGTGTGGAAAAATGTAGGCAATATTAATTTAAAAAGAAGGAATCATCATCAATTAGAATAAGTTGAAAATCTCCAATAATTCAAAATTTATAGAATACTAAATTCTGATTGGTCGAGGCGGTTTTATAAACGTCAGAAGGGTAACAATGTAATACTTCTGTCAGTTTGCAACAATCATCAAAGCATTCTTGATAGATAAAGAAAGCACCTCATAGGTGGATTATGACATCAAGTAGCGTCGGTTTTGAAGGCCTATAAAAGGCATCTGAAGACAAGCCAAGTCAGTTAGCCATTACATCTGAAGAGTCAAGGTACTCCTGCAACTCACCAATTTTTAACATAACCAAAAAGTTAGCCATTACATCTGAAGAGTCAAGGTACTCCTGCAACTCACAAATTTTTAACATAACCAAAAAGTTAGCAATCAATATCTGTAGAGTCAAGGTACTCCTGCAACTCGTAAAATTTTCCATAACCTTAGTTTATTGAATAAACATCGGTGAACCCAAGTGTTCCAATCTTCGAAAAGTTCAAAGTAACCGAAGTTAGTAAATAATTTCAACAAGTCAAGTAGTGTTCCAAGTCTACGAACAAAGCTTAAAGGTTATAATAACCTACAATTCATAAGTAACATCGAACGATAGCCAGCCTTCGATAAAGTTCCAAACATCATTGAAGAGTTTTATATCTTTAATAAAAAGAATAAAACTAAATTAACAATTTTCAACAGTTCCTGATTTCAAAAGAAGTAACCAACATAGTTTACCTGTGTTTATTGTGTATAGCAGAGAAATTGTGTACGGTTAAAGTGAATTATCAAATTAATAAGAAAATCAAGCCAATTGAACATTGCCTACATTTTAAAACATATTCTTGGCTATAAACTAAACGTAAGTTTATTTATTATTTCTCCATTGTATTATTATCTGTCTGTAAATCTGAAAGAAAGATTGTAGATTATAACTTTGTAAACAAAGATTAATAGTAAATAATTTTGAGGTTAGATCATAGATCTATTTGAACATTTCATTGTAAAATTGATACCCGAGATAAATTAGAGTCATAGAAATTTAAATATAAAAAGTTTTAACATTCAAAGAACATTGTGTTTAATTCCATATAAAATAAAAAAGGTAAAAGTTCATTATTCAATTCAAAACAAACATAAGATTCAAAATACAATAAGAAAGCTAGCCGGTAGAACTCAAAACATTGAAATATTCAAATCAAATAATACAAAATAAATAAAAACTCAAAAGAGTTTAGTTAACATACGTACGTTACGGTCCCACGACCATCATCAGAAGACTTATTATTTCAATAACCTGATTACTTAAAACTAATTGTATTAACACAAAGCATCCTTATCGCACCAATTTCATTTAAAATGCCAACGTCATCGAAACGAACAGAAACACGAAATCGAAATTGTAACACAACAACATTACATGTCGGTAAAAAATTTAAAAATATATCAGCTTATCATCATTCTCGCCGTTTAGCTCCTCTTACATCCGACCGTAGCGACCCTGCGGCAAGAGTTTTAAGTTCACAGACTTGGGCTACGCTTTCGTCATGTATAACAGTATACGAGACGCATTACCATTATATTATACCGTGGTTCTGATTAAAGGTCCATCACAAATGTCACATGGGATTTCCGATTGTGGTGCCATCTGTTTTATTTTCCAGGACCTTTTCACCTTGCCTTCGTAATATGAGGAAAATTTTGAAATGAATTAAAACATTATTGTCTAATGCAGACACTGCGAGAACAGTTCAATAGAACGCATATCAGAATTTGTATCGGTATAGTGTAAATAAGTAGTTCTACTGATTACATTGTTTCGTAGCAAGTGAGAAATGTATGTTTTATTGCCGTGATATTTATGGTAGGTACTTCTAGTCTAGCTATTATATGCTGAGATTAGGTAAAAATAATGTAGCTGTTAGATGTCAGTGCCCTTCCGGTTATTACTGCCGTCTATCGTATACCTGTCGTAATAAGAGGCATGCATGTACGACGTGTATTTACAGTTGTGAATTGTATTCCTGCTAAAACTGCAGGCAGTGAACCGACTTCTCGTAGGACCGTCGTCATCTTTGAAACTACCTTATCTATTGTAATAATCAGTTAATTGCTGACTATTATTCTGCTTACGTGATCTTAAACTCGATTCGCGTTTTGTTACGGCTGTGATTTTCTTTGTTGACATTCCTAATTCTGACTATATTGTCCAACAAATTTTTGAAACAGGATGCAAAATTAAATCCGCATTTGCACAATGGTATTTTCTTTTTAATATTTCAATTTATATTTTGCAGTGGCTACTTGTTATCCTTCATGAAGGCGCTGAATTTGGGATTAAATTATATTTTCTTGCAATGAGGTCCCGGTTCTTATTCATTAAATTACCTCTGCTAATGGGACTTTTTGAACCTGGTTAAATGAGATTTGAATTCAAAGACTTTTTTGATGTTTACCTCTATAATTGAGACTCTGTAGCTCAATTACCTGTATAAGTGAGACAAATTAATCCGGTTTTAACACGTTTTGACATGTTTGTTTACATACATTTCTCGTCGTCTTCCGCGCATGCTTCCTTTGTCAGTACTATCTCAGATTTTGACCTAAAAACAAGGGAATAAAAGTGTACAAAATGTCCAAACGTAAATATAAAACGTTACATATGTACATTCATACCTACATTAAATTCATAACACCAAAAATACGCTTTTTTATTAACATTTCACCTCTAAAAATGGAATAACGGCATATTTCGACCTCTGTAAGCGGGGGCCTCTGTAAATGAGACAACTATAATTTTGAACCTGCTTGATTGGAAAACTGGATTATTGGAAACCCTCAATAATTGGTATATATGTCTTGGTCCCTTGAGATCCCAATTAACCAGGTTTCACTGTATATACAAATTCTCGGGAAACAGGTCACATTAACACTTATGCTTTATATTTTCGTCTTTACGTATATTTCGGTCTCACGACCATCATCAGAAGACTTATTATGTCCAAAACGGGATCGTCGAAACGAACAAAATTACGATAATCGAAATTGTACCACATCAATGTTTCAAGTATAAAATATATCAAGAATCCCTTATTTAGTATTATTCTTGTAATATACAAACGCATATTAGTGTTGTCTATTCAGGACTGAAGACCAAACTATCTACTTTCGAACCAGATGTTAAGAATTATGAGGTAATATAAAAAAGGTTGTGTCAGTTCTCATTGGAAATTACTTTTGAACATTCTTCCTAAAATATACTTTTAACTCAATAAAGACGCATGTAGGAATTTGCAAGAGTTTTAATTAATTAAATTAGTATAAATTAATCACGGCAGAAAAATTCACATCCCTCATCAAAACAATGTTCTTCACGGCTCAGGGCATACCATTTAGTACATTACTCTTTAATGTGTATACTTCTAACTTACATAAAATATGGGAATTACATATTAAAATCATCCAATATGCAGATGATATTTGCATTTATATAACCATGAAAACCTATAAAGAATGTATCAAAGAGTTGGGACACATAGCACATAATCTTACAAGATGAATGTCAATACATGGTTTCGAAATAGAAAAAAGCAGCCATAATTTGTTTCGCGAGAAGACGAGTAGGAGCAGAAGCAACCATTACCTTAAACGGATTGACAATCCTCATACTCAACGAATATAGATACTTGAGTATGATTCTGGATAAGAAACTCTTGTGGTCAAAATACATAGCATATATTAAACAAAAATGTGAGCAGGGCATCAATGTCCTTAAATGCACCACAAAAAAGCAAATATCACTCAATTTTTACCGTGTATATGCTCGCTCGATACTAGACCATTCAAAATAGGTACATCAGAGTCTGTTTCGGTGTCATGAGATCTACACCTACAGCTGCTGTATCAGCAGAGGCACAGGAACCTTCATTAACAATCAGGTGAGCGTTGCTTTGCCAAAAACATATAATAAAAAACCTTTTCTTTGACAATCACCAAATTACTCCCAAAATTTGCAATTTAACAGCAAACGTTCTCACAAAACCTTTTGAAATAAAAAGAGGGACCCACTATTATGCTCAATATTCTCTTTTGTTAAAGAATAATTTAAAATGAATGATAAATAAATGTTCTTATAAATCGTCCTAGTGTATATTTTCCTGCATACGTTGACTACGAATCCTTAAACAGCAGTATCTTCAAAAGTGTCTTGCTTGGATTACCAGATTATATTGCCATATACACGAATGGCTCAAAAACATCTACAGGAGTAGGCTGTGCTTGGTCACTGAGTAATGGGCATACTGAATACTATAAATTAGCTAATGAAACCTCGAGTAACTTAATAATAGCATTAGATTCCTGTCTGTACTCAAATCAATAAAATGCGAAACTCAACTCTATAAAAATAAAATTGTGACCCTTATACTAATGATATGTTTTGACTTGTTTACTCGAGGTGCCAATATTAATTTTGTATGGGTTATAATTTCAGGGACCACCATAGACGTAGTCACACTAAATGACTGTCTTAGTCTAGCCAAACGCTATAGTGGCGACAAATGTAAGGCTGGGTAAACTTTGTAGAAACATCAAAAAACTCATATACACTTTTATATCCAGATTATCAAAAAATCGCTACATATATAAATGCGGGTGGATACAGCAGGCAATATCAAACTATAATAACCAGACTTGAATTAAATCATCGAAGTTTCCCTTCACATTCAGCCCAAATTGGTATTAGAGGAAATGCAAATTGCTCTTGTGATAACACAACTATTGGAGATCTTAATCACATATTTTTTGGCTGTCATCTTTACGAGTATAAAAGACGCACCTTCAATAAAAAATTATCATCGTAAATATTTTAAATCACAACGACATCAAAATATGTAACATAATTTTCCAACACATAATGCAAAATAATATTTCAATTTAAAAATGTAACCAACATCTGATAAACAATTTTTTTGTGGCTAAAAGAGACAACTGTAAGGTCAACAAACCCCCCTCCTCCCCGCAACAACAACAAAATAAGTTTTGATCAAATAAATCATTTCTTGTTTCATTTTTCACTGATTTTTCACCTTCCCCTCGTACTTGCTTATTCTTTTCGAAGAGAATGGAACTGCGATCTATGTACAATTCGAAAACATATTCCCGAGTATGAATGAACAATAAAGCGAAGAAAGTTTACAAAGGAAAGTGTAAATTAGATAACTATATGCACTTTTATGGAAAAGCTCTAGTACGCTAGTTATATTGTTGTGTGGGCTGGCGTAAGCTTAAACCGAGCATAAGCTATTCAGCAGTACATATTTCTCAATATACATCTCAGTTTATGTTATGAATTATGTATGAGCTCAACGGTGTAACGCACATAATATGTCAAACAGACAAGAAATAAATTGAAACTATTTCTTAATCTGCCGAAGTTTCCAGCAGAGCAAATTCCAAGATGTACGATCATAAGTTCTCTAAAATAAACGCTACTCTTCTCAAAATACAATGTCCTACTGGTTTATTATTTCCCAATAGTCAGCCTACTTTACGATATATAACCCTAGAGATGTTAAAAAGTGGTTCATCTTAACACTGAATGCTAAAATGAATCACAAACATTCTTGTATTGTGCAAAAAACACGCTCTTTTTGCAACTAGCATATTAAATAGCTATTTTGCAATTTAGTTACGAAAAGTAATCTTATTGACGATGATTTTTATTGTAAAAAGTGGTTCATTTTAACACTGAATGCTAAAATGAGTTAATTTTAATGTCGAGTACTGAAATAAGTTAATTTTAGCACTAGTGTTCTTCACTGTTTTCTATATTTCCATTCAATCTATGAATACAGTATAGGATATTATTTTATTGACCATTTGTTAAGTACATATATACAATAATGGTATCTCAGTTAACAATATAAAATACAATTGAATTTTAAATAAATATTACAATAAAATACTTATATTCATTATTTTGCTAAACCCTACTTCGATAATATTACTATCATACATGACCATAGAATGCGCCAGAAACGAGTCAAAAACATCAATAGCAGGAAAAAATTTAAAGTTATATTTATTTTCATCAACATGTGTTACATATTCCTCAACAGAATAGAAGGCAAATTTCTTTAAAACGTTTTTGAGTTTATTGTTGAATTCAATTTTATTGATGGGGTTTTTACAGATGCAGGCAGTTTATTGTATATTTCATACCCTGAATGCAAAGGCTTTTCTTATTATAGATATACGAGTAATTGATGGTAAGGCTAAATTATCTCTATATCTAGTTGAATATTCATGATTAGCACCTATTTTGATTATTGTGTCACGTTTTCTATGTATTAGTGATAGTGATTTCAGTATAAATATAGAAGGTAGTGAAAGAATTTCGTATTTCTTGAATGAAGGCTTGCATGAGTCACCAAATTTCATGTTACAAATTACTCTAATTAACCTCTTCTGCATCTTAAATATTCTTACTGTCTCAGTGATCAGACCCCACACAACGATATGATATAATACAATATACAAGTCCATAACAAAGTTGGTGAACATTTGATATTTAAACTATTTTTTTAGTTCAATATCAGATAATATGTAGATTGTAACTTTGATAGATTATATTCAACATTTTTATATTATTGTTACATTAAACGTTGAAGCCACCACGAGTATTATAAGGATAATAATTTTGCGAAGTACATTCCCTTAGGCCAGAGGCCCTCAAGTACTCTGTCGACCTCGGGATATTATTATCCTAATAATACCCTCGATATCTTAACTACTTATAAGAACGCACAATGAAACATGTATTCACAGTATTCCCACTTGAAATTGCAATATTCATTGATAACTACCGTTTGTTGAAGTAAGTTACTCAAGTAGGTATGTTACTAAAGCTTAGTTATTAGCCGGATGAAAGTCTTTGAATCAAAATAAAATCGAGATGTGTAGTTGAACATATTGTTATTAAGTTCAACGACTCAATTCTTGTATGTAATTTAGTTTCTAGTTTGCTGGCTTGACCAACAATTTCCATCAACAAATGTTGTTATTTAAAATGTGAATTTATTTTTACAATGAAAAAAAAAATTAATCCTACGAATTGTTAATTTCTGATAAAGGTTCGTAATCTGCCAAATGAATAAAAGTAGCGGAACAGCTGATGAATTGTGGTACCCCATATCTTACAAAACTCCTTCCTGTTCCCTCATTTAAATTGAATTTAAATATATTTACTAGATGAAATGAAGCACTAGTAGGACGGATTGACTTGCTGTTTTCTGCATTCGATTCAGAATGTAATTTAGGAATATTGTACCGCAAGTCAATCCATTTTACTGTGCCAGTTTTGGGAGGTGGAATGCTTTATTTCCGCGACTAATAGCAAAATGATAAATTTACTCAACTATCAGGGTTCGTTTTGAAAATTAGTTGAGAATAAAAACCTTTTGAACTGATCCCTAAATGAATTAACTGAATTTTGTGATTATTTAATAGATTGGAGTTTCGCTATTCTGGGTATTTCCTTGATAAGAAAAATAACACAGATATCCTTCTTTATCTTGAATTGTTAAGTCTGAAATCAAAAACTTTTTCCTTTCCCTCTTTTGGAATATTCAGGATATAGAGTTCACCCATAACTCCTCAAATGTATTAGTGTAAAAGTTAAAGTGTGGGGTTTAGAGCCCTGAAATTATATTATATGCAGTCGTTTCAAATGAAAAATCTTAGTAGAAGCAGATAAAGTGTGGTTTTTATAATTGTCAATGTGGTTAAAAGATAACAATAACTTCTTAAAATGTTAATTAAAAAGTGTCGTGTAGCTTTCTACGTCGAAGAGATAGAGAAGACATAATTATTCGAGAGTTTCAAAATTAGCTGTAACATTTTAAGTACTAATTCTACAAATGAGGTTTGAAATTAACGTTTATTAGAAATTCAAATGAGACTTTTATGATGTGTAATAATAATTGCAGAAGAGTGGTTATAGAATATGAAGTTAAATATAAGATTTGAGTTTATTGAACATTCATAATTTTATCACTCTTTTGTTTACCATAATTTACATGCACCTCTCAGTCGTCGCAAAAAAAAGAAAATTTTATACCAAATTTTCAAATTTTGGGAGTTGATGTACATTACCGCCATATTCGACGAAAATTGCAGAAATAGTACGAACATTCGACCTGCTATATAAAGTGAAGTAATCTACATCGAGAGGCATTAAATGCTTTCTTCCCGCTATTCTCCGGTTTTGCCTATAGCAGGAACGTAGTATAGGTGTCTGTCTCACGGGGCAGATATTAATAATAATAAAATCATTTATTCAAATAGGCAGCCTAATATACACAAACGTTAGTCACATTATTGAAGTTGAATAAATATTCCATAAGCCACGGAAGCATAGAATGTTGGTTGTGTGTGGTAAAACAAAAGGTATTGACATAAATTACTGAAGAACGATATGCATGTATGAATAAAATAAGAATAAATAATAATATTAATAAGAATTTCACCTAAATTCCCTTATAAAATTTCTTGGATATAAATTTTCCCCTTTTTTTAGATCTCAGAGAGGTAATATAATCACACGAATGACATACAGGTGAATCAGTAAGGTTAATTAAACATAAATAATTGATCCAAGTACGACTTAAATAATTTTATATTAATATATAAGTACAATTATAAGTTTATTATATAGATAAAGTTTATTTATTTATTTATTATTTATATAAAAATTTCTTAAGCTGCATATTTGAGAATTTCCACTAAAAGAAATATTTCTCCCGAATTTAAATTCTTAAAAACTAGAATTCTGATATTATTCCAATATTGTCTGAATAAATATTATGTTTGTCGTTAATTGAAAATTATAAAATTGAATACTATTCAAACTACTAACTAGTTATTTACTGATGAAAATAATCTTTAGCATCATTTAAAAATAAAAAAAAATTATATTTTAATATAAATGAAACTAGGTATTGATTTATCTTTAATTGGAATGCTTCAATATTCGCAAATGGCGCCTTGTGAGTAAACATACTTCTGTGAAAAATTGATCTAATGGAGAATTTGAAAATTCGTACATATAAAAATAATGCCTCATTATAAAAGGACGTACGTAGGCTATCAAAAGGACCAGATGACCATACTCACCTAAATATATGGATTTCCTCCCGTCAAAAGAAAAAAAAATAAAGAAAATCATGGGGTCACGAAGTTATTTATCAGTTAAATAATAACGAAATATAAAGTGTGCCGGTTTCCTCATAATATAACAACTAGTCTGTGTTCAATATATTATATATAGATTACAATTAAATCAGATTTTAATTCAACAAATTTTGTCGAAATTTTCCACCTGCAGCTAAGGGCCACCTTTGCATTACTCCCCACCCTCGCGACACACCACCGCTCTATATATATATATTTTAAATTAGTTACTAGCCTTTCAGGGTCCTTTCAGAATTTACGCCAATGAAATAAAATCATGAAATTGATTAATAATTATTATTCTTTTTTTTTGTTACAATAAATAGTTAAATTTCTGAATACGCTTTTAGTGATTGAATCAAACAACTCAACCATGAATGAAATACGTGTTCCGTTTAATTTTGTTTACAAATAATATTGTTTTATAATATTGCGTTTAATTCCAAGCTGTACTCACTTGAATTTAATTCATTACCGAAGAATAAACAATAATAAATGCAAGTAATCAAGGTCGATCTTGACATTGAGAAGAAACTTTCTAGTATTTACGTCCAGATGAATTTTTATTCACAATCGCATTCATCATAATTGGTAGGTCATCTTCTTTGTTGAATAAATATTAGGAAGTAGGTGGTACCTCTCATTTTCAATATGTCATCACATACATAAATATATAGCGATCGCGATTCAAATCAAAATGAGTGTTTAATAACTATAATTATTATTATTTTAGTTAAATTTCGATGGGAAAAGTTGCTCTATGATTTCTATTCTTCCCACTAGTTCGCATGTTTTCGAATTTACTTCCTTTTCTAGATATCAATTAATTATGAATAACACGTTTCTATAAATGAACGCCCAATGGAAGGACCAATTCAAAATGTCTGTTGAATTAGAACTGTCGTTGTTCTTTTGGTAACGGTTTCTTCAAAATATTGTCCATCAAGGGTGGACTTGATTTCGGCATCTCCACAATTCATCTCCGTTATTGCAATAGTGGGGGTAGTGGTAGTGATGACATGCTCGTCTGTTGTTCCGATTTCCAATAGATTGATATAATTCGTTGCAGTTTCGGCAACTTCGGTAACTGATGGATGATTGATATTTATATCGGGTGAAACGGATTCACCCTTGATCATATTTGAGGATTCACTGGCAGCATGTGCAACATCGTATATCACTTGAGGAACATGAATACGTAACATTTGGATATTGGGCATTGCTGCGTTTTCTTCTTCACATTCTGGTCGATGGAAATTTAAGGATTCAATCTGATTCAGTTGAGGATACGGTACGAAACCATTTCCGGAATATATCTGGTATGAACTAACCTCCAACAACGAAATTTGGGTGAAGATACTGGACCTCATGATGTCCAAACACCCATTTCGAGTTCATTACGAGTGAGTTAACTAATGATAGAATATGCAGAGATCTCATTTTGTGTATCAATCAAATTGTGATCCAACAACGACTAGTAAAGCCTTATCGGAACTCAGTACGACCTGGATTTCATCTTCTTCAATGTTTGCAATTTTTTCTAATGTTAAAACGTATCCTGTTTCGCGGAAAATAATTCCACATAGATAATAATCCAATCTTTAATACAAACCAAATCTGTTTGGTCAATTTAAAAATACCCGGCAAGGGGTTTTGATCATAACAGGCTACTCAATGCGTTCAATGTTGTCTCGTTAGATGCTCGTAGAACTATTATATCTATATCTTTTTTGCATAAATTACTCCATAATAATATCGATTGTCCTTTTTTATTGAATAAAATCAACTTCATTATTCTCAGAATATCATCCCGCAACTCCCTCACATTTTATTGTCCCATTGCGCGAACTAACCTAATCACAAGATCTCCTTGTTATGTTGTGTTGAAGAATTTTAATGCGATTGCACAATTTTGTGATATAAATTATGATTCACTTAATACCATAAATAATAAAATCATGCAACTTGTTGATTACGATCACACATGTACCTGATACAATTTGAACTTCATATATTATTTTTTTGTTGTGCCTGTCTTATATTCTTGGTTAGCAATTAAGTTTTATTATTATTCTTAGTCTTATTATTGTAATTAGTTTTAATAGAACATTTCCTGTATTTGGGTGTACCCGTTGGAGATAAATACATAAATAAATAAATAAATAAATAAATATATATTTTTGGGAATACTAGGTTAGTAGATTATTTTAAAGTTTGTTTTTGTAATTGATTCGATTTTCCTTGCCCTTTTACACATGCAGATTGATCTTGGATGCGTCATTTGGCGTTTTGTTCATCAATAAAAGCTGATAAACTATCAAATAATTCACACTATGGATACACTATACTACAACAATATATAAATAAGAAAAAATTTCCCTTATCTATTAGAAATACTGGATCTATTCCATCCAGTTACCGGACGAATAGCTCCACCCTCTCGTTTTCCGACCCCTTATTTTTCGGAGGCCTGTAAATCGAAGGGGATCCATTTTTTTGTGACAAAATGAGAATTGTAAAATGATTTCATTTTAGGCCCAAAGAAGAATTCGTTTTTATTTTGCCAAGTTCCAATTCTCACAAACCTACCAAGACCCCGATGAGCCTGCTCCCCAAATTTTATTAAAATCCGTCCCATTGACGAGCAATTCTTGAAAGGCTTAATTGACTGCGAAACATCAAATAAAAGAATGAGATCCTTTTTATGGCATTGGTAAGATCTTATAATGCCCAGGCCTTTAATATGCCATTATAAGCGATTATTTAAATCAAGCAGGCAAAATTATCGAACTTACCTAGGTCAACTAGTATGGACACATAGGATAAACATCAGAAAAAGATTCATTCGATGCCACACTATGTTTTCAGATTCACATTAAATTATACGATGCACTAATAACAAAGTCTAGCGCGAGGAATGTCAAGTGCATCCGTTTTCCAGCAAGTGCATTTCATGTCGCGTCGCAGACATAGGAAGAGAGATGATGACTAACGGGATCGAATTGAGAATATACACAGTCAGACGCCCGCCAACGGGAACGGGGATTGTAAACAAGTGAAGTGTTATTTCGAGGGTAGGAGAAACGTTCCATTGCATTCATATGGAGGCGCCTTATGCGTTCTTGTCACCACTGTTGCCAATGCCAATGTTTCAAGGCACAAGTGATGCTGTATTGGGACAAGATGCGTTCATTGATACTTTGTTGACCATTGCAGTGTACGATGTTATCATTATTTACTTGACACGGGTTAGTTCATTTTAGAGTTTAGTCAAGCGAGCCAGCTTCAATAACTTTCGATTTTAATTGCATTCAATTGGAAAATACCTTGATTTTAATTTTGAATAGGAACACTATATAAATAAGAAACAGTCATCATCATTTGTACTTAGGCCACTTAGCTGGGCTCATTGTGTGCCCCGTGGTCAGAAGCCTATGCTATTGTCGCAGGCTTGTGGCTCGCCTGAAACCAAGAATATTGCCAGTGCTGACTTCCATAACTTCTTCTGGGAGCACTTTTGATTCTCCGAAGTGTCGGTGCCTGAGGGATGCTAATGCTGGGCATTCTAACAGGTTGTGAGGGGCAGTTTATTCCGCCTCTCTACGTTTTCTACGTATTGGGTCATGCGTGAGGCTCATAGTGTGAAGGTGTTTGTTAAGACGACAGTGACCGGATAGGATTCCAGTCATCCCTCTGATGTCCCTTCTGTTCAGAGAAAGAAGTTTCTTTGAGAGCCTAGACACAGGCTCTTCGATAAAGATCTTGGCCTGCCTCATGCGTGGTGATTCTCGCCACAGTTCAGACCACTCTTTATTCAGTTGGCCTAGAAGGTTTTCGATGGCGCAAGTCAATATTACGTAGACCTCCGCCTGTAAAACCGTGCTCTTTGGCCTTTTGACACTCCCGCCCCAGAAGCTTGACCTACTTTGAACCCATCTGTGACCATACGAGCCCGTCTGGTGGCAGTAGGATGAGAGAGCTCTTAATCCACTAAAAATATTGTTAAAATATTGAGGATTTTTCAGCTACCAAGTAGCCATCATCAGAGTAAACTGTAAGCTGATGGAAGGTGATAAGCTTTTTGAAATATAGCTAACGCTGATCTTTCACCATTATTTTTTTATGAAGGCAAAATGTTCTTTATACCGAGTTAGAACGTTCCTTCTAGTTTGGCCCACATAGCATTTTGTAAATTCCAAATTTGCCGAAGTCAGAAACTTTATCAAAGTTATATTTCGTAAACTTTTTTTCATTTGTTCTTACATCTATAAACGGGTTTTGTTGCAAATTTGAAAAACAAATGATGGATTTATCAATTATTGGAGGATGATAAGGGAAACTTTTGAATTCCATTGTATTATTTGAAAGTAGTGACTCTAATGTGGTTAATTGATTGCGTTCTATTTTCCGTTTTCGGTTAGAAATCAACTTATTAAGATTTGCTATATTTTATAATATGTTATGTTCGTGCGGCCATAAAGGACACACATCCACCCGCAGTTGCGGGCGTAATATGGTACTTTACGGGCCTTTGTTTTCAATATTTAATTTTCCCGTGAAATTCCACAGTTATTACAATTATCTACTATAAAAGAAAGAATATTTTACATATTGGTATTTTCTGTTGGGATATCAACTATATTTTTGTTTTGCTAACTGCTGAACATGCCCTTGATGATGTCCATGGCTGTTACTGAAGTGGACTTGTCACTTGTCGATTATTCTGTCACAATTATAGTTACTATACATTGTTGATGACATAGCAGTCTGAAAATTTATGGAAGTAAGATTCGTAAATATTTCGAAAAAACTTTTTTAAGATCACATTACCCATTGCCTACTACTGGAATCAGGACCTCAGGATACCTACTTGAAATCGAATATGATGAACAACGTTTGATATAAGTCGTAAGGTTCGATCCATTACGCGTCTACGTCATATGGCAAATGCAACAGTGACACCTTCAATTAATTCCGGGCAAATGATAGGAAACAAGTAAATTCATCTAAGACGAAATTTCAAGCTAGTTACCAATACTTGTATACAAATACAAAACTATGATCATCTCAGCGTTCACATAGTTCATAGTTAGAATATCTAAAGAGCTTGATATGGACAATCGATTTCGGTATCATTTTTTTTACAAACTGTATATTTTTGAAGACGATTCACTCGTTAGAATTTGCTGGCGTACATTCTAGCTTATAATAAATAAATGCATTCAATAACATTATTATCGATTAGCCATTTGTGAATTAGTGATCGTTGCATATGATGAAGCCGATCATTCTGTAAGCCCTGTACTTTCATTTTGAGATGGAATGATGGTTTGGTATCAAATAAAAATCTCCGAAATTAGCTGCAATTGTGTAATTATTTATAAGGAAGATCTTTCTCATATTCGAATCGTTCAGTAATAGTGTAGTGAATTCCTCTTGAGGTTTCTTAGAAAAATAAATGCTAAATTGCGTTTACATGCCCACAGATGCCGCACAGAAATAATAATAGTATTTTTCTTAACTAGTAGAAAGTGAGATATCGAAAGTAAGCACCACATGAATTAAGCTTTAGTTAAAGGTAGAGTAATATATCATTACGTTACATTCTAGTCAAAGTGTGATAAGCGCAATTGGATAAATTGAACTCCAAATGAAAAAATAAATCGATGTAATAGCTGTCTCAAGGTAAAGGTGAATTTCATGCTTTCGTTTGTAATTAAAACAAATTGGAAAAGACGGCATTGTTTCAAGAGCCCAGAGCAAATATTAAAAATGTAACGCTATAAATAGTTTCTTAATTTAAATGATATTGAGGTTTTAGCGAGGTCATTTAATAATAATGCTGATTCAAAGTCTAACATCAAGTCCAAATCGTGGTTCGCCTGTTTTGAATGTGAACAAGGATACAATTTGTTATTAAGCAGCAATTCGAAACTGAATTTATCTGAAAACCACGACAATATTCACAAACCTCTAAATAGATCTGATATTCTCGCAAAAATTACCAATGGAAATTGTTCCATAGTTAGTGAATAGTATAGGGTACATATGGGTTTTTAGGAGATATAACTAATAGCCCCGTATTGTTACTATTGCTCCGTAACTTTTCTTTCCTCCTTTCAATGAAGAAAATGGGAACAAACTCTATGATTGAACCATTTTTATATTTGGAAGGATTATTCGTCTCAATATAAACTTAGTCGTATAATACCAAGGCCTTACATAGATCAAATGGTTCAAGTAGTTGAATCTGGTTCTGAAACACCGTTCATAAAATATTTGTGTATTATTTTCATATATAACGATAAATTAACTATTTCATTTCTCCGATTTGCGTGAATTATATTTAAGATATTCCTTTAAAATCCAATTTAGAACATCCTGTGGATATTTCAGTTGCTGTTATTGAGTAGAATGAATAAAACAAATGTACTGATTCACGATTAGAGTGTTGTACATTACTGACGCCTACGAGTGTTTTGAATTAAGTTGACCGCAACTATGCCAGTTATTTATCTGCTCTAACAGCTCGATGACAAAGAACAGTCCTGTCTGTTTATTTTTATTCCATAATGAGATATATTAGTTGTTGATTCTATTAACTTCTTAAGCTCTTCAAAAAATTTTAATGATAATGGAATAATATAGAACTGCTTTTGTTTCCATATGTACGTGTTTTGCAGGGTTATCAATCGGGATTTCAATTATTGTATGTTCTAAAGTCTAAAGTTGTACAATCAGGAATAATCGAAATGTATTTCCCACGTTGTTTCCGGAATCTTGATGTAATTGACTGACGACGAGCTGATTGAAGTGCTAAATATTAGACTGCAATTGTCCGTAAACTGTCAATAGCTATTGGTTATTTGACTGATATTTTAGTACAAGAGCGACCAGGATATTCTTGCTTGAGGGTGAGTGAAACTTAAGTTCTTCTTGCCATTAACGTCGAAGTCTAGTCAAGAGAAAGATAGATAGGTAAACAGCAACCTGGATGGAATAAGATTATATAAAAATATGCTTTCGTCTTAAAACCCATTGGGGAGCCCTAGTCAAGATTAAAAATGAATAAATAAATGAAGCACATATACTTATTCGGACGTAGACAGTTGCGGATTGGGAAAGCTATAAAGCAGCCCAAAGAGACTATAAAACAGCGTCAAGAACGTCAACACGAGATACTTGGCGGACTTTCTGCGGGGATATCAACAAGATGCCCTCTGCAGCAAGTCTCTGCAAAGTCCTTTCAAAAGATAACAGAGTCAGAATGGTATCGGTGATTCTCCCGAGTGTTGAGTACACCACGTCTCCGGAGGAGACACTAAGACATCTAAGTGAGGCAATCTCTAAATGCCTCATACTATAAATGAAGCAAGATAGCATGATTCCAGCTATATGTCTCACTTCTCCCGAAATCCTCATCCCGGATAGAGGAGATTGGAGAAACGAATCTTCCATTCTACTGCCACCAGGTGGTTCGTATGGTTCACAGACAGGTTCAAGGTAGGTCAGGCTTCTGGGGCGGAAGTGTACCTAAGAAGGCCAAGGATCACTATGTCAGTGACTCTAGGCTCTTACTGCACCGCTTTTCAGTCGGAGATCTACGCAATATTGACTTGTGTCATGGAAAACCTGCGAAAAAACTATGTAAATAATATTGAATGCTTTGTTCATTGATGAAGCCGGTTTCGCGCAAAAAATCATTGTAAATTTCCACAAAAATCACGTTGGGACAGACGAAAATCCCCATGCACATTTTGAAGCAAGATTTCAAAACATATTTTCGATAAATGTATGGGCAGGGATAATCGAAAATTATTCAATTGGACTTTTTATAATGCCTCGCCTCCTAAATGGTATAAAGAAGGAACAATAACATATCAATAACATTTAAAATAACCTACTAACCGAGTATTATCAAACTGTACCTAAAAATAAAAAAAAATGACTTTGCCGCTCAGAGTTTCGAAATCGGGGAACAAAATACATTTCTGGAATCTCAACCACCTAGGCCGCAACCGCGTCGATGGAGGCAGAATATTGAAATTGGTATATCAACATTTTATTCGCTCGTCGCTAGGAGCATATATTAACTGTATGGGTGGGAGGTACGACTATTGATTAATAGTCACTCCTTGAATTTCCGGACATTCTATACTCGTAAAATATCATGCCTCACATTATAATTTCTAATACACCTCGATTTGATTCGAGGAAGTATTATTTTCTACGACATTTTTTATCGATAAATATGGTTTTCTTATAACTTTCTAAATTTCGTTACAATTCTCGTGAATCGCCAACTCCTCCTTTTCGAATTATTATCTCACGAACTGTGAACCGAGTGCAGTAGACGTGCAGGAAGTGGTTTATAATTTCAAAGCCGCTTATATTTGATATCTTCAATTAAATATGAAGCATTATAACGGGAATCCGTGCACTTTGAAACCACACACCACAAATGCAACAACAGTAATGGTAGGCATGTGTCCCAGTTAAGACATATGCAATGCCATAAAACGCAGCTCAAGGTTGTCTTTGCCATCCTCCATCCAAGAATCTCACGTTGGCGTACCTTCATTCAATTATTTATTATAATCTATGAATACCTTGCAAGTGAACGTGTGGGTTTATAGCAATGCGGATATTTTTATTGGAGTAGTGAATATTATCATGGGTTTATTTTTACTTCAATTGGAGTTACCCTCTTTCACACATCCACAACAGTTCTGCTGATTCAACGGAAATTTCGTTTTGGCTTCAGTGTAAGTGACCTTTGAAAGTGAAGAATCTAATAAAATATAAAAGAGTTCACGATGTGGATATAACACTATAAATGACAAACAGTCACGCTTATCCACAGAAAATACTAAACAGTATTTTTTCAACAAAACTGGCTCCAAAATATGGGGCCTTCCTGAACTCCTTGGCTGGATGGAAGTTTCCCTGATTCATATACAGTCCATGTGCCATTTTTCTCACCTCGTATGTCAACGTGTTGGTTTCTATCTGAAATATACCAGGTTAGCCATTTGGCCGCTATTCCTTTTATGCCATAGCTATAAAGTTTTTCAACCAATATTGCAGACTTACGCAATCGAAAGCACAGCTCAAATTTCAAAATTTCTGCTGTGATATTTCTAAATTCAATTCAATGTGCAACTCAAAAAAGCCATAATGGCTGCCGACGTGAATTTGTTAGCCCGAAAACCATACTGATATGGTGACAAAGTTATAATTAGTCTTGTTTCTTAGATCTTTTTAATTTTGGACTGGAATTTTGTAAACTAGTGACGTCTAGTAATCCAAAAGATTCAAATCAGGTGATCTGGGAGGCCAGGCTTGCAGTCCCGCTCTTCCTATTCTACTGTTAGGGTAATTCTCATCCAGAAATCGACTTGCAACCAAGCTAAAGTGCATTATAAAATGAACAGAATCTAAGAAACAGAATATTTGAATCATGTGCCATCATTAATAAGACATGATGTATAACCGAAAGAGTCTATCGATGTTAAGGCGAATTAATGCACGCGTTGTAGTAGGCGGTGGTCATTTTCAGCAATTATTGTAAATATTATTAACTCATTCATAGAAGTAGTTTAGTCTTAGTCTTGTAAATGATCCAAGCTAGTCACATCACAATACAATCAATAAAAGACACATTTTATCACAAATTCAACTCGAAAAATTCCAACGCAGGTTTAACTTTAAGCACGTTTTTTCCCAAAATGGCTGCTTTCAGCGCGAAATACTGAGAGTGCCTTTTGTATGTAAAATTAAATGTAGAATAAGGCTGTTCAGTCAAAAATTACATACAGTGTGACACAAAAAAGTTATGGATGTTTAAGTCCAGGTACAAAACTGTATGTGACGCCCTCTAACATTAAACAAAAAGCCAAGTGAAGTAAGAAAAGGGAAGTTTTTTTTTAGATGCCCTGTATCTCAAGAACCAAGCCGTTGCGGACCCATGTTCGTAGGAACTGTTTATCTTCAAATTTGTCTAAGATTTGCCCTCCAAAGTTTGTACAAGTACTCAATAAACATCCTGCATATTAAGGCGCGAGCAGTAAAAGGTTGATAGTTATTTTATTTGAGTGGATCTTCATCATGTAATGGCTGATACTATTCAAATTTTCAAATTATATGCTTTCTCTATAGGTTCTTTATTAATAATTTTATCTATTTCTACTTCATTAATGTCAATTTTGGGCGAGTTTACAACTTTCCATATAGAATTAATTTTGACTAGAACTTAGTCGATGAAATGATTCATGAACATAGTATTTATTATTCATAAAACTTTTTTAATCTCAATGTGTTATGTGCAACTTTCTACGTACCTGTTACAACATCGAAAACAGCTGTGACTAACTAACATGGGAAAACACTTGTAGATTATATTCGCAACAGAAAATGATTGAACGATTTGAACGTAGAATGATAGTGCATTTTTCTACATAATACGAATCATAAAAAAAACAATCGAAACAAATACAAAGGACGAAGAATTGCTTAATTTGTTAATTTGGTTCTTTCATCATTAAATAATTGATCTTTGTAATGGACATAATGGACTAAAGAGATACATCTCTGGCCTCATCAGGGAAATAAAAAAGTAGAAGAAGAATACATTCAAATCAACGGTAAACTAATAAATGATTATATTCAAGAGATGCAAATCATCGAATAGGTACCTACTTACTTGCCACACGAAAAATTATTTCACTATTATTCCTTTACTGTGTGTTTTTAGGACCCCAATTAGTTTTTATTCGATTGGTAACTATTCTTAATCAACCATAATGAGACAAATTGCACAAATTTACAAGCCGTTGTACGATGGTGGAGGATAATGTTCAGACATAGGAGTGTGATTTGCTATAATTTACATTACATAGGTATTTCAAATTACATCATTTCTAGTGCAATAAACGCTATGTTAGGAGAACTCCATTAATAAACAATACAATGTGAAAATTAACATACAATATAACGTTACCCGCCGCAATTTTATTATCTTTGCTTTTGTAATAAGGTTCCAAGAGATAAAAAAAGGCTAGCTACAGGAATGTTACTGAATTCAAATCATTTTGATTTCATCACGCTACAGATCAGGGGCAGCTGGTGACTCTATGGGGACTTACCATTCTAAACAATTAGCGAAATCAAGAAGCTGTTTGGGGGCTAAGCTTTCGAGTGTAATTTTTTTTAGCTATAACCACTTATATATGAAATGTTCTCTTTCCAGTATACACAAACCTTCCAAATACACAAAATTATAAAAAAAATTTGCGGAAATCCATAATTTTCATTTTCCCGACTTCAGAATAAGTGAAACATGAAAACATGTTTCTGCTTTTTGTTTTAGACACTTTTCTTGAATAGTAGACTTCCGCGGACAGCTAATCTTGAAAAATCTTGTATTCCGGATGGATTCCGCGTCACAATAGCTCGACTTGATGCCGACGTTTCGCCAACTAGTTTCAGTTCAAGCCTCAAGCCCTCCCTGAAGATGCCACCTGTAATGTTTGGCGAAACGTCGGCATCAAGTCGAGCTATTGTGACGCGGAATCCATCCGGAAGACAAGATTTTTTCAAGTTTAGACACTTTTATAAACATAAACTGGCAAAAAACTTTTCGCGGAAATATGTCATTTTCATTTTTGACAAAACATTGTAAACTTTAGAATAATTGAAATTAGTTTTACAGAAATTTTAATTCTCTTTATATTCTAAATACTATTCTGAATATACATACAGAAAAATAAGTTTGGGCAACACATCCCAAACTAACTCAAACTAATCTAAATTTCTAAATTAAAAAATGTAAACAATTAAGAAAACGTAAGCATTAAAAAAAACTGAAACGACCTGTATTAAATAAATAAGCTGAATTTCTATAATACTTATCACATAGAGGGCACTTAACGTTACGAAATTTCAACTCTCAATATCATAGTAAACTACAAGAAGCTGTTACATGAATAGAAGATATCGCTCACGATGGAAATTTTTGCAAATTGTGTGCATTCATGTAGTTGATGAGAGATTTCAACAGATTGTTTGATAAAAATGTTAAATAATAGATCAGTTCACGGTGGGTATGTTCTAGATCTACTTGACTATTTTTTTTAAATCGAACATTGTCTTCTGTTCCCAGCATTACGTTCTTGTTAGAAACTCCTTCGACACGAAGGAATGCAATCACAATTGAACTCTTTTTGTATATTAAATGCCAACTACGTTCCTTCTTAAATATCACCATTCATCATGCAAAGGAGCATCCTACTCAGCTATGTCAGCGTGATACATGAATTTATATTTAGATTTTGGTATATGCGATGAACGTGAGAATTGTTCATAATAAATAGAGGATTACTTCACATTCATATCTCTTTCATCGCGATAATAACGGTATATCATCGTATTATAGTCTGTAATAAATTCATATTTATGAATAATATGATATTTGGTTTGTATTTATGGAGGAATAGTTCGAATAATTGCAGCGTCACCGAGAAAACTGACATTCAATTTGTATTTATCATTTTATCTGTCATCGAAGTAATCTCCGTTAAAAGTGGATAATTGCAACTTTCACTGTCCATTGCTGAGTGAGTGTTTTACCTTGGAAAAAATCCAGGAATAAAATTTATATCTCAAAAACATATCTGAGTGAACGCTGGATCCGATAATTAATGGAAAACCATTTCATATTTGATCACAATACTTTGTTCTATGATATTAATTTTGATATTATGCCTCCAACTGTAAAATCCACAATAAAGCATATTTTCGACAGATCTAATGTACAGCTGCTTATAAATTCACTTTCAAACGGAAACTGGCAAAACACATATGAGACGACTGATACCGGATGAGGAATTAATAGCTTTTTATGAAGCATTCTTGTTTCATTTTGAAAAAATGAAGTATCTGATTTGAAGTTGGAGGTCTTGCATCGTTTTCAATGAGAGGTGTTTGAATTGTGTAACCGACACGATTGCTCACCATTTACTAACCCGAGATAATTTAGTATTGCCCAGTAGATACTGTTCAACATTTCAACATAAAACACAAGTTGTACTGCTGAAAATAAAATGACCAAAAGATTTTGTCTAACCTTTATATGTTGATCAGCTTTCATTTCAACACAAAACACCCGGTGTACTGTTGAAAATAAAATGACCAACAGATTATGTCTAACCTTTATATGTTGATCAACTTTCATAGCGTAGTTAAGGTCATGGTCATGCATGTACTTACTCAACCAAAAACGTAGGACCTAGTAACTGACTATGTGGAACACCGTGTTTTGAAGGTTTTGAGTATTGAATTTGTACTTAACGTGACACAGAGAATGTGAATTCACATACCACATCTTTAAATTAGAATTCAAATCATATTTCTTGTGAATATATTTTGGGAAAGCTCCGTGGAAAGTATCTGGTTTGAAGTTGAACGTCTTGCATCGTCTTTAGTAAGTAGTGATTAGATTGTGTAGACAACTCGGTTGTTCACCATTATTAACCAGAGATGGTATAGTATTGCCCAGTAGTTACTGTCCAACATTTCAACACAAAAATGACTGTTGAAAATAAAATGATCAATAGATTTTGCCTAACCTTTATATGTTGATCAGCTCTTATAGCGTAGTTAAGGTCATGGTCATGCATGTACCTACTCAACCAACGTAGGACCTATTAACTGACTATGTGGAACACCGTGTTTGAAGGTTTTGTTGAGTGACGAATTTGTACGTAACGTGACATAGAGAGGATGAGTTCACATATTACATTTGTAAATTAGAATTCAAATTAAATTCCTTGTCAATGTATTTTGGAAAAGCTATGTGGAAAGTATTTGGTTTGAAGTTCGAGGTTTTGCATCGTTTTTAGTAAGAGCTGTATTCTTCATCGCAAAATGAACCAAATAAAAGTAGAATAAACAAGGCCTAAAATGATTAATTCAAAACACATCTATATTTGCGATTCTGCAGATATTTTCTTTCCGGTATTTACAGTCAGGATTAATAATTTCAACATGAGTTGTTAAACTTAATACAATTGAATATTCTTTTATCAACCGATAATTGTTATCGATTACCATAACGGTAGTTATTTGCTGCTTCCCAAATTAAATGCTTGAAAAGAGTGTTAACTAATTTATCAAACACTGTAACCAATAAAGGTAATCGGACCATGTCGCCCGCACACAAACGCAGTCTTTTTGCTTACAATATTACCGTAATGAAGGAGTAATAAGTGTCGATCTGGCCGCAGTTCCAATTGATAGAGCAACGACTAATTATCGATTATTTTATATTCCTCATAATCACTTCTGTCAACGTATTAATTTGATGGAACTATACAGGGTGAGTCAGTTTTTTGTAGACAACCTGCAACAGGAGATAGAACAAGTGTTTTTGAGAAGAAAAGTTCCTATAAACATATGTCGTAGAAGGCTTCGTTTTTGAGATACAGGGTGTTGAAATTGAAAAAAAAATTCGTTTTTTGCGAATATCTCCGGAACCGTTTATCGTACAAAAGACAGCTTTTGTAAGCAATTTCTACTCATAGTAAGCTATGTTCTGTGCGATAAAAAATTTTTTTTACTCTTAATTGGTGAAGATTTTGAAGGGATAGTGGGTGTTTTCTCCCCAACTTCTACGTCACTAAAAAAAGTACGGTTTTGAGACAACCATTTGAACCGCCATTGTACATTCTACACAAAAAAGGTACTCCTGGTCATGAGCTCTAACATTGACCGTTTTCGAGAAAAATCAACTTTTATGTTGAAAAACATGGTCAATTCTTACTAATTAAACAAAATTTATCCAAACGTTAGAACAAGTAACAAAACCAAAGGATTGACCATGTTTTTCAACATAAAAGTTAATTTTTCTCGAAAACGGTCAACTTTAGAGCTTATGACCCGAAGTACCTTTTTTGTCCAGAAAACATTGGTGGTTCAAATGGTTGTCTCAAAACCGTACTTTTTCCAGTGGCGTAGAAGTTGCAGAGAAAAACAGCCATTACCCCTTCAAAATCTTCACCAATTATGACTAAAAGAAAATTTTTACCGCACAGAACATAGCGTACTATGAGTAGAAAATGCTCACAAAAGCTGTTTTCTGTACGATAAACGGTTCCGGAGATATTGGCAAAAAACGAAATTTTTTTTTCAATTTCAACACCCTGTATCTCGAAAACGAAGCCTTCTACGACATATGTTTATGGGAGGGAACTTTTCTCCTTAAAAACATCTGTTCTATCTCCTGTTGAAGTTTGTCTACAAAAAACTGACTCACCCTGTATATAAATTCTTTGGAAATAGGTCCCACTAATACATATGTTTATCATTTTCGTTTTTACGTACGTTTCGGTCTCACGACCATCATCAGAAGACGTGTCAATGTCTAAAACAGGAGCATTTCAAATTGAAATTAATCCGATAAGGACGCTTTCTGTTTGATACAATTAGTTTTAAGAAATCCCGTCTTAGACATTGTAGGTCCAGGTGAAATAGGAGGTTTTTAATGGAATACACGAACTCTCTTATTTCTGCAAACAAACTATACCAAAATGTAGGTTTTGGTAACGTAAAACATATGTCACCAGTCCAGAAGTCAACTGGTGGTGGGAACATTGTTGAATAGGTTATAACAAATACATGAATACAAGATCAAAATAGTCTTGAACAGTCAAGATATTACTAAATTAATGGAATTCACATGTTGTTTTAAATTTAAGAGAGATCTTTTATTCATGTACTTGTTATAACACAATTTAATAGGAAAAAAGACGCCGTCAAAAGTAGGTGAATACAGACATCAGTTGTGAATTCTTTTCAAATGGGTGGAACGAGTCATAACGATCGATTTGGTGTGTAATTGAAATAACAAATTCAATTTCTTTTTAAAAATTTCATTTTAATAAATAAATAGAGCCGAGGTACTATTAAAAAAAACAATTGCTATTAGGTACTATCCGAAAGGTCAACTTCACATTTCATACAACGAAACCAATAAAATGTCCATATAATTGCTCTTAGATTAGAATGGATGTCACGCCAAGTATCAAATTACTCTCATTCCTCCATTTAATTATCAAATTAATGAATCAATTTGAATTCATTAAAATGTTCCTTACGAAGGATAATTCTGATTTATAGTAATTTAACGTATCATAAAAAGATGATACGCTATTTCCTTTCAACAATTGATGCCATTAACAGAAACATAATGCTTCATTTCAAGGAGCGTATTACTCATTACTAGTGGGCCAGATAGCATTTTGTTCTCTGAGTAAATGAAAAAAAATTGCTTAGTATTATCCAGGCCATCTAGGTTTTAATTGAAAATTTGATTGCTCGTTCTTTAATAACACATACTTCTTTCATGAGTGTCATCCCACTCAAATTGATGTCCAGTTCATGTTTAGTGTTCTAAGATTCTGTCCATTTTTTGCAAAAATCAGTTTGATGCCCAGGTTTCCTCAACTGCAAGCTATGTATTCGTTGTATGATAAATGAAATACATAAATTCACACATTTCAAGGAATTATTGTTTAACTACCCCATGGGCTCCACTGACGTATGGTCAATTCCACAGGCTTCATTATGACAACATTTTATCATTCATTACTTGTCGGACAATGCACTACTTGTGGTTCACATTTGACACCATGAGAATTGTGAAACTGACCTCTTCCACTTTCTTTGGTTTCAGCAACTTTCGATCAATTGAATCGATTTAAACGATATGCCATAAATATATAATTATGGTAAGAGCATTTTACCGATAAATGGTTATGCAAAACTAGAGGTTGAAGATACAGAATGAAAGTTCACAAGATTTTAATACAGTTCGTTTTATTGCAAACTTATCCTGTTTGAATATCGCTCCCATCGCAGATTTCAGACTTTAATAATACAAAGAAACTACTATGTAGAATATCTTTCTCAATAGTCAATCTTAAACGCTGCTTGAGGAACTTTACTGTTTTATTGCGTAAGAACAACATCAAATTTGGTAGTACGTACCTAATTATGTTTACTCACGGTAATATTTACTCACGATGCTCTTAATAAGATGATAAACTAAAATATTATTAATTATTGTTTAATTTCCCACCCACTTGAACTCTACAAATTAATTTTTTACTAACATTGTAATTCATATATCAGACATTCAAACCATGTGGTAAGTACATTATTATATTTATATAATAAAATAAAACACTTTTACTTTGTTTGTATCACATATATTATAGAAACAAATCGTGACTATAGTTTCGACACTAGCATGTCATTTTCAAACGATACTAATGTATGAAAATATGAATAATCTTGGCTAGTTATGGTAGAATATAAGACACAGGTAACAAGTGGGGTTGCGGTTGGGGAAATACCGGGATATTAAAAATTGTCTCGGTCAAGGGTGGTTGTGGAATCTAAAACGTGTGTCTTACTTTACGTTTGAAATAATTATGTCATCAATAATCTACAAATTTCATACCTATTTATTTCAGTTGTAACTATTCTTTGTTGAAGTTCTTGCAAATTATTTACCGGAGTTGCGAAAATGATCGAAATATTACCTTTGAACCTTTTTAAAGGTCGCTATAATCCCAAACCCGGTCGAAAACTGTTTTGAAATAGTTAATTTTCGATAAATCTTATGACGTTCACGTGAGAAACCCGTAGCTCGCGAGTTGGAAGAGTGCAAAAGTTAGGAACATAGAACTTCTTCACGAGGGCTTTTCGCGTACCGTTTTCGCTCCATGTAGTCAGATTTAGTCGCGATACGCACCCGACAACCCTTCTTTTTTCTAACAATTTCGTTTAAATAGGAAAATTTAATTATAACAGTTCGGGGTACTCTGAGGTCTCAGCTATGCGCGTCTGACGTGCGACGTACCAAAGGGAATTTTCTAGCTACTAAAATATACCCAAAGCGGGTAAAAGCTAGCGGCCTATAGCCGAAAACAGTTTATTACGACTGGCGCCGGCCACACGGGGCACGAAACGGCCCCAAATTAACAAGATCGAGGTAAAAAGTATAAACTCTAACATACGCATAGCTCCTCGAGGTATATGTCAAAATGATTACGTTCGTAGCTAATGACATAGGGCGTCTGGCGTTCATGCAATTGTGTTTTTATACAATTCGAACCTTCTAACTTCGATAGGCCAAGTGAAAATCCCGGAGTCTAAAGCGCTAGAAACTTCAGAGGGTAACAACTTTCGAATAACATTGCAAAATTTGGCACTTTTAGAAACTTCAAATTAATTAATTTGACACAAGTGACATAATTATTTCAAACGTAAAGTAAGACACAAGTTTCAGATTCCACAACCACCCTTGACCAAGATAATTTTTGATATCCCGGTACATTGCTAGAGTGGTATAATTAAAATTGGAACTCTCTTCTGAGAGTTCACCCGACAGCAAAATATTATAATAATACATGGAGTATGCAACACATAGTTTTCAATGTCGCCTTGTATAAACTCGAAGCGATGAAGTCAATCGTTTTGTGATGATTTGGATTGCGTGTATCAATAAAATCAAAATCTGTAACTTGGTATCAAGTCTTATTTCAAATGAATGAGCTTTGCACTTACCGTCTTATAACCCTAATTGTTCAAAAACACGGTTATGTCCTTTTCACTCCTTCAGTGGAACCGATCAACCAATGTGTCCAAGACACAAACACAAATACACAACTTCACAATGAACTTATACAGACTGAAGATGTGAGGTTACTTATAAACCGATAAACATTCGAATTCTTCTTAACATTACTCTTGCAGCCGTCTAGTAGGAATGAATTTATTGATTGTCGTAAATGAGAAATTTGAATATTCGCAACATTAATTGCAAGGTTTCTTACATTAATGAATGACCAAAGGTAAATAACTGGTAAGCAGTCAACAACGAACTAGTGGATATTCGAATTTTACGTAGCTCCTGATTTTGCCTCTTTGCGGTAATTAATTGATTACCGCAAGCGAGAAATTTTGATTTGTTGAATAGCTATTTCCAAAATTCAATTCTTGTCGCATTGAATGAATAAAGTTAATGAACTAAGTTTTATAAGATGTAATTGTTTAATGAGATAAACTCCGAGAATACCGTTATGCCTTAGGTGTTCAGAGTGAGTCATCTCATTTAACATATTCATAAAACATCCAGCAACACTTTGTCAGTGAATTAGTCTGTCGGAATGTTGAAATTATAATCTATAAGATTTTTGCCTTCATTTCGCTGAAACAAATTATTGTTATTGTGATAATAGTGCGAATTATTGAAAGAAATCTGACTATGTTTTTATTTATTGTTTTATCATGGCGAATGGACAAAGATGTTCCAACACTAACACAAGTTTTTTTCAGAATCTTTGGACAAAAAACAAAAATGTAACCAATTAACATAATTAGACCCTTCAATAGTGCACTAAAATTCGAAAGTTTCACTCATATCATTCTTCAGGAACTAATAAATTTCGTAATATGTTTTCTAAATTCAATACAACCCGCTTATATCTATTGATAAGAAATAATCACCCTTATGCACTAAAAATACTATTAAGGTACTGAGGACTTTTCGACTACCAAGTAGCCATCATCAGAGTAAACTAAATTATAAATCAAAATGTCCCTGTTTGAATACTATTTGGAGATAATAATGTGACCAATGGGTTACCCTCAGCTGGAGATAGCTATTTTATATCTAAATGGTGTAGTTGAATCCGCCGGGTATGCCTATTTGTTTGAGTGGGTTTTCTGTATATGTAAAAAAAAAGTTATTACCATATTTTATGATGTTGATATTAAAGAAAGGAAGCTGATTCTCTGCTTTTATTTCGACAGTGAATCTCAGTGAATCAAATTGGCTATTAAGTATGTTCCAAAAGCCATGTAAATCAAAAATTTTTACTTGTAACCGCGAAATTAATCGAGTCAAATAGGTATTTCATTACGAAAATCGAACGATATGGACCGATTTTGATGAAACAAAGTGCATTCGATTCGGGATGACGTCTAGAAAAAAGCTTACCGGTTAGTTTTTTGTGCAAATTTGTTATTAGCTTTTTAACCGAAAAATTGACCAATTTCCAAAATTTCATCAAAACTAACCAGAAATCCTCAGTTAGGGGTTGTGGAGGTTGTTTTTTCATGTTAAATGTTTAGAAAATTTGTTAAAATGGGGTCGTTACTAATTTGAATCAAAAACAAAATCGAATTCTAATTTTTTAATTTTTTAATTTGAAATAGATTCCCGCTCATCTAAATTTTTTCTATCTTATCTACTCAGTCTTTTTATATTCCACACAGCATCTTTTACATATACTATGGACATATACGTAATAAAAACCGGGCGGGAGTAGCAGGTAGGTATTTTTCTTAAACTATGGAGTCTACACTATACTAAAACACAGCATCTATCATATACTAAGATCTCTATGGCATCCATCGCTTCATAGCAGCTGTTTATCTAAACCGGTCTTCCCTCCCATCCCCCCAAAATAAAGACGCGGCAACGTATACGTGGACCACGCTGCTATTGTAATGTAGATACATAATAAATGATCACCACGTGTCACTTACTGTTGAATGCTGCTGTTGTTCAGATTAGTAAAATTTCTCATTCGTTTTATGTGAAAATTAGTTTGTTCTGTGGTTCAGTGAATTTATCAGAAACATTTTTTTAATAATTCAAATACATATTGTTCAATAAATAAAACATTGCTTTAAGAAAGCATTCACGCTGCAAATTAATAAAAGTATTTTTCGGTTAAAAACATAATAACAAATTTGCACAAAAAACTAACCGGTAAGCTTTTTTCTAGACGTCATCCCGAATCGAATGCATTTTGTTTCATCAAAATCGATCCATATCGTTCGATTTTCGTAAGTCGGCCTGTTTTAATACCTATTTGACTCGACTAAATAGTCGTTTATAGATGTAAGACAAGCTGAAAAACAGTTTACGTAACACCTTTGATAAATCATCTGATGTCGACCAATCCGGGATTTAGAAACCAAAAGGAACAATCTGACTTGGTATAAAGAACATTGTGCCCACATAAAGAAAAATAGTGGTGAAAAATCAGCTTCAGCCGACCATATTTTATATACAGCATTCCTCGAAAAAGGTTACCACTTCCGAAACAGTACTGAAAAATATATTAAATAATTATCTAAAGTTGGTACCAGAACGAAAATTTAATTGAAGTAGGTAACCTATAAGTTTCTTTTATTTATAATCAAGTCATAAACGAACATTACCATCCTCATTTAAGCCATATAATGTGATATTTTATCCACTCATGGAATAAATTACCTTTATCATAGTGTTGGAAAAATGAAAAATTAATAAATACAAATCATTTAAATTTATTGAATAATTGCTTCTTGTCGTTAATGTTTACATTAAAAGTAACACACGTATCCCGGTTTGATATTTTCTTCGTACTTATTGCATTTTGTTGTTGATATTTTTGAAAATCATAATATTTTTGTCTGGAGCTAGACGATTCCTTTTGAATTTTATTTGTTGTATTTTGTTTAGAACGGTTTCTTAAACACTCTTACAATAAATAACTATTATTATTCACAGATTTACGAGTTTATTAGAAATTCTTAAGTCAATGTATAACCGTGCTTCTATCGCAAGTTACTGCAGTAAGTGACGCCTTACTTGTTTATCTTGTGAAATAATACAATGCGTCTGGCTCGTTCTAACTCACAAGAATCTCCTATACACCGCTGATATAAACTCAATCAGTATACCGATTCGTAAAACGCAAGCACTGGCTACAGTTATGTTACAAATACCAGTTTTGTAATAACTATCCAGGAATTTTAGATCCTGTAATCTGCTCGCACTCGGAGCAGAAGCTTATTTCTATTGTTTGTATCTAATTATATATGAAATTCTCGGGAAATAGGTCACACTAACGCTTATTATTTTCGTCTTTACGTACGTTTAGGCCTCACGATCATCATCAGAAGACGTATCAATGTCTGTGTCTGTCTACTAACTCTACTAAATATTTTTCAAATCTAAAACCTTGAACACCTAAAGATAAACAAACCCACACAGTATACAAATTAAATTGTATAGATTGTGTTGGGAATCTTTAAACAATATTTACAAAGAAAGAATGTACGATCATAAGTACAGTACTATAAACAAAAACTTCAACACCCTTGCCAAACATTTTTTGATTATAACCATCAATTCGATTACAAAAATTTTAATATTTTGGGCGAAGAAATCAATTATAATAGAAGATCTATTCTGAAGACAATTTACACAAAACGTGACTCCAAGTCTTTAAATCATAGAATAGACGTTCTATCATTAAGTTAGATTTATGCTTATTTAATTAATTAAAACTCTTGCAGATTCCTACATGCGTCTTCATAATGTTAAAAGTATACTTCAGATAGAATGCAGGAATAGCAGTTTCTACTAAGGTCTGACAACATATTTCTACTACCACATAAATCTTTAACATCTGTTTCGAAAGTGGATACTCGAACGTTATAGTTTGGTTTTAGTTTTACTTAAACATAGCTTGAGATTACTTCGAATATTATATATATTAGTGCGATAAGGACGCTTTGTGCTTGATACAATTAGTATTAAGAAATCATTGATACGTCTTCTGATGATGGTCGTAAGACCAAAACGTACTTAAAGACGAAATTAATAAGGATGTGTGCTAGTGCGCCCTATTTCCCGAGAATTTATATAATTCATACCTGAGTCAAGAATCATTATTAATTGGTTATGATAGAACCTTTGTGGGGTCATGGTAAAAAAATCCACGTTGTCGGGTGCACTCTGTAGCATCTTATTTAGCAATCTCCGGATGTTCAACACCGGATAACAAACATTATTTACTTATTGCTATCTGATAAGACTTGCAGGTAAGATACTCAACAACCAGAACATAGCATTTTGTGTCTGAACTCTCGGGAAATGAAATTTCCGGAATATACCGTGGGAAGAGTGTTTATTTGAAAAAAAAAATGATAAATTTCCTTGCTTCTAAGAATCTTAAATAACTATATCTTCGTCTGTTAGAAGACCACCTTTCAGTACATTAGACTTATTCCCGAAATGGTTTAACACGGACTCGACCGTAATTTTTCAAGTCAAGCTCATTGAATATTTGAACGTGTACAATAGATGCATTCTGCCCAGTCTCCGAGGAATTAACAGATGGACGTGAATAATTCAATTAAATGTGAATAGTTCGTGTAGAATGAATTGGAAACACTATTATTGAGAATCATTTCACATCCTGATTCATTTTCACGGATTCATGAATAAAATACAGATAATTGGCAAGTGCAGTTAAGAATCGTGCAAATGATATCGAAATGTGAGTAACAGAAGATACAGATGCCGGTTTGAAAACTGTGAAATTTGCATTGAAATTAAATTTGACCGATACGCCAGGTATGTTACGCTTCCGTAACTAATATGTGTGTGAGTCGGCCTTCTCTGGGATGTAAAATGTCCTATTCGGATTTTTCAGTGCTAACTGTAATCTATTAGTCGAAGCAATATAGCAGGAAACGTCGTTTTTTTCCGGGCAAGATGGATTGAGCCACGGTTTTCGGTATTCGATTCTGGAAGGCATGTAGAAAAAATGTGTGTAAAAAAAATGCAATTTGTTGAAGCATTTTTTAAGTATTAGTTTAGATTTTTTATCATTCGATGAATATATACTCCAAAATTAATCCAATTCCGTTACTCGGGGGTTTTTGGGTTGTTGTGATTTATTTTAATTGTTGATCTTCCATTTTAAATTGTTTTAAATACACAATAAAAGTTGAAATATAGTATTAACATTTGGTTGGTGGTTTAATGTCTACAGTAGTTTTCATAGGAGTTAATGATCATAAAGGGGTGATTTCGGTTTGTACCATTGGAGTTTTCAGAGAAGTCCCAATTGATCCAGATTCGATAAAATTTCCAGAAGATTCAGGTTCATCAGAAGATGTCACAGAAGCTCCAGATTATCCAGGTTCATAAGAAGTTGTACCAGAATTGCTATCACTGGAAATGTTTTTGCTGGCATCATTCTGTGGTGTTGCTAGAGAATGTCAGTTTTTTCCGATGGGCGAAAGTCTTCATCAGGAAAAGGGAAATATTTGTGTAGTCATGAATCCATACTCCGCAATATTCATGGTTGCCACCCCTGAATATATGCTTTGTTAAATATTTGGGCAATGTGCTTACGTTTTAGTACTTCTCCTGGATTGCTCACAATTCAATTATCAGGTTTCTGGGTAAGAGTATACTTTTTGCATGTTTAATGTGAAAAGTTCCTGAAAAATAAGAAAATATGGCGCCACAATCGAAAATCCTATGTCACATTTGTGATGTACCATCTTTAACTAGAACGCATTGAAATTGTCAAACTGATATGTCGTTCAGTTCTATATTGACACCCATCGAAAGCAAGGAACCTTGAAGATTTTTGTAGGCATGAAAAAAAATGAATTTCACGATATTATGGGAACTCTTCACTATCGATTGGAAAAATTCCCAAGTGGTTTAATGATTTTTGTTGTGATGACCAACAGTATGACCACAAAGGACGCCGAAAGTTCTGGCCATCCAATTGAGGTAACAACGCCAGAAATCGTCGATAAAATCCATGGTATGATATTGGACGAACAGGTACTGAACATTTTGCATAAATTTTTGAATATGAGAAAGCTATCTGTCAGATGGGTGCCGCATTAGCCTTATGTTGACAACAAGCGCGACCGTGTGACAACTTCAAAGGAGTGTTTGGCGATGTTCAAGCGCGATAAGGACTTTTTGGGCTTTTAGTAACTGTGGACGAAACATGGATCCATTACAATACACCAGAGATCAAAGAACAGTCGAAACAGTAGACTTGTCCTGGCGTATCGAATCCGAAAAAGGCCAAAGTGGGTTTATCGGCCACCAAAATCATGGCGACACGTTTTTTGGGATTCACAAAGTTTCGGTCATATGGATTACCTTGAAAAGGGCAAAACGTTCACCGGCGTATATTATGCAGAGCTTTTGGATTGGTATGAGAATTCTTAGAAATTACCTTCACAACTTTATCATTATTGGATCATTACGAAGAAGTTGAAATACACAAACTATTTATTCGAAGCCACTGTCATAAATACAAATTTAATACGAAATCAACATTTTAAGTTCATGCAAATCACAAATCTTCGTCATTACATTTATGAAAAAACCTTGAAATCAACTAAACATCATTCGTGTGTTTTTATTGGATATCATAAAATTCAGTTGTTTTATATTGTCATTGAGACGATAATCTCAATATAATGATAATTACTCACCATAATAATATACAATTGATATTTCCACTTTATCACTTTTTAATTTGCTTAATATTTTCGCGTGTTTACTTTGGAAGTAGTAATGATACGATTTGAGATCGGAAATGTTGAAGAAAGTCAAGAAGAATTGAAAGATATGGTTGGCTGGGTAATTTTGTTGCCTGTTGCGGTTTGTAGAATCTGCCCTGGGGCTTGCTCAATTTAACATATGTAATGGACTTGGATGTACGCTGGGAATAGTAAAATAGACTTTTAGAAAGAAACTTTATTACTCAATGCGAGGTTCATTGGTTCATCATACATTACGTTGAGAAGCTGACATTCCAATTGTAAAACTAATTTTCCCCTACATGTGTAGCATGTTGCAAACTATATCTTTCTCTGTAAATGATCCATAAGAAGTTTGACACATGTTCAGCTATAACGATTGAACTGAAAATGCCTGTACTTTTTGAATTTTATCCTTAAGAAGGATACGGATTCAAATAATGTACATGTCTGTAAAGTAGATTAAGAGGCCGAAAATATTGTCGGTAAAGTATTCACGTTGAATTATTGGAGTCGTATCCAAGTAGTTTCCAAGACATTATGAGAACGGCAGTGTGCCACATAGTATTTCGATCAATTCACAAATACTAGCAGTTAAATATGGTTCGATGGACGTTTTTCCAGTACCTGAATACTGTCTTCCATTCACTTATTCCTTTTCAACTACACATTTCACGAGCCGCTGTAGGACACCCCGTTCAGTCAATATCTTTTGTAGTACAAAAGTCAGTGCGACATCGACAAGAGGCTTACGAAGCTTACGACAGTTTAGTCTTAATGGCGCGTAGCTGGTATTGACTATGACAGGTGATAAATATTACAATTTAACAAGATTATATCTATTAATTGTGGGAAATTATATGTTGTACCTATTCATTCATATTTGGCCTGTGAATGAGCGTGTATGACTGAATAAAGTGCTTTGTGATATGGCTTCCTAAGTGAATAGTTATGTTGATATTTCCCGCGTCTTGTGTCGTAGGTAGAGTTTACTTACGTTTGTTACTTAATTACATATGCCAAATAAATGTTGTGATCCTGGCTAAAAAGGAAATTACAAAAATAGGTCAAAAGTTCAAATCTTTTGTTTTTCATAAAGAAAACAAGAATGGATATCGGCTGTCCCTGTGGAAGATTTCATGGCTAACTAATGATTAAGATATTTGGACGAATAGGATCGTTCAAATCCAAGTTCCTTTTTAATTTCTGGTACTCAAATATCCTTCACGACTGAAGTGGTTCGAAACGTTCAAATCCAAATTCTTCCTTCTTCTTCCTTAAACAAAAGCTAGCGGCGACTTTGAAAATCCGAACAAATAAGGACAATACGTATATTTGGCAATACTGCCTCGTTTATAAAAACACATACCTAACCTGTAGAGAGAACGAATTTATCCTAGTCAACTACAGAAGAAGGCCTCCTCCGGTCAACACAAGTTGAAAGAAGTATGCTCATCGTTGATTGTGATCACGAAGTTATTTATTACTCAGATTAAAACGGAAAATAACGTGCATCGATTTGCTTATGTGATAGTCTGTATCCATACTTATCTAGTAAAATTATAGCTCACTATTTTCTTTGGAATTTTTCGGCCCACAAGTGGCGCTTCCTCAGTCTTCCTTGTGCTGCACCACTGTATTATGTTGTCTTTGGCGGTGCTTATGAAATGAAGACAATTATTAATATAAGAGCGATGTTGCCAGTGAGACGAAAAGTATCAATTTCATTATGGATTGGATATAAAAGTCATAATGCCGAACCCGTATTGGAAACAATCGGCGTCCATTGTTTAGGACATTATGCCACCCAATTTGTATTGAAACCTCTACAATTAATATTCAACTATATTTCCGGAAAATGAAAGCTAATGGGCAACAGACAGAGCAAAGGTTCCAGAGCTTAATTCGATTTATTCCAACAACTGTACTCGTATTTACTCGATACGGAAATTGTAGAAGGAAGTGTATTTCACTGTTGACATATTACGTATGTAGTATGGGTAATAATATAATTTTAGAAGGAAGCGAGAAGTCATACATTGATTTATTCTCGTAGAAATTGTCAACTTCTAAATTTAGTTGATATAACAAGCAATTATTACTGTAAACTAGAAAAATAAACTACCGACTTCTCTTAATTGTTAGTAATTAATCGATGATTTCAGGTTTCTTATGGTTAATTGGGACTCTACTTGTGTAATGTTTACAGCAACGATTTCTGTTACACGTGATTTCTGAATAGATGCTATTATAATCATGAGAGCATTTTCGAGCAATTGCATTAACTGCTCCGAATTTATGTAGAATAGTAAAATAGAATACAAATTCAAATTTACACCAACTCTTGAACATTATGCTGTTTATTGTTCAAAAGTTTCACATATCATTTCAGTTTGCACAATAAATTCTGAAACATTTTTGTTCAATCTTAACAGAAAACCCGTTTATAAATGTTATAAGTTATAATAAACTTGAAATGTTATCATCAAATACCATTACGTGGCTTGTACGACAGTAAAAAATTTAGCTGTGACTGTGGCAAACAGTATATAGGTCAAACAGAACAAAAATTGAGTAACAGATTCAAAAAGCACCAATGTGACTGCCAAGAGAAGAAGAACTAAAACTGAAAAAGTGCATTAGCACAACATTATTTTCTAACAAATCATACCTTTAATTTTAATGATATAAAAATTTTTGATAAAGAGGCAGGTTATGTGAAGTGATAAATAAGTGAAATGATACATATACAGATTACCGAATGATGAACTGACGTTACCAACCTTAGTAATATTTATAGTAATTTATTGAATAAGGCAAAGAACCAAACTGTATAGAACCGCTCTGAACGTATTAAAATCATGCTGTTCTATTGACCATCGTAATTGTTTACTTCGGAAGATAAGAATTTTGTTTTTTATTATATTATATATAAAAATTCTCGGGAAATAGGTCACATTAACACTCTGTTTTAAATATTTTCGTCTTTACGTACGTTTCGGTCTCACGACCATCATCAGAAGACTTATTACTGGCTACCCAAAAACTTTCTTCAATCCTATCATTAAAGAGAGAATAAACGAAATTTATAATGGTTCTTCATATAAAAATAACATAAAAGGTAATACAGACAATTATATAACTTTACCATACATTCCGGAGACCTCAGAAAAAATTAAGAAATGTTTGAAAAAGTACTATATAAATGTTGCGCATAAACCTACTAACTGTGTTGGGAAATATTTCTCAAACGTAAAACCTGTAATACCTAAAGATAAACAAACCCACACAGTATATAAATTGAATTGTTTAGATTGTGACGGGACTTATACTGGAATCTCTAAACTATATTTACAAAAAAGAATGTATGGCCATAAGTATAGCACAAGAAATAATAACTTAGAAAATTCCACCGCCCTTGCTAAGCACTGCTTAACTGCTTTGATTATAACCATTAATTTGATTACAAAAATGTTAATATTTTAACTAAGGAAACCAATTATTATAAAAGATCTATCCTGGAGATGATTCACATCAAACTTGACTCCAATTCTGTAAATCATAGGACTGACGTTCAAACACTAAGTCATATTTATACTAATTTAATTAATTAATATTCTTGCAAATTCCTACTTGCGACCTTATAATGTTAAAAGTTTATTTTAGATAGAATTGTCTAAAGTATTTCTCAGAGGCCAGAGACCTTCTTTTATTACCTAATAAATCATGTCATCTGGTTCTTAAATGAACACTTGAGATGGTCTCATCTGTTTAGTATCTCGTAGACATTTATGAAATGTGGTCGTTTTTGTTGATAATTCTACTAAATAGTGGATTTTTAATATTACGCTGTAACATTCCTGTGTTATGATTCCGATTTCATGTTTCTGTTCGTTTCGGCGACGTTGGCATTTAAACGAAATTTGTGCGATAAGGACGCTTTGTGTTAATACACAATACACTGAATTATTACTGTTATCAAATACTTAAGACAAAATTCTAAGCAATTAGTGATCAGATATATACAAAATTTTATGAAAAATGTTAAATAACTAGCCCAAACAGAAAGGAATATTTCTGTTAGAAATAACTATAGAACAAATAAGTTTAGAGATTATTAAGACAAATACCCTCCCCTTTTACAGTAAATATAAATACTTGTAAGTAATAGTTTCAATTTAGTCGTTTCTCTGATGATGCTAGCATGACTGGCAAAATTCGTATACCATTTTCGAAATCTGGAGTGGAAAAGTGGAAGATGTAGTTTGCTAGCTCGAAGTAAACCAACGAAGTTGATAAACTTCAGCAAATAGCGTTGGACACTGGTTGTGACAAATCTTTGATCAATAACTTAATTTCTAAACAAAAAAGGAAATTGGAACACAACCAACTAAGAACATTAGAGCCATCACTTCCAAATAGTTCATCAAAATTAAAAAGTTTCAATTATCCTTATTCCATAATTTATTTTCCAAATCTGCAACACAACCAGTTTATAGATATAAGAACAAGTAGTCCAGTAAATGAAACACAAAATCGAGTTGACTAAGGAACTTTCTTCTAATCGACCGATTTTGATCTGTAAGGGCCTATTCAATTAGTCCTGACACCTAGATCAAAGCTTAACACTTTTGGTCCTTGTTCATTTTGTTAATAAGCAATAAATAATGGGAAAAAAATGTAAACGCTATTTTCCATTGATTTTAAGCAGGTAAAGTGTATTTTCCATTTATTTGACCGATAAACAGTGTTTATTCAATGGTTATAACAATGTGCTAATTGACTATTTGTTAATTAGGACCTGCTAAACATGAATTTGATGTCCATTTCTTATATAGTTGCTAATATAATTAGTTAATAAATAATTTCTTATTTAACCAATGAACAAAAAAGTAAAAGATTTCTAAATATTCGACATTACAGTCATTTTCGGGTAATTAGGACCTGCTAAACATGAATTTGATGTCCATTTTTTAATTAGTTGCTGATATAATTTGTTAATACGCAATTTCTTAGTTGCCTTAGTTAATTTGTCAAGGACCAAAAGTGGTAAGATCACAGATCAATATCGGTCCATGAGAAAAAAATTTCGTTATCAAGTCCCCCGTTCACTGGACTAAACACATCATTTGAATCTTGACAATCATTCCCAGTTTGCTGATGATCTGGCTCTATATTAGCAGAGACAACATTCCCATTACTCTCGGAGCAAGAATCTTCATTAGTAGAGTCTTGGGCTTCAGCTAATTCATTGATATTCAATCGATGTAAAACTGGACTTTTCATATTCAGTAGAACACACACTCGGTTTGAATCACACTATACATAAGACATAGCAAGAAGTCAATTCATAATGGAGACAGTTTTGAGTTACTTTTGATCCATCTCTTAGTTGGAGACATCACATCTCTCAATTTATAGGCTAAGCAGCGTGTGCGGAGTAAGTATTAGGCTATTTTATTTTGCATACGTTCAATCATTTATTAAGAATGAAATCATGTCTTGGCGATCTTCTACCAAAGCTTCAAAGATTTTCATCACCCTTAAAAGGATTATTATACTATGTCTCGTTACTTTCAAGAGTTACTTTAAGAAACTAGGATTGTCAGAGGTTTCGTCGCTATACATATTGTCTCTTGTGATATTGATAAAGAGAAATCCTAACTTATTTACTTCCAATAGTGACTCGTATGCATCTAGATTTTCAAATGAATCAACAAAACTATTCAAGAATCCTACATTGTGCTTCTTCATTTTATAAAAAATTACCTTATTAGAGGGCAATGAAGGCTTTCAATGTCTTCAAGCGAAACATCTGTCTGGAAGTATTAAGCGCGTTGTCACTGTTCACCCTCAAAATTATCCTCAATTCCCACATCAAGACAAAGTAGAAGAATCCAAGTGGATACTCAATATTTTATATCATGAACTCTCGACATCTACCAATAGGAAGAAACCTATTGTTGCTGTTAAAAAATCTAAAATAAATAACTAGGAAGTTAACAATTTCTCCATCTAGTTACAAGCGTCAAAAATGTTGAATTACTTAAATTAAGATGTTTGAAATTATATTAATTTGACGTATGACTGAAGCATAATGCAAATCAACATGTCGAGAGTTTTATAACGAACGATAGAACTATCGGATTCTAAAGAGAAATCATATTCATTATTGTATTACGTATATAATTAACATTAAATGTAATTACATTGTTTTCGAAATTTTTATTTTCGAAACATTTTATGGTCGCTAATTGGATTCGCAATATTCTAATTTTCTGTTTTCTAATGTCAATGTTGTTGTATAGCCTGTTTTACTTTCGGATTCTTCACGAGTTCTTTACGAGTGTTTGCCGTACTTTTTTGATCTAAAAACTTGTGAATGTATGCCTGCAGTTGATAAAGAATTTTTATTGCTTGTCTTAAGCCATCACATATTTCTTTCACACTTCCTGGGGAAATCGTTTTCATACTAATTTCAGTCGTTCATAGGATAAATTAAAAGGTAGAATATCATTCTGTGTCTTTATTGGAATACGAGGTGAAAAGTCCCTGAAAAATGATTTATTTGGTCAAAACTAACTTATGTTTCTCAACATAATCTCGTTGTAACCCGATACACTTGGTCCAACGTTTTTCTTATTTCTTGATCCCTTACAAATAATACGATTTAGGCAATTCTTCAAAATAGGCGTTTGTTTCAGCGATGACCTCATCGTTGAAGCCAAATCTTTTTCCGCCGAGCCTTTTATGCAAGTTTGGAAACAGATGAAATCGCAAGGGGCCAAATCTAGAGAATATGGGGGATGACGAACCAATTCGTGCATCAATGCGTTGTCCTGGTGGAAGAGCACTTTTTTCAAAATGCGGCCACTTTCGCTTCACATCGGCGTCAAGTCGATTCAACAGTTGTGCATAATATACGCTGGTGATCGTTTTGCCTTTTTCATGGTGAGAGATATAGACAATACTGTGTGCATCCCAAAAAACTGACGCCATAACTTTGGGCTTTTTCGGCTTCGATTCGCCAGGACAAGTCCATTGTTTCGACTGTTCTTTGGTCTCTGGTGTGCTGTGATGGATCCATGTGTCGTCCATGATTACGAAACGGCGCAAAAAGTCCTTCTTATCGCGCTTGAACATCGCCAAACACTCCTTTGAAGTTGTCGCACGGTAGTGCTTGTTGTTAACAGAGAGCAAATACGGCACCCATCTGGCATAAAGTTTTCTCATATTCGAAAATGTACGCCAAGTGTTCCTCACCTGTTCGGTTGAGATGCTCATAGCCTCAAGAATCTCATGCACTTCGATTGTTCAATATCATACTATGGATTTTATCGACGATGTCTGGCGTTCTAACCTCAATGGGACGATTAGAACGTTTGACGTCCTTGGTAGTCATACTACAACATCGAAAATCAGTGAACCACTTTAGGCGAGGAAATAAAGCAGAAAAGGTCGAAAAAAAAATCGGATGGACCGATTTTTGATCGATTCAGGATATCATTTAGAAAAAATGATACTATTTTGTTTTTTTCTAATGTGCATTTTACCATTTCTACAGAGGAAAATGCATCTCTTTGAATTCACTTTCAGGAGATAATATTAAAAATGTTGGAAACATGTCCGACTATAGCCAAAATTTCTCACCCGGGGTTTTTGGGGTCGCTTATCACGATTCCGGTGCCAGATTTCAACTACAACGCACTTGGGGCTCAGGACATCCTGAGCACCAGGTGACTATTAAAAGTCTTGGTCACAACCGGCAACCACAAAAGGACATCCCCACTAAGTTACAATCCATTGCAATAGAGATTTTTCCGAATTCCCTGCAGACGACGATAGTACCAGGATGCTCTGAGCTCCAGGTGCGTTGTAGTTGAAATCTGGCACCGGAATCATGATCAGCGATCCCAAAAACTCCCGAGTGAGAAATTTTGGCTATATTTGGACACGTTTTCAACATTTTTAACATTATCTCCTGAAAGTGCATTCAAAGAGATGCATTTTACTCTGTAGAAATGCTAAAATGCACATTAGAAACAAAAAAATGGTAACATTTTTTCTAAATGACTTCCTGAATCGATTTAAAAAAAATTTATCAAAATCGGGTTGTCCGATTTTTTTTTAAATTCAGCCTTTTTTGTGCTTTATTTCTCCTCGCCTACTTGTGAATCGTTCCAATCGATGATGAACAGTCCACAAATGTTTAACAAGCACAGCTTTGGTTGCGTAATGTTTTTTCCACGCAAAAAATAATGTTTAATCGAAACGCGAAATTCACTGTTTTCCATGTTTACAAAAATTTTGAAAGTAGATTGCGTTCGATAGGTGTCAAAACAGAACTGAATGACATATCAGTCTGAAAATTTCAATGCGTCTTAGTGAAAGATGGTACATCACAAATGTCATGTGGGATTTTCGATTGTGGCGCCATCTGTTTTATTTTTCAGGGACTTTTCACATTGCTCTCGTATACCTAGATTCATATTCATTAATTCTAATTGAAAATTTGATTCTGATAGAGGTGTTTTTAAAAGTCTAATGATGTTACAATGGAATCTTGTTAATTTTTGTTGTAAAGGATGAAAGGGTTCAATGTTTATTGGTATGCCTGTATGTGTAGATTTTCTATGAATATTAAAATCCATTTTGTTGTGTGATAATTTCAAAGTTAAGTGAAGAAAAGTTAAACTATATTGTTTTAGTTTTGAGTTTCAAGAGTGGATTTAATTGAACTATATGTATATTATTTGTATATTGAAAGAATTTGTGAAGAGATTTGTCTGAGCTTTTTCTTCGCAAATAGTATATTAAAGGTTTATATATATTGCAGGTAGAATTCTTAAGTAATCCTGTATAATGCTATTATAATAAATTACAATCGACATTGGTTCAACGTTTCATTCGCAATATGGTATCTGATCATTGGTAGTATTACCATTATTTCCTCCACAGTTCAATACATAGATCATTTTTTCTTAGACATACTTGCACGTATTTGTAACATTATTGATAAAATCACAGTGTGTCGAAACAATTGTCGTGTTGTTCGATGTATAATAAATTTTATTAATCAATATAAATAATGATTCTTGATCTAGGTATGAATTATCATAATAATAATAATAATAATATAATTAATTATAAACAGAAATGTTTTTAATAAGGTCTAACAACCTTTTTCTATAAAATCTTTAACATCTGGTTCGAAAGTGGAGACTTGAGCGTTCTATTTTTTGGTTTCAGTCGTACACTGACTTTGTTGACATGAGTTCGTATATTATAAGTGAATTGCTAAGCAGTGGACTCTCGATAAATATACATATACTTAAAACATAAATGTGTAACAGTTTCGATTATTCGTGTTTCTGTTCGTTTCGGCGACGTGGGCATTTTTAATTGAAATTGGGCCGGTAAAGACGGTTTGTGCTGATACAATTAGTTTTAAGAAATCCGTTTCAGACATTATACCTCTTCTGATGATGGTCGTGAGACCGAAACGTACTTACGAAATATTACTAAAAAATTATATAACGTGGTTTTTAGAGGTACTACCTTTAACTTGATATCTTCATCTTTACAGAATCGACAACAAAGAGTTAGAATAAAAGATACATTGAGTTCACAACAATATATCAAGTGTGGGTACCCCAAGGTACTGTTTTGAGCCCTCTCCTGTTTAATTTATACATTAATGATCTAATGCTTCTTCCTTCACAGTCTGAAATAATCTGTTTTGCAGACGACACTGCCGTTTTCATAACTCACTCTGATTGGTATAAGTTAAAATTATTTGCTGAAAATGAAGAAATATAAATTAAAAATTGGCCTGATAATAATTTATTAACTATGAATTCAAATAAAACAAAGTACCTTCCCTTCACATCTTATAGTAACAATCTACCACGATTCAATTCTCTGACAATAAAAACCCAAACATACCACTTCGAAATAACTACAGCCACAGCTGTAAACTATCTTGGAGTGAAATTTGATTCACATATGAGATGGGATGCACAAGTAAGTAACATAATAAGGAAACTTAGACCCCTATTATCAAAATTTCGGTACCTCAAAGAAATATTGGATATAAAACATCTAAAAATCTCATATCACTCGCTCATTCAGTCTCAAATCGGTTATGGCATAATAGGATGGGGAGGTTTGTCTGACAATGCCTCAAAAAACTTAGAAACTCTACAAAAATGGTTCTTGAAAATCATTCTTGGAAAAAAAATTACTCATCATTCAGTAGCACTATTTGCTGAAGCTAAAATTCTAGATCTTAGAAAACTGTACTTTCTAGAGTGTACATCATATCTATACAAAATAGAAATGAAATGACGTATATAGATCACATCTACAATACAAGACATAAGACAAATACCACAGAAAAGCATCTCTGTAAAAAATCAATAGGGCAGAGATGTTGGCTTTACCAATGTAAGACGTATTATGATAAATTACCACCACAAGTGAAGTCCACGAGAACCATAAAACTATTTAAAAGCAATGTAACTAGATGGTTGATACACTTCCAAATTTAAATTCAATCTTGAAGAATTCAGAATCTACAAAATTAAATGTTCAATATAGTTGAAAAGGAAAAATTGAAGCTGCTCTAAAATATTATTGGTGAATGAATAAATGAATTGTTTTCTGGTTTTTAATTGAATTCCTGTTTTAGAATAATTTTTGGATTAATTTAAATATAATTATTGAATTAAAATTCTGTTTGTAATTATTTATTATATAATTTAAGTCATATTCACATACAAGATTTCTCCGAACTGTAATACAAATACAACAATTGACTATTGTGAACACAAAGTATTATCAAACCAAATAAATTTATTTATTATTATTATTATTATATGTGTCAGTGTGACCTATTTCCCAAAAATTTATATATAGTTAATCAGTATATATTTTTTTGTGAAAATTACCATTTCGTTTGATAAAGTTCAACTATGTCAATAACGATTCATTTTTATCAAGCAGAGATCGACTCAATTAAGAATTTAATGTGAATTTTGTGTAATTAAATAGATGATATGTGAATACTGTATTATGTGTTCGAATCCCGCAGTTTTCTACATTGGCTTGGAGTGTAGCGACCACTTTTTTCAATCGGTTCCATAACAGTCTGCGAGAGAATAATTTTTTCCGAAATAGGCAAAGAATGAAACGACGTTGGCGGTGGTCGATGCAACGAGTGTTTGTTAACGTGTATAAGTAATTAAATAAGCTACTTTCATTGCAGAAAATCCGAAAGTGTTGCATCTTCAAGTTCAATATGGAACAACTTTCCCAATATCCTACAAGACTCGGACTTCATGTGATGATTGCAAAAAGTACATACTGTTACGTGATTGGGTTTTTGTAACACTCAAGGACTTTCAAATCCACAGTAGGTATTAAATTTTATAATATAATACCGACAATAACATCACGAAGTGTTCGAAATATGAAGTAAAAGTATCCGTTGTTATTGTAACAGCTTTTGTATTGGATAATCATAAGCCAGAACAGCTTTTGATGGAAGTAACGAAATAATTGAACAGGTATGTATTAACAGGATATGCATAAATATGGACTCACTAGTCTTAAGACCTCAAAAGCAGACTATTGGAATATGTTTCTCAACTGTCTTAGAAGAGAAAAATGTGGTCGAGGGAGTGACTCATGTGGTTTTTTTTAGCCTGTGGTTTACGCTGTCAATAATCAGAATACCGTTTTGAATTTCACTGCAGCAATGTTTTCAAACGTGTGGTACGCATATACATCCCAGGGGGTACACTGAATTTTAGAAAAAACATCCTTTTTAAACTGTAAGTTGAAATTTCGTTTACATTTACAGTTTTACCATATTTTGAAACATTTAGCACAACTTGGCAACCTGGGGGCATAACATGATCTCAGAAGAATTTTACTCTCATTGTCAACTACCTATTCATGCGAAAGTGGTTCACCTTTTTTTCTTGGCAATTAAAAGTGATGACCGTTCCAAAATAGATGTCGATTTAAATTATATATGGGAGATATTTGAGTTGGCTGAGCTATTATTTAGATGAAGAAGCTATAAAAAATTGTGGTAAATTAAAATTACCACTTCGCAATTTTTTCTGTTGTCATTGTTGACAGTCGCTGAGTGTTAGACAAAATAGAAAACAAGTTGCCGTTAAAAAGGTAAGTGACTGACATTTCAGTAATTTGCAAAATCATAGGAATCTTGTTCCTTAAGAAACGAGTATCTTTGGAAAACAATCCAATTCAATTTCAGCGGTACTAAATATAAAGAAGGACGTTGAAGAAATTACCAGCCTCGAAGCAATTATACTTAAATCTATCTGGTAGTGGTAGTAAATAGTGATCGTTGCGTGTTCGGATGCTACTCGCACTACCATTGGGTTATCAATCGTAAAATGCCGTATGGGAGTTTGCCAATATGGCTTCAGATACGGATTTTAGTTGCTAGTGCAATTTTGCTAGGTCGAGGTTGGTTTCATTCATCCCATTGTCAATTTCCTAAATACTTTTTTGTTTTAGCAAACTAGTGACATGTTTGTGAGTTAAAATTTTTATAGTGAATATCCATTCGAAGTAACCACCGCTATGGATTGGCGAATATTAATGTGGACGTGTCCTTGCTTATATTTCCTGCCAGATGGTTTTGAACAAAATGTAGGTCCATGTGTGAGTCAACAAACACCATCCATTGAATTGAAATAATCATCTTCAGATATGTCTCGCTAAACAGTATTAGGTTCACTATAAACAAGAAATAATCATTCTTATCGACAAAAATTACTACCAAAAGTAACGAGAACCTTTCGGCTACCAAGTAGCCATCATCAGAGTGAACCAAATTATAAATCAAAATGGGCCTGTTTGAATACTATTTGGGGGATCATAAGGCAAACCTTCAGCTGAGGGTAGCCCCTTGTTCGCATAATTATTCCCAAACAGTTTTTTCTAATACTTTGACTACAAGAAAGGGAAACCTATAATGTTCGAAGATCATCGTGTGAGCCAGCAGTGGAGGAAGGGATAGGCATTCGTATATTTCCCGATGGTTTGAAGGTTTTAGGCATAAGGAAAGACCTCACTAGGTAAAGTGTTTATTATGTAGTGGGGTATAGTCGACACTCCTACATCTAGTAAAGGGTGGGAAGTCACGGGAGCCACCGGCGACCACCACCAATTGCCCAATATTATATAGATGGCTTAACATTGATTTGTTGTTGGGTACATTTAATGTATTACTAACGTATCGTCATTTTCCAGAATTTGGAATGATAAACATTATTTTGCCCAAACCGATGATTGAAACCTGATGAGATTGGCATCAAAGTTGGAATGTTAAATGCGGTACTCTGAGTGAATTTCAACTGATTTGAATAAATGAAACTTGAAGTGGCATTGAACATCTGAAAGTTCACAACAAAATCAGTGCTCAATGAAATGGCTCTCGATGTTGAAAGGAATTGAAGGCAATGATAACTTGGATTCCCTAACCACAGTAACCACAGCTCTAAATCAACGTAATTTGGGCTTGATTGGACTCAGGGTAGAGGAGTTCCAAGAGAAACTTGGAGGGAGATCTTGTTGAAATCTCAAATCTAAGGAATTTATTACAAAAACTCAGAACCAGCGAATACTCCAGCTGAAAAAGTATCAGGTTGGAATGATACTCAAAACGAGACCTACAGGCCCTCGATTTATCCGAATACAGCACGTCATTTTTTGTTATTTCAATAAGATCTGAATCGAACTTCTGTAAGGTTTGCCATCAAAACTCAACTTTTTATACAATGACTACACGAGAAAGAAACCTATAATGTGCGAAGAATAACAACGTTGATGCCAGGACAAGCCATTGATATCCATTGCGTCGGAGGATACTCCATCAAACATCACATGGAGTGAACTGTCTGAGAGAAAACTCGATAGTTAGCGACAAAGTTGAGGCGACAAACCATATGACGGAAGATTGCCCAGAAGACTTTGGTGTCTGACTCGGTAAAATGCTTTCGAGATATTCAATGATACAGCTACAGATTTGCATGTTTTCTAATAGATTTATGAACGTAGTAATTGAACACAAGCACATTTTATTTATAATTTAGATTACTCTGATGATGGCTACTTGGTAGCAGACAGGTCTTCAGTATTTTTTGTGGATAAGTGTGATTATTTCTTATTTATAGTGTTAAGTGTATCCACACTGTTCACTCTTTCATAGTTTATAATATTATGTTCACATTGTTTACATTATATTGGCAATATACAATATTGCGTAGGCGCTCCACGTGAATAAATAGTTCTTAATTCAAACAACTTATGCCTGAACGGTGTTTGAATAACCCATTTTATTCCAATGAACATGTCGCCTAATATATACTATTTATTGAATCGAGTACACAATAATGTTAGCATAGCTAAGATACTTGAAACTACATGACGTAAGCTTGTATTCAACAAAGGAGCCAAACTGAATATAATCGACAGCAAATATTTCAGATGATCAGTTGGAATATAAAAGCCTCAACTACATCTATTGTTTTGAAATACAAAAATCCGAATGATCTCAAGAATGAAATAATGAGTTGTATGAAGGGTTGACTAGGTCATTATATGTGGCGCGAAGGACCATTAAATGATCGTTCCTGAAGTTACAAGGCCGTGCCCAGATTTTTGTTTCGGGGGGAGGGGGGGGATCTCAATACAAAAGACCTGCTAATTCAAATTTAATTAATCACCATTACATTGGCCCTCCACTGAAAAAACTGTACTAACATATTCGTTTTTAAAGCTAAAAACCTCAAATTTTCAGTTCAGTGAATTCACAATACAAAATCAAGCCTCCTAGACCTTTTTATGGGCAAATTCTGTTATAACATCATCAGTTGAGATGATGACATCTCTGTGAATTGCCATTAGGGCCAACCCGGTTGGCCTCTCTTGCCCACAAGAATTCCGTAGGCAGGTTTTTAGGCGCCTAAGTGTGGAAAATGACCTTTCCGGGGTGCACGTGGTTACTGGTAGAGTCAACAAGATGTTCAACAACATATAAATGTTGGGATACAATTGCCTGTTGCACTCTCCGACAGCCTCAATGGTGCGAGAAGGCCGGTCCGAAGGGCTTTTGCACTGCCACAACAATTTCCATAGTTGAAATTCGTTTTGTGCCTCGTCTAGTTCCACCAGGTTCTCGTATATTACTAGGTCCTCTCTTGGGAATGGCGTTTCCTTCTCGGAATAGACTGTTGGTATAAGAGTGTACTACATAGCAGCAATCACTTTCTTGTGGTCAGTAAATCTTATTTTGAGCTGGGAAGTTAAATCTTCTGATAGGGGTATTCCAACAGTTATGCGGTAATACTGTTCGGGGTTATTAGTATTTGGATTAGCGCGATGCTTCTGTACTGATGTCAACCGTGGAAGCTTGATCTCTTCATTGACATCGGCCAATGAATCCTTTGCTTCTGTAAATGAATTTGCAAATTCTTTTTCAATATTGGATCGAATATCTTGAAAGTGCGATATTATTACAAGAGCAGATATCAGAAAAGAAGAAGCTTTGGTTGAGGTCTTCATATCCGGGTCTGTGCTGAATTGTTCTAAAGTGTCAATAATAGATTTAAAAATTTGTTTAAATTTTAACAAGCCGTTGTGATTTTACACCCACCGCGTTTCACACATTGGCGCTGCGTAGTGAAAATACTGAAAAGATTAACATCTTTGATCTTTGGAATGTTTGTCGATTTTATCTAGTGTTTATCCATTTTATTCCGGGGGGGGGGGGGCCGGACTCACCAGACCCCCCCCCTCTGGGCACGGCCTTGCCTGAAGAAACCAATATTTCTAACTAAAGCTTCTCTTCAAATCTTTGTGTGCTGAAGACGCTGATAACAAGGGGGGCTGCTAGATGCCATCTCAATCTGAGGTTTTATTTGATATACATGTTGCAATGTGGAATGTCCAAATCAAATGGAGAAACACTTTTTATTGTGCTTTTGAATTTGACGTAAGGATCATCAGCGGTAACAATCTATAATAGTGGTTGTATAGGAATTAAGTCTATATCAAACAACTAAATTAACAAATAATAACAAAAAATAAATTAAACTTGAATATCGATCTCAAAGCTTCCACTGATCTTGTTTTTCTATAGGGAAGCTATAAATGTGTTTTCGTAAATATTGCAACATTCTTTCTCGAATAGCTTTATCAATATCAATAAATTAGACTCGGATGCCTCATCTTCGCATAGAAACTGGTTGTTTTTATTTTTATTACGAAATTTCTGTCAGCTGCATATGAGAAATTGGCAGAACGAAATTCCCCAAAATTACGGAAATCTAAGTCATTAAAGAAGTATTTCATATAACGGTTTACAAATGCTAAGCTCGACAAATTAGATGATGTCATTATAATTGTTTCCATAAAATGCCAACTTATTAGCATTATACATGCACTGACACATAAAATAATACAATTTTTTCTCCATAATCGTTGTATTTCAAGCATGGCAGCACATTCAATAAAACGTTGGATCGATAATTGCTTTCATTTCTATTTATTCAATTGAATATATCTCGTGAGACGGCTGGTACTGACAAGTGATCTGGGTCAAGCTATCTTGAGGGTTCTCTTAGGAATTATAATTCGTATTTACACACCTCGTTTGAAGCCCTGGCAAAGTTAAGATATCTCGCCAGCTTGCTGCAGAAAGCATTTCCAACTCTACTATACAGGATGTTTATTAAGTACTTGTACAAACTTTGAAGGGTGAATCTTTGACTAATTTTAAGATAAAAAGTTCATATGAATATGGGTCCGCAACGGCTTGGTTCTTGAAATATAGGGCGTCCAAAAAAAATTATTATTTAATTTTTTGATTATATCTTCGTTCAATAACACGGTAATTTGACGAAATTGGGGTTACTGGGAGTATCAATCAATGGGAAATACAAGTGTTTACTTAGTTTTCTGTTTAATGTTAGAGGGCTCTACATACAGTGATTCAAATAACTTTTTTGTGTCGCACTGTATGACATTTTTGACTAAGCAAACTTATTCTTCATTCAATTTTATATGTAAAAGATACTAGTATTTGTCGCTGAAGGCAGACGTTATGGAATTGAATTATAATAATAATATAACTGTATTAAGAATAAAAATACTCCAATGGGAGGCGAATATCTAGCATAAGCTACTCAACTTGACCCCCCCAGACGAGCAAAATTATACATACAAATTTTGAATCTAAGCCTGATACAAACAAGAAAGAAAATGACGATCCAGTCTGTCGATGAAAAATGAGAACACACTCTCAGCCCTCCGAAAATATTCTGTCTCTCAGCCTCAAACGAAAGCTCTTTACTGACAAGTTCTCGTGATGTAAACAGTACTTATATTACCGGCGCATTGTACGAAAACGATCTACGAAACATGGAAGAACGAAATCTAGGCAAGGACAATCTATTAACATCTCTCAAATGAAGATCATACATATACTATCTAAAAGTGAGCTTCTGTTTCAAGTGAAGTGGTGACGAGGTAGACAACAATTTAGAAACAAACATTGAGAAGTGGTAACTGTATAACTGGTCAACGCTAAGCCATCTGAGCTCCTTTATCTTATTGAGATGTGGTCAAATTTTGCAAAACCAAATACAAATCGAGCACATGTATTTACAACCTTCTGTAAGCGATACCTGCATAGTTTGTCCAGGGAAAACAGGGAAAATATACCACACTGCAATAATGTAGTAGTGGAATTACTAAACACTTACAAAGTTTTTTTCGCATTTTGAAGTTAATGATATGGTAGTTAGAGTACATCAATTTGAGTCCAAAAAAGGCTTTTTTCACAACATTTGAGACTTGCTCTCTAAATCTCAAGTTAGTGACAAAAATAACGCCCAAATTTCTCCCTGTCTCCACGTACTTAATGAGCTCATCGTCAATCATCAACCTAAAGTTCTGCAGAATATGTGTGTGATATTCAATTTAAGATTATTTTCACGCGCATAAGCAGAAATAGAAGCAAGTCACGATTCAAAGCAGCAGCAGTACGTATAACGTCCCCAGGTAGAAAGACAATCAGACATCAGCAAACATCTGCATCTTAGACTGCCGAATACTCTCAAACATATCCGTCGTATAGATCAGAAACAATAAGGGACCAAGCACAGAACCCTGCGAAGCCCCAGATTTAATATAACTAACCGAAGACCTTTCACCCCTGCATTCAACAACCTGTGTCCTCTCACCAAGATAAGACATAAAAAAATTACAAACTGTATCGCTGAAACCATAAATCTCAACTTGGCTACTAGAAGGGAGTGGTCCAGCGTATCAAAAACTTTTGAAAAATCTAATAATACCAATGCAGATGCATGTCTTTGGTCTATACTTCTCATGATATCATTCACAATCATTAAGATCTTATGAAAAATAAGCGAAAAAATACTTATTTAGCGTCATGTGCTATGTTACACTATCACTTTACAAATTACTATAACCATATTAGTGAAAATTAGATAATGATAAAAATTTGCAAAAAGTATGCTGCATTTTTTCTCTGCAGTGGCAGTACACAAGGAAAACAGTAGGCACATGCATAACAAGCTTGGAAAACACTCCAGAGGTTTCTATGTCCGCAGAATCAGTCATGACAGTTGATTTAAAAAACAAACAGTGGTTTTTTGTCATTTTGATGTAATATTTTATTGTGTGTTGTATTCAAAATGTACCAATACACCAACGCAGGAATGGCAAACTATTTCACCTATGAAATGGCTCAACCTTGTTCGTTTTTTGGGGTTTTCTAGTGATTTGAAGAAAGTGGACAGAATATCAGATAGTATGTTGTGATACAACATAATATCTAAGATTCGTTTAAAGTTTGAAATGTAATAACACTCAAGTTGAGTAACTAATTGGACAATAATACTACGGGAGCTGTCATAAAATACTTGTAACGTAGATAATAATATCGTTTTGATGAAAAGTGAGAAATATTAATGTAGGTGTGATTAGTTTTATTTTATCACATAACAATTAATTTACTTCACGGTAATCAGGTGCCATATAACATTCTGTTTAAAAGTTCACATTTTTAATATATAAACAAGGGACTTGGTTTACTTGGATTGCACCAATCTTTCCTAACAGAGGTACCGCTATCTTCATTGCATACCATAAATCGAATGGGCGCCGGTATAACTTGTTTACAAAAACTTACATGTCTTTAAGTTATAAGATTGGGAGAGAAGATAGAAAGTTTAAGTTTGGCATAGATATGATATTTTCGTGATTATAAGTAAAGATTTTGATTTACATGACTTTTAGAGCACTGTTAATAGCCAATTTGATTCACTCAAATGCACTGTAGAAATAGAAACAGATCAGCAGATTCCTTTCTCTGATATTAACATTATAAAAGATGGTAGTCACTTGGAATTCAACATATACAGAAAACCTACTAGAACAAGTATGTGAACTCCTGCAGATTAATTATAAGATAGCTCCATTCAGTAGTCTTATTCATAGATCATTAAACCCCTAACCAAAGATGAAGGCACACTTGCAACTACATCACAAGGAAAATCCAACCTTTCTGCTGGAATGTTTGCAGAATATTTCACCAAAAAGGGAGGACCCTCATAATCTTGTTGCCATCGATAGCCATATGCCTGAAATTGTCTTTGCTCAGCACACAATCATGGGCATTCTGCTTGATGTCAATACCAAAACGTCTATGGGGTCAGACGGAATTTCACCTGTCGTTCTCGAAGAATTTGAAATGTTTTCCGCAGGTTGTTTACCCTTCCATACAAACTTGGTGTGTTTCCTTCCAGCTGGAAGACATCTAGAGTCCAACCAATTTCAAAGGAAGGAAAGGAGACCCTTCCTAATAATCATGGACCCACTGCTCTATTATCTGTGATCTCGAAAGTGATGGAGGAAGGAATCAACATCGAGCTCATCTAATACATAAGAGAGCTCCAAAATCGTGGATGACTGGCAATATGGCTTTCGTCAGCAGAGATCAACAGAAGATCTGCTTGCAAACATAGCACACGTATGGCAGAAATCTATCGAAAAACATGGGGTTCTCCAGCTGTAGCATTGAATATCTCCAAAGCATTTGACCCAGACTGGCACCAAAGCCTTCTAGGGAAACTTCCGTCGCTTACTATCGAGTTTTCTCGCAGATAGATCATCCCATGTGGTGGTGGAGTATCTTCCGATGCAATGGTTTTCAAGGCTGGTGTTCGACAGGAATCTGTATTGGTACCAATTTTGTTTCTGCTCCATATGAATAATCTGCTGGAAGTGACAACCTGTTCCGTTCACAGTCCGTCCTGGAGTACTTTTTACATATTTGGAGTTCGGATCTCAAACATACGCTGGAGCTATGCCCATTATCTTGAAAAATTTAAGAAAAATTAGAATGCCTATTTCCCATTCCAACATTCCACCACTGGCTCACACGATATTCTTCGAACATTATAGGTTTCTGTATCGTGTAGTCAAAATATTAAAAAAAATTGCGATCAACCTTCTTTCAAATGAAGTAATATTTACAGAGTGAAATTTTTTGTTTTGATTTGTACGATAATAAAATCTAGGGGCACTCCAAAGTATTTTTGCCATTTTGACGTCATTCAAGATGATGGACTGAAGGTTACGTTACATCTACAAATTCATCAACCCATATCATTTCTAAAAATGGGTTATTAATTTTTGTGTGGACATTTCCAAGATATACCGATATAACAGAAACAGAAAAGACAAATTCAGACGAGCCTTTTATCCAGCGAAATTATAACAACGAAGTTGAGAAACTTCACCAAATAGCATTGGACTATAGTTACTACTAATCTTTGATCAAAAACTTAGGTCCTAAACAAAAAAGGGAATTGGAACGCAGCCAATTCACCTACTTAGGGCCACTATCTTCAAATAGATCAATGAAATTTGAAATTTTCACCTTAATCCTTCAGAAATTAATAAATTCCATGATTTGTTTCCTAAATTTGCAATACAACAAGCTCATAGATGTAAGAGCAAGCTAAAAAATCGTTTAGGTAACACCTTTGATAAAGTTTCCGGCTGCGATAAATCCGGGATTTGCAAAATCGATTGTCAGTCGTGTTCAAAATGCTATCTGGAACAAACTAAAAGGAATATTCCTATTCGGTATGAAGATTTTGACCACGTAAAGACAAATAATGGTGAAAAATCGGTAGGTCACATCATTTCTCAATGAAGTTTATTTATCACCTTTGAAATACAGTAATGACAAGTATCTAGACAATTTAGAAGGGATCGAATGGATCATAAATTTAGATCTCCAGCTGTGTGTAATACCCAGCTAATTACAAATAGTATTTAAACTGACACATTTTGTTTTCATATCTAGATGACTACTTAGTAGCCGAAAGGTCCTCAATATTTTAATAATATTTTTTGTAAATAAGGGTGACTTGCCAAGTCGTATCCCTGCCATTGGCAACCAGGGCTCGTGTCCTACCTGTCATATTGTAGATACGCCCGTGAATATTGTAGTTAAAATTACCAGAAGAATCACGGGACGATTAACAGATTAGTAGACAACTCTCCATGATAATGATTTCAATGATAACACAAGAGAGCAAACATCTATCAATGCATCTTTTTACCGTTATCCCAATTGAAATTAGATGTAAATTCCTATTCTCCGCAGAAACCGTTCGAATAAACTATTTAAATCCTAATGTTATTCTTTCAAATTACGTGGTTCAAGTACGCGTTCACATCTTCATCTAATGAGTTGAACTTTCCGCTACCAAATAAACATGTAACAGTGAAGTTAAATCAAGACGGAAATACGGGTACATAGCGGTTCCATATATGTCATAATTATATTAACAATGAGTCGATGTACAATATCGTGGTCTTTTTGTTAACCAGCATTGGGTAAAACGATAAATGTCAATGAAAGAGAATTTCTATTCGATTCGAGTCAAACAAAACAATATTTTAACTTGAATTTGAACGCTCCGACTCTTAATAAATGTAAAGCTTTGTTCTTCGGAAATATTCTGGCAATATAGTTAGTAATATAAGTTGTTCCATTCAAATTGTCTGACGTTCCCAAATGAGAAACTTTGTTCATCAGAAATGATCCGTTGGAATTTTCTCACATTCCTTCATTATTACATTTTGCAGATGTTAACTTGATATCATGAAGTCGTCCAATACAAGGTGAAACCAAAAGAAGAATAATCTTAACTATTAGAGGTGGAGATCAAATGTAATGGATTGAGGTTGGAGGGTCATTTACTGGTCAGAGTACTGAGTCCTCATTAGATCGATTGTAATCCTTCCGTTTCTAGCTGTACTGAACACTACTTGTTGCCCCAATAAGGGCACATCAGTCGGAGACGTCTCCCTGATACTGGCCTTGCTCGGCAATACGAAGTCTCATGTGCTCAGCACGTGCTCCGGCCACCTTGCCCTTTTTTTCACATGCCATACATGACGGATTATCCACTAGACCTATAGTGTGCATATTTTTTCTCAGGGTCGCTTCAACGAATCAGAATCAATCCTAGTCGAGCTGAATCTGATTCATTCACATTAACACTTATGCTTTATATTTTCTCGTATTTACGTACGTTTCGGTCTCACGACCATCGTCAGAAGACTTACTATGTCTAAAACTGGATTACTTAAAACTAATTGTATTACAGAAAGCGTCCTTATCGCACCAATCTCAATTAAAATGCCCACGTCGCCGAAACGAACAGAAACACGAATTATCGAATATGTAACAACACCTCAATGTTATAGGTATAATATATCAAGAATCCACTGTTAAGCAGTACTTTCAATAAATGCGTGTTCATGTCAACAAAGTCTATGAACGACTAGAAACGAGAACATTGAGTTCAAGTATTCACTTTCAAACCAGATGTTAGATTTACGAGCTAATAGAAAAAGGTTTGTCAGTTATTGGGAATATACTTGACATTCTACCTAAAATATACTTTTAACATTATAAAGACGCATGTAGGAATTTGCAAGAGTTTTTATTTAATTGAGTTAGTATAAATCTGACTTATTGTCTGAATATCTGTTTTCATCTTTATAAAGGGTGACCCAGGGTTAAGCCGCCAAACGTTTAGAATCGATTTCTTAGGTAAGAATAAGATTTTTTTTCCAAAAACCGTGTGTCCAACTTGCATCGTTTTTGAGATATAGGGTGTCAAAGTTCTTACAAAAAGTCAGTTTTTTATTAATCACGTACTCAACAATCTTTGGCTAGTTTTGATAGAACTTTGCATGCTTATTTTCGGTAATAAGGGGCTGCTTTTAATATAACTATAACAAAATTAAAATGCATGTGGAATGAATTAGGACTCATATTAATCAATGACAGGCTGTTAAAACAAACCCTCAATTGTTGTCGAAATTGTGCCCGGCTACCTTTGATCTGATTTTTGTTTAAATTAATTTTTTCCTGTTACATGAAGGGTCTCAAAAAGAAAGCAAGATACCAAAAAAATTGAACAGAGAAAAAAAATTGTATTTTTAGTTGCCTTACCTACAAAAATAAACGTACAAAGAACAGTGGCGTACAATGATTTGCTCTAATATCAATTAGATTGCCCTCAGGGACTCCACTAGAATTAATAATTTCATTATAATTATACTAAAAGAAGAATCTTATTATCGCAATTAACCATGCCAAGTTTTATCAAAATGAGCCGGAAGGTTTTTGAGTAACTAATTTATTCTAAATACTTTGACGCGTAGTATCTCGGAAACGAATGAAGTTAGGATACATGCTTATGGGAAAAAAAACTATTTTTATCTATGAAACCGATCCTGAGCGTTTGGCGGCTTAACGCTGGATCATCCTGTATATAAGATTAGTTTTCGTTGTAAATTAATAACAAAAATAAATATTCTTCAGTGTCATTTTCGTTTCCATGGTCACCTATGATTTACCGCTCAATGTCAAAGAGTTCAAAATACCGTTATAGCTTCCCTATTTATGAAAATAAATATATGATGTCACATATTTTTGGAAACCCTGAAAAATGCTCTTTCCAACAGTGTCATGGCCTATTATGGTTTCTATTAAAGACAATGCAAGTTGGGCAGATTCCCGAAAACTCCATTGAATTCTACGTAAAAAAATCTATAAGACATTGTGAAAACATTTTCCAAAATACTTACAGAGGGACCGATACAGATGTCACCTGATATCGAAGATTTTTCAATTATTGGATGTAGCGTAAAAACTAAAAGACATATCAAAAATCTGTTTATACCACCGTTGTTTTCTCAAAAAAGTAGAGTAGGGTCTGGAGAACGGCATCTTTCTATCTTTAATAATAAGCGAGATACCTTACAAAATCAACGAAATCTGGTCACCCTGTACACGATATTTTAAACATATACCACTTGTGTTATCATGATCTAAGTTATTTTATCTTATATTGTAAATACTGAGATTACCCAGATATTGATTGATGGCTACCATTTACCATCACGGATGATGTCCAAGAAATGTTTAGTTAATTTATATTGCATCCAAATATGAACTTACAAATAATCAACTAGGAAATAATATTAGTCAGTTCGGTATTAATTTCTTTCTCAGATACTTTTATACTGCAAATAATAAATATTGCTGTCATGACCGTTTGATTTGTTAATTGCAAAATTTTATCAATAGGGTCTATATAAGCGATCGACTGAGGAAAAAAGTCTTATGTCACGTGTTGACACATCAATCAAAATTATATAAGTAATATTTTTTTATCGACATTAAATGGAGAATTATGTGAATTAATTAATTATTAACATCGAATGAGACAAGTTTACTGATTGAATTCTAGATTTAAAAGAATACTTTTTGGGACCAGCTGAAATGAGTTTCTGAATATTTCTTTTTCAGCTTGAGTTTTATGTGTAGTCGGATAACAATAGCATCATCAGGTTAATTAGTAAAGCTGGGTTCAAATAACAAGCAACTAACTTGGCATTGTTCAGATGAAATGCTTTTTTTTTAGAAGAGAAGCTACTATCAATCTTGAAAGGACTACACAAGTTTCGTCTGGCGTCGGCAATAAGTATCAGCAGAAATAAGCCAACGTTGGAAGAATGGTTGACAATAAGTACTTGAAAATTTGAATGAGCAATAAATTTGCGGTTAACCTTTGACTATTAGTTGTTTATATTGTTATTTGCTAGGAACATTTCAAGATCATCACATTGAATTATTATTAGAGGAAAGTCCTTGTCACACCATTTGTATATCGTTTATTTTGATTGTTGTTTCCGATCAAGGAACTAAAAAAATCCACCTATATATGAGTCTTAACCGCTAATGGGGTGCCTTGAACTCGTAAACATGAGTAGAATTATTAAAATCAAACATGTTATTGATGCAAGACATGGAGCTCAGTTTAAAAAAATGAAGTCTTGGTATCATGCAAGAACCAGATGGTTCAGTAAACAGGTTTGTAATTATAGTGGCTCATTACTTAAAGGATCAAGTCGGCGGCAGCGACACTACTCTAAAAAACTAATCGTACTACTTACCTAAATATATAAACAAGATGAATGTGTCTTGATATCAAAATAAACCATACGAAAAGCACTAATTAATTACATACAACACACCATTCACAAACAGAAGTTTGTCAACACTTGTCACACAACTTTAGATGAATTTTTTCGGCAGGTTATATTACAACAATGGGCTACCTTAACGTTCAACTGTTTTATTCACTGACGCGGTGTGGACTGGCGAGTAAAGCGCGGTCAGACTGCCGCTCAGAGAAACGGCGTGCCCGAGTCTTGAAAGATCTTAGAGACCTGAGAGAATCTGCGTAGTGCTCTCATCGTGTTGCGCTCGTTGGAATTCTTCAATTTTTGAGAGAATGTGTTTGCTATAGTGTAACCGGTTTGCAGAAAGGCAAATATGCCTAGTGAGATGATCGCTCTTTTGATAAACATTTGCATTTTAAACAATAGTTAACGCTTCTAACGTTTAACAAAAAATGCTCTGGAAAGGGAGAGAACAGCTTTGTTTGCATTTACTTGATCGTGTTCTACTTCACAGAAGAATGCTAATGAAACTACACCCTTATTAGCACTATGCTGTGAAATGGTATCGACCCATCCAGGAGCATCTTTTAAAAACATGTGATGTGTTTGTTTTCATTGAATTTGTAGACAGAATATAAGGCCGAAATCGGATTCAATCGAAACCTTTTACCTCGGCTTACGGGATGTTCCAATGATGAAACCCACCCTGATTTGATGGAGGGAATTTGTTCGTTAACATTTTAATGAACAATTCATTGTTATTGGACTCGGTGAATTTTGGATGGATCATGTTGAAAATGATATCCAAGGAGTCTTATAGATCGAAGATTACGAATGGGATGACGGAACATTTTTAAAACACTAGAAAATGTAATAATGTAATAATCCGACGTATTATTACTTTTTTTTGGGCCTTTAAATAATTTGATTTAATTCAAATTGAAAGTTTTATGAATTATTATAACTAGAAATGAACATACGATATGTTAGATATGTCTATAGGCGTCTGTAATCTGAAGCCCCCTTTCCTGTGGCAATGACTTCATGCTTTACAAACGTAAGCACGGCACGAGGTCAATGGTACTTTTTTATCCCTGAGTTAGAAAAAGTTTACGTGGAGTTGAACAGAGCGATTCTTTCGCCTAGTTAGATTCCTATTGGCTGTTGTTATAACTCATGGGCGTGTTTTGATCCCGGGATTCTAAATTCAACATATTTTCTTAGCTTTGCGCGTGGGGTGGCCCCCCGCTTCAATGATTTCATAAAAACTGATTACTTTGAGGGAAAAAGGTTCTCAAGCAACCACTCGGTAGTTCTTCACCATCTACTTGTTCCGTAAGTCCAGCTTGCTTTATGCCCACAGGGATGCTCCACTGTTGCATTAAGTCAAGTCATGTATCAATCAAATCAGTTAATAGCATGTTGTCAAGATTTGAACAAACTAAATTTCAGAAATGTATAGAGATTAAATTAATTTATCAATTTGTGTTCATTGCAACAAGGGTTATGCATCCCTAGGGCTAAAGCAGCGCTGGACTTGTTCGCGTAAAGTGTTTGTTCCCTTATTTTGTGACAATTTCCTATCATACCAAATTTAATCCGATGTAGAAATCGAGTGTTTAAATCCTTTGTGCGTTATTTCTACAAGGGGTTCGAGAGGCTCCGCCCGCCAATGTTTAATTTGTTAATATATTTTTTTTCTACCATTCAGGCTAAGAAGTGATCTATTGTGATTCCGCTTATCGTAGATTACTTAGGGGAGATGATAGAGTATCAGGTCGTTAGGCTTACCCCAGCTTACCAGAAAGAGAGGAATCCTTCTTAAATTCTAAGTATTATCTAACGATCATCGGCGTGATCGAGCGCGAAATCGATCACTGTTCCGTTGGTAATTAGCTTTCACTGATTCCAACTCTCTTGAGATAACTGGAGCAGGAATTCGCTCGCTGGCGAAAGGGGTAGAACTAGCGACATTGATAATTTCCCAGGTTCCCACTTAGGGTCAACCTGAACTTAACATTTTTAAATACAATTTTATTCCCCTTATCTAAATTTTGGGATTAATTTTATATTCGTTTGCTGTGTTTTAATGTACCAAATTTCGTTAAATTTATTCAATATATATTAATTATTTAATTTGATTAACGAGTTTAACTGGTAATTCCTAATCACCTCTCAGCGAATACGACCTTCAGAATTTACGCTTGAATAGATATAAAGTTATAATTGTAAGTAATTGTACGAGGCGGTCACTTGAAAGACATTAAGGCATCGTAGTCAAAAACAGCTTCTAGGTGGGGTGAAATATACACCTAGTGGTGGCAGCTCAAAAGAACCTTGAGGGCACACGGATCAACTAAGATCTTCGATACCCGAGCAGGTTCCAACAAACAAATCTTAATTCACATAACTCGTCGATGACTGTTACAAGTTCATGTGTTACAAGCAGTGAGATAGGATCCCGAACCTATTCCCTATCTGGAAATATTAAATCTGGAGTAATTTCAGACAGATTTATTATAAAAAACAATACGCTCGGCTCACCGTTACAATAAATAGATTGAATAACTCAGGTAATATACGAAGGATTTTCTTGAAATTAGTATCCTTTGGTCATTTTCGGCTTCTATTCGCCAGGACAACTCCACTGTCTCGACTGTTTCTTGGTCTCTGGTGTGTTGTGATGGATCCATGTTTTGTTCACTGTCATGAAAAAAGCCCTTTTCATTTGCGCTTCAACATTGCCATTCCATTGATGTTGTCGCACGGTCGCGCTTGTTGTCAACACAGAGCAAATGCGGCAACCATCTGGTAGATAGCTTTCTTATATTCAAAAATTTATGCAAAATGTTCAGTACCCATTCGGTTGAGATGCCAATAGCCTCAGAAATCTCGTGCACTTCAACTCGCCGATCTTCCAATATCAAACTATGGATTTTGTCGACGCTTTCTGGCGTTGTAACTTCAATAGGACCACCAGAACGTTCGGAGTCCTTTTAGTCCAGGAAATAAAGTACAAAATCGACCCAGATTAGAAAAATTTGAGGTAAAAGACCGATTTTGATGTGTGAGGGCTCATTCGATTCGTTTTGATCTCTAGATCAGAATCTGCCACAGCTACATAGGGGGAAATTTGTCATATTGTTAATAAACAATAAATAATGGCCAATAAATGGCATGTTTTTGACATTTTAAAAAAAAAATTGAAAACGCTATTTTACATCAATTTTTAGCGGGTAAAGTAGAAAATTGCAGTTATTTAATCAATAAACAATGTGAATTTAAGGTTTATAATAATTTGTCACTTATCTATTTGTTAATAAACAACAAAATGGAAATTTCCTAAATAATCAAGATTAGATTCATTTTCAGGTAATTTGAGGTCGCTGAATCCAAATTCGATGTTATTTTTCTGATTGGCTATTAATCTAATTAATTAATTAACAATTTGTTAATAAACAAATTATCCCAAAAAATGGAAATTTAAAAAATAATCAAGACTAGAGTCATTTTCAGGTAATTTGAGGTCGCTGAGTAGTTTGATGTTATTTTTTTGATTGAATGTTAATATAATTATTTAATTAATAATTACTTAGTTACCGAATTAACAAAAAAATTCAAAGTCTCAAAATAATCAAGATTGGAGTCAATTTCGTACAATTTAAGGTCGCTGAATACGAATTTGATGTTATTTTTTGGAATAAATTGCTGGGAAACTATTTTTTATCAATAACATGAAAAACCACTCTTCCCCTTTACGGCTACGGCCCTGGAGGTTGAATTAATGGTTCTGAATTCAGCTCATACGTCCCTGCACTTCTCTCAGTTACCATGGCAACGCTATCAATCAACTAATAATATGAACAATTTATTGAAAAATCACATTAGATTCAAATTTAACTACTTCAAATTATCCGAAATTGACTGTAATCTTGATTATTTTAAGACTTTGAATATTTTTTGTTGATTCGCCAAGTGAATTAATTAATTAATTAAATTATCATTCGATTCAAAAAGTAACATCAATTTCGTGTTCAGCGGCCTTAAATTATATGAAATTGACTTTAATTTTGATTATTTTGATTGAATTTTTTTGTTTATTCGGTAACTACGTAATTATCAATAAAATGAATAAATTAACCTTTAATTCAAAAAATAACATTAAATTCATGTTTAGTGACAAGAAATTACCCGAAAATGACTCTAATCTTGATTATTTTGAGACACTGAATTTTTCTGTTAATTCGGTAACTGAGTAATTATCAATTAATTCAAAATTTCCATTTTTTGGGTTAATTTGTTAATTAACAAATTGTTAATCAACAAATTAGATCAATAGCCAATCAAAAAAATAACATCGAATTCGTGTTCAGCGACCTCAAATTATCTGAAAGTGAATCTAATCTTGATTATTTTGAAAATTTTCATTTTGTTGTTTATTAACAAATAGATAACTACAAATTGTTATAAACATTAAATTTGCATTGTTTATTGATCAAATAACTGCAATTTTCTACTTTATCCGCTAAAAATTGATGGAAAATAGCGTTTTTAGTTTTTTTTTTATATATTGTTATAACACATCATTTTTTGGTCAATATTCATTGTTTATTAACAATCTGAGACATTTCCTCCTATGTAGTTATGGCAGACTTTGATCTAGAGGCCAAAATGCATCTGATGAGCCCTCATACATCAAAATCGGTCCTGTACCTCAAATTTTCAAAACCTTTATTTCCTGGACTATTTGTCGTGATACTACCACAACGAATATCAGTAAACCACTTATGCATCGTTCCAATCGATGGTGAAGAGTCCCCATAATGGTCCCTCAAAAAATCACTAGAAAATATCATCGAAGAAATAATTGACTCCTTTCATGTAACAAATTCTGTAAGGAAATTCTATAATTGAATTTCTTTCATGGCTTTCATTGCTGCTTACACAAAATATGACTATCGCACTCTTGATTTGATTTGGTATGGGTAAACAATATTTTCATACATCTGGAATGAGACATCAAAATACTATAGCAGTATGCAAAAGTCACTCAGAATGTGAGTAATAATGCAATAGGATTAGAAACTAACTGATTTAGAAGTGGAATCTCTATTTCATTCATAAATAATACCTAATGTGGATTCTGTCTTATTCCAGTGTTGAGGTCATTGAGATCATCGAATTTCCCATACAATAATACACTTCATTTTCATAAAAAAGTTGTGCGCAAATAACTTTCTCTGTATTTCTGCTTTCAGTGAATTTTTTTATGTAATTTTTGTTCTAGAAACATTTTGATGACATCACAGTTGAAAAAATGCCATGTTCATTTTCTTCGCAGGTATTTGCCTTGAAATATTTGCAATTTCTGACATCTTTGGCTTGTTCCAAGAATATAACTCAAGACAAATCTAACAAAACTCTGAACTTTCTATTCCACTTATTACATGGACTTGAATTATCTAGATTTTTACTAGCATTACAGTAGATTTCGAAAACTTTCTTCAGATTTATCAATAATATATTAGAGCAATCTTCGCGAAAGTATTTTCGAAATCCGAAACGATTTACAATCAATTCGTGACACTCAAATATCTTCAAGAGGGATTCACGACGTAAAAGATGTAAAAGACCTAAAACAATGGTGATTACTAAAGTGAGACAAATATGAAGACAAAAAAGTAGGAAATATGATCATATATATGAAAGAAATTTAGTTGAAATATGAAAAAAAAAATGTAAATATGAAATTATTTAAAAACACTAGATTGAAAGCACTTCGATATTGACGGTTGCTTTTTTCCTTCAGATGTCACTTTGTTTCGTTTAGCCACATGTGCTTTATTTTTAACATGCTGTTCTATTAGAAACCTTTTCTCAGATGTAATCTACAAAGACGAAATACCATATGTAGAGCAAATTTTTCAAATAGGTACAACATCTTTGACAAACCAATTCATATAGTGACTATCACCTATTTGTAACAGGGTGTAAACAAACTTAAGTTTGATTCCACATTATACGAGCCCCTATATATTCTAAAACATGGAGATTTAATTTAATTTGTTTGTAACTTCCCAAATCATATTAGACTACAGGGTGGGGTAAACCTCGGTCGTAGTTCTATAACTCCTTTGAAATAAAACTTAACAATTTTTTTGAATAAAACTGGTCAAAGGTGGACGAAAACACGTATTCTATAATTATTTTCATGTATACAGGATAACCCAATAGTAAATTATGCAAATATGACCTACTTTTTCATAAATTATTAAATGACCAACTTTTTTTATTTTTTTGGAGCCGTTATAATCACCGCTACGTAACTCTGGAATACGTTTTTAATTATCCAGCCAAATTGTAAGAAAATTTTTTTTTTAGAATATGTGCTTTTGTTCACCATTGACCGGTTTCATTAAAAAAGAATTGTTTAGTTTTGTTTCAAAGGAGTTATGGGACTACGATCAAAGTTTGCCCTACCCTGTATGCCAGAGGTAAGGAACATTCTTTACACCGAAAAATCCTAATATTTGCAATCTTAAAAAGTTACGTAAAATACATCTTGTGCATATTTAATGAACCCTCTTCATGACACACCTTGTATAGCTTGTTTTTAAGAAACATTTTTTATGTTGAAAAGTCTGTATAGCTTTGAAAATAATAAATTTGTGCTTACAATTTTGCTGCAGATTGGGCAGAATACTTTCCACATGTCCATAGATAATTCTGGAAATGGTTTAATCCACATAGACACTTTCATACCACTTGCCATTTCAAATAGACACGCCGGCACACTTCAAAATCTAAATTTAAATTAACTCTAAAATTGTCGACATAACTTTAAAGAAAACTTTCAATAATTATGCCCCTCCTCGTGCCCTTAGTTTGGCAACAAATAAATGGACCCCAACGGTGTCGGTTAACTAATTCTTAGTACCTACTTCCGTATTAAGTGAATATTTTAAACATCAGCAATATTATTGGGATTTACCAGTAATTGCCCTTTCCTTACAATTATACCTGCTACATGCAAAACCTGTCAAGCAACACAAATTGAGAGCTCTTAAATTCACTTTACTCGTAAGAATAATAGAATGTTTTGGGTAAATTGTATAGGAAGGAATTGTTTGAAAATTGTTACAGATATGCTAAAAATTCAAAAATAGTTAAAAATATGAAAAATTCGAAAAAATTTCATATAATATGAAAAATATGCCAAATATGAAAATTTCATAAATGCCTCACTTTAGTGATTACTATTTCCGTGGCTTGGAGACAGAAATGAGCATCGACTTTGGAACTATTGCACCAAATGTTTCTCTATGTTTTTCACTGAAAAGAGGCTCTGCACTTTGGGAAGGCTTCCTTTAAATGCATTTATCTACTTGCATGAAATCTTCCCCGGATTTGCATCCGAGTTTTTTAAGCAATGGCTCTAATATAAGAACCCTGGTTTGTGCCAGATCTATCGATTGGGCCTGGTTGAAAGACTCTATGCTAGTGGTTTGCATGCACAGCCTAGAGCTTGTATTGTCAGCAGAGGTCTAAATGTGGCCTTGCTTCAAGGATTCTCTCCCAGAGACCTGACAGTTGTCAGAGTTGGGTATGAGGATTTGAGCAAAAGAGTAAATGGAAAGCTTATAATGGCTCCAGAGGAGGTGAGGAAACCAGTGAGATACTGTACAGAAGAGAATCTGGAAAATCGGCTGTGACGCAAATGCACACTGTGTCGTCTGAGGTAGCAGCGATGACAATGAAAGGGGCCTGGGATTTCTCCAATTCCTTGTAGAAGAGAACCTGGGATTTCTGAATGACGGTTATGAACCGCCCTTTGTCACTTTCAACAAACAAGAGGTTTTAGGTCTTACTCTCTGTAAGCGAGAGCTAATCTAATCTGCAAAAGAGAGTTTCTGTGGAGCCCTCACTCTCGGATCATAGACTAATCAGAGTCGTGTAGGTAGAAGTTGGGGTGACAGTTCAATGGAAACCGACACCGAAGAACAGTCGAAACAGTGGACTTGTCAAGGCTAATCGGAGCAGAAAAAGGCCAAAGTGGATTTATCGGGCAACAAAATCATGGCGACAGTTTTTTGGGATGCACAAGGTATCGTGCATATCGATTACCTTGAAAAGGGCAGAACGATTCCCGGCGTATATTACGCAGACTTGTTGGATCGATTCGACGTCGATTTGAAGCGAAAGCGGCCGCATTTGGCAAAGAAAAAGTGCTCTTCCACCAGGACAATGCACAGGTGCACAGGTCCGCAGTCACTATGGCAAAATTGCATGAATTGCGCTACGAATTCACTATATTCGCCAGATTTGGCCCCCAGCGATTTTTATCTGTTTCCAAATTCGGCTCGGCGGAAAGATATTTGGCTCCAATGATGGGGTCATCACTGAAACAAACGCCGGTTTTGAAGGATTGCCGAAATCATATTATTTGGAAAGAATCTAAAAATGAGAAAAACGTTGGATGAAGTATATCGGGCTACATGGAGATTATGTTGAGATATAAAATAAGTTTTGAGCACATAAATTATTTTTTGTTTAATTGTTCAGGGACTTTTCACCTTGCCCTCGTAGCTTCGTTGTCCAATAGGTTTTGACATTTTTGGTATACCAATCGAAGTTATTTTATGTTGTGTATGATGCGTGAGCTAGAGTGCAATACACTGACTGAATCTAACACACTTCTTTGTGATATACCCTCGTCAAGTTTTCATTTAGTGCGTAATGATATTTAGGAATTCATCAAGTTGTATTATTGTTTGACAGTAACCTTCATGGCACACTTTGTCAATATTAGTAAATCTTGAATAGAAAACTTAGAGACGTAGCGAGGACAATCAAAGCCCGGGGGCAGTATAATAATTTGCGGGGCTATCCAGTAAATAGTTGAAGTAATGTTATACACCAACGTTGTTGAAACCAACCATATAAATAACACTTAAAAAAAAAATTTCGGCAAAAGTTACAAATTTGAGTACGCAGAATTTCGAGAAAATTTGGAACGTATCACCCTCCGGGGCGGAGGCTCCCCTGTCTCCCTTAAGCTGGGCATCTGTTCTAAATATAGTTGCTCCAGTTTTCTGTGTTCAGAAATCATGAAAAACCGTTGATTGTAACATGAAGAAGTTAAAAATATGAGGATAATGATCACTTCACACATCAACGAGACAATTTAACAGAAGCGAGACGAAAATAAAGGAAACAGAAACCACTTGTAGAATATTAGCAAGTTGTATGACATTTTTATTAATCGCCGAGAGCTGTGACGTCATATGTAAGTATGCCCGTAGGTCTGATATACGTGATAGTGTTTCGTTAGGGCGCCGTTATTCTGATAATCCCGCAGTGAATACATGTTACACTCGCCCACGCTTGTTATAATCTTGATCTCGAGAGAAAGTAATGTTGAAATTTATATCTTTCAAACTGTATACACTTTAGACATTTTCATCTTTTCCCTCTACATGTTAGCTAATATTTTGGTATTGATTAAACACTTTCATATATAGTTTCACTTCGAATTTTATCTGACTATTATTTAGAAAACGAGATTCAAATTTTGTGGAAAGTGCTTCATAACTTTTTGCACATCATATGCCTCTATATAAATGAAACTATTGAGTATGACTTTATTGTTGCGAAGTCAATTTATTGTAATATTAGAAGTGCGCATTCATGATAAGGTAGCATTTTTTCTATACTTTGACTACACGAGAGGAAAACATTAAACCTATAAGGTTTGGAGGTGACAGGCATAAAAAATGGAGGGGTGATTAGCTTGAGTTCGTCTGGTCCGCCTACCTGGAATCTCTCGTGGTGGAACAACATACAAGATTTCTGATGAACACTGTCCCTAGAAATATCTATAGAAATCTCTTCTGAATAGAATCCAAGAGCTTAGGCATATAGTTGGGAGCCTTACTCTTAACATATGGACACTACTCCAGGACAGGTCGCATCTGTACTGTGTAGATTATGATTAGCTGCTCTGATGTACAATAGCTCTTGGCACGAAATAGAAAACCAGGTTTAGCAGTTTTTGTAATGGACCTCATATGACCATCCCATGAGAGGGTGGTGTTGGTGGTGATCCCAAGCATGGATATGGAAAACTTCATAGGAATAGTTGCAATCGTCATATTAGGGATTTTGGGATCCGACTTACTGGAGACTTGAGTTTTGGTTAGATTAAACTCAAATAGATTGTTGGAATGTCTCTGTCTCACTTCTCTGGCTTGATTGGATGATATAGGGGCTCTAGATGAAAAAGTCGTATCATCTGCAAAGCTGTGGACGGGGCAGGAGTTCATCTCCCACAGATCGTTGATGTGGAGCAGTTGGTGCCTGTTGAACACCAGCCTTGAAAGCCCTTATTCCGGAGGACACTCCATCAACCACCACATGGAGTCATCTACCTGAGAGGAAACGCGTAAATTGAAGGGGCAAATCATATGACGGAAGTTTTGCAAGATGGCCTTGGTGCCAAACTCGGTTGATTGCTTTGGAGATATCCAATGCTACAGCTAGAGATTTCCAATATTTTTCAACAGATTTTTGCCATACATGTGTTACGTGGGCAAGCAAATCTCCTGTTGATCTCTTCTAACGAAAGCCATTCCTTTTTTTGGAATTGGCGCACATTCCTTAAGAATGACAAGTAGAATTTCGTCTGACTCCATATCCTTTTTGGTATTGAGATCAAACAGAATGCGCCTAAAGTTCCTATTGTAATAAATTTTAATAACATTACAGCTCTAGATGACAGGTTAGAAAACTTATGTAGCATTATACATGATGATATCTTTGTCGGTGAAGCGCTCCAAATTCGTGCTATAAACCGACATGTTTGATGAGACATGTATCTTGGAAGGAGCTTTCTTTATCGACAAAGCGCTTTTTTCCTGTTATGAACCTGCATTCATGATGCCGCATCTTCTTCGCCGGAGATGTCTTTGCCGGTAAAGCGCTCCACATGCATGCTGCAAATACTCACCAATGATGGCGCGTGCTAAAAGCTTACATGAATGATGACGCATGCATATTTGCCGATGCTGTCTTTGTCGCTAAAGCGCTCCACATGAATGCTACTTTTGTAGATTTTAATTTTTCTAAAGCAGTCTATTATCAAGTACCTCAAAAACCTTCCGGTCAACCGTAGGATTTAAAAGTAATTATTTGTTAACAAATTAGCATTAATGACTACCTGGAATACTTGTAATACTTCCATGCATAAGAAACAGTAGTCCTGCGCCATCTCCGTTGGAACTTTGTCTACTTGCTAATTCACTATCCATGTTAAGACAACGTGAAACTCAATTTAGTGACTTTTGTGCGCAAACTAACCAAAAATGCATGCGCACAAAGCACGAACTACGTCCAAGCTATGCAAATGACAGTGGACCCTTAGCATTTTTTCATCTGTGCCCTTTTATGGCCTTATGGTTCACCTCTTCATTCATTACAATCGACTGAAAGCATTTTTGCCTACGGTGTATCAAGTGGTTGGAAGATACGGTATTCAACAATACAAAAACGCACAAATAACGATTCAGATTTTGTTTGAACTGAAACCGTTCTTCCTCCCTACCCTCCATATACTTATGACGCCGATTTGAAGTGAAAGCGGTCGCATTTGGCAAAGAAAAAGTGCTCTTCCACTAGGACAATGCACAGGTGCACAGGTCCGCAGTCACTATGGCAAAATTGCATGAATTGCGCTACGAATTCACTATATTCGCCAGATTTGGCCCCCTGCGATTTTTATCTGTTTCCAAATTCGGCTCGGCGGAAAGATATTTGGCTCCAATGATGGGGTCATCACTGAAACAAACGCCGGTTTTGAAGGATTGCCGAAATCATATTATTTGGAAAGAATCTAAAAATGAGAAAAACTTTGGATGAAGTATATCGGACTACATGGAGATTATGTTGAGATATAAAATAAGTTTTGAGCAATAAATTATTTTTTGTTTAATTGTTCAGGGACTTTTCACCTTGCCCTCGCAGCTACGTTGTCAATAGGTTTGACATTTTTGGTATACCAATCGAAGTTATTTTATGTTGTGTATGATATGCGTGAGCTAGAGTGCAATACACTGACTGAATCTAACACACTTCTTTGTGATATACCCTCGTCAAGTTTTCATTTAGTGCGTAATGATATTCAGGAATTCATCAAGTTGTATTATTGTTTGACAGTAACCTTCATGGCACACTTTGTCAATATTAGTAAATCTTGAATGGAAAACTTAGAGGCTTAGCGAGGACAATCAAAGCCCGGGGGCAGTATAATAATTTGCGGGGCCTTCCAGTAAATACTTGAAGACCAAAAAATGTTATACACCAACGTTGTTGAAACCAACCATATAAATAACACTTAAAAAAAAAGATTTCAAATTTGAGGACGCAGAATTTCGAGAAAATTTGAAACGATTTTGTTTGAACTGAAACCGTTCTTCCTCCCTACCCTCCATATACTTATGAAATACATTGGAATTCTAGTCCAATGTATATACACTGGATTTCATTGACGATATTGGGTGATAATTTAGGGGCGAAAAGAAAAACTGATGTTATATAAATGTATTCACAAGACAGTACACATAGTATTTTGCTTAGTCCTGAACTAAAATCACTACCACCTACAACTTAGAATTAAATTTTTGATAAAAAGTACATCTAAGTGGATACCTATACGTTCAATGATATGAATTCCAAAAATATTGCTTTCACACAAAACGATCCATGATTTTTCCAATGACAATAGTTTTTACAAATGCAATGAAGCTCTCATAAATAAATATCCACTTATTGTATGTATATACAATACCATCAAAATTGCTTTTCAATTTCAGTAAGTATTCACAAACTTTGTGGAAAACTATTTCTATATGTACAGATTCAAATGTTTAATGCTAAGTGATTGCATTTTCGATTCTGTTATATATCTATTACGTGCAAAACCTTGTCGGAAGAAATTTGATTTATTGCACAAATTAAAAGAAAACTATTGTACAATTGTGGAATCCTGCAACATGTAAAATATGTAATATGTTTTTTTTAATAGATAAATAACAAAATCTTGAATAAATAAATAAATAGTTGTTCATTGGTACAAAATTAAACTAAAATTAGGGAAAAATAATTACACATAAATAAGATGGCAAAGTCGGCTAGAAATTAACTAAGTATATAAAATTTAATAAATTATACCTAATTTTAAATATTTGGCATCGTACATTATTTTAACATACTTATAAAGTAAACTTGAATTTCAAGTTTTTTTGACTAACACTATACAATAATTTTCTTGCTTAGGCATGTTGAGAACAATAAATATTTATTTCTTTATGTCAAAAATATATCATCACGCCAGAAATTTGGCATCTCTATGATAAACGCACATTTAATAAATATACAATCCTTTTATTTCGAAAATAAATGTGCATGCACTTGACAATTTAAATTATTATAATTTTATCGCATACGAGGATCTTGATTCGTTTTCTTGAATGTTACTCATAATTGCGCGTCATAAGAAGAACGCGCAAAATTGTACCTTGACATTTGTATCATTTGGAAAAGCTATCGTCATATTATGATGTAATTGTATCAATAAATCAATAAGCATAATGTTTATTTATATTTCAAACGATTCTCAAGTATCGAGAATGTAGAATGGACGTACGAGTTTGTTCCGACATTTGCGAATAAATTTATGTTATCGCTATTTGTAGGAAATATTTCCAATATACCTGACATGGGCAAATGAAAATTTTACTCAAATGAATATTTAATGATATATTAATTGCCACTTAAGCACTCAAATTACTAACTTTTTCTTCGAAGATTAAACTGAGAAAAAAAGAAAAAATGGCTCCAGTCTCAGAGTCCTTCAGCCATAATATAACTGTTGCAAGAGAGGATGAGAGTTGAGGAACGTTTTACTTTACAATGAAAGTAGTATTGGAACAAACAAGTGAATCATGGAACATTTGCCAAAGTGGATATTCTACAATTTAAAAAATTCTCTTAAAATATGTTCTATTCTAGTTTTGTATCATATTTGTGAAACAAACTGATATTATAAGAACGAGGTATAAGTCCTTAGTTACCTTCAATTCTTGGTTTAGATGGAAACCCCTATAATTATTACTGTGAATCTAGAGTGTTCATCCTGAAACGGGATATCTGTTTCATTATCGTTAAATACCGAGCGGAATTTCCAAGCAGTAATTTGTTGAAGAACGAATATATTGGTTATAAATTAAGTATTTAGCACCGTAATTAAACAGTTGAAACAAGGACCCGATAAGGTAATTTCAGAATTTTAGGCAAATATCAAAGACTTTGTAAACGGAAAACCCATGAATAACTGAACCTAACAAGGAACCAACTTCGGTGGGTGGTATGACTGCATACTGTTACTGAAGGAGTCCCTACAAAGAATAGGTGTAGAACAAGGGACACCAAAGAATATTTTCGAAGTTAAATAGAATCTAGACTTCTCTAAGGAGACAATACTGATAACCGAAAAGCAATGGACAGATGGGGACAAGCACAAAAGCCTTTTAGACCACATCGCTCTGGGTCCTAACGGAACCACTCCAAATTTCAGTAATAATGAAAATAAAATAGTGTCAAATCACATAACTTCATTGATAAATGAATCTGAAACTTTTACGGAGAGCAGTGACTTAAAAGCCTGGGGAGAGCTAGAAATTCAGAAGATGTTGGTTCAAATCCAACATATGGTTCAATTTTCACGTTTAATCATAGTGATAGTTAAATATTTACATCAAGGATTGATATTGTAACTAAGCTCATTATGATCATGAATTCAGAATATATAATTCTACACTATCATTTCGAAACGCGCATAATAATTATTTCGTAAAGTACATGTATACAGTGCAGGGGATATTGCATTCATAGTTATTATCATGTTGGCATTCGGTGGTATAAAGATTGAAGAAACGTGAATCGATCAAATCAAACAGATCAAACTTCGAACATTCATATGTATAAAACCTACGTACGAGCAGTAAAATTCCTTCGCCTGGAATTGGTGGTGTATCATGCACGCGGAATGAACAAATTGCTTTCCACCAAGTAGCGCGCCATAACGAGCTGAAAACGGCAGTTTATATTATAATTGATAATCTTGAACCATGATCTATTTCGTATTTTTTTTTGTAAACTAAAGAACTAGTGACTCAAAAATATCAATCATTGAATTTCTAAGTAATGAAGATAACTTGGAATATTGAATAGCTATCGGAATGAAAACAATCTCAAAATGTTTGAGTGTGATCTAAGGAAAAAGTATTCGGAGAGACAGTGGATTTTTCAGCATAGAAGGTAAATTGTTATTAACATTCCAAACTTGAATATTATTACTTTTCCGGAAAATACCGAAATAATTTCCTGGAATAAGTAGTTTTCAGAATGATTTCCTTAATTTTGATAAAAATATGTAGAAGAGTGAAATAAAACCCAAATTAAAATTTACAGCAAGTGCTGACAATTGTTGCGTCACAACTATTAAATAAAATATTGACTTGATAACTGGCTTCGATGTGGGATGAAACAATTGCCAGTAAGTAAACTTTACAATTCGTGTTTCATTGCACAATTCTACATATTTTTGAAATGAATTTACACCAAATAAAAGTCCGAAGATACTTGAACTCTATCTTTTTCGCAGAATTGTCGTTTCCCTTCATTTATCCAGATTCCTAGTCCAGAAGTATCATCAACTTTTTTCTCTTTCCACTGAAACCTAGTTTAGTAAAAAATTTGTAATCCACTTTTCTTCAAAAATCAACTGTGTACTTTTGAACTTAGAAATAGCAAGAAAACGTCAAGATCCTGATATGTTTACTTCATAATAATTCAAATATTCTAACGTTTTCAATAAATTATTATACAATAAAATTGAAACCAGGTTCACGTTGTGAAAAATAGAGTCTATTACGTGAAGCTAGAATACGTGAAAGGCAAACGTGTAATATAAAATATCCCTAGATAAAAATCTCTTTATATAAGACTTAATTTTACAATTAAGTTATCTTTTTCAAATAACTTATCTATAAATTGAGTTATATGATCAGCCAATTAACACAAAGTATTTTTAAATCCGAATATTTCATAACCATTCTTACAAATACTTTTAGTCTCAACTCGGCACATTCAATTTCATTTTTAACGTCATCAATGAATAGAACAAATGAAAATCAGTCACAATTCAGGGTTTTATGGTGCGCTTTCGAGACCACGCAGCTATCTTAAAACTTAGATCTAAGGGACTTCTCAACATAATAAACATTATGTGGACACTAGACAGTAAAACTAAATAAACGGCTTATATTTATCTTCATTTATTTGATAAAAAACACAGTTCGCTATCAAAGTAGAGTTAAATCATTTCCCATCAGAGTCCATGTCCATAATAAGTTGTAAAGAGTTCAAATTGTCAGGCTTCGCTTGCATTAGCTGATCATACATCTGATTGGAATAAAAGTTGTTTTACAATACATGTTATGGTACTTACTTTGGACAATACTTCAAACCTATCCACACTATGAAAAAACATAACAAGTAAACTGACTGAAAAAGAGTCAATCCAGAATAAATAAATTACTAAAAATTACATGGTAAAATAATTTTATATGTACAAGTTGAATAATGAAATACGTTCAGTGAATTTTTTGCTTTTCGTGGGGATTTGTAGAAAAATATCAATTACAAATCGATATAATTATAAAACAATCATTATTCGAGGAATTATCGTGAAATACCAGTGAAAAATAAAAAATTCCCCATGAACTCATTATTTGTCTAAATTAAATTCGTGACGATACAAAAATATAAAAATGTTACTTTATAAATTTTATGGCAGTACATAAATGTAAACACGACAAAATATAATGAGTAAATCTTCCATAATTATTACAATTTACAAAGTATGACTTACAACTATAATGACTGGAAACCAAGAAATGGCCTTGTAATTAAAAAAACGCATTGTTCGTATATTTATGTAGCACGGAATTCTGTTTTGTACTTATGGTTGTAATAAATTGATTTGCTTTTGAGATCATAGAGGCACTAAAAATATTATTGAAATGTGATTCCATTAGGTTCCTGTGTATCTTGAGACAATTAATTTGAAGGCATGGGTGCTTGGTTTGGAATACACTCGAAACTATCAACCTAAGGTTTCTAGTTATTTTCTTCTCTATTCGGCAGTATTCGATATACGTTACTGTTGAATCTATAATGTGAATGTTAAGAATCGAAAGCTGTAACTCTTGCTATGGACGCTCTATATGAATAAAATACAGGGTATTCCACGAAAGCCGTTCGTTAGAAGTTTTCGTGGTTAGAAAAAAGTTAGAATTCTGAAATTTTGGCTTCCAGGGTTATCCAAGATTTCCTTTCTTTTCAAAATATTTTCAAGATCATACTACTTCCGTTTACACCGGAAGTCGCCATTACCTTCCTTATTTTGAATGGAACACCCGGTATATTATTTTATTTTTAGATTCCTGAAAAAATGTCATAGTGGATTCCATCAGGTTTCACTATACCTATTTTCAATTTTTTCTTATATATCTTGATTTTTTTGAAAATTTTGATAGATGTAGCGCTGTTTTGAGCATTGCGCCCTTTAACCAATTTCGATTGGTGGAAAGCGCTTCTGGGGTGAACGGAAGCACAGGAATGATTCTTTAGAATGACAACTGATTTATCGCATACAGGGTAAGGGTATCCACAAATTAATGACCAATTACATCATATTAAAAGTTGAAAAAGTTCGTTTTTTCAAATAGGACATTCTGTATTTTATTGGATGGTCGGATGCAGAATTTGATTCTGCATCGATTTGCTATAACATTCCCTATACCTATTTCCAGTGGTTTTCTTGATAATCCATATTTTTTATTTTAATGTGGTTTTTTGGCAGAAACCGAAACATCGCTTGCCTTTCGAAGCCAAATAAACATCAATGAAACGGTAAAAAATTTACTTTAATTAGAACATGACATTAGTACATAACATTTAGAACGAAATATAAAATAAAAACAAAAAATTGGAACATAATGACATAAAATAATAAGAGAATGTAAAATTACAAAAATTGTTCTATATGACCTCCATTTTGGTTCAAACACTGAATAACTCTGTCATATACTCCTCGCGAAACCGACCTCCGAAGTTCGTCTGAACTTATATTAGCAAGGGCATGGTGAACACGGTTCAACAATTCCTCTCTAGTTTGTACCGGCCTAGAGTACACTAGTTCTTTTATGCGGCCCCATAGGTAAAAATCCAAGGGGGTCAAATCGGGTGATCTGGGTGGCCAGTTCCAAGGTCCTCGCGGGCCATTCCACCGATCCTCGAACATCAGTGACAATTGCCGGTGTACAGCTATAGTGGAATGTGCTGGAGCACCATCCAGCTGATACCAACTGTTTGCTCTATCACGTGGAGGTAGGGCATTTAGAAAATCACTAACAAACCCTCTCAGTATCTCCAGATATCTTGCCGCATTTAAATTTTGGTAGAACTTTTGGAGTGTGATCACCTTTTGATAAAAATATGGATTAACAAGAAAACCACTGGAAATAGGTATAGGGAATGTTATAACAAATCGATGCAGAATCAAATTCTGCATCCGACCATCCAATAAAATACAGAGGGTCCCATTTGAAAAAACGAACTTTTTCAACTTGTAAAATTATGTAATTGGTCATTAATTTGTGGATACCCTGTATGCGATAAATCAGTTGTCAATATGGCATTCGAAAGAACCATTCCTGTGCTTCCGCCTACCCCTGAAGCGCTCTCCACCAATCGAAATTGGTTAAAATCTCCAGATATCTTGCCGCATTTAAATTTTGGTAGAACTTTTGGAGTTTGATCACCTTTTGATAAAAATATGGATTAACAAGAAAACCACTGGAAATAGGTATAGGGAATGTTATAACAAATCGATGCAGAATCAAATTCTGCATCCGACCATCCAATAAAATATAGAGGGTCCCATTTGAAAAAACGAACTTTTTCAACTTTTAAAATGATGTAATTGGTCATTAATTTGTGGATCCCCTGTATGCGATAAATCAGTTGTCAATATGGCATTCGAAAGAACCATTCCTGTGCTTCCGCCTACCCCTGAAGCGCTCTCCACCAATCGAAATTGGTTAAAGGGCGCAATGCTCAAAACAGCGCTACATCAGTCAAAATTTTCAAAAAAATCAAGATATCTAAGAAAAAATTGAAAATAGGTATAGGGAAACCTGATGGAATCCACTATGAAATTTTCTCAGGAATCTAAAAATGAAATAATATACCGGGTGTTCCATTCAAAATAAGGAAGTTAATGGCGACTTCCGGGGTAACCGGAAGTAGTATGATCTTGAAAATATTTTGAAAAGAAAGGAAATCTTGGATAACCCTGGAACCCAAAATTTCAGAATTCTAACTCTTTTCTAACCACGAAAACTTCTAACGAACGGCTCTCGTGGAATACTCTGTATATGATATCCAAATTCACGGACCCATAAAGTATTTGGTCTTATAAGTAACTTCCAACGTTACCATGCTCGTATGTAGTAAAAAAAAAATTCAGAACTTCAAACAGTTAATTGTTTTTAATTATTTATATATGTTATTGCATTAGAATTTCTTCAAAGGTGTCTAAATTCAACAGTTTTTGGTTTATTGAAATCAATGTGTTAGACTTACAATATATCATGATATTTTTTGTGCAGCACTATTAGATATTTGCTCATCTTGAATTTCAAAGAAAGAATGAAAAGATGATACTAACCTTATATTTAAAAATTTTTGTTATTTAAACAGAGATTATATGTATGAGACTTAACATAGTTCTATTTTCTCATTCATTTCAACCAATATGTCATATATGAGGTGTTAATTCTGATAATTTAATGATAAACGTTATGTAAATATTTAAATGTATCCCTGAAATCCTGACCCTTTACATTGAATTAAATTTACTCGATTCGTAATGATGTCAAAACTTAGAAATGCTGAAATGTAGTGATATTGATGAAAAAACGACGTACGGCTCAAAAAGTTTTGGGACAACATTCAATGCAGTTAAAATAAGCAATTACGATAAAACTTCAAGTTGGCGTTGGTGATAAACATTCTTCATTGTTTGTTTTTATGTAGGCATATCAGTTTGACAAATCATTTCCGCTGAATTGGCTGGCAAAAAGTATTTCTAATTTAGTTGGGCACATGCATAACCGGAAATAGTTCGCATGTTCAAAGATCAAAATATCGCCGTAGCGCTAGAAGAATACAGAATACAGTTGAAGTGTCTCTTAGAAAATTGGCATGAGTATCGCACTTGCACGGACATAATTTCGAGTAAATTGACCAGATATTGTATAAAATAACAAAATCGAAAGAAATGACCGACATTTTTGCCTTGGAAATGGGTGTTGTGGAGCATTCAGGCGAACTCACTTTGCAAATGATAGAGACATTGTTATTGATTCAGGCTATTCGGATATCAGATGAAAGTATGAAACAAATTAGGAAAGTTTATGAGCATCTCAAGAAGCTACAGAACAGTATCGACGGATGGTTTGTAGGGTATCTATAGATCTATTGGCGATAGGAAGGGCAAAAACTATAGGTGCAACCAAAGAAGAAAATAAACAGGCAAGGGACATAATACTAACAAAGTAGCAGGAAAGATGCCAAATAACCAAACTCCAAAGGGACACTAGTCAATGCCATGGCGGAATGAATGAAGCAAAAGGAGTAGGAAGAATGGAAAGAGGAATGAAAATAAAGAAACTGTTTTGCAGATACGACCATCGCTATGAAGCATTATTTTCGAAAATTTAATATTTTATGTGATGAAAATTCATTCTAAACTTAAATATAATAACTATTAAACGTTTGATTTTCACTAATTTGATAAATAAATGTGATAGTTTCGTTAACACAGTAGTTTCTTCAAACAAATATTAGAAAGAACTAGAAAGAACTAACTTGCTACAAAAGAGCTACCTAATATACAACTTTAATGACAATCTTAGGATAGATGTTTATTGGAATTTTAATAGGATATAGATTCTTATATTTATTAATTTCGTGGGATTCCAGCAAATTTAATGTATCACTTTCATTCTGAATCTGTAAAATCTTGAAATCATCATTAAAGTTACAATTAAATGTTCCGCAAAGGTTGAATCTGATTTATAATAATAATAATAACTATAGTCACATTTCTTTAATAAACTAGAGAATATCGAACTTTTAATAGTTATTTCATTTAGGTAAGCAATAGTTTCAAGTTGTTCCGAAGCGGAGCAAAAGGTCAAAGAGGAGTGGTTTTTATGAGTAGGCTCTGTGAGATTTTCTCACTCTCATGGGCCAACGTTGAGGTCTATAACAGATTTCCACTCATGAATAGAAAATTGCACCTTTTTGAGGAGCATGGCCTACTTACACTGATGAAAACGAAATAATCAACCTCTGAAGTAATAAGGACGTTTCAACTACCAAGTAGTCATCATCAGAGTATTGATGATGGCTAATTGGTAGCTAAAAGGTCATCAGTGCTTCCATAGTATTTTTAGTGGATCAGAGTGATTAGTTCGTACTTTTAGTATATCCACAGTCTGTTGTGAACTCTTTTAGTGTATTAATGCCCACCTAATTTGATTCAAGTTTCTAAATTTGTCTGTTTACAATATTGCTAATCATAGCATGCAAGATGAGTTCGATAAAATTATCTTAATATTTAAAAATTTTATAAATTAATTTGTGACAAAACTTTTGAGAAGTACCAACGTTTTTACAAAGAGTATCTTTAGCAATTAACATATACTATTACCTAAAAGTATCACGTTTCATTCATCTAACTATACAAGCATCGGAACGCTTGAGGACCTTAATGAATTATGCCCCAGTTTGTAAATCAATCCCTACAATGAATATAGAATAAAGTGAACTAGTCATTAGTACTGAATGCCTATTGAAACCTTCAGTAAGGTAGACCTTCCAAGGCAAATAAACTATAACCCTATATAGTTTCAGTCAGATAATAGATAAATCGTTTAGCTAAATCTTGAAGTTAATAGTCAATTCGATGTTTTGCCCCGTTGCTGCTTGACGATGTATTCTTTCTAATGTACGAAGAAATGCAGAAAACTTTGTAGCAAGGCTTTTGTAAACCTAAATCACATGAGATTTTATTCTGATTTGCTTTCTTTGAATGAACGAACTAGTATTTGGCTTGATTGACATCTCAAAAATCAAGTTATTCATACAGATTGAGTTTAAATCGGCAGAGTACCTATAGTTATTCAATAAGTGCCAACAAGATTCGACAAAGAGTTTACTCTGATGATGGCTACTTGGTAGCCGAAAGGTTCTCAGTACTTTAATAGTATTTTTAGTGGATAAGGGTGATTATTTCTTATCTATAGCACTTTACTTGTTTCTCTCGTAAATCTATACAACGCGTCTCTGACTCGTTCCAACTAGCAAAACTCCCCTATAATACACCCAAATCCAATTATGTTGACAGTTGAATTTGATGACAGAAAGGAGGTACACATTGTTAGCCCAGATTTGTTTGTAGATTGTTTAAAACTTTCAATACCATTGTGCCAATTATTTTCTTTGATAAGCATTCTATATTCACTTGAGACGTTATAAAGTTACACACAGGTTGATCATAGCCTGCCTGATTGCATTTTGTATGAGCATATTCGATCTTAACATTTACATTTTAGTTCGGGATCCACTTGATACGGACCAGTAACTGTGCAAGGATGCATAGGAAATAAAGTTGTAAGGGAAATTGTGGTTAAGGTGGGAGCCCTGAGTAAACTGTCTTTACTTATATCGTTAAAAAAATTCACTTTGTTCGCCTCTGGTTCAAATCGCAAAATATCGTTCTCTAGACTCTTAGTTCGCATTTTTTCGATATACTCGTTTAATCCATGTTTCGACTTGTTCAAGTTCCTATGCTGGTAAAACACCAGCGAAATACGTGTCGGCGATTGCCTGTTAGGTTCCTTCAAGGCGGTTGTAGCGTGCAATTCGTGTTTTGCGCATTCGAACAAAATGCTACCATGTTCTAAAGCGATAGCAACTCCACCTACTTCGTAATCTTTGAAACATTCCAGATTATCCGTGAACGTCTTCAAATGCTCATCTTGGGATTCGTAGTTGTTAGTTTGTACGAATGGGGAGGCGGTTATTGAGGTATCGTGTTCCGTGAAATCATCGAAAGGGTTTTGTACTTTGTACAATGGCAAATCGGTGAATCCTGTTGAATAGTACTTACCTATGAAAGCACTATACGAGAAGTAATTGGTGTTCTGAGAATCATTGTCGACAGCGTGATATCCGTGACGAATGAGTGGCGCAAAAGAAAAAGCAGATGGTTTCACATTTGAATGATTCAATTGACCATACGATCCAGTATTATTGCTTTGTATATGATTAGAATGTGGTAGGGGTACATGTATTTTGTTTTCAGGAGAACTATTATAATGATTGTATTGACTTTGCACTCGAACCGGTTGAAATTGGTTATGATCCATATGATTTGTAGGCTCTAATTCATAAGGGTCCCACTTTATTTTGGGAGGATAATCCAGTCCATTACCGATATCATTATTAACTAAGCTAATGTTCTTGTTTTGTATATGGTTATTTTGGTGTCTATCATGATTGTTGATAACGTTTATATCACTATTATCTGCAGGTTTATACATTTGGTAACTATTGAACGGTTTTTGTTCTTCTATTTTCGGTATAATCTCACATATTTGATTGAACATATGCGATTTATTGTGATCTGTTATGGAAGTGGGGATTTGCAAAGCTTTTGCAGGAGACACGTTATTGCTTTTTTTATTATTGCCTTCTTCCGATTTGCGTTTATTTTTCCGTTTACACGGTTCCAGTGGAACAGTATGAAGTCTTATTTCCGAGTTAAACCTATAAAATACGAATTATCATCATATGTACATGAATCAAAGCACACTTAACATACTTTTGCAAAACTTCTATACTCCCTAAGCGCATTTTATTCTCTTGGTTTTCTTTGGAATCGAACTCGTCCGTGCTATCGGCAACGTATAAAGGTAGTACGTGAAGTTGTTCATCGGAGGGCTTCTCCAAGGATCGGTGTTTGGTCAACGTAACTACAACCGTGCATCCGTTATTCATATTTTGTATATCCTTGTGAGCGTGTGCACAGAAGTCCATACAGGCAGTTACTCCCGAAAATGGTCGACCGATTCTCTGTCCTAATCGACAATCTGAAGCTATTTGTTCGAAATGCGTTTGATTTTTGAAGGATTGAGGCGCTAGAGTTTCGTAAATCGGACCTAGATGATTAGCTAAAAGTTGTAATTTTTCTTCTACGACTTCCTCTTCGGCCTTGACGTTCAAGCGGAACTTTCTAACGATTTTCGATCGGGTGAACTTGCAACCGTTGTAATACATACTCCACGAGCAGCCAAACGAATAACTTGCACCACATTTGAGAGGATCCATTCCTTGGCACGCGCATGTTCTAGGCTCGTTTGTTGCGCATCGTCGTTTCGTTGGAACGCCGAATTTGTTCAATTTGTCAGATAAGAGCGAATAGAGCTCGTCGGAAGTATTCCTGGATACGCCCTCCCATACAACGATACAGATGATTATGAAAGCGGAATGGCAAAAATGACCTTGTCGATGTTTGACTACAATTAGATATTTCTCCTCTGCGTTAGACCGTCGGATGATCTGAAACAAGGATACCACGATTATGACTCAACTTTATAGCTATAAAGGAGCTTATTTTGGGTAAAGAAATAGGAATGAACCATTTCTGAAAAACAGCAATTGAAGATTTTTAGTACCCCCGATTTAATTTTTTAATAAATTGTCATCCAATCATCACCAAATATGTTTGTTTATAGTTCGCCAACATCGCAATGCAACTTATAAATCCGACAAAGATTCATGCTCTCGCATGCATCTTTGTCGATAGAGCGCTCCACATGCATTCTGTTGAGCTGCGCAATAGAGGGCAGTCTATGCGGACAGGTAGGATAGAGAACGACTTGTCGCTATTGCAAATCGATGACTTGTCGTTATCGCCATTGAAAATCAGGTACAAGGCCTGATCGCTGAATATCAAAGTCAGTGTGACATCATTAACAAGAGGTTTGAAGAAGAGGCACAGGTACAAGAGCAAATGTCTACGTTTGACCAAACATTACAAGTGGTATACCCTTGCCACGCTGGATATTGGACTTGGAATAACTGATAGTTCTCTTATGACACGAAATCTATCCGGAAATTGGAATTGTATCTAACAATTATTATTGTGCTCTGTGAAAATTACGGATGATTCAACTTTCAATACTCACCCATTTTGCAATTGGACATCCTTGACTAGTTTTTCCTTCTTTACCCGTATACCGAACTTTTTCTATTCTTATAGCCTTTCCAGTCACTCCAGTTCTACATTCCAGGTCGTACCTCAAATTCTTCAAACTGTTAGCGCACCCTTTAATGAAAAACAAATATTTTGATCAGATCTATTATTGAAACTGTAATAAATTAAATGCGAGTATTTGAGAAGGACCAAATTTTAATTCTTTATTGTAGTTTAAAGTTGAAGAACTAGAAGAATGGTATTGAGAGATATGTTGACAGTTTTTTCGCTGGATATCAACTAGAAATGTCCTGCATTGGTCATAGTCTAGGAGCTAGAGCGATATGGTGGGCCTGAATAATTACATCTTGGCACGACGGTATTGGTGGAGAAAGGTTCAATGAACAAAAGCTTTCACAGACCGAATCGTGTATTGTCAAGCCTTTCCAAGCTAAAGCCACCTCAAATTTTGGACTTTTTTATTGCACGAACCCTTTTGCGGAGTTGTTCTATATTGAAAAGCATGTAATTCTTATTCATTTGCAACTGGTGCTAATTTTTTTATCGAGGCAATTTCTTGGAGCTGACCAGTTAATTTAGTAGGCTAAATGTAATGCAAGAATACAGTTTCTAACCTGGTGGAAAAGGTTTGTTATTATTGCCAGTTGTCGAAAAAACGCATGCCAAGGTTTTTTATCGGGGCCTTTCCGAGTAATTGGCCACTTTACGGCTAACACGGGTGCATTGCGACAAAATACCTTGGCACCTTAATCTCTTGAGTTTTTCTTGTAGATCGAACGATTTATAGAAAAAAAAATTGAATAAATTTCATTGCATATCCGAAAACCGCTAAAAACCGAGATAGAACTAGCAACAGTGTCCTAAGTAGGTAATGTAAAACTTTTCAGATATTGATTCCTGAAACTTTTTCATGAAAAAACTATGTATAAGCATATTATTATATCTTGAAATGCCCATTTACCCTATATTTAAATACGCCACTCCTTGCCAAATGTCAATACGAACACAGATTACAAGTAAGTTAACGATCTACAAAACTCTTTATTAAAAATTAAAAAAAATATAAAACTAGATGAAATGTTGAAGATGATCGTCATTGGCCTTAATACAGGCTTCCACTCGTCGCCTCAATGACTGTTTAACTCGCTCAAGAACACTGGGCCTGTTACGAATAGTGTTACAGGAGTGTATTATTCGATTCTGCAGCTCTTCTATGGTTTCAGTGGGAGAGGTGTATACTAGTTCTATGAGATGACCCCAAAAATAAAAATTCAAAGAATGTACATTTGGAGATCAGGGTGGCCAAAACTGTGGACAAAAACGTTAATTTGGTGTCAAAGAATAACCAATATGAGTGCCAATGTTTTTTCCCAATACAACCCCGAAAACCCCCGCAAAAAATCATCAATAAATTTGATTTGATAAATTACGCAGTTATTTAGACTCAGGCAGGGGTTAAATATCAAAATTACTTATTTTTTTGGGGGGAGGTTTTCGGGGTTGAGGGAGGCACTCATATTGGTTATTCTTTGACACTAAATTAACATAGTTGACACGGTGACAAGGTATTTTGGCGCAATGCATCTGTTTCAGCCCCAATAAGAAACCTTGGCACCTGGCATACGTTTTTTCAACAACTGGCAACAATAACAAACATTTTCCACCAGGTTAGAAACTGTATTCGTGCATTCAATTTAGCCTACTAAATTAACTGGACAGATCCAAGAAATTGCCTTGATAATTGCAAATGTATAGGAATTACAGGCTTTCCAATATACAACTCCGAAAAAGGGTTCGTGCAATAGAAATCCAAAATTTAAGGTGAATGTAGCTTGGAAAGGCCTGACAACACACGATTCGGCCTGTGAGAGCTATTGTACATTGAATCTTTCTCCATCAATATACAGTAGTGCCAAGGTGTATTCATTCAGGCCCACCATAGAGTCAAATCATTTTCTAATGAAATGTATTGATATTTGAAATTCATTGTTGGAAGAAAAGGAAAAGTGACTCACCTAAATGGGTGTAGTACGTTCCTGGTTCCACGACTTTCTGGTCTGATTGGAGACAATGGCAAACAGGGATAATATTTTCTAATTTCTTTGTACATTTGTCGGAAGCTTGTATTTCAGATTGTTTGCATATCCTTTCGATATTCCTAAAAGAATCGCTGGGTTTCTGTTTCGTTATCGAAGACACTAATTGAGAATTGCTGGTATCGCAATATTTGGCCAGGGTTCGGATTACGTTGAAATTGGTTTTGGTTTCGATTTCGGGTTTAGTTTCTGGAATTGGGTTATTTCTAAGGGAGCCACCAGCGTTACGTTTATCTAAAAAGTAACGTTGGTGGCTATACCATAAAAAATGACCGGTAGAGTTATCGGACTTTTTCTCGTTCATTTCTGATTCATTATTTTGTTTGTTTAATATCATCGTTTTTATTTTGGTATTCAGATTCACTCTATCGGATTGAATGTATGTATCAGATGGTGGTGGCTCTTCTTGTAAAGGTTTCTCCATTTGCTGCCTACCTGATTGCGAATGGTGATTGTATAAAATTTCAGTCTTTTGCATATGTTCTTGGTTGTAATTTTGTTTGTCTTTGGCACCATCATTGATCTGCGTATGCTCCCACATCACCTGATTGCCAGATGGCCACATGTGTTCGAGACCGTCTCCGCTGTATATCCCGCTGCCTGGGAATCCACTAGAGTTGTGTGAAACTAGCTGCGGATTGCTGTTCACTTGCGGATACCCAGGCTTGTCGTTTCCCGAATTCGCGGTGTAACTGATGGTACTGGAGTTTGGACTGAATGTGTCGTTGTTCACAGACGTGTATACAGTGTTATTTTGTTGGTTGAAGTTCTGATTGCTGGTTGGTACGTTGATGACACTATTTACGGAGCTTGGTCGGGAAATATTGCCTTGTTGCGAACTGTCTACGTTCCCTGTCGGTGTAGTTGCAGATGGTGCTATATAGTTTTGATTCTGTATCGTATATTCCTGATATTGCTGTCGATTATTTGGATTTTGCTGTTGTTGCTGCTGCTGCTGCTGCTGTTGTTGTTGTTGAGGTACTGGACTAGGAGTATGCTGAGCGTAATTTGAATTTGGTCGAGGAATCGTTTGAGGCGATTGATTTGGATTGCTGGGAGGTCGGGGACTCGCCAATACTTGTACTGCACCAGTATAGAATGTGTTGCTTTCGAAAGCGGGCTGTTGATAAGTGGTTTGGTATATGCCGTTTGGATATTGCTGGTAGCTTTCGATTGTTGAGTGGTTAGCAGTCGGTATCTGTTGAATGAACTGGCCTTGTGTCCAAGCTGTAATAAAACCTAAATTTTATTAACATTTGGAAGTTGCATTGAAATTATAAAATCTAACTAACTACTACATTTGAATATTTATCATTAGGAAAGTTATAATAGATGTGAGGCTTGTTATTCCTTTCCTTTCAACTCTTAGCATAATTAAAGGGTGCCAAAAGCTCAGCATCGCGAGTGCAGAGGAGGTCTTCATGGCTCCAAGGTTACTGCTCCAGCTGAGGTTAGTTAAGACTTAGCAATGTATTAGGATATGTTCAAGGGTTTTGGTCCTAGTTGTGACCCATTTTGGCACTGTTATCTTTCAGGTCATTTGTCAGGTCCCCATGTAGAATAGCTTTTGGTACTCCGGGGTCACGTCTTTTAGTCGATGCGTCTACTGTGATCCTCGTTTCCTATTAACCCTTAACATCACTCGACGATGCCAGTTCTTTTCAAAAACTCAGCATCGTGAGAAAGAAGCACTCTTCATGGCTAAATTACAGCTCCAGGTGCGATTCGTTAAATTTTCCCAATATATCAGGATATGTTCAAGAGATTTTGTTCTCGTTGTGGCTCAGTGGTCAAAAATGTATGCAAAATGTTCCGCCCCGTTCGATTGAGATGCCCATAGCCTCAGCAATCTCGTGAGCTTTAATTCGCCGATCGTCCAATATCATACCATGACACGCGATGATTTGCGTGATGTTTTTCTCACGGACGAAATAATGTTTAATCAAATTCAAATTCACTTTTTTCCACGTTTACAAAAAAAGGTTGGCTTTCGATGGGTGTCAAAACAGAACTGAATGACATGTCAGTCTGAAAATTTTAATGCGTTCTAGTTAAAGATGGTATTTTTGATTGTGGCGCCATCTGTTTTATTTTTCAAGGACTTTTCACCTTACCCTTATATAAAACAGTACTGAATGGAGAATACAATAGTCCATTAAAGGAAGGGGTAGGAATAGCATGCCCTTACATCAATCTCAATCTTAACTATTCAAGTTACTCCCTTTAAATAGATAATTGAGAAATGTTATTTACCTTGAGATGGATCCGCTTGCCATACTGGAGTAGGAAATCTATTCGGATCTGCGTAGAATGGCATAGGTGCCTGTGAAAAAAAAGAACATTCAATTACATTTAAGTAGAATAGTATGCGTGGTTTACTACTCAATTACCTTGGGTATTATACTTGAGTGTGATATATTATAATAAGAATATTGATAACAATTATTTATAAAAACGTATGATGATGTACTGCTTTTCCAGTAATATGAGAAACAATTTCAAACCAAATATAACTAAGAAACTATAGTATCATGATGAAAGCTGGTTCGAGTATTCTCAACTGAAGCAAACCTTGTTGCGTGATGGGTTCAGTTTAATGAAATCACCTGAAGCTATAGAAAGTGATACATATCAATGAAATTCATTGTGTGTATTTGGGACATTTATTTCGTTGCGACTCAACGTGATATGTAATTTCCACCACCAAAGTGGAAGTTCTTTGTGAGTCATTCAGGAATTTTTCATTACGATAGTAGGAGTAACAATTATCGAAGGGGAACAGCCCTAACCCACAGGTTCGGATTACTTCCTGGTAAATGCAACGGAAATGTTTCGTTCTAATAAAGTCTGAAGAATTTGCTTTCATTTCATGTAATCTGTAACAATCGTTTATAATTTGTTTATGGAGTGGAGCATGAACACAATCAGTACTCTATAAGCGTCTGAAAATAGTAAAAAGTTTGACAGAACGTGGACACAATTAGTACAGAGATGAAAACAACAGCATTCGTTCAAGAAAAGTATGAAAATCAACATATAATAAAGATTCTTGACCCAGGTATGAATTATATATAATTTCTCGGGAAAATGTGACCTATTTCCCAAGAATTTATATAAAAAAATCAACATATTTAAAGAATACCAAAATGAATAAACATGGAAGATCTTAAGATAGTTACAGTCAAAATAACACACAAGTAACTAGTGGGTTTTCAGTTGATGGGGAAATATATTACTGGAACTAAATAAGTGTAAATGAAAGTAATTAGGACATTTTAATGCTGAGATGTATCATTTTCCAAAAAATTCTGATCTATCGTGAATATACGTTTCCCAAAGATATTTTGGCGCTATGAGTGAAAAAATCGCAGACATTTTATCGAAACATAATCCAAAAGATAGCTTCAAACTCCAAAACACATTGTTTTATATTTTGCTCGATGGTAAAGATAAAACGAATAAGACTAATAAGCCTGGAGTATATAAATTAACCGGTAGATCAGGTCGTAATGTAGAAATCACATATGAGGAACATTTTCGATCTTTCAAACTCAATGAAACAGATTCATCTTTCTCCAATCATACTTTAGAAGCAGCGAACACTTTTTCCAAATTTAGATGACCAGAATAAACGCTTCAAAAGAGGCATATAATGTCAAAATAAGATCAAAACTTATCGATGCACGAATGGCTTCTTTCCGTTTTGAACTTTCGCCAAAGCAGTTGGTAGAAATTTCACTTCCATGACTTTCTTCTAAATATTGTTTAGAGTTTCCTGTATAAGGTCCATCGTAATCTGAACAATTTAATTTATACACTGTGTGAGTTTGTTCATCTTTAAGTAATAAAGGTTTCAGATTTGAAAAAAATTTACCAACACTGTTAGCACCATTATCGATTTTCTTTATTCTTTCTTTAATAATGGAGTTGAAAAATGTTTTTGGGTAGCCATTCATTTCCAGTGTATTACGAACTATTTTCAAAACTTTGGGACAGTTTTCTGAGTGTGATAATTTTAAAACGCGATCTTTAAGGCTGTTTATAACTTGTTGGGGCAACTGAATTATAGTGAAGATAACGTAGAGACTAAACTTCTTCTGTAAATCAGGATGTTTTTATTTTTCCATCTGAATCATGCCTAATGTTCACTTCCATTTCACAGGTCAATTAAAGTTTACAGTGAAAACTGTTAAATTTATTAATCAGTTTATTCTTGGGAACATACATTAGGCAATCATCTACATACCGTTTGAAGAATGTGTGTAACTATAAACTCTTAGTTACTTCGTCCACGTTTTTACATGATTTGAGTTTTACGTGATAAATATTTGTAATATATTCCTTCATTCATGAATGTATTCTTTCTAATTCGAAATCAATCTAGGTCTAGGTATTATATTTGCGGATTTCCTTTGCTCCTATGCCCTTGATAATACAACGATAAAGTTATATTAAATTGTCATCCAGATGTAACTTCTACAAACACATGTTGGGAAATGAATAGCATTACGCAGCGAAAATCCTGTGGGAGAAGAAGGACCGGGAATACCACAGATATCAGACTTCATGAATCGAAATGTTGGTTTTCTACGCGAATCAAGTGAAAGTGAGTGGGTAAGGTTTGATACCTCCAGGGGGAAAGTAGCGAGCTGACCTTCCGCAACGGTGGGGTGACGGACCCTTCTCGTATAAATAACCTTTGTATGTCTTCAACCAGCTGATGATAACAAACCTTATTTTCGTCTTTTACGTAAACGATGGATTGTGCATTACGATTGGGTTATAATACGTTTGATTATGCAAAATTTGTCAGGTACAAAGGTATTACATTTATTGAACGTAAAGAGTTATATATCTTCTCGTATTTCCCCTTTTATTAAAATGGGCAGTATATTTTACAACGTGATTTATTAAATTGTTCCAGTACTCATTTGAATATAAAGGAGTTTTCATTAGTTTAACACCGATTGAGGTTCCTTTGATATTATTATAGCAAATAATTTCTTTGGGGTCGATCAAACTATCTTCTCAGACGTTTCGAATGCAGTTATATCTCCATTTTCTAAAGAACATGATGTACTACGTAGATGATTTATTACACTCAAAGAATTCACAACTGTGAATCATCATCATGATAGCTGCAGGTACTTCGTACCTTAGTACTTTAACAGTATTTTTAGTGAAAAAGAGTGATTGCTTATTATTTATTGCTACATAATATGGTTTGCAAAATATGATGTATTTTGATTATATGAAAGAATAACTACTTTGTTTTTATACCACTTTTATTAATAATAACGTGAAAACGTAACTATAGTTTCAACACCGAAGTGCCATTATCAAACAATTAGAAAATTATGGCAAAATCAATGGAACAGTTCAAGTATAAATAGAGTAGAGTAAAGTAGGGTTGAGATTAAGGGATCAACGGAAATTCCAAAAACAGGTAGATCCTAGGAAAGTATAGTATTACATAGTAAACATAGTAACAATTTGGGAATTAGTGTGATTATGATTTAATATTCCAAGAATTATTTTAAGAGCGGTTTGAAAGACACATGAAAAGGTCACTTTGATATAGGTCTAACTGATCATTGAGGATATTTTTATTAGTGTTTTTGACACCTTTATAAATCTCTATTGATTCTAATGTATTCAATTTAAGACCTCTGGTTTGGTTATGTCAAATGCGTAGGCTATATCTAAATTAGGGAAATTATGACCAGTTATTAAAAAATGACTAGCAAAGGTTGAGTCAGTTTTGTTGAGTTTAAACGAGCGAAAATGTCCTTCGTATCTTAATTCGAAATTACGACAAGTTCTACCTATATAAAAGTCATCACAGTCTGGACAAATCATCTTATAAACCCCAGGTTTTCTATAGTTATTTGTCTTTGGCTTTGTATATAAGATGGCAAAGTCTATTTTGAGGTTTGAAACTGATTTTTAAATTATCATAAAGTAACGGCTTCCACCATCGATTTATTATGTATTTTATTTTCCCAAATGTACCAACTAGCTTCCAATAAAAAAAACACGAATTCCATAAACGAAATATTCTATATAAATTTTCGGGAAATTTGTAACATCTTGTCAAATGATGAACAGAAAGTAGAAATAGACACAGTAAACAATCGTTTTAACATCACACAAAAAAGACAAAAGAGTTCTTAGATGCTTCCGAAACTACATAAAAGTGATATAGTTCTAAGACCCATTGTAAGTAATATTGGCCTACCTACAATTTATCAACATTTTCATCAAAATGTATCGACAATATAAAAAAAATCAATCCGTACCCGTAGATCATATATTAATTTCCTTGAACGTTGTTTCTTTATTTACAAATATACCAGTCGTTTTGGTATTGAGTAGCATCAAAAAACGTTGGGCAGAGATTAAGAACCATACACCTCTAGATCAATCTGAATTTATAAATGCAGTGAAGTTTTGTTTAGAAATAGATATATTTTTCATATCTAAAACCTTCAATACCTAAAGATAAACAAACCTACACATTATACAAATTTAATAGTTTAGATTGCGATGGAACTTATACAAGAATCTCTAAACAATATTTACAAGAAAGAATGTATAGCCATAAGTATAGTACAAGAAATAAAAACTCAGAAAATTCCACCGCCCTTGCTAAACATTGTTTTGATTATAACCAATTCGATTGCAAAAATATTAATATTTTAACTGAAAAAACCAATTATTATAAAAGATCTATTCTGGAGATGATTAACATAAAACGAGACTCCAAGTCTGTAAATCATAGAACAGACGTTCAATCATTAAGTCAGATTTATCTTAATTTAATTAATTAAAACCCTTGCAAATTCCTACATGCGTCTTTATAATGTTGAAAGTATATGTTAGGTAGAACGCTCAAATAGCAATATTTTTAATAAGGTATGACAACCTTTTTTTCACCTAATAAATCTTTAACATCTGGTTCGAAAGTGAATACTTGAGCGTTATATTTTTTAGATTCAGTTGTATACAAACTTTGTTTGACATGACTTCGTATATTATCAGAAAATTGCTAAGCAGTGAATTCACGGTGAAAAAAGAAAATGTTCACGTATCGATAGAGATGCACAAATAATAATAATTACAATATTACCTTCCCTAAAGAAGTCAGTTAATACTCAATCATTGATTAATATACATTAATCAATGACTCAATGAAGACGAATTTGTCCAGATAGTGATGTATTTTTGCTGATAAAATTTTTGATTACTTACCATTGGTTGTTGTTGGACGGGCATGGGTTGTTGTTCTGGTTTGAGCATGTGCACAGTGGGTGCAGGCTGGGGACTAGGCCTAGACGTTTGTTGAGGGTTCTGCACTACACCACCGTTGTTTTCAGACTGGATTACGGTTCCCGCATTGCCTGCCAATGCTGTTACTGGTCCGCTGGCTTTCCGACCTCGGTAGCTCTGTAATTAAATAAATAATAATCATCATCCATCAACGAATACTGTGACAGCTCAATAGAGTGGCCAAAGGCGGCTTATTCAACGAAGAAAAGGACTTTATGATGAATACCTTCGGATCTTTCTTGCTTTCTTAAAATCACAGATTAATTTTTCATGCGTACCTACACATTTTTCAGGTAATATACGTTAACCGACGGAACAGCAAACATTTCGTTACTAAGTGATATCCCATTTTTAAGTAAATAAAGCTCCATTTTGTTGTATTGATTGGATTATTTGGAGGATGGTTGTGATGAAGCATGTCTATTGATTCTAAAAGATTGAGTTTTTACCTTTTTTTTCTTGAGTAACATTTATTTCGATTTTCAACAGGAAAAAAATTATATTGGCAAACGAAAAAGTGGTTGGCATAATTTGACTTCTCGTGTTAGTATGAATTCGAATATTGTTTATATCTGATTGCAACCTATTTGAGTTATTACATTATTCAGGTAAACTTATATACTCTTGACGTATTGAGGTTATTCGCTTCAGTTTTCGCGTAACTGGGTTACATTCAAATTGTGTTTGTGCTGGGAAATTTATGGGATACTTATGTCATGTTATGTTTAATTTCTGAGGAACGATCAGCATATTACGAATTTTACTATTGAATTGAGCTTAATCATGATTTTTAACCCAGGTACGATTTATATATAAATTCTCGGGAAATAGGCTACACTAACACATATAATAATAATAATAATAATGAATTTATTTGCTTTGGTAATACATTGTGTTCACAATAGTCAATTGATCAATTGATGCATCATAGATACTGTGCGAGTTATAAATTATAAGATTCTTCACGAAGATCTCAAAGAATTGTTGTATTTGAATATAGCTTAAATTATATAATAAATAATTACAAATAAAATTTAATTGAATTTGTATTAATCTGAAATTATTCTAAAACAGGAATTCAATTAAAAATCAGAAAAGAATTCATTCATTCGTTCACCAATAATATTTTAGAGCAGTTTGTGTTTTTCTTTTTTCAACTAGATTGAACATTTCATTTTTTAGATCCTCAATTATACTGGGATATCAAAAATTATCTTGGTCAAGGGTGGTTGTGGAATCTAAAACGTGTGTCTTACTTTACGTTTGAAATAATTATGTCACTGTCACACTGACATCATCAATGACCTACAAATTTCATACCTATTTATTTCAGTTGTAAAACAATAATGAACTACAAATTATGGAATAACGGTTTTAGTAACAAGAAAAACTAAATTACAGTAATTGTTGGAAATGTCCCCCGTTTTGTTGCACAAGTTGACGCGCATCCTCATGCTGTGAAAACCGTTTTGCAGCATTTCTGGCGAACGTCATTGACAACTTCTTCTGTACGAACTCTTGATCTACCAGCTTTTTTTTATGAGTCACACAAACAGTTTCGCGAAACACTTCAACACAATTTGTAAGGCACGCATAAAAATTGTCCAGTAATATTGCCACGTTTGGGAAGTGTTCTCGAAAATTGTCCAAACACAAACATTGACTGTATTGCCAATTTCCATTAACTAGCGCACCCGTTCGAAAATAGGCTTCAATCATGAAAATTTTGTGCTGTGTGGTAAGAGGCATTATTCAAAAACTGGATTAGAAAATTTGAGCACAATGACTTAACAGATTCTGACACAACAAAACAAATTCAAAAATTTAAAGTAAGACACACGTTATACATTCCACAACCACCCTTGACCAAGATAATTTTTGATACCCCGGTACAAGATTGAATTTAAATTTGAAAGTGTTATTAACCATCTAGTTATATTGCATTTAATGAATCTTATGGTTCTGCGGACTTCACTTGTGGTGGTAATTTATCATAGTATGTCTTATCTTGGTATAGCTAGCATCTCTGCCCTATTGATTTTATTATTTATTTGTCTTATGTCTTGTATTGTAAATGTGATCTATATAAGTCATGTCATTTTTATTTTTGTATAGATATGATGTACACTCTAGAAAGAACAGGTTTTCGGAGATCTAGACTTTTAGCTTCAGCAAATAGTGCTACTGAATGATGAGTAATTTTTTTGCCAATAAGCTTATTATTTTTGTCTTCACGTACGTTTCGGTCTCACGACCATCATCAGAAGACGATTTCTCATAACATAAACGGTAGAAGAGATACATACATTCCTCAGACCATTGATACGTCTTCTTATGATGGTCGTGAGACCGAAACGTACGTAAAGACAAAAATAATAAGCATATGTGTTAGTGTGACCTATTTCCCGAGAATTTAGATATAACTGAATTGAAATATTTTAGAGAGATGCACAATAATTGTATGAGTAGGTTCTTTTTTGAATGGAAAGAATCACCATTATTGAGGCGAATGTCCAGATGCATAGAATGCGGCTTTCAGGTTGAAATATTCTGGTTTTTTATAAGATTAATTATCACCAATTGACACATATGTGATGTTTACTTCCCTGACTATACGTAATAGATATAAGGGAAGTATTGCAATCGGTTTTCTGAATCTATTTTCTCTTCTGTTCTCTCTTTGAGATGATATCTGTGTATGCATGCGTATAAAAACCATTGTTTAGACGATTGTGTGGTTCCAATTGCTAGTGGGGCGCGATAACCCCTTGCAAGTGGTTGTGTTCAATTTTCCAAATAAAATCTATGGTAGTTTATATACCATTATGACAACAGTGTCCTTCTGGTTATAAAAGATATAAAATATAAATGGCTTCATCCAAGTAGTAACGTCACAGTTACGTTTTTGTCGTCTCGAGATAATCATACAATCTATGTTATGAACAATAGTTACTTTATAATAAGGGTAGAATAAATTAATTATTCTGTGGTATCATGAATGTCCCCATTATGTCAATGATATGGACAGTGCACCCGACGGTAAAATATTATAATAGGTAATACATATCATGTTGTTAATTCAAATAAACTGTGAAAGTCATGACAATTTGAAGTCTTTCCATGCCTTTAGCTGTTCCTAATAATAATAATAATGATAATAATATCAGTGAATATATTATATTATAATTAAGTCGCAGAAAAGTCCAAAAAAAAATATGCTATTAAAATGAGGCTGTACGGATGTAATTCTATTATATTAATACACAATTCTCGGGAAATAGGTCACATTAACACATATATTTTTATTTCTACCCTCGTCTTTACGTACGTTTCGGTCTCACGACCATCATCAGAAGACTTATTAATACAAAAACCTGATTACTTAGAAATACTGTAATAACACAAAGCGTCCTTATCGCACAAATTTCGTTTAAATGCCAACGTCGCGAAACGAACGGAGACATGAAATCGGAACTATAACACAGCAATGTTGCAGCGTAAAAATTAAAAATCCACTATTAAGTAGAATCATCAATAAATACGAACACATTTCATAAATGTCTGCGAGAGACTAACATACAAAGAGTTCTATCCTCTTTGCTAACAGACGAGACCATCTCAAGTGTTCATTTAAGCGCCAGATGTCATAATTTATTAGGTGATAAAAGAAGGTCTCTGGCCTGTGAGAAATACTTTAGACAATTCTACCTAAAGTAAACTTTTACCTTATAAGGACGTAAGTAGGAATTTGCAAGAATATTAATTAATTAAATTAGTATAAATATGACTTAGTGTTTGAACGTCACTCCTATGATTAACAGACTTGGAGTCACGTTTTATATGAATCATCTCCAGAATAGATCTTTTATAATAATTGGTTTCCTTAGTTAAAATATTAACATTCTTGTAATCAAATTGATGGTTATAATCAAAGCAATGTTTAGCAAGCGCGGTGGAATTTTCTAAGTTTTTGTTTCTTGTGCTATACTTATGGCCATACATTCTTTTTTGTAAATATTGTTTAGAGATACCAGTATAGGTCCCATCACAATCTAAACAATTTAATTTGTATACTGTGTGGGTTTGTTTATCTTTAGGAATTACAGGTTTTAGATTTGAGAAATATTTCCCAACACAGTTAGTAGGTTTATGCGCTACGTTTATATCATACTTTTTCAAACATTTCTTCTATTATATTTATGATGGTTCATCACAAACGGTTGTCAAAACCTGTACAGATCAAAGTTGACACCTGCCACTCAAGTTAAGTTAAGTGCAGGCAAAAAAAATGGTATCAATTCAGGTTTCAATTTGGCATTCATGCGATTACGTATTATAAATCCGAAAATTCCATTCAAATGTTGCCAATTTCAGTTTTGAAATATACGATAATGCTGCAACATTTTTCGTAATGAAATTTATTTTTTGTGGATAATGATGAAATTCTCGACAATAGTGCAAATACTGACTAAGGTATCTTTATTTTTGGTAGTTGGGCGAATATTTCGCTTTTTCTTAATATAACTATGTATGGAACCAAATTTTTGAAATTTGATTGTGTGACAATTGTTTCCAAGCCACCTTTAAGAATTTTGACAATGAACGCACAAAGACTAGCGTATAAATTGTTAAATAGTAGTGTTGTATTCGTAGTGAGATTAATTATTCGTTTCAATATAATGAAAACCTACCGAAATATTATCTGAATCTACCCTCCAGTATAAATAAAACTTCTGCAAAACACACCACCCGTGAAATTTGGGTTAATTATATTCAAATTATATTCCTTTAGGAATTTGAATATGCGTCATATATTTTTAAATTATTAAAAGATATAACAAGGCATTTGTTCACCATATATGACAAAAGGAGTAGATGTAGATACTTTACTTCATGTGTGAATATTAAATAATTTATTATAAATGCAAATATTTAATTATCCAACACTAGATTCGTAAACATACCATTGAATAATTTATTGCACTCATGTACTATATAATACTACTATAAACTATAACGCTTGTAGTGCCCGTATGACCTAATTGTATTGTATTCCACAGTGGTGATAAGTTTATCAGTAATATATTCATTACTTGAAAGAACAAACATTTCCTATAGGAATTTGATAATATTTATACTCAATAGATAGCAAGACGTATGATCAATTACAATATTCCAATTTCTTCATCACAATAAAATTTATTATAGTATTGACCGTTTATCATTACAACAACTTGAATTGAGAGTGTTTTCTCAGACCATTGAACTGAGATAAAACTAGAGGAACACATTTTTATGTGTGTGTGTTTCGTCTATTAGCCAATACACACGTCAAACAAAAAACACAAAACAAATGTAATACATTCAGTGGGCATTGTTATCAGAGCCTGCTTTATTTTGAATGACGCCCAGGTCGGGAAAAAGAATGGGCTCCTTTTATCCTACCTCCAGAAACATTCTGCGAATTTATTTTATACTGTATGATCGATCAACACATATCATATGTGTTACTAAAATAAAGTACCCAATTTAGGTGAATATCATTACTTATTGTTATTCGATTAAACCAAAATATTCGCAATTGCACAATGTTTATACAAAATCCAGCTTTTCCTTCTACGAATTGAGTAAATAATTTCGAAAAGAGGCTCTCGAATATCCAGCGGCCCTGCTTCCCTAGGGCCGACTCTAATTTTTATGCCCTACTCCCTCCCCAATCACATACCTAAGCATTGATATTTACGAAATTACTTCTTTCTTGTTTTGTTTGTTAACGATTGTCGATGTTGTCGGTTAAATAAATGATGATATCACCGATAAGTCAGTGGGTTAAAAGTAGTGTAGCCAGAAATTTTATGGGGGGGGGGCTGTTGAGGAACCATATAAATATATATGGCCGACATGATAATATATATTGTTTACCAGGACCGGTCAAGGTCTCAGGTAAATTTTAAGGTTGCCTGTAACTCGTCACACAGAACAGAAGAACCGGAAGGATGGGTGGTTGTTGATCATTATGGCTAATTGAATATTTATTGCTTATTAAGGATAGACAGGGGCTTATTTCCAAATTTATGAACGGCTTCCTTATTGTTTTGGTATGGTATTTTTAAATTCAAATCTGGTAAGCGATTTTTCTGTTTTAGAGTATCTTGTGATAAAACCAAGTGACGATAAGTTAAAGGTTTTTGCTGATTATTTGGTGGATTATTTTATAACCGATGAAGCCACTTTTCCACCACACATTTGGGCTAGAGCTTCTTAAACTCTAAATAAAACCACGAAAGCTTGCGAGTCCTTGCACTCTCATTTAAATAACTATTTTTATTATAGTTCACCGAATATCTTTTATTTCATGGATGTTTTGTTAAAATATCAAATAGAAGTGTACATAAAATGTAATAGTGTAGCTATTCCTTGTAAATCAAAAAAAGTAGCCACAAATCGGAGACTTTTTGCAAAAATTGATGTTAGATTTGGAACAAAGATAACTACCCTCCATTTTGTTGAAGTTGTTTCAAATATATATGGACACAATCCATAAAATATGTAGTATTATTGTGTATAAATTGTCAATGTTTTTCTTCCGAGTCTTACGTAAAATTGATGTATTATAAGTACATTATATTCTTGATCATATGTTACACATTTTTTTATTACACTAATTTAGTGAATAAATAAAGTAAAACCGAACTAATAATTTAATTTCTCAATCATATTAATTTTTTTGTAGACCTAAAAATAATACTTGGACGACTATGGTGGCAAAATTATTGCATCAACGAGATTTCCATTATATTTTAGAATTTTAAAATCAATAATTATCTTTGTGACGAATTTCGTTGTCCCAAAATTGGACGACAAAATGCCATGTGAGAAATATCGTACACGAATTTTATGTTTACCCGCGTACTGTGGCGAATTTCGAATCCCCCATATATAATATGATTATTCTCATTGATCTCGATAGATAAAGTCGAGTTTGAAGAAGACGATATATACTTTATGAATAAAAGCTCAAAATTGGGATTTATATCATAGAATCTATGGAATTAAATCGGTAATAGCTTTTATGTAAATTCTAGTTTCTCTATGGATGGAGCTTGGCCACTTAATCAGTAGAGGTTGGCAGCCGCTGTTGCTAAAATATGCAAAAATTAACGAATATTTGAAAAAAAATTTTTTGCGGTATAGTTATTTAAGGGTTACCAATACACTTTGCGGTTTTCGTCGCACTGTAATTGCCAAAAATCCCATTCTGCGTGGGCCCCTCTTTGATCATGCCACAGACACAAGATACAAGTGTTTTGATTCTTTGGTATGAGGCGCCGTTTGGGCCTTAATTATTACTTATTTACTAATGATCAATATATATAGAAAGTTATTCAATATATATTGTGGAATTCAATATATATTCTAAGATGTTTAAAATATAAATAAGTAATAATTATGGCACAAACGGCGCCTCATACTTTGAAACTTCCGACATATTTGTGTTCGTTACCATCATGCTATATTACATCGAGCGCATTAAAATCACCAAAGTTTACTTTTCGTTATTTAATGCAAATGTAATTTGTTTCAACTCGTTCTAAGGATAATAACGGAATTATTGTCAATATATCGTTATTCAATTGCCCAGTCACACATGATCATCCTATTTCTAAAGAATTTATATGTAATGAAGGACGAAAATATATAGAATTATTGCCTTTCCTCGTAATTTGAGGCAATATGACCTCAGGTGGTAGATCTTGATCATTGAAACTTTCGAAGCGAGTTACATTAATTTCATCCGTATTATAAGTATGGTTTCATGTTCAACGAATTATAATCCTGATCTTAATAATATAATATAATATATTCAATCCAATTATAAGTGAACCTGTATGTAGGTATTACAATATACATGACAGGAAATACATTTTCTTTTGATGACATTATTCATGTACACAAGAAATGATAAGATTACTCAGTTATCAAAGTTATTAAAGATAGCGTTACTTAGAATTGTATGAATTTGTCGATAAATTGACATAGGAAATAGTTACTTAAATTCATGAACGTATAAAACATTTTCTCGTTATAACTGAATTGAATTAATTATTTGGTAAATATCAATTATGATGTTATAGAATAAAATGGAATAAACTTAATATTTCATCAAAGGTTGTTGTAAATGACTCCATTTGATATTATACAAATTTATTTAAAATAATTAAATGATTCATTTGTGATTATGTACAACAAAGATGATGAATTTGTGCTTGAATTCAAATATAAACTTCACATAACCTTTGATTCAACCAAACCACATACATTAAAAACCCATCATTATTAGAATAGAAATAGTACCTCTTCGAAATAACTAAAAATAGGAAAATGCATTGCACACCGACTATCACCTTACTGAAACACTTAATTTAAAATAACTACTAATAATCGATACAGAAATATTCATTAATTATTTGGAATTCTGGCCGATTAGCCCTATGAATTCCGTTTAAAAATATTACATCTAGTGTACGCTGACATTCTTTGAGTTCGATATTTCGCTCTTTCCAACATAAATTATACAACAAGCACGACGCCCGATGATAAAAAAACCTACCAGCTTGTTTCTATTTCGCTCTGACGTCTATTTTTAATCCCAATTATTTCAGGAGTGCGTCAACGTAGGTCGTTTATGGATCTATAATGATACGATAAACCGCGAATCGACTCGAGTGCTGTCGAATAACACGTAACCCTCACGTTGTTCTTACGATTTCTAGAAATTAAAACGTAACATGTGTGTTACAGAATACTATACATCTTCTTATTGTCACACAGACATCGATATTTAGGAGAGTATGCTTCTGGCTTCGGTTGACACCAGATTGTTAATAATAAAGCAATATGTAACGGAGATATTAACGGTTGTGTATTGTTGGTTGCAGCCCACATTGGCCTTCACAGAACCCAGAAATTGAACCCGTACAAATTAAACAGTAAAACAAATGTAAAACTTGTGAACAATAAAATTTGCCCGTATTTTATTTCAAATGGTCAATATAAATTTAAAAAAATCTCCCTTGTCCACTAAAAATATTGTTAAAGTACTAAAAACCTTTTAATGATCATTAAAATTTGAAATGATCGATAAAATTCAAGCAGCAACGTCACCCCAGGTTAGTTTGTTAAATTTTTATATATTTTTGGGAACACTGGGTTAGTAGGTTATTTGAAAGTTTGTTTTTGGAATTGATTGATTTTCCTTGCCCTTCTACACATGCAACGTTATCAAAAGAGAAACCCTCCCACAACTATCAGCATGTATATAGAGCGGGTAAGTCATCCGAAACCACACTATTCCAGCTTAGGAGACGACAAAACAGAAAGAAATAGCTCTTTGTGTCTTCCTTGACATCGAGGAACCTTTGATACCGCGCCACAGGTCACCATTAGGGCTTCTCTCGAGAAGAGGAACATAGACCAAACGTCATTCAGATAGGTAGGGGTTCAGGAGAGCTGGGACAAGGGTAGGAGGAAGCACCATCCAAGTGAACACAACGAGATGATCACACCTCCTATGGGTATATCTGGTAGTAGATGACCTTCTTGAGACACTAAATCTTGAAGGAATTCGCTGCCAAAGAAACGCAGACTATAAAGTACAAATGGGAAAAGGAAAATTTGAGAGCACTTTACGCGACATCATCGCAGACTGTCTAAGATCACGGAGAAATGGTGTATATCGGCAAAACTAGCATTCAACACTAGTAAAACTACAATAGTGGCCTTCAACAGGAAAAGGAAGATGGATCACATGGAGCAGATCAAGCAGATCATCGTGCTAGAAGATGAGGCATTATACTAGACAAGACTCTCACCTTCAGCCAGCACATGAAAGCGACACGTGTCCTAATGGTATGCAAAACATGAGGTTGTTCACACAAAATACTGCTCTGGATTTACACCATGATGGTGAGACCTATTTTCATCGATGAGACGTGGAGCGACAAAACCAAGAAAATTAGCAAACACTGGGAATTGAAGACCCAAAGGGTCGCATGCCAAGGTCTTGCCCTACGGGCATGGAGAAAATACTGGGATTAATCATCCTCAATATAGCCATAAGTAGGACATCGAAAACTACTATATGAATCTATTAAACTTCGGTGGAAGAACAATATGTTTTTGAAGAAGAAATATCCAATACTCTTGGCGCACCAAGAGATGAAATGGGCATGGTAACACAGAGCTTCCAAACTCACCTTCGGAATGAAGAAACGTGGATATAGAGGAATACTCATCCTGTTAAGAAAAGAGCAATCTGTTGGTATATCGATGGATCAAGAACTGCAGAAGGTATGAGGGCTGGAGTTTTTGGGCCCAAAACCAGATACTCCGAACCCATGGGTAAATACGTCAGTATTTAGCACAGCTCAATATGGACAAAGGATGTAAAAAGAAGAATATAGCCATCAGTAATGCACAGAACTTAACATCTACCTTCGACAAGATACTTTCGAACGCAATCCTAAGATTCTTTGGGCCCAAAACCAGATACTCCGAACCCATGGGTGAATGCGTCAGTATCTTTCTAGTGAAAGTACATGCGATTGAGAGATGTGCAGAGGATATAAAAAGAAGGATATAGTATAGCTATTCGTCTGAAACCAAACGGTTAATATTGATTCAAGCAATAAGTTTCTACAATCTGCGAAATCGTATAGTATTTCCAACACGGAAATGCAATTTCGTTACAAAATGCTTAAGGGCATGACATCTCTCATCAGATTCTTGAGAAGTGCGTAATATAGTACACGTTTTATTTGTTGTAAGCATGACAAGTTTCAATAAAAGGTATACTTTATATTATATTCGAGGTGAAAATAACATCCGAGCTTATTATAAAATTGCCGAAATTAAATTGAAATATTTGACGCTGATGTTAAAGTTTGCTCCAATTAAAAATTCCATCAATTTTTTTTTTATTTCGATGCTGGAAAACGACATTATATAGGGTTATTAAGCCGCAAATGGCCTGTAGGTATAAAATTTAATACGATATTAAAAAGTTATCAACTCTGCGTCAGTGAATAATTTCGTGATGAGCAGTTCTGTATAGTTGTATGTGAGAGGTAATTGCGAATTTCGCTGAAAATACGCGTGGTCGCGCAGGCGCAATTAAATAATCAATACATAGGGGTACATTCACGGCGGGCTCCGAAATTACGTTAAGTGCGCATCTGAGAGATGCTTGCATTCAATTCATCCACTACAAGTCGTGTATTTGCTAGTTTTCATCCATCTCAACGAATGGAATTCGACAAAACACAGTACAGAATGTTAATACTGAAGTTTTTTAACTCCTTGATACAAACTAATTTGCCCAGCATTAATTAAAACAATTGAATCACAATAACGTATTTATTCGCAAACTTCAATATCAAATTTATTGGGTTAACAGTTACATCCTTCTGGGATTGAAGTAAATAATAATACTTCCAGTTGCGGATGTATTCCGCATCAAATATTCTTATGAAGAAAAGCATATAGCTACTTTTCTCTCAACTATATTTCTCAATGGTTTAAAATAAACATAAGCGGATTTACAATATTCGCCAACTTATCTCCAAACTTACTTTAAAAAATGAATCAGAAATTATATATATGGTAGTTCTCGAAATACAATAACCTGTTGTCAGGATAATACCAGCTTATCATAGATACATTCCTCTCTGTTCTGTGTGCAAGACGCTGTGGCGTTTCTATCTGTAAAATACCACAAAGAACCGACTTAGTTCGTAACATAATATGGTCCTTCGAGCCGGATATTGAATTCGTTAATAGGAATCAATGGATGGTGAGAATAATTCCTGCAATTAACGTCATTTCGCGAAAAAATCCCTCATATCATTATGCTTCCCTTTATAGAGAATGGACAACAATTTCAGATCCAAATTTCCACAGTTAGGATGATTATTGGCTCTTTTGGAATAAGGTACTGAAAAACAAATGGGTTTCGCTTGAATTATTTACTCTGCGCATCCGCCAAAAATATGAGCTTCTACGAAATGAGAATCGTTAAATTATGGATATCTTACAAAACGACCAATCTTTCAGTTTCAGTTGCAGTCTTCCACGAGAATACTACCTAGGGGGCTGGTCAGCATCTGGTAGTGGTTCTGTGATTGTATTGTTTACGGGATATTTGACTTGGAAAATTCTGGGCCTGAGGTTTCGAAGTATTTGGTTCTAGGCCCATATACTCCAGACCCATACACTCCCACTCCAGTACGATTGTTTAAGAAGCATCAGTGTGCCATTTAATGGTATCTCTAGTGAGTCTTGGGATGGTACCTTTAATGACTTAGTTTTGAGGTAAATTCTTTCATGATGCTATACCCTTCTTCATCTTGTCTAGGGTCATGTCGTGGGTTCGCTGATTCACAGGGAGGGGTCTAATATTCAGAATACATACGGTAACTAAGAATATTCAAGAACTTATGCCTGTGGAAGTCTACAATTTGAAATGAATATTAAGCATTTCCAAATCAATCATCTGGTTTTATCTGGTTATTAACTGAAATTCAACGTTGAATACTCCTATCAGCTTTCATGAGTAGTTTACTCTTATTACTAACCACCTTAAGAACCATCGGTGTACCATTTAATGGCCTTTCTACTGAATATTAGAATGGTGCCTTTCACGACTTAGTTTTGTGGTAAATTCTTTCACGAAGCTTTTCATCATCTTGTCTAGGGGCATGCCCCGGGCTTGCAGATTCGCAGGTTATCCAGAATATATTCGGTAACTGAGATATTCAAGAACTTATGCCTATGGAAGTCTACAATTTGAAATAAATATTAAGCATTTCCAAATCAATCATTTGGTTTTATTTGGTCATTAACTGGAATTCAATGTTGAATATTCCTATCAGCTTTTATAGGAGATATTTACGCTTATTACTAACTAACTAAATGGTGAAAATATAGATAAAGTCAAGATACTTTACAAAAATAAGTTGAAACACAATGACACATAAGCCAAGATGTCAGTTTTTCCTAAGAATTTATTGACTGTATAAATCTTTTGCTATATTCGAATTTTAGTACTCAATATTTATGAGTAGGTAAAAAAATATCACAAACTCAGATGATAAAAGGATGGGAAAGAAGCTCCCACGAGTTGACAGTGTTTCAACTTGCTGGATCTTATGAGGTAGCTCCATTCATATCCTTCTAGTAGCCAAACGTATCATATATGAATATATACTCCTTCCGCTACTGTGAGTGAGTTGTAGCAGTTCTTATGTGATGACAAATATATACTCATATACTGATTGAACAGGAATCAACGGTTCATAGTAATTTGATAAGTGCGAGCGAGATTCGGCAAAGACAAGATCGAAATAAATGGACGTTCTATATATAACCGTGCTACTATCGCGAGTTACTGCGGTAAGTGAAGTGAACGTCAGATACAACCCACTATAGCGCTTTACTTGTCATTCGTGTAAAATAATACAATGCGTCTGACTCTCTTATACACCTCTGCTTTAAACTTAATCTGTATATGGAATCTACCTGGTAAAATTTTAAGCAATGCTATGACATGCTTAATCATTTGGTATTCTCCAGTCATTTATAATACACGATTGGAATTGAACTGTATGATTGGCATTACATTGAAAGGTACCCGCTATGTTTATGTATTTAACATGTGAACTCTTCATTCCGAAAACGGTGATTCTCTTGCCGCAATGTTTTAGGAAGCCAACGTAAACAATTGTTTTGTGCCATTCTCCCTTCTACTTATGCGCACATATTCCTCCGTTTACGCACAGCAAATATTAATTTTGCTCGTGAAAATTTGTTGACTCCAACCAGAATTGAAATTTTCAATATAGGTCATCGAAGTAGGCCCTGTGGGAACATTCTATATTTAGACGAATTATCCGGCAACAATCCTGATATCAAGTCGATAGAGGCATGCCCAGAACGTTCCATTGTATTACAACTGTTGAAAGAAGAATAATCATTTGATTGCAGTGAATAATTGATTAGGCACTGGTTGTATCATATATTCGACGATTTCCGTAGAAAATATTTATCCACCCACATTTTCGCTTTCATTGAACGTTCAAACAGCCCAATAAATTTGATTTAGCGAACTGCAATTAGTTGTAACATGTTTACTTGCTACAAAGAACAAACACGGGGTTTCAGAAATAAAAGGACTTCAGACAACAACATTATATTAAATAAATCCTTCATTTGGGAAATGTTACCTGCTACTGCTAATGTTTTGGGGTTGAGCCTCGTTTTAAATGAGATATCCTCAAATTTTTAAATGCTTTCATCTTCATTTCAAAACCCAAACCAATGATTTCTCCAGTCCACAACCTGACAATTAAGTGTTGATCAGTCTGAACTCGTCTAGTCTGTCTACCTGGAGATATGGGAACATTTGAAGAAAATTGAAAGATCGCCCATCTTTATACGATGTTCCAGAAACGTCACCAACCAGACGAATATTTGTCTTCTGTATAGAATCTAAGAGTTTCAGCGTATGTTTAGGAGCTGAACTCCAAGCACATGTGAACAGTACTCCAGGACAGATCTGTGCATTATAGATGATGATAAGCTGCTGGGATGTAAAGTACCTCTGGGCACCGAATAGGAGACTAAGTTTCTGTAAAGCGGTTTTCAAAATGGACCTCATATGATCATCTCATGAGAGGGTGGTATTGGTGGTGATACAGAGCATGGATATTGTAACGTTATACGTTACCATGTCTAATAATGCTTGAATAATCTTAATAACGGTTTCCCCTCGGAATTATGACTGACATCTATGTTTCAATAGAAAATCGGTTATTTATCTTTCGCGAAAACTCGTGAGAGGTTGCGCGACACGCGATGAGAGGATTGACGAGAAAACGGAAATCGTCAGAGGGCATCTTGGTTAGTAATTACGCTGAGTGAGTTGTATTCAAATAGTTTTTCTTATCTGATATTATTTGGCTTTATTGAAAGATTATTATCGACAGCGAACACGTAATTTGAGGTATAATAATATCTAAACCTAGTTGTAGATGTGTATATTCTCATATAAACTTGTAATGGTTATGTCTTTTTAGGCTGGTCTTGGTGATATATCGGAATAATTATTGGTCTGGGTGAACTTAAATAAAGCCGAAATTCTCATTTACTGCTTTATGAGATCACCAAGTAAATCAATCTTCTTTATTTCGCTGATATAATCAACATTTATCCACCCCGTAGTGGCGGAAGTTCTTGATTGAGGATTATATCTTAACTTTTTTTTGGTAAAGCAGTTGGCGCTCAGGGTAATCCAGTCAATCAAGAATCTAAGGATGCGTATCACTACGAGCCCTGAGGCTCCTAGTGAGCTAGTTAGGATCATTAAACACAAGACGTCACTTCAAAACCTTACAGTGGCGCCCAAATAACGTGGTGATTGATGGTTAATAAGGGAAGATACATAAAGATCAAGTGAACAATAGTTTTTTCTCTATAATTTTTCTTATATGACAATTAATTAGTTTACTTGAGTTTACAATGAAATTAACTGATATTTACCTTGTAGTATATTACCGAATTTGTCGAATTTTTATTATTTATGGAACCTAACTTTTTGAGAACTAAAGAGTTATCTTACGAATTGCCTATTAGGGGTACCTACATCTACTGACGGTGACACTACATAAGGAACAACATGACGTTTGACTTCAGTTAATGATGAATTTCAATTCACGCGGAAATATCTGAATCTCTGAAAGATATTGAAGAAGCGGTTAATAAGGATCAAGGAGAATCGGGTGACAACGATAGAAGAATTGAAGCTGGGCTTAATCCCTTATCTTCCCACATATACATGCTCAACCCTGAATTTTTAAGTGATAAAATGCTTTAAGATGAACTGGCAGCTGATGTTCTTTCTCTTGGAAGAGAATTTGCAATTAAACTTCGTCCTATTGGGCACACTCAACTTACTTCAACTCCGACATCTCCAATTAACTTTTGAATGCCTTATTTTCGTCCCAAGGTACCGGTATATAAATGGGATTCGTTTTTTGATGGATCTGGGGACTATCAGAAAGTTTATGATTTTTTGGATAGGGTAGAAGAATTGCGAGAGCCTCAAGGTCTGCCGGAGGAAGATCTTTTTTCTTCAGCAGTAGATCTATCCAAGGGCGATGTTCTCGATTGGTTCAGATCCGTTTAATTTGAAGTTTCAAAATCTGAATTTTTACCCAAATATCTTGATTTTGGTATCTGCAATCAAATATTTATGGCGATAGTTATACTCAATATCATCATCAGGGTATTCGCTTTCCTGGTGTAAATATAAGCTTGTGTCTTGGTTGCTTTAAACTTGTACCCATTTAAATATTCTTGTCAGGTCTTTATTTATTGCATCGACCTCTTTCTATCTTGTACCTCTGACTTCATTAAACAGGAGGTCACCTCTAGAAGAATGTTAATATGGATCAGAAGCAAACTGGAATACTAGCATTGGTAGTCATTGTATTGAATGATACTGCGTCAACCTCACGAAGTAGTGATTTATCTGAGAGAAAACTCGGTAGTGTACAACACGGTGGTGCGGCGTTATTTTGGTGATACGAGAAGGCACCTGAATGTAAATCATCAATACCGTTTTTGAGATTTTCTGTGTGCTAAAATTATCATATGTTTCAACTGTAAAAATACAAGCTTCCCACGTTTACATCACAAAAACGGCGTACAATTCAAATACTGAAGTTTAATTTGGATGACTTATAATAATTATTGTTCAATAATATCGAAATCAAGAAATTTGAAACAACTTAAATACCCCACGATCTAAACTATTATGTAATCTTCATTTTCTAAGCTATTCATACCATGATTGGAAGAATATAAAGTTCCGAATGAATAATTTATTATCAATCAATAATTATTAGAAAATATCTATACAGGATGATTTGCGAGAACTGTTCGATGTATTATCAAGATATTGTGAATCATGTTGCACTTCCGGTTATAACGGAAGTGCCTAGTAATTTTCTCATTTTATATAGAATGCTATAATTTTCATTACAAATTTGGTTTGTACGTGTAATTTTAAAATTTTTGCCCTTCCATCTTAAAAAACTCCGATTAATTCATTTGCAAAATCTCAGATTTCATCTTTCCATAATCGAAAGTAAAGACATTACACTTATACTTTTAATGAGTAAGCTATCAACCAGTTATTGATAGGATGTTCAAAATTCAGTGACATTTTTGGTCAATTTCAAACCTCTAAAAGTAATATTTTTCGAATAGTTCTATATTTCAGATTTTTCTGATGTAATTATGTATGAGAGTTTTCTAACCTATCTGCATTAGATATTTTGAATTTTATGAAAAAGCTTGTGAAATTCAACGAAATGTGGTTACCATGGCATCGCAATATAACTTTTATTAATACGTCAAATGCAATGGTTGTTTTCCGAAGTCATAAACTTCTAACGAATACTTCTGGCAAATCACCCCGTGCGTTTTTTAAAACTGTGTTGTTGATAATAAAGCTACTACAGTACTGTACTGCTAATCTATGGTTGAAATATGCAACCTACCCCTGAGCCTCGTCCCTTTCCCCGACCCCTTCTCGATTCTCCTCGTAGGTAACTCCCGTCTCCGTACAGATTCTAAAACAAAATAAAAATAAATAAAACGTGGAGATATATTATCAGTGTGGAATGATAATAGATCACTCAACATATGCAATTTTAGTGTCTACGGATGCTGTTATATTCAAGAACAGATATTACTTTTAATATTAAATGCAATCAATTGTAGTTGTAATTGAACAAACTTTATAAAAAAATTGTATTTTCGATGAAACTAACTGTATATTCTCACCTTGTTTATGAGAACATCTTAGTTTCTAGAGAAATAAAATATCAAGTAGAATTTGAATAATTAAGATTAACAATGTATTAATTTATGTAAATACTTGAACTCTACTTATTAATATTTAACTATGAGATTGAAATTATCGGAACTATTAACACTATTGCAATAATTATTGAGAGACTGGAGGGTTTTTACCAATTCCACAGTGATAATTATATAAATAATAATAATAAAATAAATTAAAAATGATATGTCCTAGAATAGATGATAAAAATAATAATATCTGCAATAGAATATAAATCAGCTTTTAGATTAGTATTTTATAATATAATATCGAGTAAATACATGTGCGATTGTTTGATTGATATTAACAAATACAAAGGGTATGTATATGAAGAATAAAACTCTCAAATATACTTAATGATTACCCATCTTCCTGAATATTTTAGTTCATTTCCAAGTACCACTTATAACATATTTCGGAGACCTCAGAGAAAATAAGAAATGTTTAATAAAGTATGATATAAATGTTGCGCATAAACCTAACTAAGTGGTAAATATTTTTTAAATCTAAAACCTTCAATATCTAAGGATAAACAAACCCACACAGTATAGAAAATCAATTGTTCAGAAGTTCAGATTGCGATGAGACTTATACAGGAGTCTCTAAACAATATTTTCAAAAAAGAATGTATGGCCATAAGTATAGTACAAGAAACAAAAATTATTCTGCAGATGATTCACATAAAACAAGTCCGTAAATCATAGATCTGACGTTCGTCGTATTCCAAACAGTGCTTTGAAATGACTTCGAATATAATAAGAAAATTGCTAAGCAGTGAATTCTTGATTCATATAGGGGAGACCCGGGCAAAGTGGCCATCACGGGCAAAGTGGCCAGGCCAGGTTATTGGGTCCGTAAGGTGCTGCTCCCTAGCGTCAGTCATGGTAACTAAATCAGTAGGACGCCATTAGTTATCTGAGGAAGAGCCTAGACCAAATCAATAAGTGCGTGAAGCACGTCAGACTGAAGACCCCATACTTGAGGCAGCTGAAGAAGGCCTACGTCTCGAGGACCCACAAGATCAAACTGAGGCTGGGCAATAATATCTACAACCTGGACCATCGTCCAGACCCCAACCAGATCCACCCTCCGGTCCACAACCTGGAACCTCTTCCAGCTCACAAACAGGATTTTCCTTCGCTGTAAGCCCAAAAGATATCATCCCTTTACCAAAAACAAAAGTTGTTAAAAAGGAAACAAAAAGGAAAAAAGGAACTGCTGCTGTGCTGACCTCAAGCCCATATAAATTGGAATTAGAATAAGTAAAAATGGAAAAAGACAAAGAAGAGGAAAAAGAAATGATGCGAGTTGCGAGGGCTCAAAAGATGAAAGAGAAAGAAGGAAAGGAAAGACGACTACAAGCAAAAGAAAAACTACAAACACAGTAAGCAAAGCAGGGAAGAAATATAAAAAAGGGAAGTGTGGAGATAAGGTGAGACGTCAACTACAATTTGATGATCATTCTGACAGCGATGAAAGTGACACTGATTGTCTCTACTGCAATGAATTGTATTCATGGTCAGAGGATCGTGAAGGATGGATAAAATGTTCAGGTTGGAGCCGCTGGGCCCACGAAGCTTGCGCTGGATGTGAGGACGAGGACGATCGTTTCGTGTGTGAATATTGTCTGTAGGAACCACAGAAAGAAGTTATTTTGTCAAATTTACTTTTCGTAATTTTTTTATTTAATAATATAGTGTCTTTTTATGCCATTTTCATATTATATGACCAAGTATGTAGTCAAATTTAATTTTTTCATTCAATAATGTAGTGTCCTTTTTGTGCCATTTCCATATTATTTGCCTAATTACATTGTAATACATTTCTAATATTGATATAAATCTGTTTACTATTTATTACAACAATCCCGGGCAAAGTGACCATAAGTGGCCACTTTGCCCTACCCGTGTGGGCAAAGTGGCCATTTGGTAGAGTTTAAAAAAAAATAAAACATACAAGGGGTTACTTATAGTACTACACCTTTATAGTTTTATACCAATAGATAGCTAACTTAATAGGCTACATATACATGTAATATTGTTTCTACAAATTAACGTTTGAAAAAAATATAAATAAAATTCCCTTGGAGTGGCCGCTTTGCCCGGGTCTCCCCTACTTGAAACATTAATGTGTTACAATTTGTTTCGACGACGTGAACATTTTTAATACAATTAGTTGAGGAATCCCATTTTAGATATTGATACGTCCTCTGATGATGGTCGTGAGACTGAAACTTAAGTGAAGACGAAAATAATGAGCATATGTGTTAAGTGTAACCTATTTCCCGAGAATTTATATATAGTTAATTTTATAATATTGTCATCAATTATATTGTATATGCAAATATGAAAATGGATGTATTTTCTGGCCAGTCTTCAGATCCTGTGTTTTATTTTTTTATGAAAAAACTAAAAGGAATAATAAAATGTTTGAAGATGTATTACAATTTTGTGTTTGATGGGTTTACCTAAGCAATATTTTCCGTGTTTGAAAATTTTGAAAAAAGTGGTAGATCGTTTCAGCTTGTAACGGCGAAGAATAGAATGAAGAAATTGGTCAGAATGGTAACACTAGGTAAATACTAACTGCCCATCAAATTTGTTTTTTTTTTAAGAAAGGCCATTTCTGAGATAATCAATGAAAAATGCATTTCTGCCGCTATAACTTTTCATAGGAGGCCCAAATTGAAAATTTTTGAATGAAACATCCCGCTTCAAATTGGCTACGGAGATCATCGTTTCACCGTTTCATTTTTAAGATTTTGAATGATATTATAGTAGAATTTAATGCAACCAAAACTCAAGTTTGCGTCTCCCCCATGAAGGAGAATCCCACAATCCCTAAAATGATGATGTCAGGTACAACTATTCCTAGCACCCTCGCTTGGGACGATCATGTGAGGTACATTCCGAAAACCGCTTCACAAAATTTTGGTTTTCTATTTCGTGCCAAGAGCTACTTTACATCCTGGAGTACGGTTTACATATTTGGGGTTCGGCTCCCAAACATACGTTGAAGCTCTTGGATTATATCCAGAAGAGCTATTCGTCTGATTGATTATGTTACACTTACGAGTTCATTGGCGTCTCTAGAAACGTGGGAGATTTCTCCCTTTTCTATAGACATTTCCATGTTCGGTGTTTATCAGAAATCTCGTCTGTTGTTTCACCACAAGAGATTATAGATAGGCGGACTAGACGAGCTCAAACTAGTCACCTCTTCATTGCCAACCTCGAGACCTGCCGAACGCTTCCTACGAGACTTAATTTTTCTATCGAACGGCGTTGTTGTGGAGCTCTTCACCTAGTGATGTCTTTCTCTATGCCTATAATCTCATCAAGAAAAATTTGAATGCGTATCTCTTCTCCCAACATTTCACCGTTGGCTTAAACGATGTTCATCGAAGATTATAGGTTTCCCTCTCATGCAGTCAAAGTATAAAAAAAGTCTTCTTAAGAAAATCTTAGAAGGCGGGGAAATTCTAGGTGTATTCAACATTTTCCCCTGCGAAATTTTTGGAAAATCTTCTTGTCATGTTTGCTCATATTCTGCTATTTTAATTTTACTTTTACACACACTCACACACATACACATGCAAAAGACCGCCACATATGAATACATCTCTCAAGATTTTCTTTTTCGTTTATAAGAGGAAACTAAATCAATTCGAACGTTTTGATGGCACATAATATACTTCTTTCTCAAGTGCTTGTAACATACAGTAGATATATAATATACTATTCATGAAATTTTTAAACGAATGAAAAATTCATATTTAACTATTTGCAAAAACTAATTTGAGTTCAAATAAAACATCACGTACAAGGGTGTAATTTTAAAATCTCTCCAAATCTGTTGAAAACCAATGTTACACACACACACACACTTCAAGAGTTATGTGTGTGCGTTCATCCAGCAGCACATGTTGCAAATAGGTTGCAGAATTTTAATTTAATTCAGAACACGAAATTTACGTACGTTTTTTGATGTAGGATAAAAGTATGCGTATCTAAATGAGAATGATGCTGCATTATGAATTCGAGGACGAACTTCTTTTCAGTCATTATATTAACGCAAGGGTAACTTTCAGATAACGTTAATGAAAACTCTGAAATTGCGTCGAATATATTTCAGTTCCAACGTGATTACGATGACATGTAATTTAGATTAATTGATATAATTCAATGAAGCGAATGATCTGAAAGAATAACATTGGGATAAATTTGATTCCATAATATGAATTAGCAAATTTCCAGACTGAACAAGTTCAATATATGTGGTTATCATAGAGTAAGGGGTCTATTTTAAATTGTTATATAGTTTTGAGAAATTATGCTAGTAACAACACGCTACTAAATTTTCTACACGTACTTAAGAAACATCCTGTATATCTCAACTGATTCATAAAACGTTATGACATCGCTTAGGATAATTATTGATAACGATTAACAGCCACACCTATTCAAACTAAGATAGAAGGAATATTGGGGTGAGCACGAAGGGTTAACAAGTATCCTCGATATGCTATTTGGAGCACAGAAGTTTGTTGGAATCACCCTTCCATAAAGAAATTTCAAATATCGAAATACTATGAAACTATCTTAGATGTTTTCGTTAGATGATTCCATGGAGTGTCTGAGTTGAAGCATAATTATATGAATAGAAACATCACTTGGTAAAAATCCATTATAAACAACTATTAAATGTTCGATTTTCACTATATTACATTAAATGTGACACCTTTTAAACAGATATTATAAAATATAAACTAACCACAAAAGAGCTAATGATAATCTTAGGATAGATGGTTAGTCTAATTTTATCTTTATCGGTTTAACTCATCAAGGGATTAAACATTAAACGATAAACTATTAACAAACTGACAATATAATTATACAAATTTCACAGGGGATAATTTGGCGAGTATCGGAATTATTATATTTATCAATTTCTAGGGATTCCAGAAAATTTTATTTATTGCTTTTATTCTGAATGTTTAAATTATCATTAAAATTATGGTTTTTCGGAATTAAATATTCTGCAAAGGTTAAATCTGTTTTATTGTTAATGGAACTAATACGTTCTTTGATTTTAATGAAATCAATCAATATCTGAGGACCAGATCCACATGCCAGCTTGTAAATTTCATATTTGCTTTCATCTTTATTATTTTTGATAAACCTGAGTGAATTATTATGCTTTTCATAATCTACGTCAAAACCTGAATAAACAAGTAAATTTGAGATTTTCGAAGTAGGTGGCCCCATATATGTGATACCGACATAAGAATAGTTTTATTTTATTGTAGGAAACGCTGAGTTGATAGGTAACCATTATTTACTTTATATATAAAAATGTTTTTTTTCGCAATATCCCGTTTCCTTTGCATTTTTGGAAGAAATCACAATCATCAAAAAGTGTTTAGAACGTTGATTCACATAAGACCTTACTATGAAAAAATTAAAAATCGAATAAAGTTTTCCAAAAATCTGGAAAACCTTCATATATATATTTTCATACTTTTTATCAATGAAAACGAAAAATCGCGTTTGTGGAAAAAATCGCAGTGTTTAGAACGTCGATTTACGTAAGAATGACCTTTGAAAATATATACATTTTCTTCCAGTTTTCCGGAAAACGCGAAAAACCTCTCGTAACATTTATATATATTGTACTGTTTTTGTGAAAAATTGAGATATCTGGCGTTCTAATGCTCTTAGAAAAAAATTACAAGAATAAAAAGGTGTTTAGAACGCCGTTGAGAATGAACTATAAAAATATATACATTTCCTTCGAGTTTTTTGTATATGATTTTACTTGGGTTTCACCCTGGCAGGTTGAGTTTTTTTAAAACTGACTTTCCTATGTCTTTTTACGATGCATAAGCCTCGCCCTTTCAAGTTCAAATGCTCCAAAATTCTCAAATTTAGACGCCCAGAATTATAATTCAATATCGTAAAAATAAAGAAGTATGCATATTCCCCTATTCCGAAAATGTTTGGGAAATTCGATGTTTTCATGACAATAATTGGATAAAATGTACATTCTAAATATTTTTCATTGTTGTAATTCTTTTCTGAGAGCATTAGGACGCCAGGTATTTCGATTTTTCAAAAAAAAAGTATAGTCTATGAGAAATTACGCTAGGCTTTTCGCGTTTTACGGAAAACTCAAAGGAAATTTATATATCTTCATAGTTCATTCTCATGTGGAAGGGCATTTTAAACACTTTTTTATTCTTGTAATTTTTTCTAAGAGCATTATAACGCCAGATATCTCAATTTTTCACAATAACAGTACAGTATATACAATGTTACGAGTAGTTTTTCGCGTTTTCCGAAAAATTCGAAGAAAATTCATATATTTTTTGGTTCAGTCTTATGTAAATCGACGTTCTAAACAATGTTCCACCACCTACCAGAAGGACGCGTTAGGGCCACTCGATTTCGCATGTCCCATACTTCATTTTTATCTAAGAAAAAATGAGTGTGGTATTCCGATTTCTGGAAAAAACATATTTCTATGAACTAAAAATAGGCATATGATTGTACATATAGTTCAGTTATTATCGACAAATCAAATAAAATAACCAAAACATAATCATTACCTAAATATTCAAGTAGAAAAGTGACCCGCCCATATACCCAAGTCGGAACTTAATGCGAATTTCGTGAGAATGTTGATGTTGCAATTAATTTCAATAACGCGTCCGCATTACGTAAGAAATCGATAAACCAAAGAGAATTAAAGTAGATTTTCAGGCAAGTTCGTTGCCATATTGGGTGTTAGCTAGTAAAGAACGGAACGGCAGTCTGTCTGCTGGTATATCCGGTACCAATACCAGGTGTGCTTTCCCCTAGGGTTGTCCAAATAAAACATATTAAAATCACTATTTATATTGCCGCTGTACCCTTAACGCCAGGCCCAGGAGCTAAGAATTCTCAGTCAGCGTTTCTTTTCACTTTTCTGCATTAAATCAAATAAGAACAAACGTCCATCTGTCATAATTATGTGAAACGGTCTTACTGCCATCTTTCTTGTTTAATTTCAATTGTTCAGCATCTGATTACATAACGATCTAATAGATTCAGAAAATTAAACATTTTGAAAATTAGGCTTGCCTTATTTGTAATAAATACTATAGTCATGATAGATTCATTAGAGAGGAAGACAAGCAAATATTAAATAATAACAAGGCTGTATTTATTAATATCGCCTGTCAGATATTTTTGTAAGTCAACAATAGATATCTACATTATCGGCTGAAAATATAACCTAATAATAATTTTTTAACAATTACTGCGAATATTGCAATGCAGGGCAGAAGTAAGTTCCAATAAAATAAGCTCCTTCACACCTAGTAGTTCAAATCAACCAAAATCAAAATGAAAAAGAATCGTGTTTCCTTCTTGGTCACTAACAAATTTGTTACGTAGAGTTGATCTTAATAACGGTTAGATATTAATTACTCTCGTAGATACTAATTTTCTAAGACGTTTCATATTGTAATATAAAAGCATCATTATTGTGTTCTACAAAACGCATATTTTTGAATAAGAAAGGGCACACTATTTGAACACTCTTAGACTTTGAAAGATGACCAGTTTGATGTCAAAACTATAGGTAATTGTGATTCAGAAAAGTAATATACAGGTTGTCTCTAAAAAGTGTTTACAACAACTTACCACATATTCTTCAGACAAAAATAAGCAGATTTAAGTACATTTGGTGCGTTCTGACAAATAAACGTAATCAAAATTATGATCAATATCAATCCATAGGCGTAGGTAGCTGAATGACACTTACAGATAACGGAAAACCCATGATGTCTAAGGTGAAGTGAAGATTGTATTTTAATTTTCTTTCTTCGTGAAATGAATCATTGTATGCATAAAAATCTTGACCAAGATAATTTGTATATCCCGGTATAAACAAGACCATGAAATTATGTAGACGTTTCGATGATGATTACAGGTGGGAAACTCAAGGTAGACTGTAACTGGTTCTGAAACTTGGAACGTTGATAGTACATGATTGTGTGAGACGTAATTCACAAAATTTGATAAGAATCGCTGACCAATAAAGCCTCCAATTCAGAATGAATCGACATAGAGTTCAGAAAGTTATACATTTCTCACAAAACTCGCATTTCCAGTGTATCATTTCCAAATTACAATAAGTAAAATTCAATAACGAGATATAAACTCTGAAATTAATAATTTTATATTATATTTTGGTCTATATCTCTTCACTAGGGAGCTACGCCCACAGAAACAGATAAGTCTCGTAGGAGAAAGAGTCGGCTGGAAGTTTCAATACTTGATAACAATATTTCTAATGAGTAGAAACAGCTAAAGACGTGGAAAGAAGTGAAATTATCTTCTATGTCTGTCTTTATTTCGCTCCCCCGACTTCATTGGATGGTATAGGAGCTCTAGATGAGAAAGCTGTCTGTCATGTAAACGTTACCTATCTTGTTGATGGGTTATGTGTTTGCGTCATAGCATAGACAGTCTGAACAGTGATAACGCTCTATTACTCTATGGATCTGTCTGTCATGTAAATTGTACGTGTTTATATCAGCAGTCACAACCGTCAAAATATATCGAATCCTTTTTACCCCGTTTCAGATTGAGTGTCGAAAAATCCGTTCTTAGTGGGTACCTACGTCGTATAAGGAACATGTTTGCCAAGTTTCAAGGCATGCCGCTTTAAAACTTGAGAGATTTCGTGATGGGTGAGTGTGTGAGTCAATCAGTGTGTGTTATTTCTCTTTTATATATAGATTCTTTTGTATTCCGAGCAATAACACAAAATTATACATCTGCCAAATTGATTTGAGTGAAGTTAATAAAATGTTCGTAATGTTCTTCACAGTTTGCTCTTGCGAATATGAGATTACTTCGATGCTAATTCATACAATCGTGTCTATTCCGAGGGTTCGATAAGTAATTCTTTAACTTTCTAGCTCTCCAAATTATTCGTATCATTTCAAGCTACATATAGGACCATGTCACCCTCCCCCTAGATTCACATTTTAGGGGACACAGGTTACACATTCGAACAGGTTCATTTTCTTCTGGACTGTACCCCTCAGGGATGAGGATTCTGTAATTCGATGTATCTACAACAGTATTAGATTACCCATTGACAGAAGATATCTAATTTTGATAATAATAATGATATGGAACATTTTTCTGTGGTAAATTGCTGGCAAAAATTAAGGCCTTCAATCGCATGTTTACTACTATAATATTTGCTCATTTTGAGGTTCAGTGGATAAGAGGGTCCTTTCTCAACGTTTTGCTTGACAGTGAGGGACGTAAGTATATCGCAAACAATAGCATATTATTGATCAGTCTTCTTTCATACATCACATTACGTCCAATATTACTAGGAATATCCGTAACTGTTATATATATAAGAGTCAGTGGCGAGCGTAGAGATCTCTATGATGGCGAGTGGTTGTGGTCCAAAAATATGGCGAGGCCTAAGCCTAATTTTTCTGGCAGATTTTGATAGATAACTTCACTTGGCACTATTTTTGAGTGTTCAGTGAATTACAAACACGTGTTAGAAGTCAATAGACAAAGTTTTGGTTCCCCGGACAACACGTCTATCAGTCCCATACAGACAGCTATTTCGCTATTCTTATGACCTTCTCGGTGAAACGAGGCAGACGTACTGATGAGAGCAACGAAACAGCTATCTGGGACTAATGTACGTGTTATCACTGTTCAACCTGGAGAATCAAAACTTTGACTATTTTTAAGCTTAAATGATGTTTCTTCGGGCCTTTCAAATGACATAACGCCGGACAACTAATTTCCGTGGTTTCGTCAACTTACCATGCAGTGAAGGAATATTTCTAAATTGCTTCACCAATTTTCTTATTCAAAACAAAGCTAATGGAATCAATCAAGTCGTTCTGTATTATTTTGTATTAACATCTTCCTTTAAAAAACACGAGATGACTTCGATTACTAGAAATAGATTGCTATGCAGTGGTTTCTTGATACATATTGATATACTTAAAACATTAATGTGTTACAATTTGAATTGTTCGGATTTCTGTTCGTTTCAGCGACGTGGACATTTTTAATTGAAATTAAGGCAATAAGGACGCTTTGTGCTTGATATAATTAGTTTTAAGAAATCCCATTTTAGACAGTGATACGTAAAGATGAAAATAATAAGCATATGTGTTAGTGCGACCTTTTGCCGAGAATTTACATATGATTTAAACTGGATCGAAATGACCTCGATTTGAGGAATATGTATTACTCTCTTAGTGCACCCGAAATGCCAGCTCTTGTGTACATAACCAAATTGAAATATCCATCAATCTGGCATTGTAAATTTGTCGTGAGCTCTCCATTGCTGTGGCAATGTTTTGTCTACCTAACATGACAATTGCAAGTAATATGGTCGTTGCGTTTTGTTAGCCTAGATTAATCAAAGTTTTACTCAACGCTGGGAGGGTTTTATGTACAACCTGTCTTCTTAATAACTGAATAGTTAACAACGTATATGCAATATATCTTACATTACCTGGCTCTTCACATCCTTCTCGACTACAGTTAACGCCGTTCCATTATTATATTGTTACTTTCCTTCGATTTCCTATTTATGTTTTATTTGTATTTATGTTATACTTTAATAATAATAGTATTATCAACATCAAACATCATCACTACACAGAACCCCAAAAGAACAAAAGATAGAAGTTGTATGCCAACTTTCAACTGTTTTACGCAGTTCGTGTTGTGAGCTATCTATCTCTATCACGCTATCACCAAACTCGCAGTCTTTTGGTGGAGACAGTGCCTCAGAGGGTACCTTCTCTCTCTGTTCAATCATTGTACATTGTATCGTAGTTGAGAAATCGTTTGACCGAAAGTGATTGGTCACTAGACTTAGGTTGGGGCATATGACGATCTGTCTAAAGTGAACTATTGAGATGAATTTCATGACTTTAGGTAGTTGGTTGCAGATTCTATATTTGTGATGAGAATACTTCAACAAACATTTGAATACATGATGTATGTATATTCAAATCTATACTTAGGCATCTCAAGTCCTCTGCAATATTTGAATCTTTTTAAATTAGGTATTATAGGTAAAATTGATGGATGATACTTTTTGATCTACCTGTCGCTGCTGATGAATAAAAGAGTTAAATGAAAATTTGTTAATAACTGCCTTCCTTCTTTTCTTTGAAAGAAAACAGTTAGAAACAATAATAATATATATTTTTTCCCAATTTAATTGAGTTGAAGTAGTATTGTTTATACCAAGATATATTAATTGATAGTTCTTATAGAAAGAAGTACTAACAGTGAATTGTGAAATGTATCAAAATCAAATTAACATTTCGTGATTCTGTGACACACAATATTATTATTATATCGTCGCCAATATTTGAATAAGTCTTTGTGTATTAAATTGATAGTCGAAAAAATAAAGCCGAAAAAGGGGATTAAACCGATTTTGACGTTTTTCTTTAAAATCGATTCTAGAAGTCATTGAATAAATTTTTACCACTTTGTTTGGAAAACGCTCTTTCTAAAGCTGAGATTCAATGTGGAAAAAGTAGCCACATATAGCCAGAATAGGCCAGAATTTTTTTACTTGGGGATTTTTGGGGTCGCTGATCATGATTCTGAAGTAGGATTGGAGCAACGACGCTTGTTGGGGCCAGGGCATCTTGATAACCAACGTCGTCACCAGGAAATTCGTGAAAATCTCTTGTGCGATGGAGTGTATTAGGGAGGTTCTTTCGAGGTTGCCGGTCAAGATCATGACCCTCAATAGTCACCTGGTGGTCAGGATACACTGATTACCTAGGTCATCTCCCTTAATATGCTAAGAAACGGGACCACAATCGTTTCTCGGGGTTTTTTGGTGTCGATACGGTTCCGGTGCCAGATTCAAACTACGACGCACCTGGGGCTCAGGGCATCCTGGTACTAACGTCGTCTCTAGGGAATTCATGAAATTATCTTTAGGAACGGGATGAAACTTGTGAGGGAGGTTCTTTTGATGTTGTACCATGACCCTCAATAGTCTCCTGGTGGGCAAGATACCCTGATGACCTAGGTGGTCTGCAGGGATTGTTTTTTAATATGCTCTGAAGTGCAACCAAATTCGAATCTCGGAGGTTTTTTCGAGCGCTGATCATGATTCTGGAGTTGGAATCAATAATAATAATAACAATAATAATAATAATAATAATAATAATAAAAACTACTTGATTTTCACTTATATAATATTTCTAATAAATAATTCAAAAAGTTGTAGTTCGTGTTTAAAGATATGATTTTTGTTGTCTTTTCTTGTAAACTTATCTGTGGTAAATTGATTTTTGAGAAAACAAACTTAATTATTAAAATTTTCAACATTTTTGCCATTAAAATTCAAAATATTTCGCTTTTATTTTTTTTGGAATTGAAAAACTCAATCAAAGAAATTCTACAAATTGTATTGAAAAAAACAGCTAATTTACTGTTAACGATTGAGTAGCATCGCTTCTATTTTCGCAATAATTATAGCTTACAACTGTAATAATTTCTAAAATATAGTTGATTGTGAAGCGGAATTTAAAACAGTAAAACAATATTTACAACCCCCTAACCTACATTTGATGATTGAAATGCATCATTGTCTGTAAAATATTGCCGCTCGAGACTTTGATAAAGTTCCACTAGATGCATTATATAAAACAAAATAGTAATAATCAGCTAGATTGGTTTATAACCGGGAAGAATGGAATATATTGCCGTTTGCGATTTAGTTTACCCTTGAAAGAAAAAAATTTGTAATAAACGCTTGATACATTTTATTTCATGCGAGATTTGATGTAAATCTATCACGATCAAGGTCATTTCCAGAAAATGCGTTTAATTCTGTTCAAATATCGATAACGCCATATTTTGAGTCAACATGATAAACGTATACACAATAATAATAATAACTTAGATCCATTTTAATGCAGTCGATTGTGATAAAGTTCAGAATTATAGAGAATAAAATGGTCCGTTTGTATGTGAACAATACAAAATTACGTGGAGCATACTATAAATCGATTCGGTGTAAAATATGGCCTTAATTAATTTCAATCAGTTACGCGGCAGTTGTAATGAAATAGACGAGTTTAGTTTTAATTAAACTAGTCTAACGGCCTTATGATTTATAGAATTTGGACAGCCATGACGGAAAACACGTGGTCCATATACCGCTGACAGCTGGGTTGAATGGGAACGCTCACACCACCCTCCCCACTTAAGCTCGCACTGCGAAGATCGATCTACTCAACTTTTTTCAAGATTTCTATTTAATTACCCGTTATGTATTTCACGGACTTTGCACAATATACAATTACGATCACGACCGTTTTAAGAAATAATTCTATTTCCAATTGTAACCTTACAATTTGTGAAAAATAGTACAGTGCAATCGCGATAATATGAGCACGCACTCATAATATGAACCACTCCGTAATATGAACACAATAATTTTGTCATTGACTACTCTATAGTATGAACAGCCTTAAATCTCGGTAATATGAACAACTTGTCAGATCTTGTTTTTTCCTATTTTGTGTATGTTAGAGAGCGCTTCAAATTCATTGTTATTTAGGTAACAGAGGTGAACGCAGCTAGTTTCCTAAACAGAGTCTAGAAAGTGTTCAAAACTGTAATAATTTAAAATGGTTAAAGTGAAAGGCAAATCAAAATGTCTCTCTCTTCATGAGAAAGCGAAACTTTTAGAAGATGCTAATAAAGGGTTAGGAGTGACGCTTTTGGCAAAAAAGTACGGTATTGCCAAATCAACAGTGTGTTTAATTAAAAAAAAAAAAAAGAATTGTCGAGAGAGTTGCAAATTGTGCGTCTAAATTAACAAAAAAATGCACATTAAAAAAAGGAGAACTTCCAGAAATGGAAAAACTGCTTTATAAATGGTTCCTTGCACAACGCGAGAGAAATATGCCAGTTTTGGAGAGATGATAAGGCAAAAAGCGTTGAGTTTAAGTTCCAGTTTAATCGTTAGCAGATTCAAAGCAAGTGATGGATGGTTGCAACGGTTTAAAGAACGGTATGAGGTAAGATTTTTAAAAATAACCGGAGAAAAACTGTCAAGTCAGACAGAATTTATTAATCCATTTAAAGAAAAACTAAAGATGGTGATTGAAAAATATGAATTAAATGAGCACCAGTTGTACAATGCTGATGAAACTGGGTTGTATTGGCAATTGTTACCTGAAACCGAAAAAACTGCACCTGGACCGTAAATAGCCAAACGAAGAGTTACATTTTTGGGATGCGCCAATGCGTCAGGGTCGCATAAAATAAAACCATTACTTATCGGAACGGCAAAAAATCCGAGATGTTTCAAAAACTTTCACAATCCCTTGGTGTACCGGCACAATAAGAACGCCTGGATGACTGGTGAACTCTTTAAAAACTGGGTTTTTCAACAATTTGTTCCAGAAGTAAGCATAAAAAATATTCTCCTCTAATTTTAATAAACCTTAATGCACTCACGGTTTTTTAGGTTAAAAGGTTTCTGAGATCTCAAAATCTACCAGAAAAGGCGGTACTTCTTTTGGATAATGCTCCGTCTCATCCACTTGCAGCAGATTTAAAATCTAGTGATGGTATGATCTTTGTAATGTTCATGCCTCCGGACGTTACACCACTTATTCAGCCAATGGATCAGAATGTGCTTAGGCTTACCAAGCTTTTCTATAGGAACAGTCTTCTTAGTTCCATTATTACTGGAAATGACGCTGTAGGTGAAGCTCTAAAGAAAATTACATTAAGGGATGCAGTGATCCATTTGATGGCCGCATGGGAAAAATTAAACCCAGAGATGATCTCAAAATGTTGGCGAAACATTCTTGACTTTACGGATGCATCAGATGAGGACGACTTGCCTCTATCACGCATAAGACAACAGCTAATTGAAGAACGAGCTGCAGACCCAATAAGGGACACCATAGCACTTTTAGGCGCTATAGGGCCTGTAAGTTTTGCATTTGTACATTATGAGAAAACTGTCAATTAAGTACAGGTCTGCACCTGTAATTTTTTCTCTAAAATAGCAAATAGTTCAAAAACGGTTGAATTTGGGTGAAATGTACCTAGAATTTTCTGTAGAATTTAAAAATGCAATAAATTATAGGGTTTACTTTTCAAAATAACGAAGTTGTCATCGTTGCTGCATCTTGAAAATATTTTAGATGAATAGTATTTATTGACTTTGGTCAGCTGCCAAATTTTCCAGAACATTCTATGTTTACTTTTTCAGATGTAGGTCGATGCAGTTCGTGTTGACACAGCCTGTATATGGAACCTTCAACCAGATAAGTAACTGTTTATGAATTATTAAAAGAGGCCATCATGATCATGAAGAAAATTCACTTTTTTGTGCTTGGTTTACTTGCTAATTTGGGAAAAACATTGCTTTTATAAAAATTACAATATTAACATTTTGACGTTTGATGTAACCAATTTTGTTAGAAAGGTTCGAAGTAATCAAAAAATAATCTCTTCTGATGACTGATTTCAGCAGTTCACCATGACATTTCATTATTTCATTAATTCAAGGTAAATCGTCATCGGGAACAAACTTTCTTATGAATATGTTCAAGCGGATCTAGACAATACTGGCGTATGTTTAATGTCAACACAAGTACGTTAATCTCAGATTTGATGAAGTAATAAACCAAGGATATAAAGCCTGGCTTTATTTAGTCGTCAAGTTTAACTATAGCGCTAGATCCGATATCAAATACTGGGGATGAGACAAACTGGTAAAAAACTAAAACTCCCTTCCAAAAGAAACGGGCGCCGTGTAATCTATATATCTTTGGACTCGCTATAGGTACTGATGCTGTTTGACAGAAGCACCGTCATAATTTTTTGCAAACTGGTTTTCAGGTCATTAGAATTCAATTTAGTTAATATAAATCTTGAACACAAACTGCTACATAAGAAAATATCGATATGAAGCTCCGCATTTTATATAAAATGTTCGATCACACATTAACATTAAATGATTAGTGAAAGGAAACTTGAGAAAAATATCACATCAAGATATCAAATATTATTTTCTACCACTAAAGTATCAAATTGTTCACCAGCAGTTTCTGATATGTCAATATGGCCTTCTAGACTGAGAAACCTATTTGGATGAAACTCGGTATAAGGGTCAAGCTTCCACTTTCTCATTTTCTAATTATCAAGTACCTAGTTCCTGGGATTAAATGGAATCCTTTGTGTGATATTACAGTTTCCCGGAAGTAATTGAAGAGACCAAATGCTGTCGAAGCTTCTGCAAGACTGTTAGATTTGATTGGGTGACACTTTTTCTCCATTTTTTCCACTGGTATATTTGTCCACTAGTTTTTTTTTTCCAATAACCTTTTTCCTCTAGTAATGATTTTCCACCAATTCGAAAATAGTATAATTGAAATGATTTGAACAAGTATCATAGCAGCGACAGTTTGATACGTTGAACTGACAGTTTGACCTAACACATTGGTCTGACAGTTATCCCCTCTCCCTGTGGAACATGTACGAGCCCGTGTTACAAAATCTGTCGAGGACCAACAATGTGTCGGAAGGTTGGCCCAACAGATTCCAGGTGGTTGTGGGAAAAAACCACCCTAGTCTTTACGCATTCCTCCTCGAGCTACAGAAAGAACAAATAGACACCGAGGCCATGATCCGCGAGCTGGATTTAGAAATTAAAAAAACTACACAGCAGTCCAGAGTGAAAAACGCAGAGCGAATAAACAATTTAGTTCGCCAATATGAAGATAGGAAAAGTGGAGGCGAAGTTTTGGAATATTTAAAAGCTGTCGGTCACCATATACAATTTTGATATCTTGTTTGATATCAATTTATAAAACTATTAAATGTATTAAAAAATAAACTGGAGGAAAAAATAAACTGGTGGAAAAATGTATTAGTGGAAAAAGCGGAGTGGAAAAAGCAGAGTGGAAAACATAGAGTGGAAAAAATGGGTCCCACCCTTAGAATTTACTATTTTTCATCCGACAGACAAGTTTCTGTTAGCAATTTGACTTTTTATTGGATTCTTGTTTGCGATCCGTCTATTTGAAGTTTAAATCGTTTAAATTTACAGCATACTGTTGATATAAAACAGCAACAAAGTTGGTGCCAAGACGTATCTCTGTGGAACACCAGAGTTGGAAGACATTGTTTCGGAGGAGACTCCGTTAGTAAACAATAATGTTGGGACAGCAAACCATATGTCAAGAGTTCCCAAGAAGCCCTTGGTGCCAGAATCGGTCAAATGCTTTGTAGATACCTAATGCTAAAGCTAGAGAGTGAAACTCGATGTTGATTGCTTTCTTCATTACTTGATGATTCATGTGAATTTTGTTTTGAGAACAATCCTTCAACACAATAGTGGACACCAATATTTTGTTTCCCATAGATACATTTAAATTCAATTATTGAAGCAACTAGATCCCTTTTACTACTCTATTTCTTAAAGCTTTATAATAATTTGAAGTATACCCTTACTTTATGATAACCCCATATATTCGCGAGTTTGCAAGAGACTGAATCAATGTTCGTGTTTGAAAGAAGCACATTATCCTAATATTTTGAGGCAGGCCGGCGGTTTCGGGGGCGGCTTACACGTCGAGACGGTGCAAGAGTTGACAGTGATCCATTAGAGGGTGTCGTGGAAAAGAGGGTCGGTTGAGTGAGGAGCGGCGGGTTATCCTAGGTAAAGGTTTGGACGTCCGTCGGTTCTGGAGCGCAGCGGTCAGTTTACGGCTAGACGCTGGCCAGACAACGACCGGGTCTATAGATTGCCGCTCGGGGATACTCTACGACTTTGTGGAGGTTGGTTTGTTCCGGGTAAGCCGACTCTGCTTAGTGGAAAGGATCTGGGCCCGCAGGGGGTGGCTAATCGCCTCTTGTCCCAGACAAACACGGAATTCCTTGGCTGCATCAGACTATTTGGGTTACTCGTATATACACACAAGCACATCACGGCATTTCGTTTATTTATAGCAACAACAACTTGTGTTAGTTTCTATTTCTGACACTCTTTTTGTTTGAGCTCGAGGGCGCATCATCGAAAGGGATGCGTCTGTTTCAATCTGTGCCCATGTAAAACTTTCGTACTGACAAAACGTTGAACGAATTTCCAATTTCTTAAAAGCGTGTGTTGGTTACAGAATAATTACCAAACGATTCCGTTTCTGAAGGTATGAAGTAGAAGAACACATGACATTCTGCATGAAGATTGCATAGTTTTGAGGGCAGATAAGAAAATGCAAATTGTTCCTTTCACGTATTCGCTGAGCTATATAGGGTGTTTCATAATATATGTGCAGGACTTCAGGACGTGATAGCTCGTCCAAAAATTTGAAAAAGTTTCTTTCAACTTACCCTCTAAAATGCACAATTTTCGAGATACAGGCTGATGAGATTGAAAAAAAAATTTCGTGTTTTGCGAATATCTCCGAAACGTTTATCATACAGAAAACAGCTTTCGCAAGCATTTTCTACTCATAGTAAGCTATGTTTTGTGTGATACAAATTTTTTGTTTTAGTCCTAATTGGTGAAGATTTTGAAGGGGTAGTTGGTGTTTTTCTCCTCAACTTCTACGCCACTGGAAAAATTACGGTTTTGAGACACCCATTTGAACCGCCAATGTTTTCTACACTAAGAAGGTACTCCTGGTCATAAGCTCTAAAGTTGACCGTTTTCGAGAAAAATCAACTGTCATGTTGAAAAACATGATCAATTTTTTGAAATAAACTTTTTTTTACTAATTAAACAAAATTTATTTGAACGTTAAAGCAAGTAACAAAACCAAACGTGAACTTCATAATTGTAAAATTGAAAAAAAATTAAAAAATGATACAAAAGTTGTCTTTGCAAAATTCTCCAAACCGTACAGGTTTTAGCGTTTGTGTAAAAAAATTTATAATTTTTTTCATGAAGTAGGCTTTAAATTTTAAATAAGACCTATCTCCTGTCAAAATAATAATTAGTTTGTACCTGCAAAAAGTAAATTTGTAAATTAAAAATGAATTACACAAACGCTGAAATGTGCGAAATGCATTACCTTTACGGAATGGCGAGCAGTAATTCGGCAGAAGCAAGGCAGTTGTATCAAGAAAGACATCCTGATCGCCAAGTACCACACCATAACTTGTTCAACGCATTCATCAACGACTATGGGAAAATAGAAGTTTAAAAAAAAATACTGCTGATAATGGGCGGCTTATGGAAGTTGCAAATCCCCAATTAGAAGAGGCTGTCCTCAACGAAATTGAAAAAGTTCCGACCACAAGTACCAGAAAAATTGCTCACAACTTAAACTTACCTAACTCGACGGTTTGGAGAATTTTTAAAAGACAATTTTCCGCCAGGATTGGCTTTTGGTAGATGGATGGAAGACAAAATAGCTCAAAATCCTCAGTTTGAAGCCGAAGTTCTGTTTACCGTAGAAGCATCTTTCTCGAGAGATGATATTTTCAATTTTCACAATAACCACATATGGGCTGAAGAAAATCCACATGAAATTGCAGAAGGCCATCAGCAACAATTTTCCGCTAATGTTTGGGCTGGCATCGTCGGTGATCATTTGATAGGCCCACGTTTTTCAACGAACAGATTTAACGGTGCAGATTAACGACAATTTCTAAGAAGTACTGCCGGAACTGCTGGAAGATGTACCGCTTCAACTAAGACAAAACATGTACTTTATGCATGATGAACCTCCGGATCACTTTAGTTAGGTTGCTCGCCAATACTTGGACGACGGATACCAAGACAGGGTACAAAAGTGTAAAGCAAGAAACTTCTGCTTTTAAAGTGCCGAAAGATACTTCAGTTTTCTATCGAACAGCGAAGTTGTGAAACTCTTTACCTAGTGAGGTCTTTCCCTATTCCTATAACCTACGAACCTTCAAGAAAAATTCTCCTCTCTCAACTGTCCACAGGGCGCTAACACGATGTTCCTCGAAAATTATAGGTTTCCCTCTCGTCTAGTCAAAGTATAAAAAAATACTGACCGTTTGAAATAAAATACTGGAAAAGTGTACTATTCATAAAATTAAAATATTGACAATTTTTTGTACCATTTATCTTCCAATACATACTGAGTGAATGCATTAAATAGTTTGTAATTGTTTTCAAGGATTAAGAATTATTTTGAAATTCGTTGTATTGAAATATTGGTCCCCAATATTATTCGAATTATGATATAGTTAAACTGTGATAGTTGTTCCTTTCTACAGGTACATGTTGACTTCCCACACCACGGAAGGGGGTCATGACAGCATAACAAGACACGAGCCAAAGAATAGCTACGCAATACTTAATTGACTGAATTAAGAGGGGTCAAAATCTGTGTGTGTGTGTCAATTTGAACACGGGAAAGAGGGACCTACCCTAACCTACTACTTCTTTAACTGTACCGCCTACACTGTATATTTCTTGGCACGCGACCAACACAGGTGGCATCGAATTTACTTACACTCTTACACTCTGTAGCAGACTCAGGACTCCCCTGCCTGCTGTTGAATCCAACAATGCATACCGTTGCTCCACTACTATAGCTTTTTATGGTCAAGGTGAGCAATTTGCCTGCGGGGTTCTTCGGAATGGGGGTCGATTACCCACGTTCATCAACCCCTTTTCTGTCGTAGGCGCCAATGTTACTTTAACCTGACGTTGCTAATAAGTGGAAGGTCACATATTTGCATGATGTTATGTAAATAACAAGTTTCAATCAAGCCTATACTAAGCTAATCATTATTTATCAAATTTACATCAAATAGTTTTGATAAATAACTGGAACCAGAGACTAGGTGGACAGAAGAAAATCATCATGCTTTCTAATGCCTCTAGAATATGGGAATAATGTAAAAAGAAATGTCTAAATATTCGACTTAGTCCACGTCAATGGCCGTCTTTTGTTTGAAACCTACTTATATTAATATAATTGCTCCACAGTATGGAATTGAATCGACCTTTATTTTAGAGCATTTTACACAATATTAATAGGTATTTACATTATAAGTTTCAAAAACATTAAAGATATAGTTCATCGTAGATATTTTCACATTTTTTATTGATTTTAAATATTTCACGGTACTTACAGTGCACGAACTAACGTGAATTTTATTTTTATATTTGCAATGGTAATTTTTACTTTTCTACTTCATAAAATAGATATTTCAGTACATGCTGTCTATTTAATGTCAGCCTTACAAATCTCCCATGATGTATAATTCATAAGCATATATGCAACTAAATATCAGTTTTCAGTATTACTCATCAATTAGGTATATTTATAATAATGTAACAACTATTTTTCTAGCGAACTTCAATGTACTATAATAGAATAGTATATTCTACAACAAGTTTGGAATGCATTTTAAATGTATTGTAGACTATACTTGCTGTAACAAGCTTTTGTTAATTGATAATAACAGTTTTGTCAAACTTGCTGTTACGCAAACAGTGCAAACTTCCACTTGATACGATGATCGTAATAAACACGAGGGCGTGAATATCAGGTAACCATAGCAACCGGAACGAAGGTCGCTATGAACGCTGTATCAACGACAAGGCGTAGATCGAGATAGTTGATTACTTTGGAAAAGTAGCTAGGCCGTTTCCAATACAGAATACATATTCCGATGCAGTCTGTTAGAATGGTATACGTTACAATCTAGTTTAAATCATATAATCATATAATGGATGGATTCTGAAAGCGTGTTGGAGAAACACGTTACCAGGCGAGTCTGTGCCTTGAATCTTATCTTTTGACCATAATTGAAGGATCAAATATTGTAGATTGATAACTTATAAACAAATCTACTGAGAGCGTTTGCCATGACTCACAATATACAATAACACGGACCATGGAAATATTTATAGAAAAGGGAGACATCGCCCACTTTTCTACGATGTTCTAGAGATTACAATGAACTCGTAAGTGTGACATTATCAATGAAACGAATAGCTCTCTTTTGGATAGAATCCAAGAGCTTCAGAAATTACGTATTAAGTAGGTAACAGGAAATGTTCTATATGTAAGTAGTAGATTCTAAAGATCATACCAGGAATAACTCAACAGTCCCAAACTTTTCTGAAATTGTTGATGAGTTCTCGCAAGTAACAGATAATACTGAAAACAATACAGCTAAGATGTATAGGTATTTGATGTAATCAAGGGTGAGCAGACATTATAAAATAAGTGAGTGAGTAACCTTCACTTGCTCAAAATAAATCTGCGTATATTTGGAAAGATTTGCCTGAAAGACATGGAACATGTAAAAGTAAAACAATACAATCAGGTATAATAAACTATTTGAGATGACTCCAGGAAATGTATTGACATATTTCTGTTCTTGTCCCACTCAATCTACGTTCTGTCTACCCTATGTATACAACAATGCATCATAGTTTAGCTTGTAAAATCATTTTTCAATCCTGAATGATGAATAATTCTCCATAAGCCGGTTTCATTCCATTCAATTAGGGACAGGGAAACATCTACAATTGAAAATTATAAGTTTGGAATGTTATTTTCTTATTATAACTTTAGTACTTGACAGAATGTAGCTCTTTCACTTTTATGATAGGTATAACAGTTAGTTTGTACGTTGTTTCATCCCTGTAGAATAACTTCTATAAAAATTAACGTAGAACATGACCATCTTAGTAGATGGTCGATTCTCGCCGAGGCACTATGTCTGATCGATGTCTCGATCTCGTCTCGTCAAGTCACTCATAATATTCTCATGGTCAGGACAACTTTGACAACATACCAAGATTAGCCACAACACGAGAGGACCCCCATGGTTGTGTTTTGTTCACATCATTCTATGATGTAACTATTTCAAATGAACTCCAATCAATTTTAAATAACATTCATTTCAAATTCATGTAACCCGCAGGACTAAAAGCGACTCATCAACAATGAAAACCTAAAATTTAAAAAGTTACCGTTTTGTAATATTCAAAAATTCGTTAGTTCAGCGGTTGAAAATGACACGGCATGTACATAGGATTGATAGTTTTCTGTGCACACGCCTGGATATGAAAATTATGTTGTTATTGTTTATAAGAGTTATATACGCAATGGGCAGTGATTATCAGTGATTACAGGAGCTCTAGTGACAAATAACAATCGGCCCGTTTAAAGTAGCCGAGTACACTTTAATTTAGGAAATAGATTGTTAAATCTAACAGAGTTGAACTTGCATCCGACTGGGTACTTCCTCTGCAAGCATTCTCATCGTTAAAATATAAATTGTTCTAGATATAAAAATTGCGCATACGCTTCTAATGTTACGTTAATGCTCATTACGTAGAACTAATTTATTATTAATTGAAGAACATTGTTAATGTGGAGAAGGAATTAAAATTGAAAAGTGCGTCAGACGAGTTCTAACAAAGTATTTAACGAGCTTGTCATCACCCCTTTCCTTTGCCTGTAATACTATTACTTGGACACTTTTTGACAGATTTATAGCCGAAAACTGTATATATATTGTAGTCTCCAGAGCTACCTAGATACACATAAGTTTACAAATATACCATGAGACGCTTTATACCAAGTTTTGGCACAATAAAATTATAATGAAGTTGAACTTGCATGAAATTTATATCGAATTCAACGAATATTTCAATTGTTCCAACAAGATACATATTTTCCTCATTTTAATATATAATTAGTTAGATTACTCGGCCTTATAATACTTGTGTTATTCATTTGTTCTTTGAAATTACTAATGATACATTTCTTTTAAATATCTACATTCGTCTTGACTGTCACGATGTAATGTCACATATTTTCCGATTGATGTTCTAGAAACATTAAATACTGATTGAATTCAGGATAAGCCGCACCAGCAGTAGCGCCTATTCGACTGAAGAAATGATCTTTCCATATAAACACTGGTTAAATGTTTCTGCAAACAATTTTCATGTTGAAACAGATATAGACTTCATTGGTGCGTATAGGATTCTTATTGAACACGGCTGGAAAAAAGATGATGGTACTCTGGTTACTACATCATAGGAAAACCAACCTTTTTGCTGAGATGTTTGCAGCAAATTCCTCTTTGGAAGGAAAGGACCCTCTAAATAATGCTGCCATCGATAGCCATATGCCAGCGCAAAATTTGGCGCATTCTGCTTGATCTTAATACTAAAAAGGCTATGGGGTCAGACGGAATTCCATCCATCGTTCTCAAGGAATGTGCTCCTGAATTTACACCAGATTTCTACAGGTTGTTTATCCTTTCATACAAGCTGAGTGTGTTTCCTTCCAGCTGGAAGCTAGAGCCATGGCACTATTATCTGTGATCTCTAAACTGATGCAGATAGCGATCAACATCGAGCTCGTCCAATGCGTCGAGAGCTGCAAAATCGTGATGAATGGTTTTCGTCAGTAGTGCTTACGTAACATGTGTAGGGCAGAAATCTATTGAAAATTATGGGAAATATGTAGCTGTAGTATTGGATATCTCCAAAGCATTTGACCGAGTCTCACACCAAGGCCATTTTGGGAATCTTCCGTCATATGGTTTGCTGCCTCAACTTGTCACCTCGAGTTTTCTCGCAGATGTGGTGGTTGATGGAGTATCCTCCGATACAATGGCTATCAGTGCTGTTATTCCACAGGGACCTGTTTTGGCACCAACGAATTAGACGAGCTCAAGCTAGCCCCCCATTGTCAAGCTCGAGACCTGTCTAACTTATTTCTACCAGATTTCATTTTTCTATCGAGCGGCGAAGTTGTAGAACTATTCACCTAGTGAGTATTTCCCTATGCCTATAACCTCCAAACCTTCAAGATGAATACGAATGCCTATCTCCTCTCGTTACATTTTACTGCTGGCTCACACGATGTTCCTCGATCTTTATATGTTTTCATCTCGTGTAGTCAAAGTATAGAAAAATTTAGCTCTGCTTCAATAACAATATATATAATCAATCATCTTAAAACTGGGACACAATGTAACGATTTGAAATGAATTCTATCAATCTCATGTTTGTGGATTCAAACACTGTCAAAAATTGAACCTGCACAACTCTGCAGAAACCCCAATAAAAGTGCTCTCCTACTCCAGAGAGGAATTGTTACCCATTTGTCTCTGTCACACACATTTGTTGGCGATTCGATAGGTAAGAGCGTATACAAAGCAGGTGCTGGCCTTGTTATACGATATCTTTCCAATTTTGTCAGGATGACCATATGGTTGAGACTGACAAAAACATTAGATAAGTCTTAGAAAATACCCAGTGATGTCTTCTTGTCATCATGCCTAACAAGTATTTTAGTTTTGCTTTCAAGTAACGATGTTGTTGAAAGTGACTCAGTAAATTTTCAGTTTCAGAAGCTTAAATGTCTTGAGCTATTTCAAAAACCTTCGAGAAAAAATTGTAAAAGACTAATGGGACGGTGGTTTTCTATTAACGACAAGTTCCCTTTTTGAAAAGTGGGTCGATTGCCATATCCAAATGAATTATTGATCATGTGACATGGATGAACAACGCAATATATCATAACGTTAACTGGTATTCCATAATAACCTTCATTCGTCTTGTTTAGGTCATTGGAATTGAAAGAAAGGGTTTTACATTGAAAGTTATTTTACAAGAACAAGCTAAAGCTTTCAACAGATTTCGAACTGCAGTCAATATAAAATTGTTGAAATCGTTTTTGTATGCCCGGGTATATAAAGTTTCCAAATATTCTTGAATGCAGAAAAACATTATGAATTCTACCTAAGTTGGAATGCGATGAAAATATGTTAGTTCACATATATTTATTCGTTTTATAACATGCAGTTTATTTCCCAAGAGTTTTTACACAATAATAATAACAGAATATACGGTTTGCTTATGTTGAGTAAGCTTGTGTATATAGTATACCTATATGATTATATAAGGTGACCGGAAGTCACTTCAGCATATGTGGCCTCATCCGTTCATTCTAGACTTCGAGAGTATACTCGAGTACCACACATGTAAACATGTATCGTGTAGCAACCAGCTACCGCTACCCCTTACGACCCGGCATTACGTCATATTTCCGCCCTGTTTCTATAATTTATGTCCAACATTTTTTAAATTGGTAAATTCATACCTAGAGTTCCATCCGTTCTTGAATTGTATATTTTGAGAAATGTGTTCACGTTCGTCTGAAGGTCGGACGTTATATTCGTTGCGTCTACATTTTGCATATTTAACAATAAATGAGAATGAACACTAGAATGGAATTCTTGTGGAACGAATGGTAGGCATTAACGATATCTCCTTAGAATTTGTCGGAAACATTTTTATCAGGTGATCAAACTCATTTACTGAATAAATCATAAGTTGATCAAATTTAGGCGTAAACACTTCCATCGATAGGTTAACATGACCGCAAAATATGTATTACTAGGGCTCGAGCTCTCTTAAATACTACGTGGATATGCAGATTGAGTGGTGAAAGGAGTCTTGCGAGTTAGAGCAAGCCAGTTTGATTATCTTGTTTTATACAGAGTAAGTACAAGTGAAGCGTTATAGTGGCACTTATCGCAACTCGCGATAGAAGCACGGTTATACTGGATATGAGCTATTTCTAATCGATTCAAAGACGTTGACGTTGAGTCTTGTGAGTTGGAGCGAACTAGTTTCATTGTCTTGTTTTATACAGAGTACAAGTAAAGCGTTATAGTGGCACTTATGGCAGTAACTCGAGTTAGAAGCACGGTTAAACTGGGGATGGGCGATTATCAATAGCTTCAACGCTGAATCGATCCAAAGACGTCCATGTTGAATTTTGTGAGTTAGAGGGAGCCGCTCATAGCCTTGTTTTATACAGAGTACAAGTAAAACATAATAGTGGCACTTCTTGCAGTAACTCGCGATGGAAGCACGGTTATACTGGGGATGGACGGTGAATCGATTCAAAAACGTAGATGATTCGGAATAAATTAATCGATTCAAATCATCCAGATTATTTGATGAATCGATTCAATTGTATCGATTATTTAATTCGGTAACGGTAGTGTAATTTTGATAGCGACCGCTATTGAGCGATAGTTCAAATCTCAGCTTCGATTATAAATTTCTAGCACTTGAAATTCATAAATAAGAAACTGCATAATCTTTTATAGATGATCGGTTATCAGCAAAAGATTATCGAAACTTCTTTCCGTCAGTTCATTACATATGAAAGATGGCATTCATTTTTTCTGTATGTTTTCGATAAATAGACTCCGATAGTGATGACACACACCCACAAGTCACTGTCATAAGATTTCCAGTGAATTTGAAAGCTCTGATAAATTTCTAAGACTTGAAATTCATAAATAAGAAACTGCATAATCTTTTATAGATGATCGGTTATCAGCAAAAGATTATCGAAACTTCTTTCCGTCAGTTCATTACATATGAAAGATGGCATTCATTTTTTCTGTATGTTTTCGATAAATAGACTCCGATAGTGATGACACACACCCACAAGTCACTGTCATAAGATTTCCAGTGAATTTGAAAGCTCTGATATTCATCTTTGTCGCACGGAGAAATGAGGGTTAGAATAAACTCAAGTTTTCGTTGCATACATTTTATTTAATTTTTCTCTTATAACAAAGAAGTTACAATGCGAAGGTGATATAATTTGGAAATGTGGGTTTGCTTCATTATTTACAAAAATTGAAATTAAATATAAACTATGAAGTAAAAAAAGGTTTACAATTTTTAGGTCAAAATAAAAGCAAATTATTCAGCTCTTTTTCCAAATTTTCCAAAAATCGCGAAAAACATCTCGTAATATCCTTGAGTATAATATTCTTTTCTTTGGCGTTCTGATGCTCTTGGAAAAAAAAATGTTCTAATATTTTCTGTTTTTTTTTTTAATTATGTATGGATATGCGAGATGTTTTTAGCGATTTCTGGAGAATTTGTATGTTTTTGGAGTTTGGTCTTTTGTAAAATGGCATTCTAACATTTTTTAAGCTTGTACTTTTTTTTCAACAAATCGAATGCAGGCAATATATTTAACATTTTAGAAAAAAATACATCGTTTCATACATATTTTGACGGTTCAGATTCGTTTCCGAGAAAGTTCTTGGAAAATTCTATACTGCCATAGTCATATACAGGGTGTAAATGAATAACTGCGAAAAAATTCAGGGAGTGATTCCTTGTTGAAAAATAAGGTGTTTCTTTCATATAAAATTTTTCTCTAAATCAGTTCGTTTTCGAGATACAAGGGTGTTGAAATTGAAAAAAAAATTAGTTTCTTGCGAATATCTCCGGAACCGTTTATCGTACAGAAAACAGCTTTTGTAAGCAATCTCTACTCATAGTAAGCTATGTTTTGTGCGATAATTTTTTTTTTTTCATAATTGGTAAAGATTTTGAAGGGGTAGTGGTTGTTCTTCTCCCCAACTTCTACGCCACTGGATAAAGTACGGTTTTGAGATGGCGTTAATCGTTTTCGAGAAAAATCAACTTTCATGTTGAGAAAAATTGTCAATTCTTTGGAATAAAATTTATTTTTCACCAATTAAACGGAATTTCTTTATACAAGTAACAAACCAAAAATTGGCAATGTCTTTCAACATAAAAGTTGATTTTTCTCGGAAACGGTTAACTTTAAAGCTCATAACCATGTACTTTTTTTGAGTAGAAAACATTGGCGGATCAAATGGGCATCTCAAAACCGTTCTTTTTCCAATGGCGTAGAAGCTGGGGAGAAAAGCAACCACTACCCCTTCAAAATCTTCACCAATTATGAATAAAAAAATTTTTTTATCGCACAAAACATAGCTTACTATGATTAGAAATTGCTTACGAAAGCTGTGTACGCTAAATGGTTCCGGAGATATTCGCAAAAAACTAAATTTTTTTTTCAATTTCAACACCCTACCCTGTTTCTCGAAAACGAACTGATTTAGAGCAAAATTTCCTATGAAAGACTCACCTTATTTTTCAACAAGGAATCACCCCCTGAACGAATCGAGATATTTTGTTATCAGTAATAAAAAGTATTCGAATATATACTGGGTGTCCCATTTTAATCTGCCAGTAGCGATAATTCTGAAGCAGTGCATTGAAGCAAAAAGTGTTCCGGATAAAAAATTAACGGTTATGGAGGGGACATATGATGCCGTTGACTTTGCCCCCCTAGCCCCCCGGGGGCGGCGGGAACAGGGAGCAACTTTCAAATCTTAAATAGAAACCCCTATTTTGTATTGCAGATTCGGATAGAGCGTTAAAAAGTAGGTAAATTTCATCCAGGTTGTTTCCCACAATTGATGATAGATGGCGCTGCAAACGTGAAAATGTGTTTTTTTATCAATTAAATAGCTAGATTTTTTCCTTTGGGGTTAGCTGAAAGACGTCGTCTTCCGCGATCCTCCAACCACGCGCGAGAACATGATGGAGCGAATAACTAATGCCTGTCATGAAATTTCTCCAAACACGTTGCGGGCATGCGTTGAGAATTTAGCTAAACGTGTACGATTGTGTCGAGACCATCATGGACACAATTTAGAGCACTACATGTGAATTGCAATGGCGACGGACTTACACACACGCAACACGTACACTCACATGCCTATGCAACACACGAACAACCACACAGACACACAAACAGATTTTGACGTTTGCAGCGCTATCTATTACCAAATTTTAAAAACACCACGAATAAAATTGACCTACTCTTTAACACTATCCGAATCTGCAATACAAAATAGGGGTTTCCATTTAAGATTTGAGAGTTGCCCCCTGTTCCCGCCACCCCCGGGGGGCTGGGGGGCAAAGTCGACGGCATCGAATGTCCCCCTCATAACCGTTAACTTCTTATTCGGAACAATTTTTGCTTCAATGCACTGCTTCAGAATTATCGCTACTGGCGGATTAGAATGGGACACCCAGTATAGGGTGTCCCAGGTTTTAGTAATAAAACTTCAACAGTCGATAGAAAATTTGATTTTGAGAACAGACGCTTAATTTTTTAGATACGGTGAATTTTATAAGAAATTTCTTAATTTTCTATGTATCTCCGAAAATAATTGAGGTGTCTCAATGAAATTTGATACCGTGGATGTGTACATAGTTTAGCATAAGTTCAGACCAGTACTACGTCGAAGGGTGTAGGTATTCAGTACTAATGAATGGACCCGAAAAGTGTTATCACTCTGTAAAGGCTACTTTTTAGGAACAAACTTCGATGCAGATTGGCAATTGGCAATGGCGATTCATCTAGAATCAAATATGCGAGTTTATTTCTCCTTGAATTATTTATTATTCTTTATTCTTGTATTTGTAACGGAAACTGCACTATACATAAACTTACTTTCCCTTTTCCTTTGTCAATTAACTCCATTATTCCGACTTGAAAAGTTGTACGAACAATTCCTATCAAAATTGGAACCATTTGTATTTTTGTCCAGCACGAGTTTTTCAACAAGGTCCGTTTAATCACGTAAAGTATGAAAATAACAATTGTGTTGATATTTGTGAAGAAGCGAAATGAATGGAGCAATGAAAGGGACGCGCTGTAAATAGGAATAAATTGTGCAGGTACAGTCTACGCAGATACAGTCGACATAGAAAGTTTTATCATCCCTAAGTTTCAAGGTTATTAGCTTTTACACCCTTCGTTCAATTCCCAATAATATTTGATTGTACCTCTTTATTTTCGCCATTTATATTACATCTACGTATTGCGAATAACAACTTCTATTACATTTGATCGTGTATATAATATATCTAAATCGTTAAGAATAAATTAATAGAACATATCTCTATAATATTGATGCAGTTTATCCTATGTAAGAGGCGTTACGGTGATCACACTCCAGATTCCTTTAATCTCACAATCACACAAATTAGCAGAGTATTAACTTATCTATGCATATGAATAAGTTAATATCTCATCAAATAAAGATGATTTTCATTCCGAATAAATCAGTTATGAAGTCAAGATAATTAATGAAATACTTCAAGATAAAGTTGACATGAAAGCCTTAATTCTAATTTATCTACAGGTTAATAATAACCCGAGAATTCCCAAGAATTTATATATAATTCAAACCTGGGTCGGGCGTTACGCACTTTCCTCATATTGTTTTCTCTTGCACATTGCAGGATTGCGTTTTTCCAGTCGAGAGTTTCAATGTATATTTCAAAATTCCGTTTGGAGAGTGCTTATTTTTGATACGTCGTCTTATGATGATTGTGAGGTCAAAACGTATTGTTAAGATTCTTGAAAAAGTCCAACTTCAGAATTCCGGAAAATTCAAATAAATAAATGAAGAAATCAATCATTACCATCAGAATAAGTTTTGTTATTAGTTATAAGTTAGAAGTAAGCTAGATTAAAGGAATGTTATAACAATTCATGTATTAGATAACCCAAAATAGGAAAAATCGTAGACATCAAAAGTGCGGAATAGTGTAAAAGTAAACTAGTAAATTCACTATAAAAATTACAATGGGTAGAAATTAGAATAGTATGTGATGATTGGGTAGTTCTTTATTATAAGATATAATAGGTAAATTAAAAGAAGAAATTTGAAAATGTATACTCCTCTCTAGTATTGGACCCACTGTATATCAAATACATTGATAGATTGGAAACAATACGAAAGCGATTCATTAATTCCCTCCATTTTAGATTGCATAGAAAACTTTATTTTAACACGTACGACGGTAGCCTGAAGCATTACAAATTATTAAAACTAAATTCTCGTAGAAATGTTTTAGGACTAATTATCCTTTACAAGATTTTGAACAATATTCTTAACTGTAGCTCTATGTTAGGTAATATTTACTTTAACGTCAGACGATACAGTTCTCGGTCGCCCACACTGTTCAACCACCAATCATTTGCTACAAATTATGCAAATAATTTGCTAGAAAAAAATTGCAATTTATTTTTCACACACATAGACTTGTTCCATGTTTCTATGCATAGTTTTCAGAAACAGTACAATACGTAGAAATGAATTGAAATATAGGTATTCTCTTCTTTTTTTTTCTCTTTTTCTGCTCAACCTAGTGTTGGATGTTACTTAAATCAATTTATTTACTTTTTTGAAACTGTGTAACCCCTTATCTGCAAATCGTTATTCTGTCGAGTTGCCTGTACTAAAATAAATAAATAAATAAATACGTCTTCGTTGTATTCAGTTCATAACTCATTCTGAAGATGGCACTGTGTGGTGGGAAAAATGTATTATTATCAAAACTTTCCTTTAATAATTTAGCAACCAATTCTAATAAAGTTATGTAACTGTGAAAACTCTAAATATTCATACTTATTATGAAATATCACCAAAATGTATGGAAAAAAACATTCGTTTTATCCTGAAAATTCACTAATATAGTGATAAATCGTTAAATTACAAGCTGATAATTATAAAGTTTAAAAATATCATTTTCCGGAAAAACGCTGAAAATGTTATTATGAATTTTCCTTTTTTTTAATCTAATTAATATATTTTTTAATTTTATGTTAACCATGTCCATATATTACAATTATTAAAAGTAATACCAAAACCGAATGAATAATTTCTAAATATGTATATTCAAAATTACTTACAGAATTTATTTTAAACAAAATGTTATTGTAAGTACTTATTTTCTTAAAAAATTACACATATTGCAGTATTGTAGCTTTAAATAAACAGTTACAATTAAAACAAAAATGCTTGTATTTTTTGTATTTTCCTTTGAAACTGTCTAAGCCCTTATCGGAAAATTGTTATTCTGTCGGGTTGCCTGTACTGAATAAATAAATACATCTTTGTTGTATTCAGGTCTTAACTCATTCTGAAAATGTCACTGTGCTGTGGAAAAAATGTCAAAATATTATTATCAAAATGTTCCTTCAGCAATTTAGCAACCAAGTTTAATAAAGTTACGTAACTGTGAAAACTCTAAATATTCATTCTTATTATGAAATATCACCAAAATGTATGGAAGAAAACATTCGTTTTTTCCTGTAAATTCACTAATATAGTGATAAATCGTTAAATTACAAGCTGGTTGAAATATCGAAGCGATCCCTAGACGTATTTTCGCGAAAGGTAGATTTACGCAAACTGAATCGGTTATTCTATTTCCAAAGTTGATTTGAACCATCGTCTGAATTACGGCGCAATTTCACAGAGTGTAACATCGTAAACTTTTCGTATTAGGCTCCAATTTGGCAACATTTGATATTTGCTGCGTCGGGATTGATTTTTTCATCGGCAACGAGGTGCGTGGCTGTCGGAACGTACGGGGGGCGAAGGAGGTTAGAGAGCATTGGGGTCGGGGGTGTCGCATGAGTCATCATTGCACTCGTATTCTTATCGATCCCTGTTGGTCCTGCGGTGCCGAAGCCTCAGCCGACAACCTCGCTATACAAGATCCCGACTAACCGGACTAACAAGAGAGCCAGACTTAATACGTTTCGGTCCGGATAAGGACACGACGTTTTCTATGATGAATTGATTCAGTTATTCACGAACTACGGCATTATGGGGGATTTTCTCCTATTATTATCATCGAATATCAAGCCATACACAATGAAATGTATGCAATGCAATGCCAATAACAATGTGGTAGCTGATTCAAGGGGCAATTTCATCGATTACTCATAGTTGGAATATATATTATTGAGGACTTCAAGGTTCAGTTGGCAATTTTTGAAATTTCGTTCAAATGCGTACATATCTTTCTCTATTAAGCTAATTTTGAATAGTAATCTTTCCGGCTGAAGTTTAGAGAAATTGCACAATCATAGATCTACTAATGAACCATAATATAAAGCAACAAAAATGATGTCAAATCGAACGTTTCGGAATCAGTAGAAACTTAGATCATCATTGTGAAGTCCAAAGCACCCTTTTCCACTATAGATTTTCTGAATCTTACGCGCATTTCGCTAGCTAAGCTAATACTAACGGAGAAAAAAACAAATTAAAACTGTTACTTACTACTATTTAGTATATTTACTGAGATGTGGAGAGAAAAGTGAAGGTTATTTGCCTTAATAATCCTTAAACGTATTATCTTTCCTTAAAAACAAATATTGCTATGAATGGTTAACGGATTCAAGTTTCTATAGGATTACGTTAACTATGCTTTAGTTATTAGTCTTCAATGTATCTTCCTTTCGATGTATGGGAATGGCTTCTAGATTTTCCTGAAGGTGGGTTTTAGAAGGTACAAAGTGTTCACGTCTGTAGAACATAACTAACAGCTACTGCCAAATTTCTGGGTTGTTATCTAACTTGATAAAAATGTTCTTTATATCTAGTGGAAATATTTCTTTTTTGTTAGACCTACATAACATTTTTCCAAACATTAACTTTGAAGATTTCTCATTGCTTGGAATCTTATCTGAAGTATTTCCTAATATTACTACATTTATGAATTATTAATTTCAATTAAAAATGTTTGAACATATACTTTAATATATCTTCGTTTGGGTGTATATGAATGGCTTTAGATTTTTCTGGAGGTCGGTTTTAGAAGGTTTTTAAATTGGTAGTATCTTAATTTTTCTGGGTTGTTATTTAACTTGATAAAAATGTTCTATCTATTGGAAATATTTCTTTTTTGTTAGACCTACATAACATTTTTCACAAAATTGACTTCAAATTTTTTGGAATTTTGTCTAAAGTGTTTCTTAATATTATTATATTTATAAATATTAACTTTATTAAAAATGTTTCAATATTTACAATGCTATTATCTGGCAATAAAAGAGTATTTTGTTTGAGATAAGTTTCAGTTTTTTCTTTAAGGAAAATATTATAACAAAATAGAGTATGAAACATAGAGTATATACTGTTAAGAAAACTCTAATTAGTTTTGATTGCCCCACGTTGTGGTGACAATTGTTATATTACTTTACTGAGTTTTGATTGCCCCACTTTGTGGTTATATGGAATTAAATAAAAACCTTTGAATATCTAGGAAGCTATTCCCATTGTTGAATCTGACAGTTCTTTAGTATTGTTGAAATTTGAACCATCTAACTGTTGTATTGACCAATAGGAATTGAGTATTTTTAAATTTTTGATATATTGAAGATTTTCAATGATTAGGTTCCTATTAACTTAATAATTCTGATTATTATGTCTATTTTGACAGTTGTCATTGCTTAAATCTAATACATAATTTAAAATATAAATAACATCTATATAACTTTGTAGAACTGAAATTTCTTAATACTGTCTTATATCTATTACTTATCCTTAACTTATTCCAACAGTTTGCTATCTTCTGATAGTCTTTGAATCATTTTAATTATGATTTTCGTCTTTCGTATCACTACGTTTATTCACTTTTCCCTGTTTCTTCTTTACACTCCTAAAAAACAACTTTACATTTTGGTTTCTGATATTATACAATGTTTAAGATCTTATTCTACTTATATATTTAACTTTAAATAATATTCTTAATTCCATATTATATATTCTTTTTAAACTTTTCTATTTTTTAATGTTTTGGTAAATCCTGATTCTACCATTTTATTTTATATCGGAAATGAAATCATAACAATACATAGAGTATACTTCCATGTCTTTCAACTGTCTATAATAATTTTCAATAGAATAATTAACCATTTCTATGGGGGTAGCTAGTAAATGTCTCACAATCGTATATTTAACACGCAGAAATATCCGAAAAGCAAATATTATGCAAACAAAAGTGAGGTGACGGAAATTAGTGATCTACGAATCAGTTAATTGGATCAAATATTATGAAAATGAAATATGATATTGAGAACATACAGAGAGAGCTTGTATAGAAATAATTTTTGTTATTGTCTTCATGAATAAATTGAAATATATTACGAATATTGATTTACCTATTCAAAACATTCGTTTAAGCTTATCAACGTATCTCTTCCATTCCCTTTTCAAAAAGTATCAATTGATTTTATTTCTTTGTTGAGGTAAAAGTTATTTTATAATTTCTGATGAATTATAGAATGGGCATCATTGTATGTGTGATGTGTATTAAGGAAAAAATTTATATATTATTGGATATTTTATTAATTTGGTGAGTAGATATGATATTCCTTAATTTTTCCAGGTCTCAAACTCCATTAAAGGATTCTTTAATGTAATTTTATTCTGGCACCTTCGCCATTATCATCATCGTGGAAAATGATAAATTATATACAAATTGAATGGTGCTTTTTTTATGACAGTTAGCCGCAGTTGTTCAGTGATAAATGAATGAATCTCAAATAAAAGCATTGATACGTATTATTTCTGTAGCTCCAAAAATTTAAATCGACGTTTCAAGTTTTTTCGTACCTTTCATGATATTTGTAGACGAAATTAACGTTCTCTTCCTTAGAGAACATATTTACACCTTTCTGTTTATTCGTGGCTAGAGACAATCTGACAATCTTAAAGTGAACGCATTGACTTTGATTTTAACCAACCCATCAAGAAATTGATACTAACATTTTTCGGTTCGCTTAGTATCCAACGAGATATCTGTTCATTTTAATGCGAGGTAAGGAGCAAAACCGACCCAAATTCCTTCATAATTACGGAAGTGCATGCATGGAGATACCCTAACAATAGATGTCAACCCCAATATTTCTGAAGGTGCATATCTGAGAGGGTAGCGATCGCAGAATAATAACTGTAAGTGGGTGGAGTAACCTCGTTTTGAAGATGTTAACACGTGGATGGTTAACGTTATAACGTTACATTCGGATTAGATACATCATAATTTTGGGTTTTATTGAAAAAAGTTTCGGTGATACTACAAATGGTATCATTTCGGTGGTAAAATTTTGTGGCAGAAAATATCGAAAGCTTCCGCCAAGTCTAGGAAGACGCATAAAGATATATCTGAGTTTCATTACCAGTTCTGAAGATTTATTGATTCTAGATTCATCAACAAACAATTGCAAAATATTGCAACGAGAGCAATAGTAATGTCACAATAACAATCCACGCTGATGTTCCTCAGGGATCCGTTTCGGCACCAATTTTGTTTCTACTCCACATCAACGATTTGTTGGAAGTAACCTCCTGTCCATCCCACAGCTTTGCTGATGATGCTACAGTTTATACCACTTTCTCCTCTAGAGCCTATATCATCGAATAAAGCCAGAGGGCTAGGCAGAAACAGATCGATGCAGTAAATGAAGTGTTATGAAGTTTTATTTCATGTCAAGAGCTACTTTACATCCCATTCGACCTGTCCTGTATTTCTCTTCATATGCTAATGCTCTCTAGAGCATCGTAGAAAGGTGCACAGTCTCTCCCTTTTCTAGGGATATTTCCATAATCGTAAGTCTCGTCTGTTATACCACCACGAGCGATTCCAGGTAGATGACGAGCTCCATTTAGTCACACTTTTGGTTGTCAAACGCGAGACCTGCGAACTTCTTTCTACCACACTTCATTTTTCTATCACATGGAGAAGTTGTAGAACTCAAAATGGAAATATGAAAAAATAGTTATAGAACATTTTAGGTATTTTAAAAAAGGGAACCGTTTCTCATAACACTTAATGAACAAACTAAATTGACAAGATAATTTTTTGTACACTGTCAAAAAACCGTTTCTATAGTAACGATCGAGCAAGTTAACTTTAATGCTGTGAAATTGTATAGACAGTATTTATTCATAACATAGTAGCAGTCTGTTAATTCAAAGTTGTACAAAAACCTTTTTTGTATTTAGTTTGTGAAATTTGTGTTTTAATAACAGATTCGACTGAATTTTTGCCTTGGGGTTTCGGCCAAAAATTAACTTAACTTATTTAATTTATTTCAAAAAAATTCATTTCACGCATTCAATACAAAAATAACTATTACGTACATCTTGAATTCTACCTAATTAACAAATTTGGATTGGATGGATAGATAATTGAATGGGCACACTGTTGAAAATATATTCTGCATCCATGTTGTAACAAAATTGTATGGATGATTCACTATGAGTTATCCTTCAAGCGTTCATACGTAAGGTCTCCAAGAAAATCAGGGTTAGTTCCGTGACTAATATATATTTTCCTAATTAATTCAAAATCCACGTGAGTTGAAGTTTATTGTTACTATCAAGAATGATTCATGTTTTGGTGCTACTAAACTGTTCCAAAAATACCTACAACATATTCAAACTAGACATGGGTTGCCGCTTTTAGAATTATAGTGTGCGTGGCAAATCATTTGATTTGCTTATAGATTTTTATATAATTGTTTCACATTCTATAGGATACTCTTCGCATTTGTGTAAAGATAATGAAATTAGTACATTACGTATCAAGTTCAGAAAAGTGGAATCATTATTCTAACGAGGTGCGTATACTATTTTTTCGCATTTTGCATTTCATGTTAAAATCTGTTTATGGTAACAGTTACTAAGAAAATCTAAAAATATACTTTTCGGTATCCTAGTAATCTAAATAAGATGTTTTTTTTTAAATTCAATAAACTCATCTTTGAACACCGAAATTTGAAATAATTATCGAAATGGCCGATGAAAACGACTTGGGAGGTATCTTCAATGCATCTCGGGAAGCTTCTTCTAGTTTACTTCCGGTGAAATTTGAGAAGAGGTACGAGAAAGTGTATAATATGTTCTGCGAGTGTAGAAACACCAAGAGATTTGAAGGAGTTGATGAAAACTTGATGCTGGCTTATTCTTACGGAAAGGTTGGTTATTTTATATGGTTATAGTGTTGTACCTAGGTACTAATTTCATTTGTTTTAGGCAAAAGTCCTTAAATCTAATAGTTTATGAGCTACACACTCTATGATCAAAATTACGATACAACTCAATGAAACTAAAGATATATCACAATTAAAAAAAGTAATCGCATTCTTGAAACGTCAAAATGACAAGTATGAACCTAAAAAATCAAAATATTTATCAATGGAAAATGTTACAAAGTTTTTGAACGAGGCTCCTTCCTAATGATACGTTTCTGTTAATGAAAGTGGTATTAATTTTTAGGTTGAATTGGCGTGCAGAATTATGGTATTTCACAACTAAAGATATAGAAGATTCTGGAACAATGTTGATTGAAACATTACACGATACGAAATCAAAGAAAAAACGCGTATTTACTGTAACCTCAGACTTCAATGGGTATACCCATAGCAAGTACTTGTGGTAGATTTCATATATGAATTATAGGTATCGATTTGGTGATATAATATTACGTTACTATTATTCTTTGCATGTTTTAAAATTCCTTATCGACTGTAAAATATTTTTGCTGGATATATAAAATATCGGAAATTATTAGTAGTATTAATAATAATAATGATATGTTATTACATTGATCAGTGGCGGCTCGTGAATTTTTGAGAGAGGAGGCTGGACATAAAACGTTTTTGTGAAAATATACTCTATGCACAGCCTTTTAACCTTTGCACAGCGACCGTACCAGCTACTTCAGTGACAAAATTAATTGTTACCCAGCAAGAACCAACGTGGAGGTTTCTCTTGGCAACAAATTTTTCCAAGAGAATTGGGAATTTTTCATATTTTGTTTTTTTTTATTGATTCTATTATTTTTTTTTATATATCAACGGAATTCTACTGTCTTTAGTTTGCGAAAAATGATCAATAATATTATCAAAAAATGTTTCATTTTGTTTTAAGTGTTTTACTAAATCTTTTTCAATAGATATTAAACTAACATTGTATAAACGATTTTGGCCCATTGTATTTGGCATGTAAGTTTTAATTCGTTTGAGAGTAGAAAATGATCTCTCCACCGATGCCGACGTGACAGGAATGGTGACTGTCAAACAAAGTAGTTTATAAAACTGAGGTAAAACTTGTTACAAATCATTGTCTATCATATATTTTATCATATCGGCGTGAATGTCGTACTGGCCTAAAATATCTTTATCCGAGTATATAACGCATAATTCATTGTGCCGTGCTATTTTATCAAAAAATTTATATTTTAGAAGTAAGTTATCTTAAAGTGTATTGGGGAACTCTTTTGAAAAAGATTCGAAAAATCTTCTATTCGTCAAATCAAAAAACTTCAATTCATGTAAATCGGAAAATCGAATCTCAATTTGACCTTTAATAGTATCTAACATTTCATAAAAAAGTAGTTTATACTTAATGTAGTTTCTTGTCTACCAAATTATATGTTTTCCTCCTTTTAGCGGGAGGAGCCTCATCAGTTGAAAAATTTTCAAATAAAATATTAAAATGAAATTCTGTATTACGGAAACTTGACATTTTTCCAATGAGATGTTTCAAACGATCTCTTGAATTTATGTTGTAAAATTTGAAAAATAAGATCAGTTTGTTCAAATATTAATTTAAAATTATCAAGAAAAAACAAAAATTCTTCATTTTCTAAATAAGATTTTAAACCAACAGCAGCATTTAATGAAACCTGATCTGTTGAAAAGTCATCAATGTTTAATACAAAATCAAATGTTTCAATTAATTTGTCTTTATTTTTATGGATGGTAAATACTGCACGTGATGTAAAATTCCATCGAGCTGGAGCATTACAGGGAAATCAATGATTTTTTAAAACTTCGTCTTGTCAATATTACTATTAGTATTAACAATGATCGATTTTGATAGTTACCTGACATTACTAATCCTTTCAAATCCGGTAAAGGCCGTTTAATTAAAAGAAAACACTTTTATAATATGTTAATTCGCTAAATGGATTTTCTAAAAGGCAGCAACTAACTCACTAACACTCATTTTAAATTTACAACATACAACAATCTAACCTTACTTGGTGTGACAACACATAAGCAAACAAGCACTGACTGACCTACTCAGCAGTCGGCAGAACGCACGTCTCGTATGTCATAGATTGGTAGCAGCTGCCGCAGGCTAGCCTCCAGAGGATGTTGCCGTTTTCGCTGATTTACCCAGTTGGAGTTCGGACTGGTCGGAAAAACGGCAACTGCGTCGAACAACACATGCTCAGCGTTTGAGATATATAGAGAGTCTAGCCTCAGGGCACTGTTGCCAGATTAAAAATAACTACTGAGAACGGGGAATTAATTGTAAAATATTAAAAATTATCAGAGAAACAGGAAATAAAATGGAGAATGATCATTAAGATAAATTGGTGAGGAGGCTGAGCCTCCTTAGCCTCCTTCGAGGAGCCGCCACTGACATTGATATTAGTTAAATTTTAATTTCATGTTTTATCAACAATTTAGCATTTAATTCGTAGTAAACGTCGAAACTCTAGAATTATTCAATTAAAGTTAATTTTTTGGGTTTAAAATGCGAATTATTTTCTTTCATCGCATAAGGACATTGTCGATTGCTTTGGAAAAAGACAGCGATATTGTAGTAGTTCAAATGATTCAATGTAAGTAAGTGTTTTTAAACCGTTAAATTAACAGAATGTTGGGCTCTTTTCACTTCCCTTCCGCCTATCTATCTTAAATACATAGCGTTGAGTTTAACATGCAAGACGAGTTGCGAAGTCTATATTTGAGGCGAAATATAGCTCTGAGTAACATTCAAGTTGTGCCGACTTTATTACCCTGAAAATTAATTACCGGGATTAAAAAAATAACGTTCATGTAACTTGGATGCGGTAAATTTATGAACTTCGCGTCCGCTAAATTATCTTCATTTTTCATGAAGAAGAAAAAGTCGCCTGGATATTAAAAAACGTTCTCCGTGAAGTTCAACTAACTTGGAGAAAACAATGAACAAGAAAAAGTGATACCAGAAAACATCAGAATTTCGTTGTTGTTTTCTTCATTGAATAGTTGGGAAAGATTGAACTCAATTTCATCATTAACGTTCATTACTCTTGTCAATATTTAAAATTGCAGTATTGTCGAAGTAGATATTATGTTTTGTGTCCTTCATTTGTTTACTCAGTGCGGTGAGTGATTTTTTATATTATTAGTGACCATGTACCTGGACATGTCTTGAAGAATGTTATTTAGTGAAATCTACTCTAGGTAAATAATCGTTGCCGAAATGAAAGAAGGTAAGTGTTCAATCATTTTGTGCATTCTGTAATCGTTGCCATCATTTTGTATCATTCTGTTACCAGAATTATTAAATAATTAATATACGTATGTACTTTAAAATTTATATTGACGAATATTCTTCTATAAAAGCTACACATTCAATATCATTTAGCGAAATCTACCAAATGTGAATGCTATAATCAATGCAGGAATTGAAAATATATGTGTTCAATAATCTTGTATCTATCTGTTACTAGAATTCAATATCAAGTGACTATAGTTGATGTAAATCTATAATCAATGCCGGAATTAAAAATATATGTGTTCAATCATTTTGTGTCTATCTGCTACTAAAATTCTAAACATTAATATTCGTATCTACGTAAAAATGTCTATTAAAGAATATTCTTTTTATTAATCTACACATTCAATATCAACTTGTGACTATAGCTGATTTAAATCTATATTCAATGCCGGAATTAAAATCATTTTGTATCTATCTGCTACTAAAATTCTATGAACATTAATCTAGGTAACAATGTCTATTAAAGAATATTCTTTTAATTAACCTACACATTCAATATCATCAAGTGACTATAGCTAATTTAAATATATAATCAATGCCGGAATTGAAAATATATGAGTGTTCAATCATTTTGTTTCTATTTGCTACTAAAATTCTATGAACATTAATATTCGTATCTACGTAAAAATGTCTATTGAAGAATATTCTTTTTATCAATCTACACATTCAATATCATCATGTGACTATAGCTGATTTAAATCTATATTCAATGCCGGAATTAAAATCATTTCGTATCTATCTGCTACTAAAATTCTATGAACATTAATATTAGTATCTATGTAAAAATGTTTATTAAAGAATATCTTTTTATCAATCTACACATTCAATATCATCAAGTAACAACTATAGCTGATGTAAATCTATAATCAACGCTGGAAAAATATATGAATATTCAATCATTTTGTATCTATCTGCAAATAAAATTCTTCGAACTTTAATATACGCATATACGTAAAAATTTTTATTAAAGAATATTCTTTTTATTAAACTACACATTCAATATCAAGTGACTTTAGCTGATGTAAATCTATAATCGATGCCGGAATTAAAAATATATGAGTGTTCAATCATTTTGTATCTATCTGCTACTAAAATTCTATGAGCATTAAATATTCTCATGTACGTTAAAATGTGTATTACAGGAAAGTTTTTTCTAACCTACCCATTCAATATCATTTAGTGAAAGGTACCTGATATATATTCTATAATCGTTGCCGGAAATAAACATATAAGTGTTCAATCAGTTTCTTACAAGTTATATCTTTGTAGGCGCCTCAATTAGGGGAAACGTTAGGGGAAACTGAATTGTATCATATTATTTGCATACTACATATATATTAACACCCACACATACATACAAATATTACTACGTATAAATACTCACACTTTCAGAAAGCGGATAGAAACATGAATCGAATAATGAATTTTAAACTCAAAATCTTGAACAAACAAGATACGCTGAGCGCACATTAAATAAAAGTGGTGTGCGCTTTATCGAAAGTTATTTGAAATATCATGTTGGCAGAGCGGCAGCTGCCACAGTGTGCTGGCTGAACACGCGACAAGATTTCTTTATCTGTGTCAATTGTGTTATTTCATCTGCTGGTCCATTGTTCCTTTTCGACACTATGACAACCGTTCTATATGTATTAATAACAATTTATAGTTGATCTGCTTTGGAGTTTTACAATTTAGAAGAAAATAATCTCGTACTTCTGAAGAAAAAACTTTGTTTACGATAATACCAATGTGAATTGCCAAGAGATTGAAAATTGGTCCTGACAAATTTTAACGTATTTTAGGCAGGGGATATAGTGCCTCGCCATGAAAATCAAACCCATGGAAAATATTATTCAAACGATTCAAATATTGCAGAGAGCATTGCGAGATGAGTATTAAGTATACGATTGCATATCAGTTACATATTCAAAGGTGTATCATACGAAGGTGAACATTTATGATGTATTCTAAGGGGAGGTGAAGTCACGCACAGAATCCACAACAGTACCAATAAATTGTATAGACAGTCACGAATTCAGTTGAAAAATTGATTGCAGCTATTTTATAATTATAGCATACATATTAGTACAGCAACTCAAACAAATATCTCCCGCGGTTCAGATACACCAATTAATTAGAAAATAGCTCCATTTAATAGTTCACAGATTATTGAACGTCCCTTTGAGCCAGCAAAATTATAACGACGAAGTTGGGAAACTTCAGCAAATAGCATTGGACAATGGTTACGATAAATCTTTGATCAATAACATAATTTCTAATCAAAAAAGAAAATAGGAACTATAAAAGGATATTATAAGTTTAATAATTGGATTTCATAGAAAACACTTTGAAGGGTTGGAATTTTAAAATATAATATCCTTTTATAAAGAGCCCCACGTTGGGCGCCACTATAAAAGGATATTATAAGTTCAATAATTGAATTTCATAGAAAACACTTTGACAGCTACAAATTCAGAAAACTCATAATATTGACTTGACAGTAGTTATTTTTATTAATTCTCTCTCAAACGTCATCCCCTACTTCTCTCATAGATGGCCAGATCATTTAATAATATACTTTACTCAGGGATGAGTAAATAGGATTTGTTATAGAACTCAACCAATTGATTGAATTAAATCCACCAGCTTCGAATAGTTCAATAGAATTCAGATGTTTAACTTATTCCATGATTTGTTTTCTAAATTTGCATGTTTATTGATGTAAAAACAATCTAAAAAACCATTTAGGGACCTTTAATAAAGTGGCCGACTTTGACAAATCCGGGATTTACAAAATGGATCTTGCTCAAAATGCTATGTGGGCCAAACTGGAAGAAATATTCCAACTAGCTATAAGGCACATTTCGTCCAAATTGAGAATAATGGTGAAAAATCAGAGTTAGCTGAACATATTTCAAATACACACCATGTCTCAAGAAAGTTTATCACTCTTAAAACACAGTATTGACTAATATCTAGAAAAAGCAATTTAAGAAATTCATATTTATTTGCAGCTGACGGTAATTCCATATATCTCCTATCAATTCCAAATAGTGTTTAAGGAGGTTCGGTAGTGGTAGCGGGGGGTAATATAAGAAGAGCACGCGAAGTGCGAGAGAATGTTTGATGCTCGTTTTTTATTTTGTATGATTTAAAAATTTCAAAATAGATTTAAGAAACATAGAAAATTTAATTATATAAAAAAACGATACAGGTCAATTGTTCTATAGTCATTATTTTAAATACAATATTACCATTTAATTTAAAAACTAATTATAAATATTCGACAATTTACTACTTTATTGAATAGTAATAATAATAATTATTGTTATAATAATAAAAATATTATGTGATATTAATAGAAATGTTACCGTCAATAAAGCATTATAATTTAACAAAGAAAGAAAAGTCGTTTTCATTACATTTGAATTTCATTCAATTTAGAATCGCGCGCCAAAAACAGCGTTGACAAATTGTCTATCTAAACCATATTTTCAAACTTGCACAGAATATTGTTGTAATAATTTTATTTCATTAAGAAAAACATTTCTATTTAGCCTTTTTTTTAATTTGAAGATCTAACCACGTCTCCATAAGCTTTCATGTTAACATGTTGTTTTAACTCGATATATTTTAAAAACGGTGTAGTGAAACCCTCTAAAAAATTAGACGTATTCTTAAATTGTTATCCTAAACGTTCTGTGGAAATTTCAAGAAATTTTATCATAAAAAACCATCTCTACCGAACCTCCTTAAGCAGGCAGATTTTTATTTCTCATTTAGTTTACTCTGATGGCTACTTGGTAGGTGAAAGGTACTCAGTACTTAACAGTATTTTTAATGGATAAGAATGATTGTTTCTTATTAATAGTATTGTGTAGACGTAGTTAACATTTTAGTAATCTTTGCTACGCAGATAACTAGTGCCTGAAACAATTAAGAATATTTAAGCAAGACTTTGATTAATACAGGCAAAGCAAATCGTGCATTCAATAATTTGTGGTATGAAAAATATGATTGGCCCATTATAAAATAGCTTCGTTCAATAGTCTAGTTCATAGGTTATTGAATGTCGCTTTGGCCAGCAAAATTGTAACAACGAAGTTGAGAAAATGGTTACCACAAATCTTCGATCAATAATTTAATTTCTAAACAAAAAAGGAAATTGGAACGTAGCCAACTAAATAAATTAGAGCCATTACTTCAATAAAATTCGAAAGTTTCACTTATCATTATTCAGTAATTGACAAATTCCATAGTTTGTTTTCTAAATTTGCAATACAACCAGTTTATAGATGTAAGAATAAGCTAAAGCACCATCTACGCAACGCCTTTGATAAAGTTTCCGATTTCGACAAATCCGGGATTTACAAAATCAATTGTGAGTCGTGTTCAAAATGCTATGTGGGTCAAACTAGAAGAAACATCTTAACTCGTTATGAGGAACATTTTGCCCATATAAAGAAAAATAATGGTGAAAAAACAGCGATAGCCGAACATATTTTGAATACACATCATTTCTCAAGAAAGTTCATCACTTTTAAAACACAGTAGAGACAAATATCTTGGTAATTTAGAAGGAATGGAATTGTATAAACGAAAAAGCAATTCATTTCCATCTGAGAGTAACTCATTGTTTACATTATTATCTCCAAATAATATTTAAACAGGCACATTTTGATTTATAATTTAGTTTACTCTGATGATGGCCACTTGGTAGCCGAAAGGTTCTCAATACTCAATAGTATTAAATAGTGTTATAATATATCCACAGTGTGAACTCTTTTATAGTTCATTACAGCTGAAAGCAGTTAAAATTGGGATAGACTGCGGTATTTTATTCCGTATGACTTAGTGACTTCTTTGTTTGTGAGTACCTACGCTAATTCGGTATAATACCGATTTTTGGTGTTAATAATGTTATTATTATTCTAATTGTAGTTTGTTTTTATTGTTACTGCGTTGAGGAAGTGTTACAAAATTAAAAATGGAACTTAATAATGCCAAGCGAGGTGACGGGGCTGATAGACGTTTGGGGTCTGAAGATATAATTCAATGAACGTAAAAACATCGTCTATGTGAAGACAAACTGATGGGTCATTCTTACGCAGGTTGCCTAGATATTCAATTGTGTGTCATTTATTGTTCCTTTCCGTCCTCATTTCCAGTTAGATTAGATTGACGTTTGACCAAGATTCACTATTCTCACATAAAATCAATGAAGAAACTAACATGAAGAATTGCTAAAGGGATATTCGACATTACGAATATGCAAAACTTCATAATGCGAACCAGTGCTCGAAATATAAAATTTTCACACATTGTAAAAACGCAAATTTACATAAACTTTTGGATCTGTCATAAATCTCCATATTTCCTGGTGTTTGACAACCGGAACCAGATAAAGCCGGCATTTTGGAATATGTGGCAGCGAGGCATGAAAAGCTCGAAAAATATAGTGTTTTAAAGTTTATCGTAAATGATAAATTTGATTTATATCTGGCTTTACAATGCAAATTTTGTTTTTCTGATACGTGTGTGCTTCAAACAGCGTTAACCAAAAAAAAGTTGTTGAAAAACTAAATGAAATTTAAGCAAATGCGATGGTGTTAAGTTACCACCGAAAAAGTTGCGTCACAATGCTTAATTAATGAGATATGAAATCATTCAGAAAGAGCTTATTTGGAATTTATTTTGCCTTCCCTGACTATACATATAATGTAAGGGGAATATTATAGTCGGTTTTAGAAAAATCATTATCGGGCGCGATAATTTTGACGGTATTCAATTTTTCAAATACAACTATAATATTTTATTGATCAATTATGACAATTTTAACAGCTTCCTATCCTATGTCATATATTCGTAATTAAATTTTGATGATAACAACGTCCTTAAAAGTAATGAAATTAAATATTTATTTCTTTCACCCAAATTGTTGCTGCTATATACAAACAATGGAATTATGTAATAACTTATTGGAATATCAACTTTGAAAGGTCAATGTCTGTCTTTTATATCCAGTAACTAATAATCATGACTATATGCTAATGAATTATAACATAATAGCTATCAATTATAAAGGTGTTCGATTGAAAATTGGAAATTTGTCAATGGACAGTGTTTCGAATTTTGCAGCTTGTTCAATAGATTACTTCCGTTTCGATCAAGGATACAATAATTAATAATAATTGATTCAATTAACAAAATTATTAGTTTCGTATATTGTTTCGTCTTGATCTAACTGATTATGAATAATGTATATACATGTTACAATTAAGCCATTTGAATGCAAAATATGGCTCACTGATGATGAAGATACCTTCATCCGTTTTTATATGACTTAGTTTAAGTTAATTCAAAGAAGTTAAAATTCATAATTCGGTGGTTATCCTAAGTAGAATAGTAGAAAGTGGAATCCAGAAGAAAAAGGGAAAGCAACATCATCTTCTTAGGGGAATGAACAGTCCGCAGCTTGCAAATCTACTTCAGCCACGTAGATAGAAAGTTCAAAAGAAGGATGCGATGGTATGTTTTTGGCAAGAGGTTCACCATCCACCTCTTCCCGTCTGTTTATTACAGGTTTCCTTCGAGATTAAGTAATTTGAACTTATAACCCGCGTTAGAACAACTATGGAAGTTAACAGCTTGGTAAGTATGTATATTACTCAAAGTAACGATAATTCCTTGCAGCAAAATCTCGGACTTAATATTGTACGATTTACTGATTTTATTATGTCCATCAAGAAGGTGCACTAGTAGTTGTTATTGCGCAGAGGCTTAAGGATCTCCAGTTCCTCTAATAATGAATTGACTTGAGATTACAACTTTCCTAACTTGCCGTAATACAATAACTTTAAGGTCTTTCTCGTCCACATCGATCAGTAACGTGTGACGTACCTTGTTACTTTTTGGCGATAATGATATCATCTCCCATAAGCATTAGGAGAAGTTGTTTCATACTACCACTTCCAATTGGAAAGCAATTTGATGAATAAAAAAAAACGTTGAACTATAAATTATAACCGATCTTCTTTGTTGAAGATTGACATTTTTTCGTTAAAATTCGTGGTTGATAGACACAGTAGCTAACTAAGCTGTCGAGCTGTTGAAATTTTCGTTCCATTCACATTGCCAACAAAAAAGTTTATGTAATATTTTATAATCAGTATCATCTACATCCTATTGTGAGTATTCTTTTAAACGAATGCATTTCGCTATTATGTGCATAACGGTAGATGGCCAGTATAAGTAAATGACAGGAAAGACATTTTATAAGGGTATGTCGGCAATATGATACTTGCATGGCCTACTGTATTCAACAGCTGGCAAAGTTCATTCTACAGCCGCAGCTGTTCGGGAACCACGGCGTACTACCTGGTACGTATAAAATAATATACCTAGCATATGTATGTGTGTATGCTAAGGTTTAATAATGCGCCAGCACAAGTACTCTGACCAGTAACTATCCTACTCAACGCGACTTTTGATGTTCCAATTTCCGTTTAAGAAACCATTCACCTCTGGATAAAATTCAATACATATACTGTATACCTACATATGCTGAATTTATATCTGTGGCATTTTTACTGCACTAATGGTATTGGAAAAAGGACAGTTGATATGAAATTACAAAGACTTCCGAGGATTACTGATTCCCGCCATATATCTTCTTGGCCCGAAGCAAAAGAGAATTCTTGGAGATGAACTATGTTGCACAATCTAATGCAGATAGTTGATATATTCATGAAATGTCTTGCATAATTTGAATTAATATATGTCTCGATTTTTTTTCAAATCATCGAAATCTTTTCCAGCTTCTTCTAAAATCTTTCCAACAAATACATTAGTATTAATTGATATGAAGTAATTATGAAGATGATTCGAAGTTCGTTATATTATTAGGACATAAAGCCTAAATGGTGAACAGAATCTATGCAACGACTATACAGGGCTGTAACGAATGCTAGGAATTCATACAGCGATTTGAGAGTTTCTTCTGGAGTCGAATTTTTTATTGGCAGCAAACTGATCTTGTGAATGTAATTTCCCCAAAAAAGTGGCAGCAAAAATGGATTTATAATTTCATGGGTTTCTATGATCCCTATTAGAGTTGTGATTAAATCCTTCCATTCCATATTTCAAGAGCAAATATGTGCATTATTGAAACAATTAAAGATAAATTCTACTTTGCATTGGAGTAAGTTTATTTTTTCCACAGTGACAACTTATTTTTTATCACCTCCAGATATGGTTATAATCACCTTGAACATCTGTTAATACAATCTCCAATCATTGTATTCTTGAAACTTAATCTTATCCGTGTATTTATCTACTTTACTGAGTCTTCTGTATTCAATATTTCTAGTCCAATATTCGTATGTTTAATATTTTTTTCATTATTTATTACTGTTTTCCTCCTTTCAATTATGAATATACATATATATTAAATTATACTTCAAAATTAATAGTCTTTAATAATATGTAAGATTTGTTGCATTTTAAATTTTTTTTCTTCAATTTATTTATAACTGCTTACATGAATCATACAAATCAGTGTGATAAAATGTACGTAAAGGACAGCTGAGTGTACTCGTAGTGTCAAGCAGCTATGAAAATAAAGTTATTTTTCAGTAAAACTAAACTAAGCTAATTCTATTCATATAAATGTCGTTGAAAATGTTAAAACTGAAATATAGCCAAACATCTGCTTGGTTCAAAAGCTATTAAAGATGATCTACTGATTGATCATTACAATGAGATCCTGTTAAAAATAATAATATTAATAACACTGATACCTTTTTTTATGCTAAAGTTTTCAATGATAAAGTTTTTCAAGTTAAATTTGAATTCATATGTTGGCAATAATTTTATTTGTAAAGCTAACATATTATATAATTTTACTCCATTATATTATAAACTTTTTTGACATACAGTTTTACCAAAATTTTCATATGCTAACAAATCATTACAATTTACTCTAGTTTCGTAACAACGTATCTTGGAAAAATGGACACTGTTATGAATGTATTTCATTGCTGACAGCATGTACAGACCTTTTATGTTTAATATATTATTTTCAATAAAAAGAGGCTTTGCACTTTTTCTGTTCCATTTTAGAAAAATTATCATCATATCAAATAATTTCAACAATCAACATGTCCATTCAAAAAAAGATCTGCGTTGCTCACGAGTACAGACATTAGTTGCTCGTACAAAATTATTCAGAGCAATATATCCGTTGAGTTAATATAATAATTTCAATTTTGTTTCTGCAGAAGTATTTCTAGAATTTGCTTACTTATGTACAAATATGTAAGTATTTAGTGTTGACATCTAGTTAAGACAATATAATCTGAATCATTTTGTCTTTATTAATATTCACATTAATTATTGTTATAATTAATCATTGCGGCCTTCATGGTACCAGGATTTTCAAAGGTAACATTTTCACTTCCTCGGAAATGCCAGGAGCTTTTATTTTCTCTATCCTTCGAATAAAACTACAATATTTGTTGAGACACCATTCTTCTTCATCAACATTCGACATGACGGATATCACAATTTGCATTTATGTTTGATTACTATCGTTTCTGCTAATTCAAACGAGTTTATTGTGCACTAGAGCTGAACCAAGAACATTGCGCTCATTTGCTTTTTCATTCTAACAGCATTTTACGTAAATTTCAAATTGAAGAAACATCCATTTTTCACAACACACAAGCCATATTCTGTGATCTTTAAGGATACAGTTTTAATACCTTTGTCGTTTGATATGATGAATCAACAATGTTTCAATTTTATAAATTTTCCGTCTACTGTAAGTAAGAGCAGTGTGAAAGAGGGAGGAGATGCTACGTTACTTCAGACTGGAAATTTAGAATAATTGAATGAAAAAGCTTCAATCTTATTTAATTTGATAATTAGACTCGGAAACTTTGTATTTTCTCATCTTTATTCAGTAGATCCATCATTTTTGACATTAATTTACCGCCACTCAAAAGAAGAAGATGTTTAATATAAAATATCTAGGCTGTTTAAGTGAATTTGTAAAAACTGGAATTAAATTTTGATATAATACAATATAATTATCGCAATTAGAGCTTCCCTATTGACATATTTAATGATACTGATGAAAGTAAATGACTAATTATGTTATGTACATCATCCAATGTTGAAATTTTGGTTTAGTTTTATAATGTTTAGTTAAAGAATGCACGCCCGAAATGAGGAATCAAATATAAATAAAAGAATCAGTTAATTTACGGCTTAAATCCTTATATTTGTTCCGAAAAACGTAACTTAATGATATATCTTACGAAAATTCGATAGAATTAATTTTAACTTAAGTAAAATAAGTATTGAAACATTAATTTTCACTGATTTAATTAAAAAAATGTATGATTTAATAAATAAATGTAACAAATACTTCGTAATATTTTCGAACTGAAACGATTGTATTTATTTCGAAAGTTAAATTAATTTAATTTCCAGTGATAGGTACTCGCCATTTGCATAATCTCAAAATTACAAGGTAAAACCCAGAAATTGCTCAAATTAACCATCATTCAGTCATTCCTCGACATATATCTGGAAAAGGCATAACATAAAATTGGATTTGAGGTTGATGGTGAGAGTAAAATACTGAGAATAATTTAACGGATCATAATTATCTTTGGAAATAAATGAAAGAAGAGATATGACCAAAAAGCTTCCTGAAACTTAAGATTCAAATTTTTTATTATTTTTTATTAAATTATTATCACTTCAACATAAGTTATACTTTTCTGCCCTGTTCGACTTTTTTCCTTGCAAATTGAAGTTGATGATATGTAAAATGACAGCCCCTCTGAGATCTTGAATAAATGTATATACTAACTATTATTAATTGACATTAATATTATTGATGACAATATTATTATTATGAATGGATATTAATATAAATATTAATATTAAATTAATTGTCGTTCTAGCATAATTCAAAGTTCAAAAGTCTTCGATTTTTCATTTGATAATCTTTGCTTTAAAATATTTCCATAGAAAATTATGTTACGGATCAAAATTTGGAGAATCCGCGAGACATTCTACAAGATGACATTTCCTGGTAACTTTGTTGAAGAAAAATGTTTTATTCCTAACTCGATGCTAACCTCGAAAGTTATAGATTTCCTAGAGTGGAACGAAATAAAAATTAAGAGTATTTCATCATGAGAATTGTTCAATTTCCTTTCATCAACTTCTCAAACATCTTAATTTGGATTTCAGATGGACAGTTCAATTCTATTTCGTTTACTTTCTTATTACTTATAAACGAATCTTCATTTACTTTGTGAATCAATAGAAAAGTTGCAAAACTGGTTTCAACTGTCTGTGAAGGAACAATAGCAAGTCCTAGAAAGTAGAATCTAACGAAGATTTAAAGATGCTGAGAAGGATTCGTAAAATCTATTCGCTCGAAATGAAACCGTTAAAATAACATATCAGTACATTGTAAATTGAAACCTGTATTACAAGTTAAATTCATTTTCATTAGTTCAGGAATAATTCATGTATTCAAATTAATTATCACAACTTCTAAATATTCTCACGTAAACTAACTAACGTAATTTTATTTGATACTTGCATTCGTGGTTGTAGCTTTATCTAAGCCACAACAACAACAACAATCATTGTGTAAACTTCATAAACGTATACTCTATGAATTTCGTATCAGACAATATGTAGTAAAGCATATCCTTATATTGGTGCATGTTTCTTGTCATACTTCATTCCATATTATTTTAAGCTATTGCATATAGCTTTTACCGCGGGCTTTGAGCGCGGCGACCGAATCAAGAAATACCGTAACGAAATAACCTAACGTCAGGTGATCTTCAAAACTTTCGTAACGAAATAACCTAACACCCACCACTCCGCCTACCATGTAGCTCGGCCGAGCTTAAAATTGTCGAAATGTTAACTTTGAACCTTTTAAAAGGTCGTGATAGCCCCAAACTGGGTCGAAAACTGTTTTGAATCGGTTAATTTTCGATAAATCGAATGACGTTCACGTGAGAAGCGCGTAGCTCGCGACTTAGAAAAGTGCAAATTTACGGTACATAAAACGTTTTAACGAGGACTTTTCGCATGCGGTTTTCGCTCCATGTCGTTAGTTTATGAACGGGGCCAACTAAATAGCATAGTCTCGGGCTCCAAAATGTCGATTAAATAGGAAAATTTAATTAAAACCGTTTGAGGTATTCTCAGCTGTCAGCTACTAGCGTCTGACGTGCGACGTACGAAAGGGAATTTTCTAGCTACTTAAATATACCGAAAGCGGGTAAAAAAAAAGAAACAGTACCAAAATCAAATGCTGAACGTCAAAGAAAAAAAAAGATAAACTATAAATAAATAAATAATTATAATTGCATAAGTTGATAAAAAATGCTATGCAATAGCTTTACCGCGGCAGTCCCCGAGTGCCACACGTATCTTTTTCTTTAACTATAACTCTCTGTTGAAATAAATTGGTTTTCAGGAAGAACCGTTTTTCCTACATGAGATAAAAACGTAACCGGTGAATTTCCGACTAGCTGCGATAAATTAATTGCTGCTAAATCGCTTGTTTTCTGAGTAACAGTGTCCAATAAATGAAATCAGGAACTCGCAGAAAATATCAGGAACAACAATGAACGTCACAAGAATGATTGGAAGAACTATTTTTATTATCGAAAAGAAAGAGATAGCTCATTTATTTTTGTATAAAAATTCAATTATACCACAAACTGGGAAGACCATATTGAAGATGCTCACCAATGTGTTAAATCAAGCTTTCAAAAGGACAATCGTCTTTTTTCAAGGTGATGTTGGAGCCGTTATTTCAGCAAATCCTTTATCACATTTATACAAAGCTTCAAAACCTTATGCAGTGAACTAAATAATCTCACGGTTCGTCCTATGCATCAAAAAGTGGATTCTACCAATTGTCTATTAGTTCTTTCGTATTATTTTCAGCGGTAAAAGTGTAACGTACATCATCATACATTTATTTTTAAAATTTTTATAAAAACCAATAATTGAGAACTGGGTTTATTTACAAATACAGAACTGATATGACCTTCAACTTCCATACATATTCCCAATCATCATCTAGCCGCCTCCTACACTGCAGCGTTTTCCAGCAGTTCTCTAGTGATAGCTCTACAGGCTGTTCGTATTTTTTTTCTTTAGACGATCTACTAGTTTAGACAGGTCTATAAGTTTTTCTAGACACTTAGGTGGTCTATGTTGGAACCACATGTTGAGACGAAGCTGAAGCGGAATGTTTCCTGATAGGAATAGTTCATAAAAGAAAGGACCAACCAAATGTCCAAAAATCCCACGCCACAAGTGTATCATCATCATCAATTGAGGGGAAGAGGCTCAGCTCCCAAATGCACTTAGTTGGGCCCATTGTGCGCCCCGTGGTCAGAAGCCTATTCTATTCTAGCAGATTAGTGGCCCACCAGAGCCATCTGTGAACCATACGAGCCCACATGGCGGCAGTGTCGCTGAATGTCCACGAGAGTAGAGAGAGCTTCATGGGCTCTCGTTGGAGCCGACCTCATACCGCTCAATATACCTACGAATACAAGACGCTGCAGACGGTCCAGGGGGCAATGGGACAAACCAGTCTTTGTCCCCGACCACCACACGACCGCAGATAGGTCGAATAAAGAATCTTTGGCAGTAATCCCCATGTGCTGCTAAAAATCTGTCTGCCTTGGGCGCGAACTTTGAACAGGACATGTATCTTGTAATGCTTTTCTCATCTTGTAAAATGCAGACTATCCGAACTCTTTACTCTGTATTAATTCGTTCACACCACTCAAATGCCGAAATTTTATTCAGTTTCAAAGATTGGGTATCTTCGCTGGTCGCTAACTTTCATCATAACTAAAATTCATTTCTGACAATGTCGCAGAAATTATTGATCGAATAGTTTTTAGCAAACTCATATACATTTTCAATAGAATTGGGTTCCCTAAAGGTACCCCTACCGATCTCCCGGCTAACGCCACTTAGACTTTGAAGTCCAATGTGATTCTAGTTTCCATTCAACCCTGGAACCCAACACAGGAATACTTGATTATCCTCTGCTAATTCCTTCAAGGCTGAACGACATGTCGTCGCCAGTATTGATGATGAAATATTTGCTAATTTTTGAAAATATTAAGAACAGAGATTCCCTATATCTTATCTGGAATTTAATGGGAAAAATGTATGCCCACATTGGCAAGTAGAGTTTAATATTCAGCTTTATTGACCGCAAGATGCTGTAGCAACACTAAGTTAGTGGCGAGTGTAGTTGAAGGAGAAATAGAATGTACATTTCAAAACTTTGAAGATGATTATGCTCAGAGGCAGATGTGCGATCTACTAAAAGGATTCAGGATTATAGATTAACATATCTTTGAAAGTTTTTGATAAATCTTGGCTTCCGGATGGAATCCGCATCACAATATCTCGACTTGATGCCGACGTTTCGCCAACCATTACAGATGGCATATTCAGGGCAGGCTTGATGCTTGAACTAGTAATAATAATATAAATTCAAGCCTCAAGCCTGCCCTGCAGATGCCACCTGTAATGGTTGGCGAAACTTCGGCATCAAGTCGATATATTGTGACGCGGAATCCATCCCGGGGCCAAGATTTTTCAAGATTAGTTATCCGCGGAAGCCTACTATTCAAGACTTTGAAAGTTGGATGATTTCGAATATCAAGCACATCATATATCTCAATCAACAATACAAATAAGCAAATATAATCTACTTATTCAATTCACTGGAACCCTGATAGAAATTTATAGTTGATAGATGAATAGTTATTGATAGTTTTTTCTAATCAACTGATATTAATAATATTATATATGATGCTCCATTCACCATAAGAATTTGAGAAAGTCAAGCCATATAGCACCACATAAAGGATAACGAAAAACAATCAACTGGTTTTGACAGTTGATGGATTTATTGACAGGAATTCGAATAAGTAATTCGTTGTACTGTTTTGAGAAGGAATTTCTTTGATTGCACCAAAGAAATGTCAATACAGCGGATAATTCGAGACACAATTAGAAATAATATAGAAGGTCATGCATGTACTAAGTAAGAAGACTTACCTTTTTCTCAGTGAGTTTTTCGCAACGTCTCTGCTTGCAGATCTGATGACTTTTGTCGTTTCGGCAAGGCGCACAGTCACCACAATTGTCTTTCCTTTGGCACCCGATGCATTCACCGCATCGTTTCCGCTTCTTTTTCACTTGTTTGTCCGCATTACCGCCACTAATATCGTCCAAGTCGGTCGAATTTGTTGTCATATGGTGATTTTTGTAGCCCGCCGTACTCGATATCGCGGCGACCTGCCCCGAATTTTCCGAACCCATGTCCATGTTGCTCGAGGCACCGTCACTTTCCGTCGAACTTTCCAGACTGGAAGCGCGTATTTTTCTACGTTCCTTTTTGCGAAAATCGTTACGCGTCGGCGAATTCATCGATGCACCGATGCCGTTTATTTTCTTGTCCATTAAACCGTTATACATTCCATTGTCTATACTTGGCACTGGATTTTGAAACTGTGTCGGGTGTAGAGTAACATTCTGCAATTTAATTCCAGATTCCTGCAAAGTGGTTAGTTTCAATTCCTGCGGTTCTGATTTGAAGACGGTCACCACGGTTGGGGAAGAGATTAATTGACTGTTTTGGATTATAGTGCCATTTTGCGTTGGAAATATTCCAGCGGTGTTAAGAGTGGCGAGGTTCGTCGTCGGATGAGAATACAATTGGATGTGCCTTTCGTCGAGGAATTGTTGTTGTATGGAAGGTATCTCTCTGGCTTGTATTGGGGCAGGTACCAAAGGGTAACTTCTAGGATTAACAGCACTTAAGGTGTGGAAATTAGAATTTAAAGTAGTTAAACTATGGTTTCCTGGACTAGAAGGATTTGGCGATACTGGTGTTAGATTGGTTAATGTGGTTAAGGTAGGTTCACTGGTCGTAACAGGATCGTTGAACGACTGGAATTGTGACTGGAATGAAGGTAACTTGGAGGCTCCGTTTTGTTGAGCGAACGCATCTGCGAAAGTGTTTACTTGCGTAGTGGATGCGAAACCCGAAGTAGAGTCGACCGGTTTCGATTCCCAAGGTCTGTATTGAGGCTGGGACGTGATTATCGACAGGCCGTTTTCGCCTCGCTCCAAAAGACGGGTTTCCGTATAATAGTCCCAGTTGGAGATGTCCAGAAGGCGGGTATCGCTGAAGAGGCGATCCGATCCGGTACTGAAAGCTCCGTTTGAATCCATGTCAGCGGAAAACGTAGAAAAAGGGGGAAGGTTGGCCCCCGAAGGGGCATCTTGGACCGTCGAACTTGGTGTTGCCGGCGTGGGGGGATACGACGAAGATAGGGTCGTGTAACCGGTGGTTAGACCCTCAGGGTCTTGACTTAGAGTTTCACTCATACTGTCACAGCATTCTATTGGTTGTGCATAAGTGGCTATCTGCCCCTCTTGGCATTGTTAAATATACGGACTAGTGATTTGGTATTGTCATTTTATCCTGATTTTCTCTGAGATGGGTTGAATGAGGAAGATTTTCTGGTTTGTATTTGTACTCTAATGTTATTTGTACTGTTTGTTTTGTTTCGTATAAAAATAAAATTCTTAATTGTACATATACGTATTTCTTTCTAAAAAATAATACCTGAAAATGAAATAATTCATGTTAATATTCTCACAAAGTGGATAATGGACCGTATAATAAAGCCCTTTTAAGATAAAAAAAGAAGATTGTTATACAATGAGTTATATTAATTTGTCTTACATGAAATGTTTTGGAAATTTCATCTTATACGATCTTTTGGTTTCCTCAACATTTGTGTGAAATTATAATACCAAGCTTGGTATACAGGTCGATATCTGGTTGAAGAAGAGCTGAATTGCTTTTGATAAATGTGTATTGTTTTCTGAAAAAATCTGGATTTTTTTTGCTACCACCTAATATAGTGACACTTGTGTAAGGAGTTAAACATATTACCTTCTTCAGGGAAAACCTTTTATCCCTCAGTTCAAAATAATGCCCAAAACAAGTATGTCAAGTTTAATCTACATCAGTCGAGAAGGTGTGGTGACTGTAATGCATTATATATAGGGCAAACTGGACGCCGTTTTAGTGTACGGTCCCAATTATGTTTGAGAGGCTACATGCTCAAATAAAGAGGACTCTATGCTACACTTCTCCCGATGTCATACATATTGAGGAAAAAAAACAAACTATATTCTAGAATTAATGGACATTCTAAAACATAAAAGCAATAGTATTATATTATGAATGACGAGATTTATTCGTATAATTCTTTACTTGTCAACAATTTTGGGAACAACCTTCCACCCAAACCTTTGCCTGCCTCAATTTGTATCAGATTCAGTTTTGAATTGCGTTAGTTAAAGACTTTATTTTAAATTTAGCTTTGGTTGATAACTCGTATGCTTCGATAATGGCACAGTATGAAACAACAGTAGTTGAAAATTATATCTCTCCACTTCAGAAATGTTAATATAATTAAGAAAAATAAAACAATCCGATAATTTTTTCAGCAAATAATCTACACAAAGTATACACCTACTGACTTCGATTTTCTTAAATATGATATAATGTTCTTTTTAAATAGAGCAAATAAATCAATTTTTTCACAAAATAAGTAGCGGACAAAAATAAGCATATTATAGGTCTGTTAATTTTGATTTTCTACCATTTTTAGCACCTGTGTTCTGCTAAGTTGATATAAAGACCATGCCGTATTTTATTAAAAATAGAACAAATAAATATTTTTTTCTTAAATAATTGTTATATAAATTCTCGAGAATTAGGTCGCACTAACATATATGGTTATTATTATTTTTTCGTCTTTACGTACGTTTCGGTCTCACGACCATCATCAGAAGACGTATCAATGTCTAAAACGGGGTTCCCTAAAGCTAATTTTATCAAGCACAAATAATCCTTATCGCGCTAATTTCAATTTGAAATGCTCACGTCGCCTAAACGAACAGAAACACGAGTAACCGAAATTGTAGCACATTAATGTTTTGAGTATATGAATATGTATATCAAGAATCCACTGCTTAGCAATTTTCTTATAAAATTCGAAGTCATTTCAACCGTTGTTTGAACACGATTGAAACCAAAAAATATAACGGTCAAGTATCTACTTTCGAACCAGATGTTAAAGATTCATGAGGTAACAGAAAAAGGTTGTCAGACCTTATTAGTAATATTGCTATTTCAGGATTCTACCTAAAATATACTTTTAACATTATAAAGACGCATGTAGGAATTTGCAAGGGTTTTAATTAATTAAATCTGACTTAATGCTTGAACGTCTGCTGTATGATTTACATACTTGGAGTCACGTTTCATGTGAATCATCTGCAGAATAGATCTTTTATAATAATTGCTTTCTTCAGTTAAATTATCAACATTTTTGAAATAGAAGTGATGGTTATAATCTAAACAATCTTTGGCAAGGGCGGTGGAAGTTTTTGTTTTGTTTCTAGTACCATACTTATGACCATACATTCTTTTTTGTAAATATTGTTTAGAGATTTTTGTATAAGTCCCTTCGCAATCTAAACAATGTAATTTATATATTGTGTGGGTATGTTTATCTTTAGGTATTAGAGGTTTTAGATTTGAAAAATATTTATCAACACAGTTAGTAGGTTTATGCGCAACATTTATGTCATATTTTTTAGACATTTCTTAATTTTCTCAGATGCGTCCGAAATGTATGATAATGTTATAAAATTATATGTATTACCGTTTTTGTTATTCATATATGACGTTCCGTTATAGATTTTGTTTATTTTTTCTTTAATGATGGGGTTGAAACATGTTTTTGAGTAGTCATTCATTTACAGTGTATTACGAACAATTTTCAAATTTTTGGGACGGTCCTCTGGGTGGGACAATTTAACAGCGCGATCTGTGAGGCTGTTTATAAAACTTTTTTATAATTGTTGGTGAAGATATAGTTGAGACCAAACTGCTTTAGTAAACCACGATGTTTTTATTTTTCCATCTGAATCATGCCTAATGTTCATATCTAGGAAATGTGTTCGTGTGACTTATTTCCCGAGAAATTATATATAATCCATACCTAGGTCAAGAATCATTATTGATTAAATAATTAGCGAATAAAACCGCCAAATTTAGAATTATATTACATTATATTAGGTAAAAGTGTTCTGCTAACTTTATTCACATCCACGATGTTAGAATCTGACAGAAACATATTTGCACAACAAACATTGCGAACCTGAATGTGAAAGATGAAAATTTGAGATATTTATATTTTATATACCTATTGCGCTACAACACTAATATGTATAGAAAATGATCTTAATAACTAAAGAAAATTACATGAATTTGTGAGGCCATGAATAGTTTGTTTGTTTGTTTATTTGAATCAATTTTTACACATGACAAACATAGATACAAGCATTTTCATATTATGTATATATTTATGAGTTACGTGTTGTGCGATGTACCTCATGCTCATAGCAATATTTCTATAAGTGAAACTTGTGTACAAATATTGCTGTGGACATTGTAAACACAGATTTTAATTTAATTATTTCAAAAAAAATTTCAATATATTGGAAAAAGACAACTTTTGCAGAGAACAGGCCTGAAAGATATGTCCATTTGTGTATATATATACATTTTTTTAATAGTAGACTTCCGCGAATAGCTAATCTTGAAAAATCTTGGCTTCCGGATGGATTCCGCGTCACAATATCTCGACTTGATGCCATCAATCCATCCGGAAGCCAAGATTTTTCTATATATATACATATACATATCTACATATCTTTTTAAATTCAAAAGTATTTGTGGAGATATTTCATTGTGCAATATTGTTGTTTGTTAAATAATGATTTATTTTTTTACTAAAGATAACTTTATTTCTTGATATTCGAATATTTCGAGGAAGGGCGTTGAAAAATCGTGAAGCCAAGTAATTTGCTGATCTTTGACCTATGATTTTATGTGCTTTGGGAACTATTAAATCTGAGTTTGATTTTTTCTGGTATGATAAGTATGTGAGATTGTATTTAAATTATTAATATTGTGGAAGGAGAAGATTAACACAGATTTTATGTATGACTGTCAAATATTGCAAAATGTTGTTTCTTCATAGAGTAATAGTTTAGTAGAAAAGTTCCAATTTTTGTTAAATATAATTTTTAGAATTTTATTTTGTACTCTGAAGAGCGGTCCAAGTGAGTTTTTGAATGCTCCACCCCAGTCTATTATACCATACTGTAATAACGATTGTGTGAGAGAATAGTACACATTTTTCAGTTCATTTATTTTTAGAAATGACTTTATTTCTTTAAAAAATTAAAAAATTACGTATTTTACTAACTAATGTTGCAATACGATTATTCCATCTTAGGTGTGAGTCTATTGTTAGAGCAAGATATTTACATTTATAAGATATCTTCAATTTAACAACCACTTTTCGCTAAGAAATATTTCTGAGGATGCCAATGCTCCACCGTTCAAGAGTAAATTATTGTTGTAACCACTTTCCTAATGTATTTAATTATATTCAGACAAATTTAATATTGAATTAACTTTCGAATGTGTAAATGTGATTTTATGAGTAGTATTTATTGAACGAAAAAAAGTCACGAAACGGAAATTCCCGTGATGGTCAATTTACGTAGCGAAAATGTCGGTACCAGAAAAGCTCTAATGCGGAAACATGTAATAATTGATATCCTGACCACTCGCTGGCCTGGTCCATATCCAAGCTACAAACGTTAGCCAACGGTGAAAGTGGAAATATAAAGCATAAAGCTTTCACTCCCGTATTCGCAGAGTGAGCAAGCGCTGAAGCGCCAACTAGATTTCACCCCACATACGTCGCACGCAGAAAGCTCGATTCGTGCAACGGCGTAAAACGCAGACGCGCGTCGTAACGCATTTCCTAGTAGCTCGTCGGGTCATGGTCGTTATCATCGTCAACTTTTCGCCGCCGCACCACCACCGCCCGCCAAATGGTGGATGTTTTCAGCTCAATCATAGAAAGTAAAAGGAAGCTTCGTTGACGCCTGCGTTCCTATTTCGTCGATTTCATTGCTTGAGCGTGTGCCACTTGCAAAATATCATAGCAAAATAGCACTTTGCATATTCCAACTAGAATATATCAATCAATTATCCAAGGCGGCACAGATGTGAACGTGAAAACTAAGCAGCCTAGTCAGAATCTAACTTCAGCATTTCATTGACATTGTAACATTCTTGCCAAATGCACGATTTAATTATGAATTCACTATTCATGACAACTACGTAAAATACGAAATAATGCATTGATATAAATATGATTAAAAACTATCTGATTCTATTGGATTGTGAATTTGAAGCAGAATAACATCTCGAATTCTTCCAAGTTCTCTTCATCTTCAGATCCTAGAAGAAACAGAATCGATTCTGCTTGCTCATTGCTATACATCTTGCTTTTCAAGTCATATTTCTATCTTCCTAAGTCATAACAATATGACTATGACATTACATATACTGTTTGGACTGTTAAAGCAAGGTTAGTTATCAATTATATCCTTGCAATATTGCTATCAAGAACTTCCAGAATCAGTGAATTCAGAGCTGACAACACTGTATTTTGACATTTGTGTGAAGAAGAAGAAGTTAACCTTACTTGTTAAATATTTGTTATCCGTTTTTCGTTATTCCTAATCTTAATAGCGTACTTTATTTATAGCTCTACTTTATATATAAATTCTCGGGAAATAGGTCACTCTAACACATATGCTTATTATTTTCGTCTTTACGTACGTTTCGGTCTCATGACTATCATCAGAAGACGTATTATGTCTAAAAAGGGATTTCTTAAAACTAATTGTATCAGCACAAAGCGCCTTTATCGCACCAATTTCAATTGAAAATGCCCACGTCGCCAAAACGAACAGAAGCACGAATAATCGAAACAGTAACACATTAATGTTTCAAGTAATAGAAAAAGGTTGTCAGACCTTATAAAAAATATTGTTATTTCAGAATTCTACCTAAAATATACTTTCAACATTATAAAGACGCATGTAGTAATTTGCAAGGGTTTTAATTAATTAAATTAGTATAAATCTGACTTAATGACTGAATATTAGTTCTATAATTTACAGACTTGGAGTCCCGTTTCATATGAATCATCCCTAGAATAGATCTTTTATAATAATTGGTTTCCTTATTGAAATTTTTGTAATAGAATTAATGTTTAGCAAGGGGGTGGAATTTTCTCAGTTTTTGTTTCTTGTGCTATACCTATGGCTATACATTCTTTTATGTAAATATGTTTTTGAAGATTCCTGTATAAGTCCCATCGCAATCTAAACAATTTAATTTGTATACTGTGTGGGTTTGTTTATCTTTAGATATTAAAGGTTTTAGATTTGAAAAATATTTCCCAACACAGTTAGTAGGTTTATGCGTAACATTTATATCATACTTTTTCTAACATTTCTTATTTTCTCTGCGATCTCCGGAATGTATGGTAATGATATAAAATTATCTATATCACCGTTTATGTTACATAAAATAAGTCTGATTTATACTAATTTAATTAATTAAAACCCTTGCAAATTCCTACATGCGTCTTTATAATGTTAAAATTATATTTTAGGTAGAATGCTCAAGTAGCAATATTTCTAATAAGCTCTGACAACCTTTTTCTATTACCTCATGAATCTTTAACATCAGGTTCGAAAGTAGATACTTGAGCGTTATATTCTTCGGTTTGAGTCGTATTAGTACAGTCGCTAGAGGAACGAAAAAATGAAGGTGTAAATTTGGTATGTTTTTATACATATTCTGATGCATTGAAAACGGGAAAAATAGTGAAAAAATTCCTACGAGTTAGCTTCAAAAGTTATGGCCACTTTTTGGCGTGAAAAAAGACTATTTTAATGTTTTCTGCATTTATAATGAAAACGGCGGCTCAAATGGAAAGCATGTGAAAAGAAAAATTGTAGAAAAAATGGAAACACGCGAATAATAAGCATATTTGTTAGTGTGACCTATTTACTATTTACAATTAAATATTCTAAAGTATTATCTTGAACAAATTTTCATAACCACCTAACACATACTTATTTTCGATATTTTCGAACTCTTTGAAGAAATAATAATGAAACAAGTAGTTCTCTGCCATACTCTAATCTTTTATCTTGTCTTGTTATGCTTGGCAAGTACTATTATGAGGTTGCTGAGGTAATAATGTTGATAGCAAGATTTCTCTAAAAATGACACATCATATTGCTCAAAATTGATGACCAGAAGCAATATTCTGAATATTGCTGTAGAAGCAATATTTTTTTCTTGACAATATTGCTATTTGCAAACAGAATATGTCTGATTGACCAAACTCAAATATAGAATGTTTGATTATGTTGACTTGTACTTATGGAAATCCATATTTGAACCCTTTAAAAAATGTCAGATATACTTCTGACGATGTTGTTGGGCAATCGAAACATTTCAAGTTAATACATCAAAGTTTAAAGTGTAATCTAGTTTTTAATTATTACAAAAACCTCTCCTCAATCAAACAGAAATGTATCTCATAATTCGATATCTTGACATATTTACTCTAACATTTTGTTATTTTCGGTGTTACCATTGATGTTATTTTCATTGAAATTGGCCAAATTGACTGGATGCCAATGCGTAACTGGCTATTATTGATGTTTCATTGTTGGGACAGTGGCAACGGAACAACTTAACATAAGAAAGTGTTAAATTAGTCTGGAGAATTGAATCACGAATTAACATAAGTTAATCAATTACCATACGCTCATGGACATTCACAAATTTTGACAGGTGTAATGTAGATCTAAGCTTACGATCACCATTCGCATGAAGAGTTTTCTAGTGTACGTTACAAAACATACCTCATGTTTCAGAACGATTTGAATAGCTAAAGAACCGCATGTACCTCAGGGACTATTAGACCTGTAATAGTGAAAAGCAATTATCCGTCAAATAGTAAGGATCTAAGTTGTTGCAGATTGTTGTCTTTTTATGAATTCCATAACTCATTTCCATTATTTTAAATTAATTAAAAACCGGAATAAGTGGACAGTTTGGTAATGAATGTGGTACGCATTATAATCAAATAGTCAAATAATTTTTTTTATGTGTGAGTGCCTCGTTGTAAGGTGCTCCGAAACCAAATGACTCATTATTTGCCAATAAATACATCACACTACTTAGTAGGTTGTGAAAATGATGCCCTTTTGTCTCGACTAGATCTTAATGTAAGCGAGAACCAATCAAGTTGCAAGTTTCACATGAGCATTATTTCTTTAAGCAAGTTCTTTCTGACATCTTGCGTTCCTATCTTGTTATTTCCTTTCTTAATCCCCTTGGTGAACGACAAAGTCCTTATACTCAGCGATACCTATTTCGTTGAGATGATATGTCAAATAGCAGGATTCAGTTAGCATGTTAGGTATTTATCAAAGATACTATTTGGCTAAGTCATTTTTTTCCTCCTAGTAGTGTTCAATATTGACCCAATATGTTAGTTTTCATTTTCGTCTTTCGTTCCCAAATATCTGTACCTCCTACAGACGAAAGGAGATTGTGCACTCTATTTTAGCTGAGCAAATAGTTCAGAGACACCATGGTCTCAAGGGATGATAATTTCAAAAAACTATGAATTCATATCAATGTAATAATATCATTTAGATGACATTTGCATTGGTTTTGATTTGCCGTGGATTAAAAATATAATGCAGTAAAAATGTGTCGTTTGGAGTTCTGTATTCACCGCGGCTAACACTTGTCATTTCGAAATACATCCAATTTTATGATTTTATAACCAATAACCAAATAACGCAATATTGCAAACATGAAGCTTCTTTCCTTGTATTTATATGAGTCATAATCTGCAAAACCGTTCATAAGTATTGTTCTCTTCCAGTCAAACAGTGCAGCAGACTGATATATGTATCTCTTCATCGATTTTTCCGACAGATAGGTAAAATAGAAGAGGCAAATTTGTGTTTGGAACAATGCGCTTTTTACGTGAGTGCAATAATCGATCGTTGGTTTTAAAATGGAAGCGAGCTAATCGACCCCTACCCTATGAAATTGCAAGAGATATCCCCTCCATTGCAGTCGAGGTAAGACTGACAACAAATTAACAATTGAGATATGACCAAATCTCAATTGACTAGTGCAGACTAGGGAAAACAAGATTTATTTATTTATTCGTCGAATCTATGCCTTGCGATTTTTTTCCAGAAACTTTAAACTTTTGTAATTCTACGTAGTCATTTTAATACTGTTATATACCACTCAACATATTTTATAAGGGAACATTGGCCAATGGTATTGGAAATGGAAAACAAAGTTCTAATTTTATTCTTTTGAATTAGAGAAATTCAATTTCGATCGATTTTTTTATTATTCCAGGAAAAATCTCAACGTCTGATCCAGTAGTACAACAGCAGTCTCGACACACTTAGGATGTCCTTTTCCGAAAAAAAATACTGGATACCTGAAGGAAGCGTATTATACATAATGCCATATTTTCGAATATTCGATTTTGGAACAAGTCATGAACGAATTTTCATATAATTTCAAAAGCTAAGCTGAATAGATTCAAACTGAATTCATTTCGCTTGAAAATTTTGATTCTGTCATTTCTAGGGGTACTTTGAAGAACACTTATGTTGCAAAAAATTTAATTTGCATTTGTCAGTACCTGATATTGTTTTGGAAATAATGCGCCATGGTTTTTGTGCAAAATTTTAAGTTAATCGTCCAATCTAACAACAAAATCTTGAGGATTATTATAATCCACATTGATGAGAAAATATGATGAATAAGTTGGAAAACTTAACGAAGCTTTAAATGCATTTTGTGCCATGATTACACGGTTGATATACACAAAGAAATTTACTATGTATTATCAGCAAACTATTAGAAACTATTCCATGAGAGATCTAAGTGAAGGAAATAAACCAAGATGCATCTAGCATTAGCTTTAAATTTTCTCTGGAGCCTCTAATCCCAATATATGTTTCCTGAAAAGTTGGAATAGGCTAGGGTAAGGGCAAGCAGGTTGTAAAACGTATTTACACATTTCTTAAAATATTCAATTATAGATTTGATCTCAAGGTATACAATATTTAAAGCAGATGATGCTTCTTCAATAGATTACGAATATTAGAAGCATGCATTCAAGTTTATATTGTTACCACAATTAATTTAATTTTTAAGCCGATTTTAATAAATACAAAGCCTCATCGTACCTACCCACTGACATTATCAATCCAAAATCCAAATTAAACCAAAAACTATGTTGAACAATATACTTCTAATAGGATTTAATACAAGCAGTGAATCATTTAAAACATAATATATTTTACATTGCATCCAATATAAAATACGCAGATACAAATATTATAAACAAACCCAACATGAGAGAACAAAAACAATGAATATATGTGAAATAATCTTATACAAAATTTTGAGGCAAGACGATCGCAAAATTTGCTGTCAGTGTTTCACGTTATTTCATCATTTATTGCTACGATTCTAGAGAACAAAATCTTATTCCTGTGTATCAAATGACAAAAAAGTTCCCTAGCCAAAAGATCCTCATCTCAGAATACTAGTATTGTCCTATATTATTTATTTTTCGAAAACAGAATATCAATAATACAATACAATTATCAAATTCGCAAAAGCTCTTTTCAACGCACATATCGAACGTTTGAATTGTACATAAATATAAACAGTAAAGATACGCTGTTTTGCGCCGAATTAAAAAATGGCGCAACGGCTTATTCGTAAGTAGTAGTGCAGAGAAATACTGACCATGTGTAAATATAAATATCCGCACACACACACCACCTTGCACACACAATATGAAAATACAACTGACGCACACTGGTGAGTGGAAGCTCTCGCGGCGCGCTTTGCATCTGTCGTGCTTTTGAACCAATAGGCAACTCGGTTTGAAGGCACTATTAGATATATTGTATTCTTAGTACCTACCCGTTAATATTTGGAAATTCGCAAAAGCCTCACACATGAGCAGTTGTCACATCCCTGGACCGGGCAAAATGGTAAATGCGACGAGATTTGACTTTTTGTTTCGTTTATTGCGAGTTTTGTTTTCATACATCTAAAACAAATATCTGCATTTTTATTTGATTTTCCATAGTACCGTCTTGCCAATCATAATTTGAACATTTAAAGGTATTTATTGTTTCATAACACGCGTTCCTCTTGAAGAAGGATAAATTAAAAAAAATCAAAACAAATGAATCCGAAAATATGGAAATCGAAAAAAATCGCCCAACAATTGAGCAGAATCTTTTAAAAGCCATATATAACATAAATGCCTTCTGCAATCATTGGCAAAGAACTATTGAACGAGCGCAAACGTACTGGTCCAGTATATGAAGCATTTTTACTGTAAATTTTTTTCAATAAATGGATTCTTATGAAATTTGGGGCTTGGGTTCATGAATGGTCCAGGATAGTAGGTGTTGCAAATCAGAATTGTTTGTGAAGTATGCGCTTGTGCCAAAATTCTTCAAAGCTCATTTTTGTATTAAACTTTTACATGTTTGTTAACATATTTTACTATTTTACCAATGCCATAGAAATAATTTAAATTGACTTTTCTTCATATTTCTTCTAAAATAATTGTTTAAAACAAAGAGTATTCATTTTTAACATCTAACAGCCTCAGATCATTGTAAATATTTTTACGATACTTCTAACTTAAGGTTCCCCCACCCCTGATTTTAAAAAGGGCTGTAACTCGAAGGAGCATGATTGACCGTACTACAAGTGTCAACAACATTCGTTTTATTTCCAATTTTCTAATAAAACATGTTTATTTGGCACCAAGGATTTTCAAAGGTCCTTCTTTATGTACCCCTTCAAACCTAACTTGACAGTTTTACAGTAGTTTCAGGAAAAGTCGGAAAATATGTATTTTTGGAGAAAAGTTATAGAAACTAAAAACGATGTCTTATTATTTTAAAATATGATTTTTGCATATTTGCCTTTTTGTGTAGTTTTTTAACTCTCACTTTTTTCGCTCCAAAAGTGTTATAACTCGGAAGGGGTAGGTACATTTTTCCGACAAGGGCGGAGATGTTGCATTATGAATCCAAAAATACATCAATTTTTCATAAAAATTACAAGATTGAAAAGTATTTATTTTAAGAGCAAAAATCCATGTAATATAATAATATAATATATATAATATAAGTTATTCCCGATTAAGACATAGTTTGGAGGTACTTGAATTTTCTCATTTTAACTGTTTGAAATTTTTTAATTTTGATGAAGAGTTCTCAATCGGCAACCCTAAAAACCCCTTAATTGTGATTTTCATCAAAATCGGACAAATATGTTTCGATTTGGAATATTTCAACCCTTAATCCCGAATTACCGTACTGCAAGTGTCAACAACATACGTATTTTTTAATTTTCTAATGAAACAAGTTTATTTGAAATTAAGTTAGAAGCACCAAACATTTTCAAAGGTCCAAGATTCACCCTTCCTTTCGTACCCCCTCAAACCTAACATGACAGGTTTACAGTTATTCCAGGAAAAGTCGGAAAATATTCATTTTTGGAGAAACCTTATAGAAACAAAAAATGTCTAATTATTTTAAAATGTAACTTTTGCATATTTGCCTTCTTATGTAGTTTTTTAACCCCCACTTTTTTCGCTACAAAAGGGTTATAATTCGGAAGGGGTGCATTTTTCCGACAAGGGTGAAGTTGCATTATGGATCCAAAAATCCATCAATTTTTCAAAAAATGTTTTGACATAGATTGGGGATACTTGAATTTTCTAATTTTAACTGATTGAGATTTTTAAATTTTGATGACGAGTTCTCACTCAGCAACCCCAAAAACCCCTTAGTTGTGAATTTCATAAAAATCGGACAAATATATTTCGATTTGGAATATTTCAACCCTTAATCCCGATTCACCGTGTCAACAACATGAGTTTTTTCAATTTTCTAATGTAACATGTTTATTTGGCAATAAGCTAGTTGCACCAAATATTTTCAACGGTTCAGGAGTCTCTCTTCTTTTCAAACCTAATTTGACAGTTGTACAGTTCTTTCAGGAAAAGTAGAAAAATATCCAGTTATAGAAACAAAAAATAATGTCTTATTATTTTAAGATATGATTTTTGCACATTTGCCTTTTTCTATAGTTATAAACCCCCACCTGTTTCGCTCCAAAAATGTTAACAGAGGAAGTCGTGCATTTTTCTGAAAATAAGGGCGAAAAAGTTGCATTATGAACCCAACAATCAATTTTTTTTTTCCTGTTTGACAACTTTTTGAAAAGTTTACTCAATAACTCTTCAAATTTGAGCGGGCGTTCTGATTTGAAACACCTACTATCCTAGACCCTTCAGGAAATCACATACGAAATTTCATAAAATTCGATCAAATGGGAAAAAAATTGAAACTTTTTTTACATTTTTCCGACTTCATTGACTGGACTATACTATTTAGAGAAAAGCTGAAAGAGATTTTAATTAAATCAAATTGTATTTCGGATAAACGAGTTTTTCACCATGAGATATCTTTCTCATAGTATCGTCTTGAATACTTAAATATATCTGCTTTGTTTCAAATAACTCGTATATGAGAAAAACAGCTTTTTTAAACAAATGGATCCAATATGGAAATATTAACAAGAACCTTCTGAAAATTGTGCCGAATCCTTAAAAGCCAGTAAAAACTAAATGTAATTCATATTACATTACATTGGGAGTTTATTCGAATTGACAATTTATGTGTTTTACAAAGGTCGATAGTAAGATCACTTGCTGATCAATGTCGATATTTAGATCCACAGATTTTTTTTTCATCTAATGAATCATCTGTGTACTGAGCCTGCAGGTCCCGGAACTTTAATCATAAAAATTCATACACGTTTTTCAGAATTTTTCATAAAGTGATCGTTTCATTAATGAACTTCAAAATTCATTAATATTTCCCCGTGCTTCGCTACGGAACTCGTCTTCTCAAAGGTTAGGAAATAAGACAGTGAGTTCCTGTTGATTTAAGTCCAAGTGTACAAAATGTCATCAAGATCGATATTTATCTGCTTGAAGGGATGGGAAAGGATGATGAGGTAGTTACCTATCTATTTTGAGGGGGTGAGAAAATTTCATCTAGTTAGCTACTCATCTACTTTAAGGGTTGAGTAGGGAGATGGGGATTTTTTTCGAAATTCCATGTAGAAAGTGACTTCTTCTTGACTCGAAGGCGAAGTGTGCAACATTACATCATGATCGGTACTTATCTGCTTCAAGGGTTGAGAAATGGAGATGGGGTGGTTCTAACGAAATATCATGTACACTGTGACTGTCCTTCTAGTTTGAAGAACAAATGTTGAAATTTGCATCAAGATCGGTTTCTATCAGCTTTAAGGGTTGGGAAAGATGGATGAGGTAGTTTTTTAGAGATCTGATGTAAACTGTGATGCTAATCTTGCTTCTAAGGTCAAGTGTGCAAAATCTTATTAAAATCGGTATTTATCTGCTTTAAGTGGTGGGAAATGAGGGTGGGGTAGTTTTTCGGAATCTCATGTAGTTTTGAATGTTAAGTGGGCAAAAATCTATGAAGATCAAACTTCTTCCTATCAGGAAACAATTCGCCACATGCAATATTACACTATGGCGAATGCACCTATATGTTTATAATGCATCTTTTCTCATAACGAACAATTGATAACCAAAACGTGATTACTTCGAGAATAAGAAGCTATATCCTTCAAACCTTATTGATTACCATGTCCAACATCATACATATGATTTCATATCAAAGAAATGGTTATTGCCTTAGTCGATAACTTTTTCTTTCACTCATTCAGTCAAAAAATTGGCAGTGCTTTCCATAATTTTGTTGACTGACTTTTCGGTAAACAAAAGAAACAAGCGTAATATTATATGCTGTATCATTGAAAATCTCCGATTTGAAGGAATTATTGGCGAAAATCTAAATCGGAAACAAATTTTGTGCACATATGATTACGTTTTCCATATTTATAGCTAGCGTATTATGTAATGGTCAGAAGCAATAACACCTGTGGCGGTGTTTTTTTTAGAGCAGTGGTTGCCAACTTGGGATCCCCTGATGGAAAGCCGGTTTTGGGATAATAAATGTAATATTAACATATACTCTGTTAACGGAAGATTGACTGAACTTTCGATTGATTCTTCTTTAGAATCTGTTTTCAGAATATGAAAATGTCATCGTTTTCTGGACAGCATTGTCAGAATAGCAGGTACTGAGAACTCGATTATAGACAAAAAGATATTTATTTCCTTTCACGAGTACATATCTAGTCGAAAAGGGCTTTCTGGTAAAAGTATATCACCAAATGAGGTTGACGCAGCTCATTTCAACCTGATTTCAGCTCCATAAAACACATTCAAGGATCCCATTAGAATTATAGAGAACCAACGTTTGTAAACTTGCATATCGAGATAATTAAGTATTGTGAACTTTCCTTATGACTTGATGTGGTTAAAAATTACTTCAATTTTCATTTGTTTCGATATTTAGGCAACTTCTTTAGAAAAAATTGAATGTAAAATCAAGAATGGAACCTTATGAATATTTAATTTGAGTAGTTGCTATCCAAAAAGGAACGTTTTTACATGTCGAGTAGTTCACAAATGAAAAGCCTAATTAAGGGGTATGTGGTGAAAAAAAGTTGAGAAGCGCTGGTTCAGACTATTTGTCGCCTCCAGACCCGGATTGAAGCAAAAAATATCTTTAACCTTTATGGGAGTAACTATGTCTCTCTTTAGGCAGTTAGTATAGCAAATAACGTCCACTCCGTAGGTTTTGGGACTTAGTTCCATTGGGTAATGGGACGAAGCTCACAGTGCCTCTGCAGATGGGTGGGTAAGCGCTATACCCACATTATGTTTACCCCGGTGTGTCCCAGTTATCTGGGCAAGGAATGCGTGACCATGGCAAAAATATATGATAGACCATTTTTGAAAGTGGTCAACGGTTACTCATCAATCGTAAGCTGGTAGCATCCATGAGGAGGTAGGGTTAAAGGAGAAGAACCTCTGTAATCCCCTTTCTTAAAAACGTTGGATTCTGCCAGGCAGTACCACGTAACTGAAAACGAGGGCCCGACCGCAGCCTAAAGCCCACTAACCAGGAAAGCTGGGGTTCTTTCAAAGATCTCTGTAATTCTTATCGGTCTTTAATTCTTATTTTCTCACCATTTGAGCTTGTTGTAGATATGAGAAACGAACATACAATAGAGGATCTATAAGGCGCGTACGCAGGGGATCGTGAGCCTAAAATTCCCGAAATTTCACAAAAGTTGTGATAAATGTAAAACATTAATGGTAAGTGAAGGTCAAGTGAAACATTCTAACATGGTGTTGACTATGGGGAGCATTATATAATAGACCTCTGTGAGGCCATGAGCTGCAGTACATCACGTATAACCTGAGCTCGGTATTTCGGCCACCTACCTAAGCGATGCTTTCGCAACCGCAGAAATGATGTGGTAGATTCGAGGACGCAGCAATACTATGCGATAGGCCAAAACTTGAACGCAGCTTCCGGCAACTCATCTACGTAAGCATCCAATGTTATCATGAGGAGGCAGAAAGTGAGGACGTCCTTATCAGGATATCTTCATCGCATCGCATTAACTCCGGCTACTGGAGGGTTATTGATAGCTACTTTTTGTTTGTTGGCAGCTAGATTTGAAAAATTCTAATTCCATTTTATGGAATTACTCTCTTAATTTGTCAACTTCATTTGGTGATTTCTTAAGTAATATTGCTAAACATGTCTGTAGTTTTTCGAAAAAAGTACCGATCAAATTAAATCCTAATTTTTCAGATTTACCAAAAGTTAAAAAAATATGTGGTACTTTAAGGTGCGTTACCCTTAGAATTCTTCCGTTGACGTTCACTTACCATCAAATAATACCCTTAATGCAACCACACAATTCGGTTCTTCTAAGTTAAAGTGGTGCAGCGACAAAAAGCTGAAGATTAACCATAAGAGAACAGAAATTATAGTTTTCACTAACAAGTACAAGACAGTAGATACCCACCAGATGATTAACATATCAGTGACGAAGAAAAATACCTAGAGGTCATTTTTACAAGAAATTCGTATGGAAACTCACTGCAGCCTTCCGGTTGTGCAACAGAGCCATTAATCACAATTGAGGCTTCAGCCCAAATACCATAATGTAGATTTTCGAAGCCATACTTAATTAAACCCAGGTTGACATATGAAAAGAACAGAGCTGAAAACGACAAAATCTGGCCTGGAGCACCTGAGAAAGCTGATCGTAGGTGCGGTCACGGGAGCTATGGGAAAATAATCCTCTAATGAGAGTGGAACCATTCCACCTGACTATGAAAAGAACGACAACACCTCGCTGCCAATCAGTAGAGATACAAATCCCATTTACTCAATTAGAATTAAGTCAATCGAAATGTAATAAAAACGATGGTTTTGATAGACTCTCCTATACTTCGTGTTGAAACTCTGACTTTCGATGCAGATATCACATTTTCTATGGCAGAAGTTCATAAAAATTTAATTGTGCCTGTATTTGGCCATTCTTAACAAATTTTATGAATATCTGTAGAAACTCGATTTGCTGGACCCAATAAACGTTCTCGCTGTTGATCATTTTCAACATAGACGAGGTTGGAACAAAATTTTGGCAACCACCAACCAATCCAAATCGAGGGAGTAAAATACATTCAGGCGTCGCTATCGACATTTTATTTCGCAGTTTACCCTTTATAATATTGAAAATTGAGTTACATCGTTCTACTGCCGCATTCTTTCTGTTTAATTATAACCCCGAAATAATTCCCCCCTGAAAAACCCATCAAAAGCGAAAAACCCTAAATTTAAGGGGAAACCCCAAAATCTGGTAACACTGCTCTGGAACTGTACGTCAGATCGCTTTTTTCGTTTAAAACAATATTCGAAACATTCTGAACTGCTACATTTTAGTTTTTTAATAAAATCTAAAGAAGCAAAGTGATTCTATCGGTCAAAATGTAATAGAAACGACGATTTTGATGAACTCTCCTATACTTCGTGTTGAAACCTGTGACTTTCGATGCAAATATCAAAAATTCTGTGGCAGAAGTTCATAAAATTCAACTATGCCTGTATTTGGCCATTCTTAAGAAATTTTATGAATATCTGTAGAGACGATTTGCTGGACCCAATACACGTTCTCGCTGTTGATCATTTTCAACATAGACGAGGTTGGAACAAAATGTTGGCAGCCACCAATCAATCCAAATTGTGCTCCCAAAATACATTCAGCAGTCGTTATCGACATTTTATTACGCAGTTTACCCTTCTTAACATTGAAAATTGAGAAACATCGTTCTAATGCTGCATTCTTTTGATTAATAAAGACCCCCTGAAATATCCACCAAAGACGAAGAAAACCCCTAAATTTAGGGGTTTAACCTCATAATCTGGTAACACTCCTCTGGAACTGTACGTCAGATCACTTTTGTCGTTTGAAACAATACTCGAAATATTCTAAACTGCTACATATTAGTTTTTTAATAAAATCTATAGACGCAAAATGATTCTATCAATCAAAATGTAATAAAAACGATGGGTTTGATGAACTCTCCTATACTTGGTGTTGAAACCTTTGACTTTCGATGCAAATATCATATTTTCTATGGCAGAAGTTCATAAAAATTTAATTAAACCTGTATTTGGGTATTGTTAACAAATTTTATGAATATTTGTAGAAAGTCGATTTGCTGAACCCAATAAACCTTCTCGCTGTTGATCGTTTTCAACATAGACGAGGTTGGAACAAAATTTGGCAACCACCAATCCAAATTGAGCTTCCAAAATACATTCAGCCGTCGTTATCAATATTTTATTAGGCAGTTTACCTTTTTTAACATTGAAAATTGAGAAACATAGTTCTAATGCCGCAATCTTTTGAGCAATAAAGACCCCCTGAAATACCCACCAAAGACGGAGAAAAACCCTAAATTTAGGGGGTTAACTGTACGTCAGATCGCTTTTGTCGTTTGAAACAATATTCGAAACATTCTAAACTGCTGCTTATTAGTTTTTTAATGCAATCTAAGGAAGCAAAATGATTCTATCAATCAAAATGTAATAAAAACGATGGTTTTGATGAACTCTCCTATACTTTGTGTTGAAACCTTTGACTTTCGATGCAAATATCATATTTCCTATGGCAGAAGTTCATAAAAATTTAATTGTGCCTGTATTTGGGAATTCTTAATACATTTTATGAATATGTGTAGAAAGTCGATTTGCTGGACCCAGTACACGTTCTCGCTGTTGATCATTTTCAACATAGACGAGGTTGGAACAAAATTTTGAGGTCCCAAAATACATTCAACCGTCCTTATCGACATTTTATTACGCAGTTTACCCTCTTTAACATTGAAAATTGAGAAACATCGTTCTAATGCTGCATTCTTTTGATCAATAAAGACCCTCCTGAAATACTCACCAAAGACGGAGGAAAACCCTAAATTTAGGGGGTTAACCTCATAATCTGGTAACACTGCTTTGAAACTGTGCGTCAGATCGCTTTTGTCGTTTGAAACAATATCCCAAACATTCTAAACTGCTACTATTACTTTTTTTTTTGATTTATAGAAGCAAAAAGATTCTATCAATCAACATGTAATAAAAACGATGGCTTTGATACTCTCCTATACTTCACGTGTTGAAACCTGTATTTGGGCATTCTTAACAAATTTTATGAATATCTGTAGAAAGTCGATTTGCTGGACCCAGTACACGTTCTCGCTGTTGATCATTTTCAACATAGACGAGGTTGGAACAAAATTTTGAGGTCCCAAAATACATTCAACCGTCCTTGTCGACATTTTATTACGCAATTTACCCTCTTTAACATTGAAAATTGAGAAACATCGTTCTAATGCTGCATTCTTTTGATCAATAAAGACCCTCCTGAAATACTCACCAAAGACGGAGGAAAACCCTAAATTTAGGGGGTTAACCTCATAATCTGGTAACACTGCTTTGAAACTGTACGTCAGATCGCTTTTGTCGTTCGAAACAATATTCCAAACATTCTAAACTGCTACATATTAGTTATTTAATAAAATCTATAGAAGCAAAATGATTCTATCAATCAAGATGTAATAAAAACGATGGTTTTGATGGACTCTCCTATACTTCACGTGTTCAAACTCTGACTTTCAATGCAGATTTCACATCTTCTGTGGCAGAAGTTCATAAAAATTTAAATGTGCCTGTATTTGGCCATTCTTAACAAATTTTATGAATAACCCCGAAATAATTCCCCCCTGAAATACTCACCAAAGACGAAAAACCCTAAATTAGGGGGAACCCCCATAATCTGGTAACACTGATCTGGAGCTGTACGTCGGATCGCTTTGGTCGTTTGAAACAATATTCGAAACATTCTAAACTGCTACATATTAGTTATTTAATAAAATCTATAGAAGCAAAATGATTCTATCGATCAAAATGTAATAAAAACGATGGTTTTGATAGACTCTCCTATACTTCGTGTTGAAACCTCTGACTTTCAATGCAGATTTCACATCTTCTGTGGCAGAAGTGCATAAAAATTTAATTGTGCCTGTATTTGGGCATTCTTAACAAATTTTATGAATATCTGTAGAAAATCGATTTGCTGGACCCAATACACGTTCTCGCTGTTGATCATTTTCAACATAGACGAGTTTGGAACAAAATTTAGAGGTCCCAAAATACATACAACCGTCCTTATCGACATTTTATTACGCAGTTTACACTCTTTAACATTGAAAATTGAGAAACATCGTTCTGATGCTGCATTCTTTTGATAAATAAAGACCCTCCTGAAATACCCACCAAAGACGAAGAAAATCCCTAAATTTAGGGGGTCAACCTCATAATCTGGTAACACTGCTCTAGAACTGTATGTCAGATCGCTTTTGTCGTTTGAAACATTCTAAGCTGTTACTATTAGTTCTTTAATAAAATCTACAGAAGCAAAATGATTATATCAATCAAAATGTAATAAAAACGATGGTTTTGATGGACTCTCCTATACTTCACGTGTTCAAACCTCTGACTTTCAATGCAGATTTCACATCTTCTGTGGCAGAAGTGCATAAAAATTTAATTGTGCCTGTATTTGGGCATTCTTAACAAATTTTATGAATATCTGTAGAAAGTCGATTTGCTGGACCCAATACACGTTCTCGCTGTTGATCATTTTCAACATAGACGAGGTTGGAACAAAATTTAGAGGTCCCAAAATACATACAACCGTCCTTATCGACATTTTATTACGCAGTTTACCCTCTTTAACATTGAAAATTGAGAAACATCGTTCTGATGCTGCATTCTTTTGATCAATAAAGACCCTCCTGAAATACCCACCAAAGACGAAGAAAATCCATAAATTTAGGGGGTTAACCTCATAATCTGGTAACACTGCTCTAGAACTGTATGTCAGATCGCTTTTGTCTTTTGAAACATTCTAAGTTGTTACTATTAGTTCTTTAATAAAATCTACAGAAGCAAAATGATTATATCAATCAAAATGTAATAAAAACGATGGTTTTGATGGACTCTCCTATACTTCACGTGTTCAAACCTCTGACTTTCAATGCAGATTTCACATCTGTGGCAGAAGTTCATAAAAATTTAAATGTGCCTGTATTTGGCCATTCTTAACAAATTTTATGAATAAGCCCGAAATAATTCCCCCCTGAAATATCCACCAAAGACGAAAAACCCTAAATTAGGGGGAACCCCCATAATCTGGTAACACTGATCTTGAGCTATACGTCAGATCGCTTTGGTCGTTTGAAACATTCTAAACTACTACTATTAATAAAAATGTAATAAAAACGATGGCTTTGATACTCTCCTATACTTCACGTGTTGAAACCTGTATTTGAGCATTCTTAACAAAATTTATGAATATCTGTAAAGTCGATTTGCTGGTCAACTATCTGGGCCAACATCAAGGAGCCGGTGAACGAATTATCAAAAGTACAAGCTCCTGTTCCTCTCATAGTTAATGAATGCATATTTAAAGAACAAACTACTTTCATATTCTTTATATAATTATTATTATAGTAAATATAAAATATAACATTGATAAGTTCTTATGATCATTTGCATATAAGCTTTGTAAAAATATAAAAGCAATTTCAATTTTCAGATCCCTTCAACTTTTTCGATCCTGCATCTTCTTCATCTTCATTCTTCCGTTTTTCTGATTCGGTGAAATTGAAAATACTATTCTTAAAATCTTCCAGTTTCTTAGTATCATTCAGTAAGCTACTTGCTGAGCTACCGATAGTTTCATGTTGTTCTATATGCTGCACAAGGTTGTTCAGCTTGGTAGGTGATTTCGTTTTTTCAGCATAGTCATTTAATTTTGCATGAGCACTTGTAGATGTATCTGTCTTCATGATTTCCCTCAGCGCCATGGTTGCGTAAGATGACGAATCTAAGTTGAACTCCAATACTAATGCTTTAAATTCACCATCTGAAAGAGAGATATTTTTCAGCTTTATATCTAGAAAAAATCATAGAAGTTGGGAGGAGTTTTTTGGCGTGATAGAAGTCCTGATTTGACACCATATTATATTCAAATCCCACTGGCAGTGGAAAAAAACAGTGATTGAGGCGAGGTCGACGCCTGTTGAATGGTATTCGCACCACCATTGACTTATCAGCCGTAAAAATGGAGGTTTGGCTATATCGCTTCAGAAACGGATTTTTTATCACGAATCTAAATTGCAAAAGTGCATGGGATCAGAACACCATCCAAGACTTAGTGGAGAGGCAATTAAATGGTACAATGTTCGCTCTAAAACAACAGAAGGATCAGGAACAGGAGTGCATGGGTATGAAAGCGAATACTTTGAAAGCTTGGGCAAATCCCCATGCATTATCCAAGCTAAACTTGACACTATTGGAACATGTGTCCAATTCAACACAGAAAGAAACTTCCATAGAGAAGAAACAATCATTGTGTCAGAACTAAGCAACAATAATGCGGTTACCCTTCTAGGAATCCCGGGGCACAACGGAGTGGATGGGGAGCAAAAAAAGACGGGACCAAAACACAATGTCTGGGACCTGTACCCTTCTACGGAATGAGCGTTAGCACAATACTGGAAGAACTCAAGAAGAAGAAGTAGACAGAAAAGAGACCTTTTTTGTCCACTTCTATCTTGTTATATCGCTGAATATAACTACAAGGACGAGGCAGACAAAGGTACTTCTGAGAAAATATAACCTGAAGAGATCTAACGAACGCATCAACCTAAGAAAAAATAAACTCAGAAATTAACGGGAATTGTAACAGGGCGCTACCGATTGAAAGGACACCATAAGAGTGGCGAAGAGAAAGAAGAAACTTCTATCCACATTCTCGCGGGCTTCACTACCTTGCAAAACCCAAGGACATAACACCTAGGAGCGTACCAAATAGGAGAAGGGGAGTTACCTAACTTGAAGCCATCCATGGAGGAACTGCCTATTGAGTCATCCTGCACGATCCAGCAGCACCAGTCAATATATCTATTAAGGTCGCAAAGAGAAAACATTCCCAAACAATAATATTTTTTTTTCTCAGTCGAGGTTTGTTTCTATCTGATAAGTTGTTGAAAAATATAGTGACTTTCTGTTACTGCGTTTTGTTTTACCAAACTAATATCATGGTTGTTTATAACTTTATATTATCGTGAACGTGACCTTGTTTACATCAACTGCCAGTTGGTTTTGAACGAACTTCAGTTATTATGTGCACAAAGTTGTGAGGTTATTTTTATTCAATAATGTTTGCCATTTCATCTAGCAAGGATTAACGTCAGAGCGACTATTGCAAATAGTGCAAATTTATAATGAAAATCATAGTTCTGATCGCGACACTGACAGACAGATCGCTGCAACCGTTTTACGAACGACATAATCATTCATCTGAAAACAATTCGGCGAGCCATAGACCGATTACTCTTACTTGATATAGCTCACTTTGTGAGACAGAAATGAGTGGGTACTGAAAAAAATGTCGCCGCTATTGAGCAAAACATCGAAGATCCAAACATATAGATTGGGCACCGTGCGCAACAATAGGACCTCAATTTATGGAAATTTTTACGTAAGTATTTTAGTTTAACACCTTACGAAATCCAGTTCGCAAAGAATCCGCTGACCATAATTTGCATCTTTTATTTTGCGAATGGCCTGAAAAAAAGTTGCCCCCTTGTTTCATGGCAAAAGCATTTCAGCGTCGACTGTCAACTACGAGCTGTCCGACCGTCAATGGCCAACTCTAGAGAATATTTAGTTCCACAATTGTGTGGCATCAATGTGAAGATGTGGTTTCGACCGCACGCTGCTACATGCCATACGGCGTGTGAAACTAAGTTTATCGAGAAAAAAGTTCGGCGAAACGGACATGTCAATTGGCCACCACGTTCATGTGACGCCTCTGGATAATTTTCTGTGGGGCAGTCTTTGGGGTATGCAGACAAGCCAGCGACATTCTACATTTGAAGGCCAACATTGTGCGCGTTATTGGCAAAATCAGACCGATCACCAATGCCTGAACAAATGGTCGAAAATTTGACTTCCAGGATGCGCAATATTAGAGACATTCATGGGGTTATGGCCGAAATAATATTTAAACAATAAATGGCGTAAGATGTTCTATTGAATAAAACCAAAATTCTGTTCATTTGGTGAAATTGCATGTGTTGTTTTATTCTTATTTAAAGTTCTATCACGCTAAAAAATCACCCGTTGGGAGACATTATAAAAATACATATTCAAGGAAGGGATAAAACTATTTTGATGTATAACAAGCTACCTGATTACGTGGACAAAATTGCAAAGCATTTTTGAACAAGCTAAACATTTTCTCATTGTTAACAATTTTAACTAGTATTTTTTCGTTATTTGTATTTGTATTTAAATTGTAGAATCCATATTTAAGTATTTATTATATTGAATTGTATTTCAATGACTTGTCCTATCTTCAATTTCTGTAACCCATTGGATAAAAAAATTCTTACTCAAAAAACGAAAGATTGAGAAATATGAAGGGACACATTGGTTTTTAGCTATCGTCTTGAAAATTATTATAGTGACTATCAACATTTTTTTAATGAAAGTTGAAGCTGATTGGAATTAAAGTTTGCTTTCTGACGCGTTAATGCTTTTTTGAATGGCACATTCCGACTTTCCAAAGAGATTTTGTTACTAAATAATAACATTCATTTATGATAAAGATTCTTGACCCACGTATGAATTAATACAAAATTCTCGGGAAATAGGTCACATTAACGCATATACTTTTACTTTCGTCTGTACGTACGTTTCGGTCTCACGACCATCATCAGAAGACTTATTATTTCATAACTGATTATTTAAAGCTAATTGTATCAACACAAAGCGTCTTTATCGCACGAATTTCAATTAATATGCTAACGTCGCCGAAACGAACAGAAACACGAAATCGAAATTGTAACACCACAATGTTATAAGTCTTATATATTAAGAATCCACTGTTTAATAGATCTTTCAAAAAATACGCACGCATGTCATCAAGGTCTAAGAAAGACTAACAACCGAGACGCTCAAGTACTTACTTTCAAACCAGATGTCATGATTTATTGGTAATAAAAGAAGGTCTGGCTACTGGAATATACGTTTGACATTCTACCTAAATATATTTTTAACATTATAAGGATGCATGTAGGAATTTGCAAGAACATTTATTAATCAAGTTAGTGTAAATATGACTTAGGGTCTGCACATCAGTCCTATGATTTACAGACTTGGAGTCACGTTTTATGTGAATCATCTCTAGAATAGATCTTTTGTAATAATTGGTTTCCTTAGTTAAAATATTAACATTCTTGTAATCGAATTGATGGTTATAATCAAAGCAATGTTTAGCAAGCGCGGTGGAATTTTCTAAGTTATTATTTCTTGTGCTATACTTATGGCCGTACATTCTTTTTTTTAAATATTGTTTAGAGATTCCAGTATAAGTCCCATCACAATCTAAACAATTTAATTTGTATACTGTGTGGGTTTGTTTATCTTTAGGAATTACAGGTTTTAGATTTGAGAAATATTTCCCAACACAGTTAGTAGGTTTATGCGCAACATTTATTTTGAAAAAGTATGATATATAACAATATTTACAAAAAAGAATGTATGGCCATAAGTATAGCACAAGAAACAAAACCTTAGAAAATTCCACCGCGCTTGCTAAACATTGCTTTGATTATAACCATCAATTCGATTACAAGAATGTTAATATTTTAACCAAGGAAACCAATTATTACAAAAGATCTATTCTAGAGATGATTCGCATAAAACGTGACTCCAAGTCTGTAAATCATAGAACTGATGTGCAGACCCTAAGTCATATTTACACTAACTTGACTAATTAATGTTCTTGCAAATTCCTACATGCATCCTTATAATGTTAAAAATATATTTAGGTAGAATGTCAGAAGTATATTCCAGAGGCCAGACCTTCTTTTATTACCAATAAATCATGACATCTGGTTTGAAAGTAAGTACTTGAGCGTCTCGGTTGTTAGTCTTTCTTAGACCTTGATGACATGCGTGCGTATTTTTTGAAAGATCTATTAAACAGTAGATTCTTAATATATAATACTTATAACATTGTGGTGTTACAATTTCGATTTCGTGTTTCTGTTCGTTTCGGCGACGTTAGCATATTAATTGAAATTGGTGGGATAAAGACGCTTTGTGTTGATACAATTAGTTTTAAATAATCAGTTATGAAATAATAAGTCTTCTGATGATGGTCGGTAGTCTTCTGAAGATGGTCGTGAGACCGAAACGTACGTAAAGACGAAAGTAAAAGTATATGTGTTAATGTGACCTATTTCCCCAGAATTTTGTATTAATTCATTTATGTAGTAATAACTGTTCAATAGTATTAATTTTGCATTTTATTTATGAAGCTCGTTAATGTGATGATGTCAAATGTGCATTTTGAATCAAACAATATTCCAACTGTAGCTCTTTGCAGTGTAATATTTTTTAGCTGAGTCAAATATTGAAGGATTTTGTATTTTGCAAAAGCCAACAGAGCCTTTGTCCAGATTAAATTCCTTTCACTTTCCACATTCAACAGATCCTATTGCAGCAATGTGCGAGTAATTTTACATAGCAATTCCAAATTGTTGGCAGAATACAGAGCATAAACATACTCAAAAGCTCCACAATGTCATTTATGAAAATTATAAAGAATATTGGACCCAAGTAAGATTCATGTGGAATACCCATTTATATCAAACCATTAAAAACACTTTACTATTAATTTTTCATTATGATATGAATAACATAAATACTGAACTTTCATTCTTCAAGTAACTCTTTAAGTTTTTATAATATTTAGAACGTTTATTACAAAGCAATCACATTTACCTTTGTCAACTTTTGGTTGGTCGCGCTTCTGCAAAATCTCAAGATCTGAAGGAATCAGACTAACATTTGGATCGTTGTACTTCATTATTTTCCATGTGAAATCTCCCAAACGTCCCATAACCTTGCGATATGTACCCGATAATGTGTAAGTCCTGGAAAATTAAATCGCTTCAATACAGCTTTCACCTTAATATGCAGTAGCAATAAAATTCTACACTTTTGAAGTTGAATAATTTTTTTTTAGCATAAGTGTTTGGTGGAATTATATTCGGAATACCTACTTGACTTTTTGTTTGGGCATCTCCAAAGTTAATCCATGCTTTTCTAATTCTTCTTTGTAATGGTCCTTCATGTTTTCAGGATATTGTACATCATACCCGGGTAAAGGTAATACTATGTCGTATATGCTGTATTCTTCGAGATCAGATTTGTTCAATACCTTAACTTGTTGTCTGTTTTTTCTAGCAGATTCAGCTACAAAAGAACAATCTTCATTCATCAAGCATCAGAATAATTCTTCGATTTTATGTAATTTATGTTTCATTAAAAAGCAGTTTATAACCGTTTTTGTTGGTTTTTGCAGAGTTTTGTGTCGTACGTATTGACGTTTGTTGATTAATTACTTATGCCAAAGAAATGATGTGCTCCCGACTGCAAGAGAAATTGTAACAATGGTCCAAAAGTTCAAATGTTTAGTTTTCCTAAAGATAACAAACTACGGAAACAATGGATATCGGTTGTCCCTGTGAAAAATTCCATGGTGACAACAATAAAACAACAAGATTTTCGTAGTGGTACTGTAGTAAGTGTAAATTTTGGCAATTATTTTGAAATTAGAATAATTGGATACAAACTATTCTGTATTATAAGTGACAAGTATAGCTTTGTTGCTTAAATAAACATAAATAAATGTATTTTGGATCAAATACAAAATAATAAATTCAAAAATACTATTAATTGAAATTTTTTTCAATGCGGTGTAACATCTTAAAGCCAATAAAATCTAGTCTCACCATAGACCGAATCGGTATAACCAAGGGTTTTTCTGGGACTGTAGCACCGGGCGGTAAAAATATAGGAACGTTACTCGCTTGACAAGGGCTGATCATAAACTACTGCGTGTTGATATAAATGATAATTATTAATAAATAGGGTGTTTCATAAAAAATTAAAAACCATTTTAAAATAAGAAATCCATATATTTGAAACCGGTGGCCTTTTCTATTCAGAGCCAGCGATTCTTACAGGAAAGATTTTGATGATTCTTTTTTTAAATTAATGCTTTATACCCACAGATATGTCATCACACATTTTAAAGTGTGTAGAAGTGGCTGATCTAACGACTCTTCTTTTGTGACTCTTCTTTTGAAACACTTCTTTTGAGACTCCTCTTTTGTTAAGATGCTACTGCATTTTGTATTTAAAACTGAACCAGTTTTCCGTTAAGTTAAATTGGGCCCTGTGCATTGTGAATTATGCAAGGTAATTTGATGTTTTGCGATATATTTTATTTCATGGTTTGCTTGTGGTAATAGTCCAGGCAATAAGCCGGGAAAAAGGCCATAATAAAAAAATATATATATTTTTGCATTTTGTTCCTAATACCCCATAGACTATTCATGACTATCAAGACCGCGGGGGAAGACCTTTCTACCCCCCCAAAACGGGGTTTCAACTAGTGTTGGGATCACTCGAGTGAAAAATAACCTATCATCCGGTTATTACAATAACCTGAATAATTCGGTTATAGAATCCAAGTATTCAAGTGATGAATAACCTATAGCATTTGGTGTTCGGTGATGAAAACGAGTAGCTGTTTGACAGAAACATTCACGGTGAACCAATAACAGAGAACCGAAAAGACCGGCGATCAGAACCTGATAGTTGTTCATTTCTATGCACAATCACAATATTTTCAGATGTGACTTTATTCAGATACTATGTTGGGAGTTTATCCGAATACGAAATACATTCTGCTATGTCAAAACATTATAAAATAAACATTATTTTCTTAAATCGGTATAATAATGAATTTCTAATAAGAATTATAAAAATATTAATAAAACAGAACGAGAAAGGAACAAAAACAAATTCTGATAATGTATAAAAATGAATTCGGACAGAATATAAAAATCTAAATAACTTTAAAACAAAACAAAACATAACTTCCAAAAATAAAGTGATTTACTTATAAATAATGAATATACAAATAGTTAATAATATAGCAATTAAAACATAACCGAATATATTTCTGTTCTTCATAAAATTATTTAGATCAAGAAAGTAGAAACCATAGAAAAACATAATGGCGAACAAATACGCATATAATATTTGCATTGCATAATCTTAACGCGAATTGAATGCAGCACCGACATGCAACGAAACAATCCGATTCCCTAGCGAGTCTAAAGAACTCAAGTGATCGTCATTCAAGTGAATTCACCCGGTTTTTCATATCACTTGAATATTCAGTAGTCGGTTATTGAAAGAAATCGGTTATTCCCAACACTAGTTTCAACCCCTCAGAGGAGCATTCTTATAAAAACAATCCAAAAGTTTAGAAAATTAATGAATTAAGAGCCGAAAATGACCCCCAGTATGTTTTTTGGGTAGCTGATCACGATTCCGCAGTTAGTTTTCCAGGAAAACTCCCTCCAGATGAGAAATTTGGAAAATTTGGGATATTCCTGGGGGTTGTGAATAATAAAACATAATGTTGTTGCAAAAATGATCTCTAGGTTTTTTGGGTCGCTGATCACGATTCCGCTGTTATTTTTCCAAAAAACTCTCTCCAGATGGAAAATTCGGAAAATTTGAGATTTTCCTGAGACGGTTACGAATAATAAAGTATAAATTTGTTACACAAATGACCCCTAGTATGTTTTTTGGGTCGCTGATCACGATTTCGCTGTTGGTTTTCTCGGAAAACCTTCTCCAGAGTGAAAAATCCTGAAAATTGTAATTTCCTTTGCAGTTTCGGGGAATAAAATGGAAAAAAATGTTCAGGTATGTATTATTACTTTTCTACTTTTTATTAAAAATCTACTTTTCTAAACTTCATCATTCTACATATTTGTTTTCGTCATTATATATATTTTTTAATCATTATTATTATTATGATCATGATAAATTGTTTCATTCATTTACATAATTTTGAAAATATGAAATTTTCAGTTCATAGTTACTTTAATCATTATCAAATTTATTTTCTAAAATTCTATTATGATCATCATAAAACATACTAGGGGTCATTTTCGGCACTTAATTCATTAATTTTCTAAACTTTTGGATCTTTTTTATAAGAATGCCCTTCTGAGGGGTTGAAACCTCGTTTTGGGGGGTAGAAAGGTCGACCCCCGCGGTCGTGATAGTCATGAATGATCTAAACAATACAAACAAAAATTTTAAATTCTAGCTTACTTTTACTTTTTTTTTATTTTCCGGTTTGTTGCCTGGACTATAATGTTCGCGTGATATTAGATAACCCGTAGTTATAATTGTTTGTTGCGTTGTACGCATTCAGTTTATCCTATCGTGGCATCGTTGCGCACCTATAAGAAGTGGGCCGTGATTATTTCAAGCAATTGTATTACTTTAAGTAATTGATAATGCGATAGTTTGAATGACAGGGGCGTCTTAGACTTATTTGTACACGCTGTGCCAATTCCGGAAGCATAAATATGTCTTGGGCGACGGATTACCCAAAGCTTGTGCACGCTGCGCCAATTCCGGAAGTATAAGCTGGGGTGGTTGTGTGCTTGAATATCGTAATAACCCTTTTGCTGTATGTGAAGCCTCGGCCGTGGATAAAGGGGTTATTGCAGATAGAGAAGCTAGGTACACGCTGTGCCAATTCCGGAAGTATAAGCCCCGATTGTCCAATATATGAATGTGTGAAAATAAGATAATCCGAGACTGATATACTATTACCGGGGAACAACAGTTAAAGAGGGAGGGCGAATATTAGAGCGAGCAGGGTAGGATAAACAATCCGTTTCTACCGAAAAGTCACCGAAGAATTTTGATATTGTGCGAACATAAGTCCACTACAAGCTAATTAACACCGCTGCATGCTTCAGTTCATAATGATTCAAGATTGACCATTCTGTAAAACGTAACTATGTTTTAACCGTGCCGTCTATCTGATTGAGCTTCGTTATATCCTTCCGGGTCGAGTATTTGTTGTTTTAAGCACCGTTCAATTTCATTCCATATTATTCGCATTGTACAAATTTGAATAAAATTAATATTTGAAATTCTCCGTTTTACATAGTTATTTCTGTACATCTTTTAACGAGCTAAGTTGTAATTAAACCCAACAACTTTGATACTGTTCTTCTGCCCAATGGGCCCTGATTATATTCCACTGTAGCTACCCTAGGAACAAGGCCGCTTTTTTGGTGAGGATCCCAGCAGAAGTCCTCACTGAGAACAAAAAATTTGGCGCCCGAGAAATAAAAGTGAATTCAGCAGTAAGAAATTTAGCGCAAAAGTGGCACAGTAAGTCACAATCGCATCAATAGATGACGCAATATGTGTAACATTGCACTTTGGCAGAAGCTTTTATGTAATATATTTAACTATTAATTTATGGCATCTAAGTCTTCGTTATATTGATTGAGATTATTTCAAAGTTCATTATTTTAATGTAACAACAATCCTTACCCTCCTTAGTTCCATTTTCTTCATCTTCATTAAATTCAGGTTCTACAAACAAATTGTTCACAACAACGAAGTCGCCTTCAACAGGTTTGAATCCATGTTGATTCAATCTCTTACTCACCATTGTATTCCAAATTAAACTTTGGAATCCGTGGATATAAAGTAATCTCATATTTCGAGGAATCTAAAAAATATTCGCCGGTTCAAAACATGGTTTCACAGAGAAGGAAACTGTATTTTGTCGTTCTCCTTCGAGATATCTGGTGGGATCGGAGATTGAACATAATAGTATATTATACACTGAGGGAGAGAAACGCATGATTTTTCCCCGAAATGTTGTTTATCGCCAGAGGATGAAGTGAAGTGAAGAGTTCAAAACTGAATAATTTTTTTTTAGCCCTAATTGGCAAAAAATAGAAATCGGCAAGTTCAACAATTAAAAACACGTATTCAAAAAGCGGGAGGAATGAACAACAATCAGAGGAATGAAATGAGATGAAATTCAACAAAAAAATTAGAAATTGCAAAGCATTTTGAATGGCTCAGAAGTACCGGGATATCAAAAATTATCTTGGTCAAGGGTGGTTGTGGAATCTAAAACGTGTCTCTCACTTTACGTTTGAAATAATTATGTCACTGTCACACTGACATCATCAATAACCTACAAATTTCATACCTATTTATTTCAGTTGTAAAATGATGCGCGTCAACTTGTGCATCGAACAAAACGGGGGACATTTCCAACAATTACCGTAATTTAGTTTTTCTTGTTACTAAAACCGTTATTTCATAATTTGTAGTTCATTATTGTTTTACAACTGAAATAAATAGGTATGAAATTTGTAGGTTATCGATGATGTCTGTGACAGTGACATAATTATTTCAAACGTAAAGTAAGACACACGTTTTAGATTCCACAACCACCCTTGACCAAGTAAATTTTTAATTTGTAGTTCATTATTGTTTTACAACTGAAATAAATAGGTATGAAATTTGTAGGTTATTGATGATGTCAGTGTGACAGTGTCATAATTATTTCAAACGTAAAGTAAGACACACGTTTTAGATTCCACAACCACCCTTGACCAAGATAATTTTTGATATCCCGGTATATATGAAAATCAAGATAAAAGTAACGGCGAAATAACTGAAGGAGAAGATATGAGTAACAAGTTGATTGTTTGCAGGAGAAATACAGAGTTTGAGTATTTATATTTTCCAAAACCGTACCCATGTTTTATCAGTAAAAAAAATTACGTTTTTATCAACAATTGCCAATGAAGCGATTACTAAAACCAAATAAGTGCCAAAATAAATCCATTTTCATTTTTGTTAGATTTTTTTACCCATAATTGTTCAGAATCATAATTTGTGGATGAAGCCCCAATAGAATTTCCTAACAAAAAAAAAACGAAAAGCCAAGTACTTTTTTCGCTGTGGAACAATCGTCGATTAAGCAAATAATAAATAATTATTGTTTATTCGGTTTTGCTCTAAACTAAAGCAACTCATATGATACTGAATCCAGACTGACTTAAAATATAATACTTACAGATTCTAAAGCGTTGACATACTCGTTCTCATGCCCTTTGGACAATCCACGTAAAAGTAATGCTTCCACACAGTTATTTTTATTATTGTCAAGTAGCTTATAAGCCTTCCCAGCATCTCCTGTTTCTACATAACATTTTTTTGCTTTCGAAATATCCGCGTCAGGATCGTCGGACAATTTTGGTTTTAAGATTAATTGGCAAGCCTGAAATAATTTGCAATTTAACAAGTGAAGATCACATAGAAAAAGAATAATTACTACAATTTCTCATCAATGTTTTTTTTCTATAGATTAGTTGTAGCAGTTGAAATAATCTAGGGACTTATAATCAATACCACACTTAATTATCGATTTTCGTTGGCTTGGTTTTTCAAAGATTACTTGATAAGCATATAAGCTTCTTCTTTTTAGTTCAAAAGATGGTGTAAACCTATGCGCATGCGAATTGGCGCGAATTATAACTGGTAAACAAGGCCAAAGTCAAGGTTATTTCTTATGTCTAATAAGTAATAACCTTGAATAGAAGTAGCTTCATATATTCAAATCATTATATAACAAATAAATATATCAAAATTATTGATAATAGATAATGATTATAAAATTTAATTGATAGTTTATAAATTTGTGAGCCAAATCATCCTTGAGCAAACCCTAAATTATTTAGAAGTAGAAAATACTTTCTAATACAAAGTCAATTTTCAATTCAACTAAATTAATAGGGCCGTCACAAATATTCTACGGGCAATTCTAAATTGAACTGAATTCTGCGGAACTTGCCGGGGCAATTTTTTTCCGTTTCTACATCGTATTTGAATTCGTTTACCGGCATAAAGAGATTAAAATACCCTTTAAAATGCTTTTTTATGAATTTTTTCAATTTTTTGGGTTGTTTTTCAACGAAAATGTCAAAAAATTGTTTTTGACCCCAGAAATCGACATTTTATAATAAACAAACGTCCAAGAAGTCATTTCCGATCGGAAATTGGCAGCTGAATCCGAAAATGGTGTCAGTTTCCTTACATACCCCATCTTTTTCTATTCATTGACTGATTTTCGGCAAAATACCTTTTTTTTTGACGCGGTCATATCGGTGTGAGCAGCCACTTAAAAAAAAATTTTTTCAGCGTGTTTTTACGATAAAATGAGAATTCTTCTGACTAAATGGATTTTAGAAGTCGAAAATCGAATAAACGACAAAAAACCGATATAACTGTACAAAAATCCTCCGTCAGGTCGCTGGCAAGTCTGTTTTTGGGACATATGACCTCGGAATCGGATTCAGCGGGAAATATTACGATAAGAGAACAGTTCCCGAACGTCATCCAACAGTTTTCACACTCCAGTAATCCATTAATTTTACACCATAAACCAGGAAAATGTAATTTTCTTCCAGTTTTTGACCTTTTTCGACCTCAAAGTTGTAGAATTTAGAATTGTAAGTAGGATATTTGGATTACTTGGACAATTTTCGATCGAAAACATGCTATGAAATTATTTCTTTAAATATTTCGGTGCTTTGGAAAAGCAGTTTGAAAAACTTTTTGGTAGCTGCAAATCTAGAGACTTCGTTTTTTGTAATGTTTGAAATTTGTTTCTTACAACTTTAAATCGACTAAAATCGTGATCAAAATGACTGATTTTGATGTAAAATTTCCCAAGCAATCTGATTCTGACAATTTTTCAATCCCACATGATGACCCAGAGCCACAAAATTACACTAATTTATATTCGGTTTCGTTGTTTTGCCTCCTATTTTTTGCGCTTTGTTGAATTTTGTGGCTCTGGGTCATCACGCGGGATTGAAAAATTGTCAGAATCAAATTGCTTTGGAAATTTTATATCAAAATCAGTTATTTTGATCACGATTTTAGTCGATTTAAAGGTTTAAGAAACAAACTTCAAACAAGTCTCTAGATTTGCAGTTACAAAAAAGCTTTTTTTCAAAATGCTTTTCCAAAGCACCAAAATAATTAAAAAATATTGTAATAGCATGTTTTCGATCGAAAATTGTCCAAGGAATCCAAATATCCTACTTACGACTCTAAATTCTGCAACTTTGAGATCGAAAAAGGTCAAAAACTGGAAGAAAATTACGTTTACCTGGTTTTTGGCGTAAAATTAATGGTATACTGGACTGTAAAAACTGATCGATGACGTTCGGGAACTGTTTTCTTATCGTAAAATTTCCCGCTGAATCCGATTCCGAGGTCATATGTCCCAATAAAAGACTTGTCAGCGACCTGACGGCAGATTTTAGTACAGTAATATCGGTTTTTTGTCGTTTTTTTTTAGTTTCTTCGATTTTTCGGCCTCTAAAATCCATTTAGACAAAAGAATTCTTATTATATCGTAAAGCTAACGTAAAAGCACGCAGATTTCGCAAATTTTTTTTTCTAAGTGGCTGCTTACACCGATATGATGCCGTAAAAAAAGGAATTTTGCCGATAATCAGCCAATGGATAGAAAATGATGCGTTATGTAAGGGTTATGGAAGGAAACTGACACCATTTTCGGATTCAGAGGCCTATTTTCGATCAGAAATGACTTCTTGGACGTTTATTTACTATAAATAGTCGATTTCTGGGGTCAAAAACAGTTTTTGGCATTTTCGTTGAAAAACAACTCAAAAAATTGAAAATTTCAGAGGGTATTTTAATCTCTAAATGCCGATAAACGAGTTCAAATACAATGTAGAAACGGAAAAAAATTGCCCCGGCAAGTTCCGCAGACCCCCCCCCTTGGCCGTCTCCTTTAATTTAGAATTGCCCCTATTTAATACCTAGTTAATAATTTTGACTTGAAGCAGAGCTCATATTCATTCAATTCTTTATAAAACTAAGTACTTCTATTTCCAACATTCAATCCATAATTGATAGTTTGTGGATAAAATTATTTTCAGATGGAAAATCAATGATGTATGAAGTAGGCATGTTATAAAAACATGCAACCTTTCAGATCCTCTACAAACCCATACTCACTTCTTTCCATTTACCAGTCAGCAGATTGACACCAATTGAAAATGTGGACACCTCTTTATCGTTCCCAAATCGTTGTAACCCATAATAATTTATGAATCCATGTCTATCAACATGTTCTAGTGCAGCTTTAATAACAGCATCATCAGATGTAACATTTCTTAGAGCTATTCTGAACCTGTTTCCTAATAAATCTCCTAGTTTTAAAGGAGTATCTTTAAATGTTATATTTCCAATTCGAACACGTTTGACTCTGCACGTTTTCTTTAGTAATTTCCATGGAGGTATCTTTTTAGCACAAAACCACTGAGATGTTTTTGCTCTTTTATCCTTTATACCGGCATATGTGAAATGAGATGGAGACATTTGTAGTGCTTCACTTATTTGAAAACAAGTTGTCAAAGTATCCAAGCATTCTTTATACACAATGAAATGTACATATTCCCCAATGTCCTTAGGCCAACAAACACGCTGGTCAGATTTATCTAGAATCAAATCATATTAATATTTTATGCATATTAATAAATAATTATAAATGAATCACCTGCAAAACAATGTCTCTTGAATGTAATGAACTTTTGTTCTTCTTTTGCAATTGTTTTAGCTACAATTCTCTGACCATATACACTTTTTACAGCTTCATGTATGTTTTTTCTATCATCTTTTGAAACTGCCGTTACTTCCAATTCAACAACTTCTTCTGCTTCAGAGTCTACAATAATTTTGATTTTGTCCCATATGTCTTGAGGTATTTGTGGCAAAGGACTTTCTGAATTTCCATTATCTGGATTAGTAACAGAATTTTTGGATTGTAATTGAAAATCCGTTGGTATAGATGTATCAGTTAAATGGGCCACTTCACCATCTAAGTCTATTTCATTGACATGAAAATCGGAAAATCTAGCTTTGATTATACCTGGTACTCCTTCCAACTCACTGACGAACTTATTTATACCTACTTCAGCCTCTGTAAGCTGTTCTGTATGTCTATATTCTCGCTTAGTTTGGTTACCTTGATAATTCTTTCTAAAGCCATCCTTTTTATTATATGGCTGAAAATTGCGTCTTCTGCCACGCTGCTTATTCATGTCTAGCGATGGAAAACTGCCTTTATCGTTTGGTCAGTATACCAAACACCAACTGTTATTGTCAACCGGATTCAGGTCAAGCTAACCTTAGATCGGTAAAAATAAATGTGTGGTTATGCGGTGGCTGTGAGGTTAAGATCAACTTATATCCATAGATATTATAAATACATATGATATCTTTAGGTATTATAAGTGCCTATTTACAATATCTATGGTTATATCGAAGTGAAGGAACATACACAGACGTAACAATCTATGATCTTATATAAGTTGCTTTGGGTTCCGTTCAATAGCCTTAGCCCCTTAACCAATTCGGGTGATATTCATTTTATATTACATGTGTCCAGAGTGCGTTCCAGTATGAGTTTAGTTCACTATCTGTCTGTATGAACCAGTACCTACAGTGACTCTATCCAAATACAGTTGCGACAACAATTGTCCGATTTTTGAGTTGTTCCGGCATGTTTTGTCAATTAATGCAACACATCTGTTAACACAATACAGTTGTTCTGTGCTGAAGAGCATCCCTTGAATACCACGTAATAATAGCACAGGTCGTATCTGGAATTTCTTAACCTAACCGCATTCAGCTCCTTCCAATAAGCCGAGTAGGTCTTCCTATGGTCCACCATTTTGAACTGGTCAGGTACACACACCCACGGTCGTGTCTATTCTATTCGACTGTGGGTACACCCTCAAGCCTAATCAGTGTGGGTCTCTTTAAATTCATCTGTGATTCAATAATGTCACCATCTCCCACAGACATTAAAATAAATTGTAGATTTAGTTCCCTACACCATAGACATATAAATAGAGTAGGGGTTCCTTGAGCATTAAAAGTTCTCATAAGGACAGAAGAAAATAATCTGCGGCCCTCTTCTCTTGAATGAGTCATAGATACTATATATGAGCGCTGCCACCACTTCTGTGGTCAACTTTGGCGAGATTAACTTCTGTACTTCAGAGAACTGATTCAATACCTACACTGGCATATTATTCGAAATACATATTTCCATGCTCCAGACAGCGATGTAATCCTGTCAACTCAAGTCATCGCGATAACTTGCGCAACGTATCACACCGACGTCATTGACGGGAGAAAACCTGCAGATAGAATCATGCCATGCTCTAACATAATATTGTTCAATGTCTTTAGAATTATCATATTTAGTAATCTATGGTTTAAGCACCGAATTGAAAATTGACATAAATATACATAAATCATAATGAAAATAGTTTTGTGCAACAAATAAGTAATTTGCAAACAGTTGTGAATACAGTACGCGGAACTGAAAAAAAAATTAATATTTGCTTCAAAGAAATTGAACAATATAATATGTAAGCAGGAAGAAACATGTATTCGAGATCGATTCTTTGACACCTCCAAACATCAAAAGTATAAGGTGGTATCTAAAGGAAATCTCACATACCTTCGTTAAATTAAATAATATGAAAAATTACGTAACTTATCCCCACATTAAATACACCCCACAGCCCAACTTTTTTTAATATTCAGACAGTAATTATGAATCCTTCTTAAGTACATTCTAAAAAAGTAAAATTGCTAAGACTAAATATATATAACTAGAAACTAGAATTACAGGAAATGATTGAAACACTCATAGATGGTAAAACTAATACAAACATGTGAAAAAATATATGATAAGGCAAGTTATATACACAATTTACACATACCTAAAAGACTCAAACCAAGACAAATGTAAAGAGCTCTCAACCATGTACCTATTTTACTAAACAAAACCTAACGGAAAATAGGCGCAATAATTGCAATCCATAAAATAAACAAGATCCTTCTGTTTATTACGATTTTCCTTGAAATGAAAAAATATAACCGCACCTATAACTGAAAAATACATATTTAAAAACATAAATTTGTGATATTCCTTGAAATATACATCATAAGTTTTTGGAGTTAAATATAATGAAACGTGGCGTGAATATTATCCATCTCTGACAAACTACATGTAGTGTGCAGAGGGTGCGAATTTCAAGTGATTTTGTGTTTACACATCCAATATCATTATTATTGACCTATTTATTTTGCAACTGAATAAAATGTACCTTATAATTATTATTTAGGAGTGTTGTTCTTACTGCGTCATCAGAGGACTATTGTATTCCCATGTCGATACTGTTTTGCAGTGTGCTTTTTTTATGATTGCAGTTTATGACACACAGGAGTTTCTTGCATCCCTGAAACTCTTCTTTGCTTATGTTGAACATGACTCTTTCGCAGTCTTTTGTACTGCTACATGAAGGGGGGTTAGGTTAGTCCCAGAATCTTAGTGGCCCGGTTTTCTCACCAAATTGTTGAAAGATAACAGTTCTAACAAACTTTCATTTTGTAAAGAACATATCTAAGGCCAATGTATTTGACAGCCGTTGTAGTTAGATATTGAACCCATTATGTTGTTCAAGAGGAAGGCGGATCCCATAATTCCTAATATTATGTCAGGTACAACTATTCCTATGAAGACTTCCATATCCATGCCCAGGAAGACCACTAACAGCACCCTCTGATGGGATGATCATGTGATCTCCATTGCGAAAACCGCTTCACAAAAACTAGGTGTCCTGTTCAGTGTCAAGACCTACTTTATATTCCAGCAGATCCTCATTATCTACAAAGCACAGATTCAAACTATCCTAGAGTACTGTTCAGATGTTTGTAGTCGCTCCCAAACATACACTGAAGCTCTTGGATTGTATGGATTCTATCCAGAAGAGAGCTATTCATCCGATTGTAATAACACTTACGAATCCATTGACCTCCATAGAACATCGTAGAAAGGTGGGCGATCTCTCCCTTTCCTATTGATATTGCCATGGTCGGTGTTCATCAAAAATCTCGTCTGTTATTCCACCACGAGACATTCCAGTTAGGCGGACTAGACGAGCTCAAGCTCTCAACCCTTTCAGTGTCAATTGAACTAGGATATAATTGAATCATGGGAAGGAAAAATGAGGTTTCCATTTGATAAAATTGAGATTACCAATGCTTCTCATTCACTTTCTGAACCCACGTTTTTACGGAGTGAGTGATTCCTGTCCCATTAAAAATAACAAAGGGGACGTCACTTCAGGGGAAACCAGAATTTTCACAATAATGTAAATATTTCGGTTGGATTCTCAATGTTTCCCTCACCGTCTATATAGATTTACAGAATCGTGCTATGCGTTAATTCTTGAACATATTAAACCAGAAAATAAATATGGCCCAATAGACCTGGTGTGATGAGATAATATTTACTCACGTTACAAATTAAAACTTCTTAGAATTGAATGTATACAAACTCCAGAATCATATTCCGGATGAACGTATTTAAATGCGTAAGATAAGCTCATCCAAAAGTAGCGTAACATGTTATATTGCCGAATATGAAGAACATGCTAACGGATTATGTTTATAATTTATAAATTATCAGCATTAGCACAAAATATTTCAAATACAGGTTACACCATTTCCAAAGAAAGATTATCACTTTTAAAACACAGTCCGGACAAATACCTTGTACGAGCCCCGTCTCAGTGAAGTTGACCCAATTATCAAAACTACGTTTTTTTATGAAATTTGTCATATTAGCGGAAACGTATTAAAAACTAAAATGTATTTCTGATAACATACGATATTTTTATTTAATATCTTAAAAATCCAAAAAAAACTGTCGATTAATAAAAATCAACGAAACAAAATAGCAGCAAATCACCACTGCGTTACATCGCCTTTTCGACTGATTACTGTTTCGCTACGTCTTGGCATAGTGTCAACTAATGTTTGGCATTCATCTGATGTGAAATTGTTCCAAATTTCTTGGAGAGGGGTTCGCAATTCTGGAACGGTTCTTGCGGGATTCGAACGAAGCTTTTTCTTCATGATATGCCACAAGGTTTCAATCGGCGATAGATCTGGACTACTCGACGTCCATTTTAAAACTGGAATATTGTTTTCTAACATCCAATCTTTTACTTTTTTAGCCGTATGGCAAGCGGTACCATCTTGTTGGGTGATATATTCAATATAGTTTAAACGCATTTGTTCAATTTGGGGTGTTAAGTTATTTTGAAGCACATTAATGTACTTATCAGCATTAAGTAAGTTTCCCACTCCACTTGCTGACACCCCCAAATCATAATAGAAATCGGAAACTTAACTTTTTTTTTAAGACAGTCATTCCGAAATACTTCTTCTTTAGTTCTTATGACATGACTCCTACTATCACCAACACATACTACAAATTTGGCTTCACCACTCCAAATAATGGAGTTCCATTGGTTCGTAGACCATAATTTGTGTTCTTTGGCCCACGCTAGTCTGTTTTTCTTCTGAATCTTTGTCAGTAAGGGCTTCTCTTTTGCCTAGAATTACGGAATTAAAAACGAATAATAAAAAAAACAATTTGCTTACCTTGTAAGTTTCAAATCCCAGTTAATGGGCAGCTCTGTGACAAGTTGCTCTTGAAAACGTTTTTGTGGTTGCCTGATTCTATAATATTTTCAATTAGTTATAATTAGCACGCCGATTTTCCTTGATAATCCGTTTTAGGCTCTTAAGTTGGTATTGGAATAACGCGGGCGCGGGGTTTTGAGCCACAGATCCTGTTGTTTTGTACAATTTAATAATATTTCGAACGGTATACCTCGATTTGCTTACACTGTCAGCGATTTGGGAAGCATTTTGGCCTTGTAAATGCAAGTGAATGATCAATTTTCTTATTTCGTCAGAAACAGCTTTACCACGAGCCATTTTCAATTGTTATCAGCAACACCAATGCATTGAAAGTTGATTTAAACGTCAAAATCGGCTTCTTAGCAACGTAAAATGTTGTCATTCGTTTTACAAAGCTTATCTTCTCGAAGCGAATAAATAGACCATTCAACTTAAGTTGTCTCCATCAAGTATTTTGCTATATACACAAATCATTTTGCAAAGAAGACAATTTCGAAATAAAAACGCTTTAAAAATAGCCGCGTCGGTTTTGTTATCTTTCCATAAACATTTAAAGAAACCAAAAATATTATATTTGCACTAAAAGTTTAATTTGCGCTCAAATAACACAAATATCATGTTTTGGGGGGTTGGGCCAACTTCACTGAGACAGGGCTCGTATATCTTAGACATATGGAAGGGATGGAAATGTACAACGGAAAAAGCAATATATTGAATTCAGGTTTATCTCCAGCTGAGAGTAATCCCTTAGTTGCATTATTAATCCATAATGAAAGCTGATATGTCCTTAATACTTTAATAGTATTTTTAGTGGATAAGGGTGATTATTTTACTTATTGGTGTTCTGTGTATACACAATTGTGAATCTTTTTAGGTTATTAACATGCTTTTACTAGTTATACAGCTGCCTTTTTCTGAACAAAGGAATTGAAAATATGATAAGAACACATATATATTCAAGAAAGAAAAAATGTGAAATAGACTTACCAAGAATCATATAAATCCATATAACCTTCAAAAATTCAATGAATTCCATAATGCTGCAAGGAAGAAGTGGTAGGAAATATCGGTCACTATTATACGCCCTGTTTAAATATGATACTTAATGATCTTGAGTTATTTGAATATGAATAAAAAAATTTTTAGGCTAACCATATTGTGAACTTAAAATTGCCACTATAAAAAGAAACAATCACTTTTATCCACTAAAAATAAGGCTAAAGTACTCAAAGGCTCGAAGGGACGTTTAAGCTAGTGAAATTATAACAAGTTGATAGCTTCAGCAAATAGCGATGGACAATTGTTACGACTATAATCTTTGATAAACAATTTGTTTTCTAAATTTGCAATACACCTTATATAAAATTTCTGATTTCGATAAATCCGGAATTTACAAAATCGATTGTGAGTCTTGTTCAAAATCCTATGTGGGTCAAACTAGAAAGAACATTTTAACTCTGTATAAAGAACATTATGGACATATAAAGAAAAATAATGTGAAAAATCAGCGTTTGCCGAACATATTTTGAATACAGGTCTCTCAAGAAAGGTTATCACTTCTCAATACTTTAACAGTATCTGGATAAGGGTGATTATTTCTCATGTAGTGTTATAGTGTATCTACAGTGTGAACTCTTTTATTGTTTATTAGATAGGACAAGCTAAAAAAGAGTTTAGACAATAACTTTGATAAAGTTTCAGACTTCGACAAATCCGGGAATCCGGGATTTACGAAATCTATTTTTTGCTATAATGATCTTTGACTTGAAAAGATACAGACTCTAAAGGTATTAAATCATAGTGATTTTGAATCATTCAAATGGCCAACTGATGTAAATATCTACATTAGCATGGAATAAAATTGAATCTAAAGAACAGTAGTTAGGTACAAATTAAAAGTTAATTGAACAACCAACTGTAAGACTTTCCAAGAATAATATAAGTAATATATTCCGCTCTAAAGAATAAAATTGAATACAAAAATTAATTAAATTATGATTCACCACCTCATTACGCATCATTCATCAAGATGATCAAACATTTCAATCATTACAGTCTGTATATTAGAAATAAAATAATTGTGACCTTCGATAGATGGATAATAGTATAAAATTACATATTTTTTATACATTACATCAGAATAGTTTGTCTACTCTCTGATTTTGTATTATTGTGGCAAACATGAATTTATTCTCCAGTATGAAAATTGGGAAATTACAACTGTAAAAAAAGATTTTTCCATTCCATTTTTTCTATTTTACAACAAAATTCGTTGACTTACCTTGACGTTGGAGTTCTGGCAGTCTAAATCACTCTAAAACACTAATTATCACTTTTCTGAAAATCATTGTACGAGGTTAGAGCTCTTTAAAATTTGTCTGTGGTCTGAGAGTTTACCCCGCAACTTATAACTACTTATTGCTAATACATTTAACGATATATAATATGAAAGTACGATCATGGCTTCATTGTTGCAATTCCATGTGTTGATGTTCTGCAGCTTGGCCAGATTGTCCATAGAAAGCCTGTTGAAAATTAGATTGTTAATTTATGAAAATGAATTGTTATATTTCAGAAGCCAATAAATTCTAGCCAAATTGGCTATTTGATTATTTAGTCGCGGAAACGAAGCACTGAAGTTCGAAAAATTTGAACAGTAAGACGGATTTGAATGAGGTTTTTTGCATTCGATTCGTTAGAGCTTCAGGAAACTTTGTGACCTAAATTGATCTATAAGAAATTTAAAATATGCAATTTGCATAAATAATATGCATTTTATAATTGCATTTTAAATTGACCGTAAATACTAAAATCATAATTCGGTTAATAGTGATGAAAATAGTGTTGCCCAAAATCGGTCTTGGTCTTGCAGTCTTGGTCTTGTTCTTGCATTTTTGCAAGACCAAGACCAAGACCGCGTAATTTAAGCAAGACCAAGACCAAGACTGACCGTGCAAGATTTGAGCAAGAACAAGACTAAGCCTGCGAGACTCTTGCGTCTTGCAGTTAGGACTGAGTGTCGTTTCAGGGAGCGGACAGGCTTAATTTATAATACAAGAAATTGACACATAGAGAACAAACCAAGCAAAATAGAAGAATGTACTAGTACATAGAATTTTGAAGAAGACAACATGCAGAAAATAGGAAGACGTAAAGTACAGATATAAATGACTATCAGTGCATTTTCGTTGAAGGGGGAATTTACGCAGTCCGAATAAGTGAATAAAAAATAATATATTAAATATAGTATGAAAATAAATAAAAATATGAAAATAATGAGAACGAAAAATAAACGATATAGAATAAAGCGTAATAAAATTACATGTAATACGTTACCGAGAAAATGTGTATTTTCTTAATATTTCAAAAGTTACAGGCCGAAAAAGAGATCTAACTTATAATAATAAGGTAGGTATAACAGCGAAAAGCAGGACGCTACAATGCCATGCGTCTGTACGCCGCATGCGGCATCCTTAGATTTGCGACGGCATCCTTTAATGAGAGCCGGCACGTGCCAAGGAGGCGCGGTACAAGGCGACACTATCTAAGCGAATGGACTATAAGTAATAATAAAGATTCTTGACCCAGTATGAATTATAGATAAAAATTCTCGGGATCGTGAGACTGATACGTACGTAAAACGAAAATTTCAAACAGAGTGTTAATGTCACCTATTTCCCGAGAATTTTTAACTATACGTAATAGTATTTATTTCAATTCCAGTCATTCCCAATTGAGCTTTGCTTCGAGTCTAATGTAATAATTGATTTTACTCTAATCCTTGTTGTTCTCGGAAAACTTATCATGTTTACAATTTGACATGAGTGACGAATATTCAAATAGTTCTAGTTGGAGTAGTAAGAGTTGGAGTTATAGATCTAAAAGACCTAAAAGCAAATTTGATGAGTCTTTCGAAATAATTCATGCATCAGTGGCGGCTCGTGAACTTTTTGAGAGAGAAGGCTGGACATAAAAACATAAACGTTTTTGTAAAAATATACTATATTCAGTCAATTAATTTAACCTTCGCGCAGCGACCGTACCAGCTACTTCAGTGACAAAATTAATTGTTACCCAGCAAGAACCAACGTAGAGGTATAGAGTTTCTCTTGCCCACAAATTTTTTTTCGTTCGTTTTTTGTTTACTATTTTTTTTTACTTTTAATTTTTTTTCTTTTTTTTTGGAATTTTTCATATTTTGTTTTTTTTTATTAATTTTATCAACTTTTTTATATATTAACGAAATTCTACGGTCTTTAATTTGCGAAAAATGATCAATAATATTATCATAAAATTTATCATTATGTTTTAAGTGTTTTACTAAATCTTTTTCAATAGATATTAAACTAACATTGTATAAACGATTTTGGCCCATTGTATTTCGCATGTATGTTTTAATTCGTTTGAGAGTAGAAAATGATCTCTCCACCGATGCCGACGTGACAGGAATGGTGACTGTCAAACAAAGTAGTTTATAAAACTGAGGTAAGACTTGTTGCAAATCATTATCTATCATATATTTTATCATATCGGCGTGACTGTCGTACTGGCCTAAAATATCTTTATCCCAGTATACAACGCATAATTAATTGTGCAGCGCTATTTTATCAAAAAAATTATATTTTAGAACTAAGTTATCTGAAAGTGTATTGAGAAACTCTTTTGGAAAAGATTCGAAAAATCTTCTATTCGTCAAATCGAAAAACTTCAATTGATGTAAATCGGAAAATCGAATCTCAATATTTGACCTTTAATAGTATCTACAATTTCATAAAAAAGTTGTTTATAATGTAGTTTCTTGTCTACCAAATTATGTTTTCCTCCTTTTCACGGGAGAAGCCTCATCAGTTGAATAATTTCCAAATAAAATATTAAAATTAAATTCTGTATAACGGAAACTTGAAATTTTATCAATGAGATGTTTTAAACGATCTCTTGAATAAACTATATTAGTGAATTTATGTTGTAAAATTTGAAAAATAAGATCAGTTTGTTCAAATATTAATTTAAAAGTATCAAGAAAAAACAAAAATTCTTCATTTTCTAAATAAGATTTTAAACCAACAGCAGCATTTAATGAAACCTGATCTGTTGAAAAGTCATCACTGTTTAATATAAAATCAAATGTTTCAATTAATTTGTCTTTATTTTTATGGATGGTAAACTAAACATTGCACGTGATGTAAAATTCCATCGAGTTCGAGCATTACAGGGAATTCTGTTTCCTACTATGTTATTTAATACTTACGTTCGTTTGTTTGAAGACCGTTTAAATGTCCCGCCATTACAGATGCCGTCGTAAGTCTGATTTATTCGCAAAGTCGAATCGTTGAAATGTTTCCATTAAAAAATTGAATAAATTGACCGCTGTTCTTCCCGAACTAACATCGTAGAACCCTAAAAATCTTTCCACTAGTTGTCCATTTTTACAATTAATAATTTACCGAACAGACGAATTCTAGTCTAACCCTATTTCGCGTGGTGTCACTCAACCATTATACCCGCATAAAACAAAACAAGCACTGACGCAACACGCATGTGTCGTATTCCGTACCACACCGACTGTACTCGTACTGAACTTAAAGGCGGGCGGCAGGCTAGCCTCCAGAGGATGTTGCCGTTTTCGCCGTTTCACGCTATTTGGCGATTGACTGGTCGGAAAAACGGCAACTGTGTTGAACAACACATGCTCAGCGTTTGAGATATATAGAGAATCTAGCCTCTGGCCACTGTTGCCAGATTGAAAATAACTACTGAGAACGGGGAATTAATTGTAAAATTTAGAAAATTATTAGAGAAACAGGAAATAAAATGAAGAATGATCAACAAGATAAATTTGTGAGGAGGCTGAGCCTCCTTAGCCTCCTTCGAGGAGCCGCCACTGTCATGCATCCCAAATTGCTTTGTGTAAATTGTGCCAACATTGAAAGGTTGAATAAAAATGAAAAACAGAAACACTAATAGGTAATTGCGAGACTTGCGAGACTCTTGCTGCAAGACCAAGACCAAGACCAAGACTGGGAGCGCAATACCAAGACCAAGACCAGGTGTATTGACGCAAGACCAAGACCAAGACTGGCTAAGTCTCGTCTTGTTCTTGCATTTGGGCAACACTAGATGAAAATGATTCCAAACTTGTTACTCGGGGGTTTTTGGGATCGCTGAACAAGAATATCGCGACTGAATTGGTATCCGAGGTACCTGGTGCTCAGGGTGAAAGGTATCCCCGTCGTCTCCAGGAGTTTTCGGAAAATTCGTTAGTCCAAACTCGTTACTCGGAGGATTTTGGGGTCGCTGAACACGAATATCGCGACAGAACTGGTCTCCGAGGTACTTGGTGCACAGGGTGAACGGTATCCTCGTTGTCCCCATAAATTAATGTTATTATTACATGACTTTTACTGAAACTTTGTACATGCTTGTAAATTATGCACTCAAATGTTGTACAAATTCTGGTGACCAGTCTTACAAAATGTATCTACTGAAGCTTATTTTTTTTTTAATTTGGCGCTTTTAATGCATTTGGCAGCAGTGATATATAGCATGAGGATGCGGTTCTGTGGTGTCTTGCGAGGGGAAGACACAATGTAAACTCTCCGTAAGGGGCTGCAGGTTAGAAGTTCTTCGTTTTCTTCTACAGTGTGCGTACACTATATCAATACCGTGCACGTGTATTTTCTTTACGGGGACAACGAGGATACCATTCACTCTGGGCACCAGGTACCTCAGAGACCGATTCTGTCGCGATATTCGTGTTCAGCGACCCCAAAAACCCCCGAGTAACGAGGTTGGACTGATTATATAACGAATTTCCCGAAAACTGCAGGTGGCGACGGAGATACCGTTCACCGTGGGCACCAGATACCTCGGAGACAGATTCTGTCGGTATATTCGTGTTCAGCGACCCCTACAACTCCCGAGTAACGAGTTTGGAATCATTTTCATCACTATTAACCGAATTGTGAATTTAGTATTTACGGTCAATTTAAAATGCAATTATAAAATGCACATTATTTGTGCAAATTGCATATTTTTAATTTTTTATAAATCAATTTAGGTCACAAAGTTTCCTGAAACTCTAACGAATCGAATGCAATAAACCGCATTCAAATCCATCTTACTGTTCAAATTTTTCGAACTTTGGCCGTTTTTAGTGCTTCGTTTCCGCGACTAATTTTCGGGTTTTGAGGAGCAAAATGAAACGCCAAAGTGATATTACAGACTGATTTTTCCAAAAGGACTCTAATGTAAGCTATGTAATTTCCACCTTCCCTTGATTCTAAATTAATCAATAAAATGAATTTACCCAAGTTACTGATATTTCCCAAGCTAGCTCAAATTTGTGGTTGTTCGGCCCTTTTCGTTAACAATGATGATACTTGCCCTATTACTTTTTAAACAACAAACCCTGGGCGCCACCACGAGAAAAAAAGTAGAAGCCCTCTCAGCAGGTACTGACCCTTTCTATTTATAGAAAGGGTCAAGTCTGTTTTGTATATGTATAATATACTTAATTAGTAATATACGAACTATTGACTGTAACGGATGTAACAGACTTTATGCATTCCTAATTTTCAATAATAAAATACAGTGAAGTACATACTGGGTGTTATTTCACATGTTCCTATCCTATAATACTAATAAGTGAAACGTTCCAAAATGTGAGGCAACAATGCTGAAAATCGGCTATACTCCTAACACGAGTTCAAATTTTACATTTTGCGTATAGCCTTTCCTTCACCGATCTTTTTACAGTGAATCGCATCACTTCAAGATAGTGGAATCAAAATTAAAGAAATATCGTGATAATTGTAAAAATATCACGTTGCTGTACGTACACCTAGTGAAATATCCTTTATAATGAGAGATCGCAAGGGGAAAGTTCAAGGGATGGTTGATTGGGATGAGCGGATTAATTATATAAATATAAGTAATGTGTCAAAAAGACGCCCTTCCCTCACCCGACATACTAATTCTAGGTAATTTTATATTGTCCTTGAATAAAATAGCTTTTTAAAGTTTTATTTTCGCAAATTTCCATTTTCACCATAGTTTCGGAAATATCACAAGTATCTATTTGAAAAAACATGTACTTACTGTGAAATGTAAATTTCTTCGAATATTTGGCGATGATGTAACGAATGTTGCAATAATTCCTTTCCGTCATTGTTCCACACATCATCACATCTGGATTGGCTCGCAAGATACAGAATCAACATGAAAAATAAATAAAAGTGTCAAGTTAAAATGCTCGCTTCCGAAATTGCATCGTAACAAATATTTACAACGTCAGCAGAATATCCAAAATAGGAATGACAGGTTCGAAGGTATATACAGGGGGGCAAATTTCGATGTTCGTACAGGGTAACTCGGTAACTATGGGAGATACAAAAAAATGGGGGTCACATTCTCGATCACTATTTATGAGACAAATTCACTGGCGGAAAATTTGCTATCGTCTTTGGTTTTCGGGTTATAAACAAAAGTGCGATTCTTCCACTTTTAGACACATGTGGAGTATCGTGGTTGTTTGTAAAGTTAGGAGAAAATAACACAATAGCACAAGTGCAATTTCGAGTTATGGCCTAAAGTTGTATTTTTTTTCAAATGGGAATCATAGTTGGCTATGCTTTAGTTTAAATTATATATACATTCTAGGGAAATAGGTCACACTACCACATATGCTTATTATTTTCGTCTATACGTACGTTTCGGTCTCACGACCATCATCAGAAGACGTATTATGTCTAAAACGGGATCTTTTAAAATTAATTGTATCAGCGCACAAAGCGTCCTTGCCGCACCAATTTCAATTGAAAATGCCCACCCGCCAAAACGTACATAAACACGAATAATCGAAATTGTAACACATTATGTTTAAAGTATATGAAATGTATTAAGAATCCACTGCTTAGCAATATTCTTATAATATACGAACACATGTCAACAAAGTCTGTATACGCCTGAAACAAAAAAAAAACGCTCAAGTATCTACTTTCGAACCAGATAATGATTTATGAGGTAAAAGAGAAAGGTTGTCTGACCTTATCAGATATATTACTGTTTGAGCATTCTACCTAAAATATACTTCTAACATTATAAAGACGCATGTAGGAATGTGAAAGGTTTTAATTAAATTAGTATAAATCTGACTTGATGACTGAATCTCTGTCCTATGATTTACAGATTTGGAGTCACGTTTTATGTGAATATGAGAATCTGCAGAATAGATCTTATATAATAATTGGTTTTTGTTTCTTGTACTATACTTATGGCCATACATTCTTTTCTGTAAATATTGTTTAGAGATTTCTGTATATGTCCCATCGCAATCCAAACAATTTAATTTGTATACTGTGTGGGTTTGTTTATCTTTAGGTATTAGAGGTTTTAGATTTGAGAAATATTTCTCAACACAGTATAGTTTAAACAGATTTTTTTCTCTTTCTAACTATGTACTATGTACCATATGTCAGTTTCGATGTGTTAATCATTAATAGCGAAAATATGATTCTACTATATTACTTTATGAAGAGCTGTAATTTATATATCGAAAATAACGGACATCAGTTTGAACATTTCCTTTAATTTGCATTTCTATTTTGTAGTTTTAATGTATTATTACAAAATTAGATATAAATATCTGATGTTTAGGTCTTGGCTCGTTGAAGAATCTACAATTAATAAGATTTTCCTTTTACCTCTTGAAAATAACTTTATTAAGTTGACTTCTTTCAAGGTAGAGATTGAAATATATTTCAGATATCGCGATTGTTATCACTTTGAATAAAGCTTTCTAACATATCATATTTCTCGTAATTTTCGAAATGTTCACTTTTATATGATTAAACGAGTTAATTGTTATTATGACGGAAACAAAATAGTTGATATGCAATTTACTGACAACTCGAAAACAAAAGTCTAAAGCAAATTTTAGTTTCAGCCAGTGTATTTGTCTCAAAAATAGAGATAGAGAGTGTGACTTCCATTTTTTTGTATCTCTTATAGTTCCAGAGTTACCCTATAAAACATCGAAATTTGCCTACACTGTACAGATTTCATAATTAGTGGAGACCGGGGATAGTTGGTACAGTTTTTACTTAATCTTTTTCAAATCGATTTTGTAATCGATATTTGAAGTTTAAAAGTGGTAAAGCATAGGGTAATCTCTTGTGAATGTAACAGAATATTATCACATAAAAACAGAACAGAATGAATTTACTGGAAAATACTTCCTTTTCCTCCATTGACAACTTCTAGTCATTTAATGACTGTATTAAATACCAAAATATATTTTGTTTTTGTACTATTAATACAGCCCTATTAGAACTTCCAGCATAATTTCACAGATATTTTACCATTTAATTTGGATTCGACCTGTACATTTGTTGCAATATTATTATCATCCTACATCTATAGTCTTTGTGTTATTTGATATAATAAGGAGAGAATGCATAATTTTGTTTGTAATAGAGTTTATTGAATCAAATGAATAGTTGTGTTCAGAAACATTGACGATCTGATCAACCTGACAACACTGTACCACATTCAACTATGACTATTCTCTTCCTTACAGCGTGCAGCACAGTAGGTAATTAGTTCGAGTATATTTTAATACAATAAAGGTATCAGCATCAACCCTTGTAAAAGACATATGTTAAATTTTATATTGACTTCAGAAATAACGAATCAGGAATTCACGGGGCGAAAAAAAACGGCTATTGTTTTTAAATAACTCTTACTTCTTTATAAAGCCACACATCCGGAATTTGTTTAAGCCCCTCTTTTGCCAATAAAACGGGCGGATGTGGGGGTAGATGTTATAAACGATTCCCGATGGTGTTATTATCAATTCAAAGACAATTTACACAATAGTGTGAAAACACTGTCCGCAATAACAAAATATCAATAACTTAGGTTCTATAAGACTATACACTTATTAGCAATACAATTTGAACTTAGATCTAATTTATTGACCTGTTTTACGATATCTGACATATACCTCAAAATGACTTCGGAAATAACGAATCAGGAAATTAGGGAAGAAAATGGAAAATCTCCTCTATCTTGAAATATAACAAGACCCCTAGGTCTTTACGTTGCCATCAAATCCGGCATTCGTGAAGACCCCTCTTCTACCTAAAAAACGGACAGAGATGGGGGTAGCTGTAATGAATGATTCCTGATGCTGTTATTCCTAATTCGAAGACAATTTATACGAGTGTGAAAATACGGAAAGATGTTTAAATGAAATTTAAACTTACATCTAACTTATTGACCTATTTTCATAGTTCATTTGTTTAGACTTTAGAAATAACAAATCAGGAAATTAGCGAGGAGAATAGTCATCTTCTTTTTTTTTCGTGAAAATGACCAGACTCCTAAATCTTCACGATTCGAAGAAAACGGTTATTTCCTTTTTTTTTCTTAAAAGTAACCGCTTTTACTTCTTTATGGAGCCAGAAATCCGGCATTCGTTTAAACCCTTGTTTTGACCAAAAAACGGGCGGATATGGGGGTACATGTAATGATCGATTAATGATGGTGTTATTATCAATTCAAAGACAATTAACACGAAAGTTTGAAAACATTTTCCGCAAAAACTTAGGTTATTTAAAACTATACATAGCAATAAAGTATGAACTTAGATCTAATTTATTGACTTGTTTTACGATTTCTGACATATACCTCTAAATGAATTCGGGAATAACGAATCAGGAAATTAGCGAAGAAAATGGTTATCTTCTTTTTTTGAAACATAACAAGTTCCCTAAGTCTTTACGTTGCCATCAAATCCGGCATTCGTAAAGACCCCTCTTCTACCTAAAAAACGGGCAGAGATGGGGTAGATGTAAGGAACGATACCTGATGGTGTTATTCCTAATTCGAAGACAATTTGTGAGTGTGAAAATACGGAAAGATGTTTAAATGATATTTAAACTTACATCTAACTTATTGACCTATTTTCATAGTTCATTTGTTTAGACTTTAGAATTAACAAATCAGGAAATCAGAGAAGAGAATGGTCATTTTCTTTTTCTTTCGTGAAAATGACCAGACTCCTGAATCTTCACGATTCGAAGGAAACGGTTATTTCCTTTTTTTTTCTTAAAAATAACCGCTTTTATTTCTTTATGGAGCCAGAAATTCGGCATTCGTTTGAGCCCATATTTTACTCAAAAACGAGCGAATATGGGGGAAGATGTAATGAACGATTCCTGATGGTGTTATTATCAATTCCAAGACAATTTACACGAAAGTTTGAAAACATTTCCGCAATAACTTAGGTTATTTAAAACTATACATAGCAATAAAGTATGAACTTAGATCTAATTTATTGACTTGTTTTACGATTTCTGACATATACCTCTAAATGAATTCGGGAATAACGAATCAGGAAATTAGAGAAGAAAATGGTTATCCTCTTTTTCTTGAAATATAACAAGATCCCTAAGTCTTTACGTTGCCATCAAATCCGGCATTCGTAAAGACCCCTCTTCTACCTAAAAAACGGGAGGAGATGGGGTAGATGTAATGAACGATACCTGATGGTGTTATTCCTAATTCGAAGACAATTTATGAGTGTGAAAATACGAAAATGTGTTTAAATAAAATTTAAACTTACGTCTAACTTATTGACCTATTTTCATAGTTCATTTATTTAGACTTTAGAAATAACAAATCAGGAAATTAGCGAGGAGAAAAGTCATTTCCTTTTTTTTTCCGTGAAAATGACCAGACTCCTGAATCTTCACGATTCGAAGAAAACGGTTATTTTCTTTCTTTTTCTTAAAAATAACCGCTTTTATTTCTATATGGAGCCAGAAATTCGGCATTCGTTTGAGCCCCTATTTTACTCAAAAAACGAGCAAATATGGGGGAAGATGTAATGAACGATTCCTGATGGTGTTATTATCAATTCAAAGACAATTTACATGAAAGTTTGTAAACATTTTCCGCAATAACTTAGGTTATTTAAAACTATACATAGCAATAAAGTATGAACTTAGATCTAATTTATTGACTTGTTTTACGATTTCTGACATATACCTCTAAAAGACTTAGGAATAACGAATCAGGAAATTTGTGAAGAAAATGGTTATCCTCTTTTTCTTGAAATATAACAAGATCCCTAAGTCTTTACGTTGCCATCAAATCCGGCATTCGTAAAGACCCCTCTTCTACCTAAAAAACAGGCGGAGATGGGGTAGATGTAATAAACGATACCTGATGGTGTTATTCCTAATTCGAAGACAATTTATACGAGAGTGTGAAAATACGAAAATGTGTTTAAATAAAATTTAAACTTACATCTAACTTATTGACCTATTTTCATAGTTCATTTATTTAGACTTTAGAAATAACAAATCAGGAAATTAGCGAGGAGAAAAGTCATTTTCTTTTCTTTTTCGTGAAAATGACCAGACTCCTGAATCTTCACGATTCGAAGAAAACGGTTATTTTCTTTCTTTTTCTTAAAAATAACCGCTTTTATTTCTGTATGGAGCCAGAAATTCGGCATTCGTTTGAGCCCCTATTTTACTCAAAAAACGAGCAAATATGGGGGAAGATGTAATGAACGATTCCTGATGGTGTTATTATCAATTCAAAGACAATTTACATGAAAGTTTGTAAACATTTTCCGCAATAACTTAGGTTATTTAAAACTATACATAGCAATAAAGTATGAACTTAGATCTAATTTATTGACTTGTTTTACGATTTCTGACATATACCTCTAAAAGACTTAGGAATAATGAATCAGGAAATTTGTGAAGAAAATGGCTATCCTCTTTTTCTTGAAATATAACAAGATCCCTAAGCCTTTACGTTGCCATCAAATCCGGCATTCGTAAAGACCCCTCTTCTACCTAAAAAACAGGCGGAGATGGGGTAGATGTAATAAACGATACCTGATGGTGTTATTCCTAATTCGAAGACAATTTATACGAGAGTGTGAAAATACGAAAATGTGTTTAAATAAAATTTAAACTTACATCTAACTTATTGACCTATTTTCATAGTTCATTTATTTAGACTTTAGAAATAACAAATCAGGAAATTAGCGAGGAGAAAAGTCATTTTCTTTTTTTTTTCGTGAAAATGACCAGACTCCTGAATCTTCACGATTCGAAGAAAACGGTTATTTTCTTTTTATTTCTTAAAAATAACCGCTTTTATTTCTATATGGAGCCAGAAATTCGGCATTCGTTTGAGCCCCTATTTTACTCAAAAAAGAGCGAATATGGGGGAAGATGTAATGAACGATTCCTGATGGTGTTATTATCAATTCAAAGACAATTTACATGAAAGTTTGTAAACATTTTCCGCAATAACTTAGCTTATTTAAGACTATACATAGCAATAAAATTTGAACTTAGATCTAATTTATTGACTTGTTTTACGATTTCTGACATATACCTCTAAAAGACTTAGGAATAACGAATCAGGAAATTTGTGAAGAAAATGGTTATCTTCCTTTTCTTGAAATATAACAAGATCCCTAAGTCTTTACGTTGCCATCAAATTCGGCATTCGCAAAGACCCCTCTTCTACCTAAAAAGCGGGCAGAGATGGGATAGATGTAATAAACGATACCTGATGGTGTTATTCCTAATTCGAAGACAATTTATACGAGAGTGTGAAAAATACGAAAATATGTTTAAATAAAATTTGAATTTACATCTAACTTATTGACCTATTTTCATAGTTCATTTGTTTACACTTCAGAAATAACAAATCAGGAAATTACCGAGGAGAATAGTCATTTTATTTTAATTTTTCGTGAAACTGACCAGTCTCCTGAATCTTCACGATTCGAAGGAAACGGTTATTTTCTTTTTTTTTTCTTAAAAATAACCGCTTTTATTTCTTCATGGAGCCAGAAATTCGGCATTCGTTTGAGCCCCTATTTTACTCAAAAAACGAGCGAATATGGGGGAAGATGTAATGAACGATTCCTGATGGTGTTATTATCAATTCAAAGACAATTTACACGAAAGTTTGAAAACATTTTCCGCAATAACTTAGGTTATTTAAGACTATACATAGCAATACAATTTGAACTTAGATCTAATTTCTTGACTTGTTTTAGGATTTCTGACATATACCTCTAAATGACTTAGGAATAACGAATCAGGAAATTTGTGAAGAAAATGGTTATCTTCCTTTTCTTGAAATATAACAAGATCCCTAAGTCTTTACGTTGCCATCAAATTCGGCATTCGCAAAGACCCCTCTTCTACCTAAAAAACGGGCAGAGATGGGGTAGATGTGATAAACGATACCTGATGGTGTTATTCCTAATTCGAAGACAATTTATACGAGTGTGAAAATACGAAAATATGTTTAAATAAAATTTAAACTTACATCTAATTTATTGACCTATTTTCATAGTTCATTTGTTTAGACTTTAGAAATAACAAATCAGGAAATTAGCGAAGAGAATGGTCATTTTCTTTTATTTTTCGTGATAATGACCAAACTCCTAAATCTTCACGATTCGAAGAAAACTGTTATTTTCTTATTTTTTTCTTAAAAATAACCGCTTTTACTTCTTTACGGAGCCAGAAATTCGGCATTCGTTTAAACCGTATTTTGCCCAAAAAAAGAGAGAATATGGGGGAAGATGTAATGAACGATTCCTGATTGTGTTATTATCAATTCAAAGACAATTTACACGGAAGTTTGAAAACATTTTCCGCAATAACTTAGGTTATTTAAGACTATACATAGCAATACAATTTGAACTTAGATCTAATTTATTGACTTGTTTTACGATTTCTGACATATACCTCTAAATGACTTAGGAATAACGAATCAGGATATTTGCGAAGAAAATGGTTATCTTCTTTTTCTCGAAATATAACAAGATCCCTTTACGTTGCCATCAAATACGGCATTCGCAAAGACCCCTCTTCTACCTAAAAAACGGGCAGAGATGGGGTAGATGTAAGGAACGATACCTGATGGTGTTATTCCTAATTCGAAGACAATTTATGAGTGTGGAAATACGGAAAGATGTTTAAATGATATTTAAACTTACATCTAACTTATTGACCTATTTTCATAGTTCATTTGTTTAGACTTTAGAATTAACAAATCAGGAAATCAGCGAAGAGAATGGTCATTTTCTTTTTCTTTCGTGAAAATGACCAGACTCCTGAATCTTCACGATTCGAAGGAAACGGTTATTTTCTTTTTTTTTTCTTAAAAATAACCGCTTTTATTTCTTTATGGAGCCAGAAATTCGGCATTCGTTTGAGCCCCTATTTTACTCAAAAACGAGCGAATATGGGGGAAGATGTAATGAACGATTCCTGATGGTGTTATTATCAATTCCAAGACAATTTACACGAAAGTTTGAAAACATTTCCGCAATAACTTAGGTTATTTAAAACTATACATAGCAATAAAGTATGAACTTAGATCTAATTTATTGACTTGTTTTACGATTTCTGACATATACCTCTAAATGAATTCGGGAATAACGAATCAGGAAATTAGCGAAGAAAATGGTTATCCTCTTTTTCTTGAAATATAACAAGATCCCTAAGTCTTTACGTTGCCATCAAATCCGGCATTCGTAAAGACCCCTCTTCTACCTAAAAAACGGGAGGAGATGGGGTAGATGTAATGAACGATACCTGATGGTGTTATTCCTAATTCGAAGACAATTTATGAGTGTGAAAATACGAAAATGTGTTTAAATAAAATTTAAACTTACATCTAACTTATTGACCTATTTTCATAGTTCATTTATTTAGACTTTAGAAATAACAAATCAGGAAATTAGCGAGGAGAAAAGTCATTTCCTTTTTTTTTCCGTGAAAATGACCAGACTCCTGAATCTTCACGATTCGAAGAAAACGGTTATTTTCTTTCTTTTTCTTAAAAATAACCGCTTTTATTTCTGTATGGAGCCAGAAATTCGGCATTCGTTAGAGCCCCTATTTTACTCAAAAAAGAGCGAATATGGGGGAAGATGTAATGAACGATTCCTGATGGTGTTATTATCAATTCAAAGACAATTTACATGAAAGTTTGTAAACATTTTCCGCAATAACTTAGCTTATTTAAGACTATACATAGCAATAAAATTTGAACTTAGATCTAATTTATTGACTTGTTTTACGATTTCTGACATATACCTCTAAATGACTTCGGGAATAACGAATCAGGAAATTTGTGAAGAAAATGGTTATCTTCCTTTTCTTGAAATATAACAAGATCCCTAAGTCTTTACGTTGCCATCAAATTCGGCATTCGCAAAGACCCCTCTTCTACCTAAAAAGCGGGCAGAGATGGGATAGATGTAATAAACGATACCTGATGGTGTTATTCCTAATTCGAAGACAATTTATACGAGAGTGTGAAAATACGAAAATATGTTTAAATAAAATTTAAACTTACATCTAACTTATTGACCTATTTTCATAGTTCATTTGTTTACACTTTAGAAATAACAAATCAGGAAATTAGCGAGGAGAATAGTCATTTTTTTTTTTTTCGTGAAAATGACCAGACTCCTGAATCTTCACGATTCGAAGGAAACGGTTATTTTCTTTTTCTTTTCTTAAAAATAACCGCTTTTATTTCTTCATGGAGCCAGAAATTGGGCATTCGTTTGAGCCCCTATTTTACTCAAAAAACGAGCGAATATGGGGGAAGATGTAATGAACGATTCCTGATGGTGTTATTATCAATTCAAAGACAATTTACACGAAAGTTTGAAAACATTTTCCGCAATAACTTAGGTTATTCAAAACTATACATAGCAATAAAGTATGAACTTAGATCTAATTTATTGACTTGTTTTACGATTTCTGACATATACCTCTAAATGAATTCGGGAATAACGAATCAGGAAATTAGCGAAGAAAATGGTTATCCTCTTTTTCTTGAAATATAACAAGATCCCTAAGTCTTTACGTTGCCATCAAATCCGGCATTCGTAAAGACCCCTCTTCTACCTAAAAAACGGGCGGAGATGGGGTAGATGTAATGAACGATACCTGATGGTGTTATTCCTAATTCGAAGACAATTTATACGAGTGTGAAAATACGAAAATATGTTTAAATAAAATTTAAACTTACATCTAACTTATTGACCTATTTTTATAGTTCATATGTTTACACTTTAGAAATAACAAATCAGGAAATTAACGAGGAGAATAGTCATTTTCTTTTTTTACTTCTTTACGGAGCCAGAAATTCGGCATTCGTTTAAACCCGTATTTTGCCCAAAAAAAGAGAGAATATGGGGTAAGATGTAATGAACGATTCCTGATGGTGTTATTATGAATTCAAAGACAATTTACACGAAAGTTTGAAAACATTTTCCGCAATAACTTAGGTTATTTAAGACTATACATAAGTAGCAATAAAATTTGAACTTAGATCTAATTTGTTGACTTGTTTTACGATTTCTGACATATACCTCTAAATGACTTAGGAATAACGAATCAAGAAATTAGCGAAGAAAATAGTTATCTTCTTTTTCTTGAAATATAACAAGATCCCTTTACGTTGCCATCAAATACGGCATTCGCAAAGACCCCTCTTCTACCTAAAAAACGGGCAGAGATGGGATAGATGTAATAAACGATACCTGATGGTGTTATTCCTAATTCGAAGACAATTTATACGAGAGTGTGAAAATACGAAAATATGTTTAAATAAAATTTAAACTTACATCTAACTTATTGACCTATTTTCATAGTTCATTTGTTTACACTTTAGAAATAACAAATCAGGAAATTAGCGAGGAGAATAGTCATTTTTTTTTTTCGTGAAAATGACCAGACTCCTGAATCTTCACGATTCGAAGGAAACGGTTATTTTCTTTTTCTTTTCTTAAAAATAACCGCTTTTATTTCTTCATGGAGCCAGAAATTGGGCATTCGTTTGAGCCCCTATTTTACTCAAAAAACGAGCGAATATGGGGGAAGATGTAATGAACGATTCCTGATGGTGTTATTATCAATTCAAAGACAATTTACACGAAAGTTTGAAAACATTTTCCGCAATAACTTAGGTTATTCAAAACTATACATAGCAATAAAGTATGAACTTAGATCTAATTTATTGACTTGTTTTACGATTTCTGACATATACCTCTAAATGAATTCGGGAATAACGAATCAGGAAATTAGCGAAGAAAATGGTTATCCTCTTTTTCTTGAAATATAACAAGATCCCTAAGTCTTTACGTTGCCATCAAATCCGGCATTCGTAAAGACCCCTCTTCTACCTAAAAAACGGGCGGAGATGGGGTAGATGTAATGAACGATACCTGATGGTGTTATTCCTAATTCGAAGACAATTTATACGAGTGTGAAAATACGAAAATATGTTTAAATAAAATTTAAACTTACATCTAACTTATTGACCTATTTTTATAGTTCATATGTTTACACTTTAGAAATAACAAATCAGGAAATTAACGAGGAGAATAGTCATTTTCTTTTTTTACTTCTTTACGGAGCCAGAAATTCGGCATTCGTTTAAACCCGTATTTTGCCCAAAAAAAGAGAGAATATGGGGTAAGATGTAATGAACGATTCCTGATGGTGTTATTATCAATTCAAAGACAATTTACACGAAAGTTTGAAAACATTTTCCGCAATAACTTAGGTTATTTAAGACTATACATAAGTAGCAATAAAATTTGAACTTAGATCTAATTTGTTGACTTGTTTTACGATTTCTGACATATACCTCTAAATGACTTAGGAATAACGAATCAAGAAATTAGCGAAGAAAATAGTTATCTTCTTTTTCTTGAAATATAACAAGATCCCTAAGTCTTTACGTTGCCATCAAATCCGGCATTCGTAAAGACCCCTCTTCTACCTAAAAAACGGGCAGAGATGGGGTAGATGTAATAAACGATACCTGATGGTGTTATTCCTAATTCGAAGACAATTTATACGAGTGTGAAAATACGAAAATATGTTTAAATAAAATTTAAACTTACATCTAACTTATTGACCTATTTTTATAGTTCATATGTTTACACTTTAGAAATAACAAATCAGGAAATTAACGAGGAGAATAGTCATTTTCTTTTTTTACTTCTTTACGGAGCCAGAAATTCGGCATTCGTTTAAACCCGTATTTTGCCCAAAAAAAGAGAGAATATGGGGTAAGATGTAATGAACGATTCCTGATGGTGTTATTATCAATTCAAAGACAATTTACAAAAGTTTGAAAACATTTTCCGCAATAACTTAGGTTATTTAAGACTATACATAAGTAGCAATAAAATTTGAACTTAGATCTAATTTGTTGACTTGTTTTACGATTTCTGACATATACCTCTAAAAGACTTAGGAATAACGAATCAGGAAATTTGTGAAGAAAATGGTTATCCTCTTTTTCTTGAAATATAACAAGATCCCTAAGTCTTTACGTTGCCATCAAATCCGGCATTCGTAAAGACCCCTCTTCTACCTAAAAAACAGGCGGAGATGGGGTAGATGTAATAAACGATACCTGATGGTGTTATTCCTAATTCGAAGACAATTTATACGAGAGTGTGAAAATACGAAAATGTGTTTAAATAAAATTTAAACTTACATCTAACTTATTGACCTATTTTCATAGTTCATTTATTTAGACTTTAGAAATAACAAATCAGGAAATTAGCGAGGAGAAAAGTCATTTTCTTTTTTTTTTCGTGAAAATGACCAGACTCCTGAATCTTCACGATTCGAAGAAAACGGTTATTTTCTTTTTATTTCTTAAAAATAACCGCTTTTATTTCTATATGGAGCCAGAAATTCGGCATTCGTTTGAGCCCCTATTTTACTCAAAAAAGAGCGAATATGGGGGAAGATGTAATGAACGATTCCTGATGGTGTTATTATCAATTCAAAGACAATTTACATGAAAGTTTGTGAACATTTTCCGCAATAACTTAGCTTATTTAAGACTATACATAGCAATAAAATTTGAACTTAGATCTAATTTATTGACTTGTTTTACGATTTCTGACATATACCTCTAAATGACTTCGGGAATAACGAATCAGGAAATTTGTGAAGAAAATGGTTATCTTCCTTTTCTTGAAATATAACAAGATCCCTAAGTCTTTACGTTGCCATCAAATTCGGCATTCGCAAAGACCCCTCTTCTACCTAAAAAACGGGCAGAGATGGGGTAGATGTGATAAACGATACCTGATGGTGTTATTCCTAATTCGAAGACAATTTATACGAGTGTGACAATACGAAAATATGTTTAAATAAAATTTAAACTTACATCTAATTTATTGACCTATTTTCATAGTTCATTTGTTTAGACTTTAGAAATAACAAATCAGGAAATTAGCGAAGAGAATGGTCATTTTCTTTTATTTTTCGTGATAATGACCAAACTCCTAAATCTTCACGATTCGAAGAAAACTGTTATTTTCTTATTTTTTTCTTAAAAATAACCGCTTTTACTTCTTTACGGAGCCAGAAATTCGGCATTCGTTTAAACCGTATTTTGCCCAAAAAAAGAGAGAATATGGGGGAAGATGTAATGAACGATTCCTGATTGTGTTATTATCAATTCAAAGACAATTTACACGGAAGTTTGAAAACATTTTCCGCAATAACTTAGGTTATTTAAGACTATACATAGCAATACAATTTGAACTTAGATCTAATTTATTGACTTGTTTTACGATTTCTGACATATACCTCTAAATGACTTAGGAATAACGAATCAGGAAATTTGCGAAGAAAATGGTTATCTTCTTTTTCTCGAAATATAACAAGATCCCTTTACGTTGCCATCAAATACGGCATTCGCAAAGACCCCTCTTCTACCTAAAAAACGGGCAGAGATGGGATAGATGTAATAAACGATACCTGATGGTGTTATTCCTAATTCGAAGACAATTTATACGAGAGTGTGAAAATACGAAAATATGTTTAAATAAAATTTAAACTTACATCTAACTTATTGACCTATTTTCATAGTTCATTTGTTTAGACTTTAGAATTAACAAATCAGGAAATCAGCGAAGAGAATGGTCATTTTCTTTTTCTTTCGTGAAAATGACCAGACTCCTGAATCTTCACGATTCGAAGGAAACGGTTATTTTCTTTTTTTTTTTCTTAAAAATAACCGCTTTTATTTCTTTATGGAGCCAGAAATTCGGCATTCGTTTGAGCCCCTATTTTACTCAAAAACGAGCGAATATGAGGGAAGATGTAATGAACGATTCCTGATGGTGTTATTATCAATTCCAAGACAATTTACACGAAAGTTTGAAAACATTTCCGCAATAACTTAGGTTATTTAAAACTATACATAGCAATAAAGTATGAACTTAGATCTAATTTATTGACTTGTTTTACGATTTCTGACATATACCTCTAAATGAATTCGGGAATAACGAATCAGGAAATTAGCGAAGAAAATGGTTATCCTCTTTTTCTTGAAATATAACAAGATCCCTAAGTCTTTACGTTGCCATCAAATCCGGCATTCGTAAAGACCCCTCTTCTACCTAAAAAACGGGAGGAGATGGGGTAGATGTAATGAACGATACCTGATGGTGTTATTCCTAATTCGAAGACAATTTATGAGTGTGAAAATACGAAAATGTGTTTAAATAAAATTTAAACTTACATCTAACTTATTGACCTATTTTCATAGTTCATTTATTTAGACTTTAGAAATAACAAATCAGGAAATTAGCGAGGAGAAAAGTCATTTCCTTTTTTTTTCCGTGAAAATGACCAGACTCCTGAATCTTCACGATTCGAAGAAAACGGTTATTTTCTTTCTTTTTCTTAAAAATAACCGCTTTTATTTCTGTATGGAGCCAGAAATTCGGCATTCGTTAGAGCCCCTATTTTACTCAAAAAAGAGCGAATATGAGGGAAGATGTAATGAACGATTCCTGATGGTGTTATTATCAATTCAAAGACAATTTACATGAAAGTTTGTAAACATTTTCCGCAATAACTTAGCTTATTTAAGACTATACATAGCAATAAAATTTGAACTTAGATCTAATTTATTGACTTGTTTTACGATTTCTGACATATACCTCTAAATGACTTCGGGAATAACGAATCAGGAAATTTGTGAAGAAAATGGTTATCTTCCTTTTCTTGAAATATAACAAGATCCCTAAGTCTTTACGTTGCCATCAAATTCGGCATTCGCAAAGACCCCTCTTCTACCTAAAAAGCGGGCAGAGATGGGATAGATGTAATAAACGATACCTGATGGTGTTATTCCTAATTCGAAGACAATTTATACGAGAGTGTGAAAATACGAAAATATGTTTAAATAAAATTTAAACTTACATCTAACTTATTGACCTATTTTCATAGTTCATTTGTTTACACTTTAGAAATAACAAATCAGGAAATTAGCGAGGAGAATAGTCATTTTTTTTTTTCGTGAAAATGACCAGACTCCTGAATCTTCACGATTCGAAGGAAACGGTTATTTTCTTTTTCTTTTCTTAAAAATAACCGCTTTTATTTCTTCATGGAGCCAGAAATTGGGCATTCGTTTGAGCCCCTATTTTACTCAAAAAACGAGCGAATATGGGGGAAGATGTAATGAACGATTCCTGATGGTGTTATTATCAATTCAAAGACAATTTACACGAAAGTTTGAAAACATTTTCCGCAATAACTTAGGTTATTCAAAACTATACATAGCAATAAAGTATGAACTTAGATCTAATTTATTGACTTGTTTTACGATTTCTGACATATACCTCTAAATGAATTCGGGAATAACGAATCAGGAAATTAGCGAAGAAAATGGTTATCCTCTTTTTCTTGAAATATAACAAGATCCCTAAGTCTTTACGTTGCCATCAAATCCGGCATCCGTAAAGACCCCTCTTCTACCTAAAAAACGGGCGGAGATGGGGTAGATGTAATGAACGATACCTGATGGTGTTATTCCTAATTCGAAGACAATTTATACGAGTGTGAAAATACGAAAATATGTTTAAATAAAATTTAAACTTACATCTAACTTATTGACCTATTTTTATAGTTCATATGTTTACACTTTAGAAATAACAAATCAGGAAATTAACGAGGAGAATAGTCATTTTCTTTTTTTACTTCTTTACGGAGCCAGAAATTCGGCATTCGTTTAAACCCGTATTTTGCCCAAAAAAAGAGAGAATATGGGGTAAGATGTAATGAACGATTCCTGATGGTGTTATTATCAATTCAAAGACAATTTACACGAAAGTTTGAAAACATTTTCCGCAATAACTTAGGTTATTTAAGACTATACATAAGTATCAATAAAATTTGAACTTAGATCTAATTTGTTGACTTGTTTTACGATTTCTGACATATACCTCTAAATGACTTAGGAATAACGAATCAAGAAATTAGCGAAGAAAATAGTTATCTTCTTTTTCTTGAAATATAACAAGATCCCTAAGTCTTTACGTTGCCATCAAATCCGGCATTCGTAAAGACCCCTCTTCTACCTAAAAAACGGGCAGAGATGGGGTAGATGTAATAAACGATACCTGATGGTGTTATTCCTAATTCGAAGACAATTTATACGAGTGTGAAAATACGAAAATATGTTTAAATAAAATTTAAACTTACATCTAACTTATTGACCTATTTTTATAGTTCATATGTTTACACTTTAGAAATAACAAATCAGGAAATTAACGAGGAGAATAGTCATTTTCTTTTTTTACTTCTTTACGGAGCCAGAAATTCGGCATTCGTTTAAACCCGTATTTTGCCCAAAAAAAGAGAGAATATGGGGTAAGATGTAATGAACGATTCCTGATGGTGTTATTATCAATTCAAAGACAATTTACAAAAGTTTGAAAACATTTTCCGCAATAACTTAGGTTATTTAAGACTATACATAAGTAGCAATAAAATTTGAACTTAGATCTAATTTGTTGACTTGTTTTACGATTTCTGACATATACCTCTAAATGACTTAGGAATAACGAATCAAGAAATTAGCGAAGAAAATAGTTATCTTCTTTTTCTTGAAATATAACAAGATCCCTAAGTCTTTACGTTGCCATCAAATCCGGCATTCGTAAAGACCCCTCTTCTAACTAAAAAACGGGCAGAGATGGGGTAGATGTAATAAACGATACCTGATGGTGTTATTCCTAATTCGAAGACAATTTATACGAGTGTGAAAATACGAAAATATGTTTAAATAAAATTTAAACTTACATCTAACTTATTGACCTATTTTTATAGTTCATATGTTTACACTTTAGAAATAACAAATCAGGAAATTAACGAGGAGAATAGTCATTTTCTTTTTTTACTTCTTTACGGAGCCAGAAATTCGGCATTCGTTTAAACCCGTATTTTGCCCAAAAAAAGAGAGAATATGGGGTAAGATGTAATGAACGATTCCTGATGGTGTTATTATCAATTCAAAGTCAATTTACAAAAGTTTGAAAACATTTTCCGCAATAACTTAGGTTATTTAAGACTATACATAAGTAGCAATAAAATTTGAACTTAGATCTAATTTGTTGACTTGTTTTACGATTTCTGACATATACCTCTAAATGACTTAGGAATAAATAATCAAGAAATTAGCGAAGAAAATAGTTATCTTCTTTTTCTTGAAATATAACAAGATCCCTAAGTCTTTACGTTGCCATCAAATCCGGCATTCGTAAAGACCCCTCTTCTACCTAAAAAACGGGCAGAGATGGGGTAGATGTAATAAACGATACCTGATGGTGTTATTCCTAATTCGAAGACAATTTATACGAGTGTGAAAATACGAAAATATGTTTAAATAAAATTTAAACTTACATCTAACTTATTGACCTATTTTTATAGTTCATATGTTTACACTTTAGAAATAACAAATCAGGAAATTAACGAGGAGAATAGTCATTTTCTTTTTTTACTTCTTTACGGAGCCAGAAATTCGGCATTCGTTTAAACCCGTATTTTGCCCAAAAAAAGAGAGAATATGGGGTAAGATGTAATGAACGATTCCTGATGGTGTTATTATCAATTCAAAGACAATTTACAAAAGTTTGAAAACATTTTCCGCAATAACTTAGGTTATTTAAGACTATACATAAGTAGCAATAAAATTTGAACTTAGATCTAATTTGTTGACTTGTTTTACGATTTCTGACATATACCTCTAAATGACTTCGGGAATAACGAATCAGGAAATTAGGGAAGAAAATGGTTATCTTCTTTTTCTTGAAATATAACAAGATCCCTAAGTCTTTACGTTGCCATCAAATCCGGCATTCGTAAAGACCCCTCTTCTACCTAAAAAACGGGCAGAGATGGGGTAGATGTAATAAACGATACCTGATGGTGTTATTCCTAATTCGAAGACAATTTAGACGAGAGTGTGAAAATACGGAAAGATGTTTAAATGAAATTTAAACTTACATCTAACTTATTGACCTATTTTCATAGTTCATTTAGTTAGACTTTAGAAATAACAAATCAGGAAATTAGCGAAGAGAATAGTCATTTTCTTTCTTTTTTTCGTGAAAATGACCAGACTCCTAAGTCTTCACGATTCGAAGAAAACGGTTATTTTCTTTCTTTTTTTCTTAAAAATAACCGCTTTTATTTCTTTATGGAGCCAGAAATCCGGCATTTGTTTGAACCCCAGAAAACGGGCGGTTATGGGGGTAGATATAATGGAACGATTTCCTGATGTTGTTATTACCAATTCGAAGACAATTTATTCTAAAGTGTGAAAACACTATCCACAATAAGCTGTTATTCCTAATTAGAAGACAATTTACACGAAAGTGTGAAAATATGTTCCGCAATAACAAAATAGCAATAACTTAGGTTATTCAAAACTATAGGAAGTAAGCCACCGTAGGTACAGTTAAGCAATATATTGCAGATGATTAGAAATAGATAAAGACGAGAAAATAAGTCAAATTATACGTCAGTACATTGTAAGTTTATTCGTATTGACAACATAAATATGTTTTACAAGGATCGACACTAAGACCCTCGTTGTACAATAACATATAGAACTAATTACCTACAGATGTATGGGTGTTCCTTAGAAGAAAGTAGTAATGCCATAGCTGAAAGTGTTCGGAACTGAACCTACGCAGCAATTCGGGGAATAATTTTTTTGATAAACCTATAATGTTCGAAGGGTCGTTCGTGTGAGCCAGCGGTAGAATGTTAGGAGAAGAGATACGCATTCAAATTTTTCTTGAAGGTTTGGAGGTAAAAATAACTCAAGTTAGTTTCATCGAAATTAGCAATACATGGTAGGTACAATTCGGAAGAAATCATATATTGGGGTCTAATAAGTGACTTAATCCCGAGCTAAATCTATTTTTATTAATCAATCATAACATAGGATCTGTTAATAATTTAACTACATCTGTGGCTAGTACCATATGATAATAATCAAAGCTGCATTCTTCCTACAACTAGTTATTCAATCAGAAACCCACTTGTGGTTGAATTTTGTTTAAAATCATTAATTATACGACAGAATGTACAGTAATAGTTACAAGTCCGAGTGTATAAAGTGTGAGAAGGTAATGCTCAGCTTTCAAATTTTATTCACATATACTCGTATGTAGGATACCCGCACATACCGGGATATCAAAAATTATCTTGGTCATGCGTGAATGTGGAATCTAAAACGTGTGTCTTACTTTACGTTTGAAATAATTATGTCACTGTCACACTGACATCATCAATAACCTACAAATTTCATACCTATTTATTTCAGTTGTAAAACTTGTGCATCAAACAAAACGGGGGACATTTCCAACAATTTGTAATTTAGTTTTTCTTGTTACTAAAACCGTTATTTCATAATTTGTAGTTCATTATTGTTTTACAACTGAAATAAATAGGTATGAAATTTGTAGGTTATTGATGATGTCAGTGTGACAGTGACATAATTATTTCAAACGTAAAGTAAGACACACGTTTTAGATTCCACAACCACCCTTGACCAAGATAATTTTTGATATCCCGGTACCACTAATTATAATTATACACGATCAATATGATCGGATGATTTCAAGACAAAATTATGAAATTCAAAATGTTAAATCAGTATCTAATTCCTCAACTATGTCTGCAAACAAAATTATTAATTTATATTAGAAGGGTAAAAATGGCCAACTTTTTTGTAAGTACCTTCGTGATACTTTGATAATTTTTCATGAAACATCTTTAAATTTTCCTGATCAAAAAGATTGCGTTGTTTTGTTTCGATTGGACGCACTATTTTCGTGAAATACATTTAAAAATTATATGACTTTGAACTAAAGATGGCGCCAAAATATTGCAATTTTTTTTCCAGGTACGCGATAATTTTTTCATAAGAAATTCAGAGTATGGTCTGATATTATCGAGTGCTATTTATATGCAGTATTAACTAAATTGGAACTGTTTGGCTAGTGACGTCTTTCCCTATGCCTATAACCTTAACAAAAAATTGAATGCCTATCTGCTCTCCCAACATTCCACGATGTTCTTCAAACATTATAGGTTTTCCTTTCGTGCAGTCAAAGTATAGAAAAAAGTTTTTTTTCATCATGGGCGTTCCGAACAGGAGGAAGCCTTTTATTCTAATACTTTTAATGACACCTTTTTTAATTCCGTAGTACGACTCCCTGACTAAATAAAGGTTGTATCAAGATACCTTCCTATTTCGTCATATACCATGCGAAAAAAATCATTTATTTATTTATTTATTTATTTATTTAATTACAAACCCAACAGGAAATAATCCGATTGAAGGGCAGTATACACAGATATAATCACGTTACAATTCATGTAGTACTAATTAATAATTTAAGTCATAACTATAGTTAAAGAGAACTAATTAACACTTTTTTAAATTTATACAGGGTGAGTCAGTTTTTTGTAGACAAACTGCAACAGGAGATAGAACAAGTGTTTTTAAGAAGAAAAGTTCCTATAAACATATGTCGTAGAAGGCTTCGTTTTCGAGATACAGGGTGTTGAATTTGAAAAAAAAATTAGTTTTTTGCGAATATCTCCGGAACCGTTTATCGTACAAAAGACAGCTTTGGTAAGCATTTTCTACTCATAGTAAGCTATGTTCTGTGCGATAAAAAAGTTTTTTTTACTCTTAATTGGTGAAGATTTTGAAGGGGTGGGTGGTTTTCTCCCCAACTACTACGTCACTGGAAAAAGTACGGTTTTGAGACAACCATTTGCACCACCAATGTTTTCTACACAAAAAAGGTACTCCTGGTCATAAACTCTAAAGTTGACCGTTTTCGGGAAAAATCAACTTTTATATTGAAAAACATGGTCAATTCTTACTAATTAAACAAAATTTATTCAAAAATTAGAACAAGTAACAAAACCAAAGGATTGACCATGTTTTTCAACATAAAAGTTGATTTTTCTCGAAAACGGTCAACTTTAGAGCTTATGACCAACAGTTACTATTTTGTGTAGAAAACATTGGCGGTTCAAATGGTTATCTCAAAACCATACTTTTTTCAGTGGCGTAGAAGTTGGGGAGAAAAACACCCACTACCCCTTCAAAATCTTCACCAATTATGACCAAAAAAAAAATTTTTTACCGCACAGAACATAGCTTACTATGAGTAGGAAATGCTCACAAAAGCTGTTCCGGAGATATTCGCAAAAAACGAAATTTTTGTATCAATTTCAACACCTCCCTGTATCTCGAAAACGAAGCCTTCTACGACATATGTTTATAGGAACTTTTCTCCTTAAAACCTATGTTCTATCTCCTGTTGAAGTTTGTCTACAAAAAACTGACTCACCCTGTATATAGAGAAAGAGAAATCTAAGCTTGATTGCACTGTGAATCAAAATATCTACAGATTCTATTGATTAAAGAGTTATATAAAATATTTGAATTCGCTCGAACTAAATAAAAGTAATCACTTCTATTTGAAATTGCATTGTAATCAGTATAACTTTTGAAAAGAGAATAAATGAATGTAAGAAACTACGTATTACTAGTCATTATTATGAATCAGAAAACAATCTCAGTCTAAAATATATTCGTTGTAAGAAGCATAATTTCAAACGTAATTCATTTCTAAATTTTTATTTGCGTGTGATGAAACCTGATTTATAAGAAAATTTCACACCTGTCATTCTAAGCCAATCACACACTTTCATTTCGACAGTTACGAATGACAACCTTCAAATTTTTCGGAAATTTTTCTCCTCCTGCCAAGCTAGGCGAACAAAATTAATAAGTGGAATTTTTTTCTTGACAGCTATCGTATGATCCGAAAATCAGTATGCAGGGTCAAATTTTGGTATTTAATGTTTTTATTCATTTTATAATACTAAATAAATACAAATATTTATTTACCAAATATTTCTTTCATTAAGGCTAAATATTTTTGGAATTCGTAATGGAGAATAACAAGGATAATAGTTATCTTCCCTTTCCACTCCTATCAGATGTCTATGTTTAATATAATAGATGTAATATTTGGAAGCAATTTTGTTCTGCTGAATTCTGGTTTCTCTTAAAAAGGATGAGATATCTTCCTCCAAAATCTTCTGGATAGCTGAGAAAAGGTTTTCTTGATGGGGTTTTAATTCAGTTTTTTCCATTAAACATTGCAAATACTTTGAATTTTTATGAGACATATTAATGTCCCCTATTTCAGAGCAAGATTTACAAACATGCTATTATGGAATCCAGATATCATTGAACATTTGGATGGGTAATTTGGGCGACAGGCCACTACGTCTTAATTTTCGCTGCACTATTGCATATGTACCATGATTTCCATTATAAATTATCACGAATGTCACTCGCGGTTGTATAACATTAGATGATCACTTTCCTTTACAGCGTTAAATGGAGCATAAGTCAAAACAGTTAGTTTTGAAATACTACTTCAATGCCTATTGGTGGATAATTTGGAAGTTAAACCGCCTAACAAATATTGTTAAACTGCTAAATTTCTAACATTACTGAGACAAATTTGTAAATGAATAGGCGAAATTTCTTAGATACATTATTATAAAGTTGCTGGTTGAATACTAGATTGATAGTAGCAATGAACTAAATTTGCTGGGAGGTTTCCTACTTGTCAAAAATTCAATTGTGGAAGCCGTTACTTTGTGATAGTTTATCATTTTAACGAAATAATAAATAAAACTACTTTGTTTTACTACCACTGATATTTAATATAGTCGTTACTATAGTTTCAACACTAAACGTGTCATCTTCATTTTTCGTCTGAAGATGACACGTTTAGTGTTGAAACTATAGTAACGACTATATTAAATATCAGTGGTAGTAAAACAAAGCAGTTTTATTTATTATTTCCTACTTGTATAATTTTGTATAAAATAAAACAGAAAATTACATTTCGGCTTACATGTAGGTTCCTTCAATATCAGATCACCATATTCTATACCTTGGAAGGATATTTATAAATTCATTGGAGACCAGTTGGGGAATGCAAATTGCTGTCAAAAATGTAGTGTGGAGTCAAGTCCTGGAAAATATCATAATATCAGCTTAATTTATAAAAACATACTGTTTTTCTACTCGTTAGATCATTCAGTTAATATCTACATGTCAGAGTGAGATAGATATTAGATATCTACAGAAATATTCATTTGTTCAAGTGTAAGATTTGATGTTATTCGAAATCGGGTATGAAAAGTCGATGAATGAAATTTGCTGTATGAATTATTCTATGGATTACACAAGATAAGTATGTTCAAACTGAGAGGGCTATTATACACAAATGAAATGTTGATAATGGAAACGAAATAAGTTTCCGATGGTCGATTTAACAAAAAAAAACTTCTGTCATAGGTACTTCATTGGGGCATTCATTAATTTGTTTCAACGGATATTATCTACAAGTTGCTTAACAACATTGATACTCGGGAGTCAACATTATGAAATTCCAGGATTGAATTAATCAATAACTAGTACTTACTTTAATAATCTAGGTTGTTAATTGATAGTAGTACATTATGAGAAATTTTACTAATTGTGCATTACATCAAATGTGTAACTAGTATGTTGTTTAGTCCGAAAATATACAATGCAGGTTAGAATGTAGGTACTCACCATTATTTTGTATTATACTGGATCAAACATTATAGTTCATTAACGTTATTTGTATGTTCTTTAAGTCACTATATCCATGGAACTTATGCAAAATTTAACACTCTGATTTTTGTTAGCACGAATATATTTCACTTGTTTAGTTATATACACATGACACATACACATTGTTTTAAGTTTTATTGAGCTAATTGATGATCAATAATTTCAATAAACATACCTACAAACTGAATAATTATTGATTCAAAACTTCGATTATGTCAACTCGACCGTTGGCGCTGGCTACGTAACGGTAACGCTGAATTGAAATAAACTTTCTAATCCGAATAGCCATGACCATAGACAATAAAAAGTGACCTTGAACTGGCTTTGCGAAATAAAACAATTTCAGTTAAAAGGCGTGAACTCAAGATGTGCATTAATTGTTATTCGTACCACATCGATAAAATAGTGGTCAGTTATTCATCGTTTTGGCGTATACTTGTACCACTCCAATAAATAATGAATGATTACCCTGTAAAATATATTATTTATAACTGTCTTATTCCCGATTCAAGACTTCGTTGAACTGATAAAAAATCAGCAAATTATGGAAGCTGGCTGAATTTTCACGAAATGTACAGATAATTTAGTAATAGATAGATAACATGTGAAAATATATAGAATGGCCGTGAGGCTAATATAATTGATTAAAAATTTGTTGAATATAGGGATTCCGTATCCTAAATTTATTATGAAATTATTGTCAAAGCAAATCATTTAAGCATGAAATTGGTCATAATATTAGGAACTTTCTCCAGAATATTAATACCTATATTTAACAGAACATTTTGAATTTCAATTTATAATAACTTCGGAGTTTCACTTTTATTTTTCCTTTTCAATTTATTTATGCATACGACATCTAAGGGTTGTCTCTAGAATGGCTTTCAAAAAAATTGAAAACACCGAATTATGGAATAAATTATTCATTTCAATATCTTTACACAAGTAAGCGATATTCAAATTAATAATCTTATTAAGGAAGGTAGAAAAACAAATTTTCCGGTATATCTAAAGCACCAAAAATACAACCTCATACAGAAAACTGTTGTTTGTAGGAGTCCAGTTTCCCATACCCAATTAAGTTGATTAGGAATAACAACTAATCTCAATCTAAATAGGCAGAATGTAAATAAATACGTACCACCGAGCAAAGAAATCAATAATCCTTGACAAGCACACTAAATACAGATATTATTAATTAAATGTTTATCGTTCTCAAAAATAACATATAAAACGTATTAGTATGAACCACGGTCGTACATACAGGTCTGGGAACTCGTATGTTTGACATGAGTCTCTTACAAGTCGCCAAACTCGTAGTCCCTCGCTCAGCCACCAGCTAGCGCATGGATCGAAGTTTGACAACAATCACGTTATTAAGTGAGAACACGATCGTATACGTGCCAGAGATCATTCTTCGACTGACGCGCCACCTATGCAACAGATGACGCTTAGCGGACTCACTTCTCACATAGGAAACAGCCTCGAGTTCCCAGACCTGTATATACGACCGTGGTATGAACTAATACAAAAATATAGCCATGAAATGTTAAGCGTCAAGTCAAACTCCGATCCCATAACTGACATGACTTTATTTTGTATTGTCTATGTACAACATAGAGATCTTATAAGATCTCTATGATTTACAAAACAAATGAGCTGCATTGTTTGACAAAACATGGCGTGTTGTCGCCACTGTATTAATAGTCACTGCACCAATACCATACCAACACAGCATAAGGAGTATCATGCCTCAAATCATATTTAAACGATAATGGAATAAAATTATCTTTCCAACTACTACGCCCATTACAATTACAATGATTCTTATTTGTTTTATTTCTTTCTAAAGTTCTATATCTTAAAAAAACACTCTTTATAACATTCAATCTTATATTAACATATACAAAGATACAAATATAGCAATTTAAGGTATCGTTAACATTTATTCAGAGCTCTAACATGAATACTATAAATTATGTGGGATTAATAATGTTATGTATAATTTTCCTTCATTCTTCATCGTGTCTAGAAACTTTCCATGATTTGATAATATATGGTTTAAGAATACTCTACATTATCATTATCAACATTTTTCAATTCTCGATTGTTCCACTTTACTTTCCATGAAACTTGATGTAATCTACTTTTCCACTAGATTGCAAACGAAAATATTAAAATAGAATTGATTTTTGAATCTGGAGGCCTTTAGCATTAGTTACTCTCTTCCCTTTAGTTGATCTTCATCTTGCTGATTTTCTTGTCTAGATAGATGCGTTTTATTTCTCCACTGCTTCAAATAATTTATTTTTGTTTGACAGTATAGATAGAAAATGAAGAAGACGTATTTACATTAATTTCATTTGTTAGAATTTTATCTAGCATCGAAGTTGTGGAACTCTTTACCTAGAGAGGTCTTTCCCTATACCTATAACCTCCAAACCTTCAAGAAAAATACGGATGCCTATCTCCTTTCCATACATTCCACTGCTGGCTCACACGATGGTCTTCCAACATCATAGGTTTCCCTTTCGTGTAATCATCATCAGTATATAAAAAAATACTTGAATATAAAACGAAATTGATGAAAACAACTGAATAATCCAAAAGGACTTCCTAATCTAGGCACAGTCTAATAACATTTTCAACTTCATATTTCATCAATTCCTCTTAAAATGTATTGTATCCTCGTCATTAATGATGGAAGAAGAACTGAATTGTGCTCGATGCAATGAACATCTACTTGGAACCTCAGATATAGAAATTCTGGATAAAATATAGTTTATATCTTTTTGTAATAGGAGACTATTTTTGTGATTAATCTATACTGTTTGAAGTATCAAATTTAACTTCTCTGGCTGCTGTTCTTCTTATCGATTTTGTTCTTTGTGGAGTTCCATGGACATCCGGTATACGGAGGCTTGTAGATGAATTGCGTGTCATGAATGGTGATGTTGCTGGAAATTGACTTGCAACTACTGGTACCCAGAAATGGGAATGTAATTTATTTAATGAACCAGCTGTAACAATAAATAATTTATTACATATTGTGTCTTTGAGAAAACGTATAGGTCTGATTGGATTATTATCATCAGGAAATCATGTATACATTCCATTTGGTAATTAATAGGAGTCTCACCTTGGATGAAATTGTATGAATCCTTCCGTTGATTTTTCTTGTATTCGTGTGATCTTACTAGTCCCGTAGTGCCTGTATGGACAGCATCAAGGGACATACTTCGATTCTGAGACTTCGTCATCAACGCTTCATTCATCGTCCTTTCTCGATTCCTATCATCATGGATTCCTGTCAAGTGGTCATTTAGTGCGTACAGTTTTTGTGTGATATCTTTACCTAAGGAAAAAATATCGTGTTTAACGAAAATGTTTGGTTACTTCAAGATCAAACATATAATGATAATCAGGGACGGATTTAGGAGTGGGCAGAGTGGGAGGCCGCCCACAGGCCCCCACCTAGTATAATATATTGAAAAAATGTTGACTTCAACAAAAATGATGAGATGATTTTGTTAATATAGTAATAAATTCATAATTTTTGCGTAATTTTATGCAGAATTTGTATTCACATATTTTACATTACAAAAGCAGGAAATATTGTATATTTAATATTTATGTAATGGCAGGTAGAAATTGAAATAAGTTATTTCTGATGTCACGTTGCTTTGAAACACAATATAATAACAAGTTCAATGAAATTAGTTATTTCAAATTTCCCGCGTGTTCAGTATGTGGCGCCGTATTACAGATACGTTTCTAGTTTTCAGTCAATTTGCAGAATTTTACAAATAGTATGCAGAAGGAAAAAAGATACTTCAGCTGTGAACATTTCATGTACCCGTTGATAATCAAGAAACAGGTGCAAGATGCTCTTCCTAATGTTTAGATAATTTTAAAAATGTATCTTGTTCTGATGATCACTAACTGTAAGGCTGAAAGATCCTTTTCAAAGTTAAAATTACTAAAAAAACAGATTGCGAACGGCAATGAGCTAAAAACGTCTCAATGATATCCTGCTTTTGAGTAGCAATAATTAATTAATTAAAATTTGACTACTTGATCCACGAGGAAAGTACGAAAAGTGCCTTTGTAATGATAATAATTAATATAATAATATAATAATATAATATATTTCAATGACATTACAATTGCATTATAATTTGGTATTGTAAAAATTATTTTCAATATTACCATCTACCATAGGGACCCCCACCAAACTTGTGCCCACAGGTCCCCACCACTCTAAATCCGGCCCTGATGATAATTGAAATAATGATGAATAAAACCTAATAAATCGCATTGGCACGTCTGTGTCAAAGAATAATTGAAGTGATACTTACCTATAATACTGTCTAATACAACTTTGAGCATTGGTCGATGTCGAAGAACACGTTCTAATTTCCTACGAGGCCAACAAAGATATACACTATCCTCTTCAGCTGTGATTGTTACTTGAAATACATCGTCCGACTGGTCATGGTTTGCTTCCCATTCTGGCGAATCCAGGAACTGATACACGTGTATGAAATGTAAATGGGTATCATCACAAGTGACGCGTAATCTGAAACGAAAACTCATTGGTAAAGCTCAACACTCAATTATTTGGAATAATAATCAATTTTTTTTAATACTTTGACTATACGAGAGGGAATGTTCGAAGAACATCGTGTAACCCAGCGGTGGAATGTTGATAGAGGAGGAAGGTATTCGAATTTTCCTCGAAGGCCTGGAGGTTATAACCATAGGGAAAGACGTCACTAGGTAAAGGGTTCCAAACTTCGCCGTTCGATAGAAAAATGAAGTCTGGTAGGAAGAAATTCGGCAGGTCTTGATCTTGACAATGAAGGGGTCAATAGTTTGAGCTCATCTAGTCTGCCTATCTGGAATCTCTCGCAGTGGAACAACAGACGAGATTTCTCATGAACAACGACCATAGAAATATCTGTAGAAAATGAAGAGATCACCCACCTTTCTGCGATATTCTAGAGAGGTCAATCAATTCGTAAGTGTGACATCATCAATCGGATGATTTCTCTTTTCTGGATAGAATCCAAGAGCTTCAGCGTATGTTTGGAAGCCGAGCTCGAAACACGTGAACAGTACTCCAGGACAGGTCGAATCTGTGCTTTGTAGATTATGAGGAGCTGCTGGGATATAAAATAGCTCTTGGAATAGAAAATCTAATTTTTGTGAAGCGGTTTTTACAAAGGACCTCAATTGATCATCCCATGAGAGGGTACTTTTGGTGGTGATCCCGAGAAAGGATATGCAAGACTTCATCTTCATAGGAATGGTTGTACCTAACATCATCATATTAGGGATTGAGGGATCCGCCTTCATGGAGAAGACGCAATCTTGAGGTTTGGTTGCATTAAACTCTACTAGGTCATCAGATTCCCATTTCAAAATCTTCACCAGATCTCCATTAATTGCGTCAACCTCTCTCTGTCTCGCTCATCTGGCTCTAGCTGAGAAATCGAGTAATATATTACCTTAACATTAAAGAAGATGAAAACCACATCATGAAAATTCGATAAAATGTATACAGTACCACATTCTGTATAAGGAAAGTAGGGTATGAAATAATTGGAAACTTACTTTCCTTGAAGCAATATTGATAATCTTTCGTCTGCAGAGCTCACATCCTCAACTGCATAAATATCTCCTTTTTCTAACACCATCAACTCGCCATCTTTGACTAATTCTTTAAAATGTTTCTTACTTACGCGGAATGGTTTGAAAACCTATAAAATAGAGAGAAGTTAAATATACATAATATCAAACTTTCAACTCATAATTTTGTTTCAGATTTTTGATTTTATGTTAGAATGGTTTCAATAATACAAAATTTGGAATATTTATTTTCACTGGTAACATATCACTAAGTTTTACCCGGTTAATTTACCGAATAATATTTGGTGTTCTTCAGTTTTGTAGACAGTTATGTTAACAAAATTGAAGAAGGATTCGACTATGGCCTAGATGGATGTTAACTTATTCGCCATTGATGGAATCGCTTCAACCTCGGCATCTTTACTTTGACTTGTAGATAACCAGGAGCTGATCGTCTCTTGTTATCAGTACGAATGATTCTCGTTATAATAGATTTGAAAATGAATCGAATGTTATAAAAACGCCTACCTACCTTTAAATAAAGATCAGTCATTTCCAACGACAAAGTTGGTGGTAAAAATTTCCATGTAAGAATAGCCGTATGCGTGACATTTAATAAAACTATGAGACAATTCCACAATAAAATATCTGGACCACATACTTGTACTCCGGCCCAAATAGCTATAAAAAAGTATCCAATGGATAAAAGAGCTCTGAAAATAAATTCGTTATATTAAAACCATGTCAGAGGCATATGGAAGTTTATATGTAAGTACAATTTATACAGTTTCTAGACTGAAAAGCTTACATTTACCTAATTTGGAGCAGCAAATGGAAATTTATAGTTGTTTTCCAACAAATATGTTATTGATTTTACAAATTCAAACTCAACTCTGGAGTTTGTATGATTTATTAGCTATTAGAGAGTGGAATTGGGAACTAGTATGAACGAAGTTAGTCCTATTACAAACTGGAAAAGCGAAAGTATTGTTATATTCTCGAATTCGCAAAATTTTTGTCATATTTTGATAATTCCACGAGATATACAGAAGGGAAAACTTTTTCACAATTTATCTTATTTCAATTATCATATAATATTAATATAATTTATTCATCTACATCAGTAGATTTGGATTCTGAATTGATTTAGCAGGATGACCAATTGTACTCAGTCCTCATTAGGAGCATTGTAAGATATATGGATCCTAAAAGAGCTAGAATTATTGTGAGGTCAGAAAAGCGTTTGAACGCAATCACGTATACGAAATGGGAATATATATTCATCTCATATTTTTCCGATTCAATTAATCAGCCATTACTTTACAAAATTGTAATCAATGGTTAGATGAGCTGTAGTTATATACGAAGGCATCGTGGTGGAAAATCCCTGAAAAATAAAACAGATGGCGACACAATCGAAAATCCCATGTGACATTTGTGATGTACCATGTTTAACTAGAACGTTTTAACATTTTCAGACTGATATATCATTCAGTTCTGTTTTGACTTTTTGACACCCACTGAAAGCAAGCAGCCTTGAAGAATTTTGTAAACATGGATAGAAGTGAAGTTCGCGTCTTGATTAAACATTATTTCTAGCGTGGAAAAAACATTAGGCAAACCAAAGCATCTCTTGTTAAACGGTATGAGGACTGTTCACCATCGATTGGAACGATTCACAAGTGGTTCTAGGCATCTCAACCGAACGGGTACGGAAAGTTTTGCATGAATTTTTGAATATGAGAAAGCTATCTGCCCAATGGGTGCCGTATTTGCTCTCTGTTGACAACAAGCGCGACCGTGTAGAACTTCAAAGGAGTGTTTGGCGATGTTCAAACGCGATAAGAAGGACTTTTTGCGCTGTTTCGTAACCGTGGACGAAACATGATCCATCATAATACATCAGAGACCAAAGCACAGTCGAAACAGTGAACTTATCCTGAAGAATCGATGCCGAAAAAGGCCAAAGTGGGTTTATCGGCCAACAAAGTCATGGCGACAGTTTTTTGGGCTGCGCATGGTATCGTTAATATCGATTACTTTGAAAAGGACAAAACGATCACCGGCGTATATTATGCAGAGCTGTTGGATTGATTCGACGTGCTCTTCCACCAGGACAACGCACTGGCACACAGGTTCGCAGTCGAAATGACGAAATTGCATGAATTGCGCTACGAATTGGTTCGTCATCCACTATATTCTCCAGATTTGGCTCCCTATTTATTTACAAACTGAAAGAAATGGCTTGGCGGAAAGAGATTTGGCCCCAACGATGAGGTCATCGCAGAAACAAACGCCGATTTTTAAGGATTGCTGAAATCGTATTATTTGTAAGGGATCGAAAAATTAGAAAAACGTTGGTATTGGGCTACAAGGAGATCATGTTGAGAAATAAAATAAGTCGACCAAATAAATCATTTCTTGTTTCACCTTTCCCTCGTACCTTATTAGATATAATGGCTGTAGCGTAACCATTAGGTACAACTACGAAGTACATTGCCTTTAGAGAATAGTACTCATAAGGGCCATCTAAGAGTCAATATCCCAACTATGAAACTTACAGAGATCTTTATTTTCAATAAATGACTATTGATATTTTTGCTTAAGCTAACGTGAGATGGGAATGGCAACTATCATCAAATATCAGTATGCGGAATCTACAGCATCACTTACCTAACAATTAGGACACTTTGTTTGAAAGATCCAGGCACCAGGAATGCAGCTGCGAAAAAGAAATTGGCAGTTTGGAAGAGGCTGTGTTGTGCGGGCGTCCAATTCTTGCAGGACGCCCATGTAGTAACGTCAGTAGTTTGAGTGGTATTGAATATTTGATAATCGTAATCATAATCAGTACTGTTTGATAAATTATAAATAATTTCTGAAGTATTCCAACTCGTTGTTTCGGTAGAAAATGTATAATTGCTACTAATATTTTCGTATTTCGGCAAAGATTTGATAAGCCAAGTTGATGAGGACATCGGTGATTTATTATTTGGTTTCACATTACTTAAATTTGTTTTGACCAAAATCAGGGGGTGCGTGTCATAATGCGTCCTAGATTGAATCACTGGTATTTCCATTGTAGCATCTACAAAGACAAAGAATATAGTGTTAGTCTATTTTCGATATACGTAAATGTTATTCTCGATCATGTAAATTATGGGGATAACTCTAACTATTTAACATAGGATTATCAAAATGAATAAACGTAATTATAAATTATGACAATGGTTGGAATAATAAAGGAATAGCCACTACCGTTTTTTCCTAATGTATTAACAGAGCACGCAATTATCACAAAATTATAGGCTTATCTGTTTTCCATGTTGTCACCTTTTAGTGTAGGGCGGGTACCGACTTTAATAAGTCTATACCACTTCCAATAAAGCGATTTCCGTTTTCGTGGTTTTTGATGTAACACAAAATTAGCACGAAATCAGCACAAAATTAAGATTCTGACGAAGAGTTGGTGCTTACTATCCGTAGGTACATCAAAAACGTCTTCAATTATATTTGTTGCGAATAAGCAACTGACAACAATTAGATCATCAGTATATTGTTAAATCATATGGTAAAAATGCTGCATACTCTTGTATCTGTAATATTAATGAATCAATGGAATGATGTATGGTCAATTATGAAAGTGTTTAGCTCAGTGTGAATTCAGTATAGGGGCGCCAAACTTTTTACGGCGTCAACAATATTATCCTCGTTATGCCGAACATGAAATTGGTCTAGTCTGCATTTAGGATGCTATATAAGTTTAATGGACACATAAAAGTCAGTTGCTAAGGGTGACGTGACTTTCTCCATTACTGTTCGATTTTGTTTTGTTTTATTTATTGCTGTATCTAGATGTATTGTGATAAAACTTTATGGGTATCACATAACTTCATTTTATTGATGAACTAGGTAATTACTATACTTTTTGTCAAGAATGGTATTCATCACAAATATTTATTGACTAAAATGCTGAGTCTTACATTTTATGCACCACGGCGAATTTTGACAGATCAAAACTTATACGTTCAAAAGAAGACAATAACCTAAGCCCGCGACATATGAAATTACTTCCACAACATATGGAAATCCGTCATCCAAGATCATGGCCGACCAATTACTTCTGCAAATGATCCCACACCAAGAAATCTAACACTAGAACGGAGTTAGCAAACCATGATTATTTACAATCTCTTGAGTATAAATAAGTTTGAGACATACAGCACCAGTCTGCTCCAGTTCCAGATGTCAAACTGTTCTGAGGATGCCGCCTGTAATAGGCAGTGAAACGTCGGTATATAATAGTGCCACAATGACTCGGATATATCAAGACCCAATATTGGATATAATTTCCACATCTTAGAACACAGTTTCAGAATTTGCAAACAAATAAAATAATAATGTTCTAAGGGTAGGTATTTCTGATTGGTAGCTCACGATGTCAATTTCATTTTCGTCAGTATGTAATACAAAGAACCTGTGAGGACAATAGGACAAAAACATTTTTACTAGATACTTCCATTGGGTTAATGGGATTACGGAGCGTAAACATTATAATTATTATTTTGTCATTTCTTACGACTGATAACAAAAGTAGAAAGTTATAAAATCATTCGTAATTTTTCTAATCGATTATTAGTAATACGTTTTTCATCAACATGATGGTAAAAACCAATTAAACGTGAAAATGAAGACGTATATAGATAAACAATAATTTTTCCCAGAAAATCTATATATTTGACAAAAACATTCTCTTCTAATCTATAAAGCGTAAAAATAGCTATTATTTATACAACTAGTTGCAAAATGAGCGTGTTTATTGAACTAGATTTTTTTTTATATTTGATTACACGAGAGGGAAACCTATACATTTCGTGGCCATGGAAATATCTTTAGAAAAAAGGAGGGATCTCCCACCTTTCTACGATGTTCTAGAGTGGTCAATGAACTCGTGAGTGGATAGAATCCAAGAGCTTCTGCGTATGTTTGGGAGCCGAGATCTCTGTTGCGAATTGCGTTGGGTCATCTGATTCAAAACATACGCTCGTCCAAGGAAACTCGGAGGAAAAAATGCGAAGACCGTCCGAGTCGGCTGAGTTGTAGTGCAAAACTGTTCGTGGAGGTGTTGGATTGGTTCTTGGACTGATATAGAGACAGGTTGTAGTGATGAGTGAATGGTCAGAGTTTTCCAATGGTGCATGGATCTTTACTTCATAGGGATCTGCATTGTTAGTGAGGAATAGGTCAAGCGTATTGGCATAATGATAGCTGTTATGAATGATCCGTGTGGGTTCATTAATTAACTGCTCGAGACCATAGGTAATGACGAAGGCCTCAGCCTGTCGCCCTGTGTCTTCCGTCTTGTTTGAGAACTTGAGCCAAGTGGAGTTGTGAACGTTGGAATCACCCATGATGATAATTTCAGCTGCTGGATAGTTCTGCTGTATGAGGTCAAGTATCAGAGAAAGAAATTCGAAGAGTTCATCATGAGTTGGTTCATTTGGTGATGAACAGAGAAATTTTGTCTCTTTGTGATTATCAAGCTTGAACCATATTATATCGAATTCTTGTGGTTCTAGATTCTCTTCTCTGTGGCACGAGAGATCATTTCTAGAATAGAGATAGATACCTCCTTTGGATCTGAAACGAGTATGGAGGACTTAGCCAGGGCAGAGCATATAAGTTGTGTTGATGGATGAATTGACCTGCGTCTCAGTTAAGGCCAGTATGTCTGGTTTGTCTGGCTGCAGGTGGTAATGAACATCGTTTATGTTGTTGCTAAGACCTCGGATGTTACAGAGGTATATCTTCAAGTTTACATTCACTCGCCCGGAAATCCAAATGGAGAGGTATTTTTCTTCGGAGTATTTTACTCTAGGAGGCTTCTTCATTAGAATTTTCAGAATAAACTTGGAATGGATAAAACGTCGGTTTGGGTAGGGTGGCAGGAAAATCAGTATGTGGGTGAGACCGAAAGCATCGATCAAACTCAGAAACATGGGGTGGCCCACTTCACAGCATCTTTGTCGAGGTGATGTTGGTGTTTCACCTGGCGATGAAGAAAACATCCACCACCTATGGTTGAACCTATGTGAAGATTGGCCCAACACATCGTGTGTAAAAAAACACGTCGTTTTGGATCGTGTGTCATAAGAGATTTTTTGTAATTCAGTTGTTCCGAATAAAATGAAATTTTCATTACGTTTCATTTTCATTTAGATACTATCAAAGCCATTTTTGTTTGTTTTCATGAAGATAACTATACAAAAAGCATGATATAACAGTTACCATGGAGAAGCGTCAATGTCAAGACATATTTGTCAAAATATCCACATTTATACCCTAATTTTGTGTTTAAAAATGAGTGAATCTGAATAATCGAAGAAGTTGCAAGAACTGTAGTAGAAAATTTGCTGCCAAGTAAGTCGAAAGCAATATATGCTTATGTTAAAAACTCATCTTAGCACTAGTGCTAAAATGAACTCATTTTATGACTGTGTTAAAATGAACTCATTATAGCACTCAGTGTTAAAATGAACCACCCTTTACAATAACAATCAGCGTCAAAAAGATGACTTTTCGTAAGTGAATTGCAAAAATACATTTTCTTCCAACATGAATTAAAGATAAAAAGCAATTAAACCTCTAAATGTAGGTAAAGAGATTAATGGATAATGATTTTTCCAGAAATAGGTACTTATTTAAAAATTTTCATTCCGAAAAGCAGATGACAAATCTTGATTGATTAATCTCCACCAGTGTTCAATGGAATTATTATTTTTTCGAACAATACTTTGTTCATATTTTTCATGAAGTTTCCAGGATGTCAGAAGATTTTTTAAATATTGACACTTTGCAAAATTAAAAATGTAAAACTATAAAGTTATTGGAAATTCTGGTGAGAAGAATTATTGTAGAATATCCCAAGGGTATTTACTGCATCTGTCATTAAAACAAAAGCACAAAATAATGTGTTTACCAAAAAAGCACATTAGTCATCATGCATACTATTGGCATTGTCAAATTATTTTAATTACTTGTTGCATCGATCTTACACTATGAATGAAATTATGTTTCTACATCTGCAGGAATATGTATAATTGAATACTACAGTTTGTAAAACTGAACTCAGTCCAGATATCAAACATGCATTTGTTTACTAACAACGTGATTTGAATTTCATAGGATAACTAATTTTCTACAGCTCACCATATTCTAAATACCATCCATACGTTGATTGAATGCAATTTTGCTGATATTTTAACTGAACAGAATATAAATCTTGAAAACGTTTATTTGACCGTACTGGTTAACATGTTTGGAGACCACCATGTATTTTCTTTGAATTCACTAAAAAGAGAATGAAGTGTTCGGGATAACCTCTTCGCCACGCCCCATTTTACTGCGCCCCAGAATAACACTACTACTTTCCCATCGATTTCCACGAGAATTACTAATAGTGGTCTACTACCCCATTGTGAACCCTATAATCGATATAAACATTAGCTAGCTCGTTATAGGTGAAAAAAAAGTATTTACCTTCTATACAATTACGAGTATATTATCTTTATACATCTTCGAATGTATTATTGCAGCTTGATACTACACACGCTGATCGGCGTGGGCAATCAATTAAGCCATAAGCCATCCGGAATATGAAGTTATCTTTAATGAAATGATCAAAATGATGTAGAATTGAAGAATAAAAAGTATGTGGATCAACTTGATATTAAGCAGAACTTGTAAATTCGATCATGGATGTGAGGTTATTTTTCTACAGTAGTTCAAACAAGAAAATATATTAATGACTGCTGAGTGTATTCGTCATCTATGTCTAAATTTTATGAGCGAGCGCCTTATTGATGAGTATCTTGCCGAACTTTCAGCTAATATTTTTTCGACTACCAGTTTTCACCAGGTTTCACCAGTTTTTCCAATCATAACAGTAGTCCAGTAAAAAACGCACTCCACTGCGGATTTGCAAGTTACAGGTGGATTGTGAAAAAGTATTTTTGCATATTGTTTGGTTTGGTTCACAATGTAGAATCCATACAAACAAAAATGGGTGGCGCTCTTTCTATTAATAAACAACGGGGTCAAAAATTAATTTAATAAATGGAAACCTACAAATGGCGCCTACAACTGTCTCAATGTTGCGAAAAACGTGAAAAAACGGCTAATACTTCAACGAAAATATTACGAATATGCTTAAAATTTATATATTCATAAATATATGGAGTATATAAGCTATTTACATCAATAAATAAGCTTAAAACTCATTGTACCATCAGTTACAAAACATTTGAAGTAATACTAAGGAAATGATTAATAATTGGTGAATGATAAATGTTCAAATGATCATTTAAAACAACATTATTTTTGTCTTCAACATGTTTGACAATTTCCAATGATTCCGTTATATTCAATATCGAACAGAAGGGCTTGAAATAGAATAAATTGGAATCATTGGATATTGTCAAACATGTTAAAGACAAAAATGATGTACTTTTAAATGATCAATTGGACACTTATCATTCACCAATTAATAATCATTTCCTTAGTAATTCTTCAAATGTTCTGTAACTAATGGTATTCCCTCCACTTAACGATAGTCATTATAGTACTAAGTCTCTGTCAATGTCAATGTAGTTTATAATCTAGCTCAGATGATGACACTGTGTTGCAGGCCCGGATTTAAGGTGGTGGAGGCCCCTGGGCCCAAGTTTGGTGGGGGCCCCTATATGTCAGAGGCTAAAAATTTTTTTATTCAGTATACACCGACTGTATACTGAATGCAATTTTAATGCATTTTAAAATGTTCTTGTGATGAAAAATCTGGACAATATATATTATTTAATGTACATGAATATCAATAACTTTACACAGGTATTTTTCGAGTTTTCCTCGCCGCGAAATCGTCGATGACATCGTCAAAATTCAAGGATCTCAAAATATCTCTGTTGTTGCTCAAAATCGCAAGATCGTTAAGACGTTGTTGATTCATTGCCGTTCGCAATCTGTTTTTCAACAATTTTAATTTTGAAAGTGATCTTTCCGCTGAACAATTCGTGATCATTAAAACAAGATACATTTTTAAGATAGTTTCAACATTAGGAAAAACATCCTGCAGCTGTTTTTCAATGATTAACGAAAACATACAATGTGCGCGACTTAAGTATTGGTCTTTGTTCCCAGCAAACTGTCTGTAAAATTCGGCAAATTGTATTAGCTTTAGTAGCATCTGCACGACAGGACTAGCGGGTACTATTCCCTCGAGTTGGGACATGTATGTGACGTTTCTCTGTGTCGGAGTGAGATGTTTCTAGTTGCTCTGTAAATTTCTTGTAACTACTTGTAGAGCTCGTGAAAAATACGTAATCTTCTGCCAAAAAGTTGAAAAACCGCACTGCCGCAACACAACATTCTGCAGCATGTTTGCCGACGAGGTTCAGGGAATGTGCAGCACAAGGAATCGAATCAGCCAATCCGTTGTCCGCCTTCACAAGAGCTTGAAGACCGTTGTATTTCCCACTCGTGGCAGACGCGTTACCGTAAGAAATCTCTACATGCAAATGTTGCACTAAATGACGCAAAAAGACGATATTATTCATTATTGATTACCAATATTCAAATCAATACTATTGATAACGATACTATTGATTACTACATTAAATAATTGTCATATTATTTGTAATAAGCAAATTTGTTTTTCTTCACTTGATCTTTGGTGGGGGCCCCTAGGTTGTGGAGGCCTCTGGGCCATGGACCACTCGGCCCACCCCTAAATTCGGCCCTGCTGTGTTGAAACATATGTAAGCAATAGTGGATAATAAAACATTCATTGTTTATTCAGTGTACATTAGTGCTTTTACTTCCATAACTTTATAAGTTAAAAATAATATTAGAAAAAAGAAAATGTTTCAGTAGGTTACTCACAATATATATATGGTGTACCTGGTACTACCAACAAATAAGAAAAATAATTTAAAAATTTGATTTGTCATTCAAGAAGACTCCCGATAGGTCAAAATCACTGAAAAAAATTAAGAAAATGTTCCAACATCCTGTATTTCAGATACTCAATATTAATATTTGATGAATAAATTTTAGGCTCATTTGCAATATTTTGATCCGAAAGACATACAGTTACTCTATGGCCCAATCTTTATAAAACATCCTTCCCCATATACCAACTAATGTAACTTTGCCACATGGGATATATACTTAATTTTCTTACTCCATTAAATATCCGTCGAGATTGTTGTTGTTAAGCTCCTTCTAATAATAAACTTTCTTCGCCATATAAATTTTGCAGGGATTGTTAAATAATTCGTGAATTACAAATAGTTGATTTTACAGCCACAAGCCTATCTATTGCAAGTAGTCGAAGAATATTTCTAGTATTTATAGGTTGCAAGAAAAATTAGATTTGGTATATTGGAATTTTAAGAGCTCTTTGATGGAATAATTCCAACACACTAGAACGCATATAAGCCTAGATGATTAAAAAGATATCCCGCACGAGATTTCGTGCTTCTGTTATCACATCGGATACAGTGATTGATCAGCACTTCTATTACCATTGTTCCGCGTACTTGACCTTAACTTATTACCATACTTGATTAGTTCAGGCATCAAATTCGATCAGTTACGATTTCGCAAAGTAATTTTTCAATTTGTTATGTCATGCAGATACAAAATACGTGTATGCTATCAGCATTGTCCGAGTGTCTGAGCATTGCATGAAACATCTCGAACACTGGAATGTCTTTTGTTTCGTTATTCTTCGTTATTTTCAAATTTTATTCAATACTTTTCTCTGGAGCATCAAATAAATATACCCACCATATTGATATTTGAAAATCTACGTACCTACGTATTTCGGCAACTGAGTTGCCATCTCCAATAGATTAATAAAAACACTAGACGTAACTCGGTCGACATCGTCGACCTGCGTCATGCTTTAAAATAGAACAGTTGCGCGCTTTTGCCTAATTTTCAGTGGTCCATCCTGGTCAAACGACACAAGTTTTTTAAATTGTTAGAGCCTTTCGAATGATACATCAACCACCACCCTACCCTTTGTACTTTTTTCTATCGAACTGGTACACGTTATTAATACATAAGATTATTCCATAGTTCAACTTATATAAATGTGATGCTAGGGTCATTTATTTTTTTTGTGTCGGCCTCATTATCCATATCTTCATTGACTTTACTTTCCGTAGTTATTGTACATATTAGGTATTATTTTCAACCCCATTGTTAAAGAAAGAATAAGCAAAATCTATAATGGTACGTCATATGAAAATAATATAAGTAAATAAAGATTTCATAAAATTACCATACATTCCGGAGACATCAGAGAAAATTAAGAAATGATTGAAAAAGTATGATATAAATATTGCGCATAAACCTTACTAACTGTGTTGGTAAATATTTTTCAAATCTGAAACTTTTAATACTCATAATAATAAATAATTAAATTGCTTCGATTGCGATGGGACTTATATAGGAATCTCTAAACATTATTAAAAAAAAAGAATGTATGGTCATAAGTATAGTGCTAGAAGCAAAAACTTGGAAAATTCCACCGCCCTTGCTGGACATTGTTTTTATTATAACCATCAATTCAATTTGATCACTGTGAAACGTGACTCTAAGTCTGTAAATTATAGAACGGACGTTCAATCATTAAGATAAATGTATACTAATTCAATTATTTAAGCCCTTGCAAATTCCTACATACGTCTTTATAATGTTGAGAGTATATTTCAGGTAGAATACTCAAACAATCAATATTTCCCTATTACCTCATAACTCTTTAACATCTGGTTTGAAAGTGGATACTTGGCCGTATTAAAGTTTGGTTTGTCAGTCTTATTCTCACTTTCATTGATGACTTTGATTACTAAAGATAGATTGTTATGCATTGACTTTCTGGTACATATTCAAATAATTGGAACACTGATGTGTTACAATTTCGATTATTCGTGTTTCTGTTCGTTCCGGCGACATGGGCATTAATAATTGAAACTAATGCGATAAGGATGCTTGGTGCTTGATACAATTAGTCCTAAGAAATCCCGTATTAGACAGTGATACGCCTTCTGATGATGGTCGTGAGACCGAAACTTACGTAAAGATGAAAATAGTAAACATATGTGTAATTGTAACCTATTTCCCGAGAATTTATATATAACTACATATCACTTATGGTGTAGAAACATTTCCTCAAAAAATATAGTTGTATTTTACTCCATACATTTTTCAACAAGAATCAATCGTTCAAGCTGATGGGGAAAATATGAAATGCTGTTTGAAATGTTATCGAGATTTTAAATTTGGCAAACTATCTTCCACAGTTCATAACTAATTAGTCAAAATAAATTTTATAGATTAGTATGGAAGATAATCACCATAAATTAAGACCGTACAGACGCTATATCTGAATAAAATGTAGCTCAAAAACTGTTAAGAATCAAGCTAAGGTGATATCATGAAACTCACTCTTAATTTGGATGAAGAAACTCTAAAGGCAAACAAATAACAATAGATAGGTTGATAATCGTTTTATAATATACCATATTAATTGTATAATATAAGTTGAACAAATTGTAAAATTAAGTGCTAAATAATTATCTAAATTGTGTATTCAAGCACGGTATGAAAAATATAAGTTTCAATACTTTAAGTTCAGTTAATACTCAGTGGCAACACTATAAACTAAATTCAAAATTTTATCCTATTTTTTCATCTTCATTGAATCATATATCAAATATAGAAATCTATAAATCATTAATAATGATTGCTATTAAGAACTTGGAGGGTTAATTTTCTAAAACATACATTGACAAGAAAGAAATAAAATGCTCCATCTATTTATGTAGGTTATTCGAAGTTTAAACAGGTTCTTGATAAGATAATCAAATATATGAAAGACCAGCCTACTGTCTCTAAGCTTTCTAAATTTGATAATGATGTCTGGCTTATTTTTTTTATTATAGAGCATTTGTAAAAAAAAATATTTTTAAACTGATTTATTCATGTAACAATTAAGAAATAAATGAATATTTCTTGTTGGCATTTGTCAGCTAATAAAGTTAAGGTTTTGATAGTCTAGATCGATCAGTAATATTACAAACTAATAACACGTTCCACTGATGAGATCGAGAGAGCGAAACCGCTGAAACTATTAGTTTGTAATGTTACTGATTTATCTAGACCAGAGAAGCCTTACCAATATTTAAGCATACCGCTCTAATTTATAGATTTCAAATTTCATATGTGTATGCATCTCAAATTGTTTTGAATTGATTCATAACCTGGCGTTCTATATCACGAATAAAGTAACATTAAAATTACAATTATGATTATGAATATAATTAAATAAAATAGGGTAGCCGGAATATACGCGAAAGTAAGAAAAATTCTGAGTATTAATATATCATATAATATATTTCATTTATTTTTGGTATTAAGGTTCTTTAGTACTAATAGAAAAAAAATTAATTTACATATTCTATTTTTATCAAAAGTAGTTTTGTTCATGTAATTTAGAAAATAATGCCTATGATCAGTAGAATGCTTCTGCAGACAAGTAGTGATTAAAATCCAATAAAAACTGCAGAAAACTTTGCAACGGTGGTGTCTAAAATAGTATATTATCGAAACGTTGAAATGGAGATTACATTCCTAGTACTACTGGAGAACCTTAATACCAAGAATAACTACGAAATACATCTTTATATTCATTGTTCTATGGAGTGTGGCAAAATATACCCAGCCATGGAATATTGTTTTAATTGTTTTATTTCTTTGACAACTGTCAACAGTAAACATTTTTATCAAAGTAGAAAGATACATAATTTTGTTATGGAACGTTATTCGCCTCAAGAAAGCGCAGAAATTGTTAAGCGGTATTTCCAAAATTTTTTTTTCGATAATTATCCCGGTCGAAGAGCTCCACACAAAGAAACAGTTCGTCATTTAGCAAACGCGTTTTTACAGAATGACACAGTAAGTGATGTAAAGCATACTGGAAGATTTCGTTCTGGTCGTTCAAATGAAAATATTGAGCTTGTTCGGGCTGATGTTCAATCAGAACCAATAACTTCCACGTCCGGTGCAATTAGGGTTGTCTGAGCTAACTTTAAGAAGAATTTTTCATTTAGACTTGCCTATGTATCTATACAAAACTCAAACTGTGTTCAAATTACGACCAATTGATATTCAAACACGTTTACAATACGCACACATCATTACGAACTTAGTGGAAGCAGAGCCCAATTTTTGGCAAAATTTTATAATGAGCAATGAAGCAAATTTTTGCCTTTTTGCTAGTGTTAAAAAGCAACATTATCGTTTTTGGGGAACAGAAAACACTCGTTTTATTTTAAGAGAAGCAGTTTGATCAAAAAGTCGTTGTTTGGGGCGCAATATGCCTAGAACGAATCATTGGACCCTTCTTTTTTGAGGCAAATATTCTTGAAGAAATTGCGCAAATTCCAGCTAGAATATGCTACACTCTCAAAATAGAGTTGGTCATTGACCGATTTGTCGAGGCAGTCATTTTTAGTCGATGTAGTTTTTCATAAACAATTTTACATGTTGTAATGAATAGTTTTCATTAAAAAAAATATTTGTATTGCGCTTCATTTTTTTTCCTCAAATAAACTTGGCTGTGTATATGTTGCCGCACCCTATATTTCTTCTTCATCTTATTTGGGAAGTAGACAGGTTTGCATGTATCATCTGCTTAAGTATCAGAATATTTTATTACATAAGCCCTGACATCTTATTTTCGTCTTCGGCATCTACAATTTCACAACTGTGATATTTAGAGCTGGTCTCCAACCAACTTTCAACATCATTCGATGTTAAATCGTCATTTGAAGGGAGTTCTTCTAAAGGTTCCATTTCAGTTAGATAACAATTTTGAGCAATGATTCCATGTGGTTTGAATTTCTCCCTGTACCTCTCACAACCTTTATTTTTACTTGAAAATAGACCTGGCGACAGTGGACATATACCTGAAACATTATTATTATCATCTTATTGAACGTTCTAAATGTTTTATTCTAGTAATATTTGAAATGTTAGTCCAATACGCATACAGTGTTTCTTAATATCAGGAGGTGGTGCCTTGGCAAAAAATAAGTCATAATGAACTTAGCCTAAAGTACACCCTTGCCAAATTATTCGACTCCTAAAAGTGGGGCTGCAAATAGGAAGCATAGGGTGATGAAAAACTAAAGGTGAATTTCCACACTTTCTGATAATTTTTGAAAATTAGGCTATTTACGCTGGTGTTCCACACGAATCTGTCCAGACATTTTTTTATCGAACATCAAAGTTGTGGAATTTTTTACCTAGTGTAGAGTCTTTCCCTATGACTATAACCTTCAAGCCTTCAAGAAAAATACGAATGTCTATTATGTCAAGTTAACACCATGTTAAGGTCACTAGGTCAAAATCTCGGACCCCCTTTGCAAATTGTATTTTCAACAACAAAATCGTAATAAATGAATCAATTTTATTGTATAAAATAAACATTATAAAACGATATAATAATACATTATTAAACAAATATTAATTTTCATAAGATCAGGAAACTTTGAGCATTCATTTTTCTCAATTTGTTTGTTGTAAACTCTTTCGGGAAATCCACCTTTGTTAGACGCGCATGTAAAAAACATATCGCTGATCGCACTGCAAAGTGAACTGTTAAAAATATCTGGCAATGCTTAGGTCGCGTAGCAAAGACGCGTCTATAAACAAAACATGATCGCACAGTTGGCCAACTGTCGACAATTTATAACAAATTATTAGTCGGGTCAAAAAGTTAATTAAACATTTTCTCTTTAGCTTTTCAGCTCATTACTTTTCTTCCTAAAACCTATCGTCAATAATTAAGAAAAATACGATTGTTATTCTCTCTCAAGATCAGATTCAATATTATTTTGATCCGTTGTCCAGAGGGCCTTCGAAGGACATACTTGGCCTTTTGCTTAATCCGGGACTGCCACCTCCTGAAATCCTTCTCATATATCAAGAAATACCTTGTACATTATGGTATAATTTCATAAATTTTATGTTTTGGATGTCATTTTGCATACCTCCGTTTTCACCCTTGGTGCGTATGGGTGATTTATATTCTCCATTGGATGTTAACGAGGATGTTATGCTGGGCAATCGAATATCTAGATGTGAACCTTTCGCTGTTACTATCTTATTATTCATGGCGTATAGTTTCGTTGTAATATCCCGTGCTATCAGCGTTGTCATAACAGTGGCTATGTATGTATCTTTGACAAATAGATATTCCAATGCTGATCGCTGCCAATATAGATATCTACAACTGCTTGCGGCCACAATGGATACCTATAACAAATGAAAAACATGCAGTAAATGGTTCTGATGAGCTTTCTGATCTTACCTTGAACTTATCTTCTATAGTATTTCGACTGGACTCAAATTCGGGCGAGTCGAGAAATTCGCATGGCAGAATTGGATGGAGAAATTGATTCTCAGACAAGACATTCACCTGTGGAAAGGGAAATAATTGTAATTATTTCAGTACGTTATCGATCTTTGACAAAATTCAACTGTTTTATTCAGGAATATGTTAGTTTTCAATGAAGCAAAATGTATGGAAGAAAACATACAGGGTGTCCTCGAACTGCGTGGCTAAAATTAAACCGAAGATTCTTTGATTCGAAAAAAATTTGATGAGCCTTTTTACTTTTGCCTCAAGTGTCTTGTTTAGCCGGTAGAGGGCTTCAAAGTTGCAAAAATAATTTTGTTTTTTCGGTATAACGTGAGAACGTGATGAAGGACTTTTACAATATTTGGCAGGTGAGTTACTGTCAATAATAGCCGTTTTTGAAAAGCGAAGCATAGAGCCTTAGAGACCATAGAAATCGCTCAAACTTGAGGATGTAACGGAAAAAGTGTCCAGAACTTTTTTGTGGTCAATGTAATTCACTCTATTTTTTTTATGTAGATAGCTTATCTAATTTGAAAACTTTTCTTACTCTTAGAAAATTTTGATAAAATCAACGGATTAGCTTGAAAAAAATAATTTTCGAGTCTCTGCAATTTTGGCTTACTAATTTTACTTGATTAAAATACCTTAGTTGCCTTTGCTTTTCTAATGTCATTCTGGCATTTGGAGAATTTATTCTCAAAACTGTCAGTTTTTACTTTGCTTTCCGTAAAAATTTTATAAAATTATGGCTCAAAATTTCACTAACACTGAAATGGTTAATATCTCGGTAAAACACGAATAATAAAAACAATAGAAATGGGGAAACGATGTGATTATTTAGGAAAAACAAATGCTAAATTAAAAGAAACAACAAAACTTTTTGGGAAATCGCTATGGCATCAATTGTTCGAAATGTTGCCCATTTTCCTGAATACACGAATTAATTCGTTTCAAGAAATTGGATTGAACTCTGGCTAGTACTTCAGGATCATTCTTCAATAAATCCGCTTCATGATTAATTCGTTGCAACAATTCCTCTCGTGTGTTTACTGTAGCTGCATAAACTTTCGACTTCAAAGCGCCCCATAGAAAGAAGTCGCAGGGCGTCAAATCAGGGGAGCGGGCCGGCCAGGTCACTGGTGCATCGTGTCCTCTACCTATCCAGCGATCTGGATATTCCGCATTCGAATGTCGCCTCAAAGCTAATGTGAAATGAGGAGGTGCACCATCATGGATAAACCAGGCCACGACGAATGTGTAAGGGCAAGTCTTCCAACAGTTCAAGTAGCCTTTGTTCCAAAAAGTTCAAGTAGTTCTCCCCGTTCAATCGATCGGGTATAACGGTAGGGCCAATAATAAAGTTATCCACAATTCCAACCCAAACATTGATTTTAGTTTGATTCTGAAAATATGTAACTTCCGTTTCATGAGGATTTTCATCAGCATAGAAATGTTCATTATGGAGGTTAAAAAGACCACATCTCGTGAAAGTATCTTCGTCCGTGAACAGAATTCTTCTACAAAAATTGGGGTTTGCGTTTAGTCTTTGGCCAATAAGCCGACAGAAATGTAGCCGATGACCTGGATCCATGGGCAATAAGTCTTGAACTGTTTTAATATGATAGGGATACAACAGTTCTTCTTTCAGTACATTATGAACTAATGATTTTGAGGCTCCAATACTAAGTCCCAAACGTAGTGTGCTTATCCCAGGTTCAGTTTCAACCGCTTCCAGTATCGCTTCTTCGAGCTCTAGCGTCCTTCTTGTTCGTCTGCGTCCAGTTTCTCTGCGATTTGCTTCAAATTTGCCAGTTTCGCGAAGGTTTGCCGATTTGGAATTCTGCGATGCGGATATCTTTCCCTTCTCCGGCCATTGCAACGACAAAGTCCATAAATCAATAACATATCAACCATTTCAGTGTTAGTGAAATTTTGAGCCATAATTTTATAAAATTTTTACGGAAAGCAAAGTAAAAACTGACTGTTTTGAGAATAAATTCTTCAAATGCCAAAATGTCATTAGAAAAGCAAAGGCAACTAAGGTATTTTAATCAAGTAAAATTAGTAAGCCGAAATTGCAGAGCCTCGAAAATTAATTTTTTCAAGCTAATCCGTTACCTATTTTATCAAAATTTTCTAAGAGTAAGAAAAGTTTTCAAATTAGATAAGCTAAATATCGAGTGAATTACACAAAAAAGTTCTGGACACTTTTCCCGTTACATCCTCAAGTTTGAGCCATTTCTATGGTCTCTAAGGCTCTGTGCTCCACTCTCAAAAATGGCCATTATTGACAGTAACTCACCTGCTAAATATTGTAGAAGTTCTTCATCACGTTCTCAAGTTATACCGAAAAAACAAAATTATTTTTGCAATTTTGAACCCATCTACCGGGTAAACAAGACACTTGAGGCAAAAGTAAAAAGGCTCATCAACTTTTTTTCGAATCAAAGAATCTTCGGTTTTATTTTGGCCACGCAGTTCGAGGACACCCTGTATAAAGAAACAGGCTAATTCATGTTGTAACCTGTTTCTGCCCCCAAATGTTCAATTTAAGGTAGAAAAGGTTGTCTCGTAATGTTTCCTTATAACATTAAATGATCTACTCCGTGAAACAATAGTCGAAAATCGAACTTTTAATAGTTATTTTATTTAAGTTTTAACTGTTTTATTTTTCAAATTATATCAGCTAATGGAGACAACGGAATTGGTTTATCGATAGTCCTATTGCAATGATAAAAAGTGATGCCATAAAATTGCTAGATGAGCCAAATTATGAAAATGCTACCAAAACTGAAACTATTATTTAATTTGAATTGAAATTGGTTGGTGTGAGATAAAAATGTTAAACTTACTTTCCCATACAATAGCAGTGCTAGACGATCAGTTCTGGTCAAATTTTGAACAGCATATGCTTCTCCAGCATGCAGAGACATTATTTGGGCAAAATCGAGACTTACTATTTTTTTGAATTGCAGTCTGGTTAGCTGTAAGATTAACACTGTATTAGATCTAATTTAATATCTCAATGAAACAATTTTTTCATTTGACTCGTTTAATTTTTTCGCTTAGAATATAATAAAAATGTTCATCCAATTAAATTTTATATAATATTTTAATTCTGGAATGATAACATTTATTTAAAACCAAGTAATTGTCAATTTACTGACTGAGTACTAACTCATTTTGACGTTGAATTCAGACTAAAATCTGTTTGCAGAATGTGCTGTCAAATGAATGTATATTTTGCAGTTGCAGATCGTTTATATGGAGCAGAAACAAAGTGGTGCCAAGACAGATACTTGTGGAACACCAGCGCTGATAGCCATTGTATCGGAGGATACATCGTCAACCACCCCATAGTATGATCTATCTGGGAGACAACTTGATAGTAAGAGACAAAGTTGAGGGGGAAAACCATATGACGGATTTTCCTAAGAAGGCTTTGGTGCTAGACTCGATCAAATGCTTTGGAGATATCAAATGATACAGCTATAGATTCTCTATGTTTTCCAATAGGAATGAACTGGAAGTGAAATTCCGCTTGCTTGCTATGGCGAAAGTCCAAAACGAACAGGAGCCATTCGGGCATTCGGTATGCTTTCATCTTATTTTGGCATCATATGCCTCTTTCGAAGCGTTTATTGTTTCATAGCACACATTACGATGGTATGCTGTTTGTTTTGAAGCGACGCCCTAGAACAGATTTTATTGAACCATCGTTCACCAGATGATGGTGGTTTGTTAGTATGGGGTATGTTTCCATTCCTAGCCTGATAATATCCGAGATCTCTGTGGTACATTGCGTTGGATCATGAGATTCAAAACATATGCTTCTCCAAGTGAACTCGGTAAAATTATACAAAGACCGTCCCAGTCGGCTGAGTTGTAATGTCAAACTGGGCTTTTATTTGATTGCTTCGTGGAGTGTTATAGGGATAGGTCGTAGTGGTCAGTCCTTTCAAAATCATATGAAAAATAACATTTAATAAGCATTCATATATCTCAATAATTTCTTCTCAATCTCATAGTTATTTATCAAATTTCAAAGCTAGTGGAGTCAATCTACGGAAAAATAGGACGAGGTTCCTAAAAATTTGATAGATGTTAGGTGGGGGGGGGGGGGGGCTTGAACGGAATGTTACGAAATTTGAACTGAATGTTTCTCAAATATCAACAATGAAAGGGTACTAATTTCAAACCTTCGAACATAATAAAACTCCAAAACTGACCCAAAAAAGGGCAAAAACAGTTTTTTGAAGGTTAGACATGGTTCCACCCAATATTGGTAATAGAAATTTTAGGATCTTATTACTTTTATCATAAGACATCATTTTTTCCAGGTCGCTAACCTGTATCAAATTTTTACGAACCTCGTCCTATTTTTCCGTTAATTGCCTCCACTAAGCATGAAATGTTCAATTAGTGATATTATTAAGCATTTAATTAGTAAGTAATTATAGGATCATAATAATTGTATTCTGTTGTTTGCTGTGCCAGCTTTAGAGAAATAAATATCAACTTATGTTTATGTGGAGTATTGTATTACCGTTTCTATTCTACCCAAAACTTTCCGATTTATCTATTCCAGAGGGTTTTGTTGTATAGTTATAATAGATTAATCATGAAAGTTATGTATTATTTTACAGCAATTAATCAAGAATAATACTGGGTCTAAGAATGAACCTTAAATGACACCGTGACGTGGAATTGATATTCATAAACTATGCGAACATACCTTGAAAGGTTCAAACAATGCGTGATAGACTTCTTCCAATTCCGGATCAAATTTTACAGGTCTCAATTGATACACAATATGGAAAACTTGTGCCATATTCATTAGCATGAACGCAAAATTCCACGTAAAATAATCAGGGGCGCATATTACATTCCATGCCCAAGCGGAAAATAACATCAAACCTGAAATGTGAATATCTATAGTTGAGACCGTTTATTCAAATCATAAATATGTCTTAATGAATGATTTTCTCTATTTATTTGTTACGGCGCTTATCAAAATACGTTTAAGGAAGTTATCGAGATAGATGAAGATTCAACGCTTGATACAAAATGAATTATCCGACTTGAAGCATTAGGTTCTGAATTACAAGAAAACATGCCGACTCATATAGTAACTACAGTTTCGTATCGTATTGAAGAATAGCTATGTCTCCAACTTTTTGAAGGGACAAGGATTGGTATTTCCCAGCGCCCCCTTGACCGTCTGCAACGGCTTGCAGAAGCTCTCGCTAGATTATCACCTCTACACTTATACATCAAAATTGAGGCCATGAGAACGGCGTATAGGTTGAAGAGCCAAAACGCACCACTCTCGTGGACACTCATCGATTTTAAGTGAGGCAATCTCCAAATGCCCCATATAGAAATGAAGCAAGATAGCATGATTTCTGCTATATGTCTCACTTCTCCCAAAATCCTTATCCCGACTAGGGATTTTCTATACTAGGTCTGTGAGACCGATGTTAGCCATGGAGACATATTAACTTATGTTACCCACGGTAGGTTAATATTGCGGTTCGGGAATTCTTCAATTAGTCTAGTGTTCAGCTGTTTGGGAATACTTGGAAATATGTTTTTGACATCAAATTTGGGTTTTATTCTCCAACTTATGTAGGATGTTTGAAATGATTTAAGCACGAAAATCTTAGATATATAACAATATTTTTCGCCGCTTATTTTATTGACCAGTCTGACAATATTTTATTAAGATGATGGTAGTTATTTTGTGAAGGAAAATCCGAATCTACATAATTTTCCAATTAATGTTCCAAAAATCACGTTATCAATACATATTATAATGAAATAAGATCGCGGCATTTTAATAGAGAATTGATTATTACCTAGGATTAACCAACAATGCATGAAGAGGACTCCTTTCTTGGAACATGTTGATGAGTAACCCAATACAAAGCAAACATTTGCCAGTTGGAATAAGATATGTTGAGGTTGTTTCCAATAATCGCACCATGGCCACCAAGTCCCTAAGATTTAGTTAAATCAATCCATATAATTATTAAACTATAAAAAACTTCACACTATGAATATACTATATAACACTAAAAATAAGAAGAATCACCCTTATTTACGAAAAATACTGTTCTACTACTCAGTACTTAAACAGTATTTTTAGTTGATAAGGGCAATTGTTTCTTACTTATAATGCATATAATTGACAATACTAACGTATACCTACAATTAAAACATATGTACAAATTCAATCTATTCTCCCTCATTGTGTTAGTCTTTATGCTGAACTATGATTGTAATCCCCCAATAAAAATTATTCTGCTGTCTGAAATCCTGAAGAATTTTTGAAATCGGCAAATTAACAACTGCAAAAGTCCGATAAATGGTAGGACATAATACAAATAAGATATTAAGCTTTTTCCAACAGGTGGTATTATTTTTAAAATGTATAACAATTGTTTTCTCTAGATGACATTCCTTACTCACCTGAAGGTATTGTATATGTTAAATTTTTTTCTACAGATGGCCACGACGAATTTGTGCCGAAACCAACATACAAGATGTGTGATCTTTCTTCATTATGTTGAAGACCTGTGGTCTCAGCGGCTGCAAGCATTATTCAGTTACATTTATATAATAGTATTTATAGTTACATATTTGGTCGCTATTACAAAATAAGCTGTATATATCAGAATTTCTTTACAACTTAATGTTCACATGGTTTGTGTAGACGATCAATAGTAGGCGATTAGTTACAAGGGGAACCGTTACAGTTTTCTGTTATGTGTGCAGCTAGTTCCTAGTTGCGGTACTAGATGGCACATCATAATAAACATTTCAATTATTCCTATGTTGTTCATAATAAATTATTGTGAATGTGTATCTTCCAATCAATTTCTTCTCCCATTATTGTATGGTGGCTTTCTAAAAGTGTTCCTCAGTGCTAAGATGATTTTCATAACGTTTTCAATTTTTAAGGATTTCAGGTTTTGTCCAGAAAATGATTTTCCATCGATTAGTGTAAAAATATACATGGTGTTTTATTGGGAAAAATATATTTTTTTCAAAGTGCTTCGCCTATACCACTCCTGGACAATTCAGTTACGGCGGCAGCTCGATTAGAATGGTTCGTAATTTTCACCCGCTTGACATCAAGTCCAATATTTTTCGCCGAGGATTTGGTCCATTTAGATATTTCATTTATCCCAATAGGAGAATTCTTATACCATCCTTTCGAATTTGTTTTTTGCCAGAATGGATTTGGAGTTTAAAAAAAATTTTCACATGTGATATAGTTTCCCCGTCTTCCCATAATTTGCTTAAACAATTGTACTGGACATACACAATCTTCTTCAGTGTTTGCTACCAACCATTTACTGTCGGCCAACTTCTGATTTCCACCTTGTGCTGTCTTCGAAAACAATGTGTTATATTCAACTCTTCCGGTCTCTCTTCCACGGTTGTCTGTCTCGATTTTAAAATAGAATACCTTACAACTTGCTGCTTCTCCACCTCTCCAAGCCAATTCATAGGCAGCAATATGATAAAATTCTCTTTGAAGGCCTACAGGTTCTTCACTCCAGAATAGTGGCATTTCGAAAATTTCTTGTTTTGTTAGAGTCTTAGAACTCACCTTCCTTTTTTCTGGGATTGCTTGCAAAATTTTGCGTTTTGTGTCGCGTGCATTTCTCGCTTCCTTAAACTGTATGTCCGTGAAAGGATTAAAAATTCATTTATATTCTTTGAAGTACTTCTCTTGTGACATTTTTGCTGAAGTTTTCCAAATCGTTTTGACTGCACTCTCTTTATAGTCTTCTCCATTGTTCTTCTTCATGTTGAATGCCCAGTCACATAAAATAGAAGCTAACTCTTCAGTGGAAGTTTCTGCAATGAGTTCATGTTTTTTTTCCAAACAAAACATCGCAAATTGTCGCCAAATTGACGTAGTTGAATTCACATTATTGCGAGGCAAATTATTATTGATGGCTTCTTCAATTTCTCCACTCGAAGACTGTCCAAATCGCGACATTTCCACAAATAAGATACTTTTCTGACAACGCAAGTTTGAGAAAACTGACATAACGTCATCAAAAATTTGTTTACAATGCTGGTTGTCATGCTTTCAACAGTTAGGTTCCGTTTTGTCGCTGGAAAAGTTAGGGCAAACTTTTTTCGCTGTCATAATGACAAAACACCGCGACATATGGCATTTTTAGTGCATGAATTAAATTGTCACCATAATAATCACAGGAAAAAATGCTACTAATAGTGTGTGAGTTAATCAAGTCATACAACCTTAGTAAAATGTTGGAACTATATCAAAGATAAATCAGTGTAATCTCGTTAAAGAATTTTTTTTTATCCTTTCCTCTGTGATATTATGGATTTAAAATAAAGTCGAAGCCAATTTCATCAAACATTGTTTCACATTCTCTAAAACACTAGGTAAGGTTGGTAGAGTTGTTCAATAGGGCAATAGATAATATTTTCGACAGCCTCTTTACAGCTGGCTACGTTTCACTTCGAATTTTCTAGAAAAATACTAATTTTTTCAATTTCATAAATTAGAGTTATGAAGCAACTTTTACCTTCCGCTTTCACAGTCATTCTAAATTAAACAGCATAAGAGCCTACACGGATTATTCAAGAAGTTTGGGCTCAATAATTGCATCGCTGTGAGGAAATTACGTATTTAAAATATATTTATAAGTCTAATGGCAAAGTAAATTCACATTTTGAGGAATAAATTAAATTTTTGTCTTCTAACAAAGGCCAAGATACCGCACAATCAAATGTCGCAATCAGGACATAGCCTAAGGCACTGAATTATTTTTCAAATCTTAAACCTTTAATACCTAAAGATAAAGAAGCCCACACAGTACACAAATTAAATTGTTTAGACTGCGATGGGACTTATACAGGAATCTCTAAGCAATATTCACAAAAAAAAAGTATGGCCGTAAGTATAGTACAAGAAACAAAAACTTAGAAAATTCCACCGCTCTTGCTAAACACTGCTTCTATTACAAAAATGTTAATATTTTAATTAAGGAAACCAGTTATTATAAGAGATCTATTCTGGAGATTCACATAAAACGTGACTCCAAGTCTGTATCATAGAACAGACATTCAGTCATTATCTCAGATTTATACTAATTTAATTAATTAAAACCCTTGAAAATTCTTACATGCCTTTGTAATGTTGAAAGCTCAAATAGCAATATTTCTAATAAGGTCTGACAACCTGTTTCTATTACCTCTTAAATCGTTAACATCTGGTTCGAAAGTGGATACTTGAGCGTTATATTTTTGGTTTCAGTCGTATACAGACTTTGACATGAGTTCGTATATTATAAGAAAATTGATAATAGTCGAGTCAATTTAGCAAAAAAGCTCGGAATTTTTTCCAAACATACCAATCAATTTAATTTTTTTTTGCAAATCGTTCCTGGACGGATACTGACCGATATTGAAGATCTAGTCGCTCGACCATTTTTCACCTGTTAAACCTGAAATTGGCCGATTTTCATGGGAAAATTTATTGTAAAATTTGTAAAATTGGTAAGTATTGCCAAAATTGGCTGGAAAACTCGCTGATCACGATTCCGAAGTTGGATTTACCATTTTCGACCGCAGTATCTAGAAATTCGCCAATTATATGTCTGAAAAATAGCCAGACTATAAGCAATGAATTCTTGATTATTCATATACTTAAAACAGTAATGTGTTTCAGTTTCGACTATTCGTGACTTTGTTCGTTTCGGCAACGTGGGTATTTTTAATTGAAATTGGCGTGATAAGGAAGATTCGTGCTGATTCAATCAGTTTTAAGAAATCCCGTTTTAGACATAATAGATCTTGTGATGATGGTCGTGAGAGCGAAACGTACTTAAAGATGAAAATAATAAGCATATGTGTTAGTGTGACCTAGTGCCAAAGAATTTATATATAATTCGTACCTGGGTCAAGAATCATTATCAAAGTAATAGTGTATTACTATTTCAATATGATAAATTATGACGAAGTAAAAGCTACCACCACCGATTTTTTTTCAAATAATTTGTTTCTTATGATTCAAGCTGATATGAGCTTATAGCAAAAACATGCGAATACCCCTTTGCCCAAGTCTAATTATTAAGTATATTTTTCTTTTCTAATAAAAGTAAAACAATGAATTGGAACGGATGTAACACCCCAAAAATATTGCGTGAATATTCACATTATCTACTAAATTTCAGGAAAATATCCTGGACACATAGTTTGGAATATAATTAACTTATAACAATATTTATCTAACCAAATCTATTCAAAGTAACAAGCGGAACTTCTGCATTTGTGTTTGATTTCATGCAGGGAAACGAAAGCAAAGCATAACGTCAACCTGCGATATAAATCAAACCTAGAAATTACGGTAGCCTAGTGAACCCAAGGAGGACCAGAATGAGAGTCACGACTGCAGCCAAGCCAGCTGCTTTGCCTTGATCAGTCGACCATATCAACCCCAACCGTCTCGATTGAGGGTGAAAACAGGACGGGATTACATTTATTCTGAATAATAAATAGGAAAAAGGCCTTAGGCGATTTTATTCATTAGTATTTAAACTAGTGCATCATTGGCATTGTTGTTTTTCAAACTGGACCGATAGTAAATGTTTGGATTGAAGATTTAAATCAGAGGACTGAACATTTATTGTGTATAAACTTTTGAATGAGCGAATTGAATGGTAAGAAGTGAATGAAATATAAATTTATATTCTAATAACAATATATCTTATATTTACATATTTATTTATTACTACACTCAATATACAGCAAGAGGCCAACTAACAAGTTTGTATAGGAATAACTAAATCTTTCCGGCAATACATTGAGGGTTGCCTGTAATGGGATAAGAACCATCGATTCGATATGAGATTCTGTTAAGAAATGACCAATCATATCACTTCATTACATTTGCATGAATCAGACGTTTCACACTCAATGTTGTGGTAACATCATCAATGAAATTCAAACAGAGGGCTGCAGACTGAGCCCTGTGGAACACCAGATGTCACCTAGAAGAAACTACAAGTGGCCAACAAAGAAAGCGATCAGATGCTGCCTAATCTTCAAATTTTTTCATGTTCACAAAACTACCCAAAATGGCCAGTGATGTGCCAAAACACATGATTAGATGTATGATATTATTGGAGTTTTAAGGTACATTTAATTTCATTTCAACCTTTTGTTTGAAAGCGATAGTGATCAAAGTGTTGGTGAATTGTTACCAAAATTGGTGTAAAATAATATACTTATGCAAAATCTATATTCCCATCCGTCAATTCATTGTTACTCTCTGTACCTAGTCATAAAATGAAGACAATTGTCTCCTGTATCGCTACAACACTCATCATGTACATGAAGGTCATAATACAAACTTCCTTCCAGCTAGAAAACAGCTAGAGTCTTAACTAATTCCAAAAAAATACCCTCCCTAATAATTATAGACCTATTCCACAATTATCTGTGATCTCTGAAGTGATGTAGGAAGCAATCAAAGTAGAGCTCATCTATAGCCCCTATACCATCCAATGAAGCCAGAGGAGCGAGACAGAGACAGGTTGACGCATTTGATGGGGATCTGGCAAAGATTTTGAAATGGGGATCTGGTGCAACCAAAACTCAAGCTTGTGTCGTCTCCAAGAAGGCGGATCCCGCAATCCCTAATATGATGATGTCAGGTACAACTATTCCTATGAAGTTTTCCATGACCATGCTCTGGATCACCACCAACAGCACCCTCCCATGAGATAATCATATCAGGTCTATTGCGAAAACCGTTTCACAAAAACTATTCCAAGCGTCAAGAGCTTTACATCTCAGCAGCTCCTCATAATCTACAAAGTATAGATTCGACCTACGCTGAAGCTCTTCAATTCTATCCAGAAGGGTTATATTGGTTTGATTGATGATGTCACACTTACGACTTCGTTGACCTCGCTAGAACATCGTAGAAAGGTGTGAGATCTCTCCATTTTCTATAAATATTTCCATGGTCGGTGTTCATCAGAAATCTCGCCTGTCGTTCCACCATGAGAGACTCCAGATAGGCGGACATGACGAGCTCAAACTTGTCACCACTTCATTGTCAAGCTCGAGACCTGCCGAACTTTTTCCTACCAGACATCATTTTTTATCGAACAGCGAAGTTGTGGAACTCTTCACCCATGACTATAACGTCCAAACCGTCGAAAAAAATTCGGATCTCCTGTCCCAGCATCCCACCGCTGGTTCACACGATGTTCTCCAAACTTCATAGGCTTCCCTCTCGTGTAGTCAAAGTATAAAAAAATATTTGGACTGATCTAATTGTAGAGTAGAAGCTTACTATGATTTCCTCTATCTCCTAAGGCTTTTCTGGAATGTGTACTCTTGAGAGAACTAAGCCCCGCAATAGCAAATAATGATTTTCATTCTTTTGAAATGCAAATCAAGCAGAACCTTTTTCGCTAAGATAGGTCACGCAGGATAATGACCAATCAACAGGACAAGTTTCAGAATTTCAATTGGTAAATCTTAATCGAACACATTGTTTCAACACAAGAAACTTAACATACTTCAAACTATGCACTAAAATGATAAAATTCAACCGTAATTATTAACAAAGCAATTTGTCCATATTTATTTTGTACATACAATCTTCGATAACATTGAGGTATACAAATTTGCCGTATAATTAAGTATCATTGACATGGAATTTATTTGGATAACAGTTGTTATTTGTCTTCTCAATTCTCTCGAATTGTACCTAATTTTATTATAAACATACTACACTTCCAATCAAATATATGTTGTAATTTTCTTCTCATCAGGCTGATATAACTATTTTATTTAATTTTCATCTAGAATGTCTATTCTAATGGATCAGCTACCATCGGACACTCTTGAGTATTTACATACATCAATCATTTTAGGTCCATTCTTATTTTTAGTTGCTGAAATAACACAAGAGTAAAATATGAAAACGTAATTTCATTTCGTCGGTGACGTAAGCCGTATTATAGGGTGTTAATACTGTCATACATTAGACTGATTTGATTTTATCGCAAAGTCCATCATGGATTGAATCGTAAGCGTTTCTAAAGAGCATGATAATCCGGTTCTGTAATTATCATATTCTAGTGGTTACCGATTGATATGGAAGGATAGCAGATATGCATGTGTGGAAGCAAGCGTACTCTACTTCAGATGTTTCGTTTTATAGTGGTCCGAGTCAAACTCTACTACCACTGTTACACGCTAGAAGAGGGTGGTTTTGAATAGCCTTGTTTATGTGCTAAGGGGGCAACACACCACTGCGCACCTGTTAAGCAAATTGTGATTTAACAGTCAGATTTTAACGCTTATAAAAATCTAGGTACACATCATTTACGTATTTATCTACGCTTGATATTCATTTGGTCCTTAACGCACTCAAATTCGTTCTACTAATCACCATATCTCATTGAAAGAGGTTCTATGGTGCAACTGCAATTACAAATATGCCGACAACTACTGTTAGTCGAGGAATTAAATCGTACATTCTTCAGGGATGAGGTAACAAGCAGGTTATGCTGTGCCCCAGGTGAATTATAGCATTATTCAGACATCAGAATCGTGATCAGCGATCCCAAAAACCCCCAGATAACAAGTGAACTTGTATGTTTAAAACATTTTGAGTGATCAGAGATACGAAAAACCCCCGGGTGAGAAGTTTTATTTCATTTTAGAGAGAATTGAAGAGCATTCCCTGAGAATGAGCTGACATCCTTTTTGCACGTATCCCCAGATGTATTGTGGCACTATTCAGACATTGGAATCGTGGTCAGCGACCCCAAAAACCCCCGAGTAACCGATTTGGACTGATTTTAGTGGTTATTTATCAAATATTATTATACGTAGAACGTAAAAAAAGTGCATTGAAAAAAATGCATTTTTGTACTTAAAAATACAACTCACCATTTCTACTAAAAACAAAAAGTGGACAAAGTTTCCAGATACCTTCCAGAATATAATGCAAAAAATCGCATCCCGATCAATCTTGGAGCAACCATTTTCTAGCTGGAGGTCATATTTGTGCTTTTTTCCCTCGACTATGTATAATGAACATATTATCATTCGGCAGCTTAGTGTGATATACTCGATTTTATGTTTTTTGTTTGTATATTTCCAGAAATTACTTATTGTAATTTGTAACGACCCAATCGTTACATAATCAATTATAAATTTAATAGAAATTTATAGACGAGAACATTGAAGTCATCTTTAACTAAAGTTATCTACAAAATTCCGGATTCCTATTTAATTCTATGTAGATGCTAATGCTTACAGTGTTCAAAGATAGAGACAAATCTGCTTGACAAGCCTGACTCAAACGTGTAGTGCGAAGTATCAATAAAGTTCAGAAAAGAAACTTAAAAACTACATGAGTTTAGTAAATCTGATTTTCTTACGTTTATTTATACTATTTTGTCGCATTTTGTGTTAGTAATTACATAAATATAAAAGCATTAGGTAGTTTGAAATTTAGAAAATTTCATAGTAGGTACCTTTGTAGGATTTTCGTAGAGTAAAGTAATTTATTAAGCTTCAGTAAACAATATAATGAAACAGTGAGGAGCGATTCAGGTACAATGAGAATAAAACAATCATATCAGTATTTTAAAAACTATTCAGAACAGAACACATTGAAATTAAAATTATATCTAACAATGGCAAAAAACATACAGTTAATATACAATCGGACTCAAAATGTTTTATTTACATATTAACTAATTTGAGAGTGACCTATTTACTATTTGGAAATTCTCCAACGGAATAGTTTTCTAAAACACATGTACAGTTAAACACTTCTTGAATCGTTTTTTAAAATTAATCAATTAATGTAGAGCCTTGGGTGGACATTTATAAAAACAAATGCATGCATAATAAGGAGTTGTTTTTGTTGAAGTTAATCTATGACGAGGACAGTTATAGCTATTTTTATTTCTCGTATTATATTCTTGATATTTGAGTTCCTGTGAAAACATGTGCTGATTTTTTTGCAAAAAAAGTAGGCATTCGAAGATATAGAGGCCTGGAGGTTGTTAAAAACTGGTTACTAGCAAATTTATTTTTACATGACTGATTGAATTTCATTTTTAGAACTATTCTTAAAGCTCGTAATAATAATAATCTAGTATTCTGACACGGCTTTGTTTATTTACATACCATTAGTTAACAGTTTCATTTTGTGAGTAGAATTAAGTTTAAGTTCAGAGCTCAGAGGCTGGCATGCTTAGGAGTAACAGGCGCAATGTCGACCACACCAACGGCTGTTATGGAGAAGCTGTTGGGGTTGGAACCACTGCACCTCGCCGTTCAGGCAGAGGCCATAAGGGGAGCGTATCGCTTCGATCTTATCCTCCAAGGAAAGGCTGATCAAAAAGGCCGAAGCATCCTCGGATTGCTTGGATCATCTGGGCCATTGGGAATGAGATCCGATAGGATCAAGGTTCACAGCACTTCCGTGCCTTTCATGATTAAAACCGTGAATGGGCGGGAGAACGCTGGGGGCATTCCTCATATGATATCAGGGGACTCCATTTGGCTTACCGACGGCACCAAGACGGAAAAAAGTACGGGTGCTGGAATAGTCGAGGAAACGGATCAATGGGAAAGAATTTCTTTGAACCTAGGGACTTTTGCGACAGAATTCCAATCAAAAATAGTTGCAATCACAACATGTGCTCAAATTATGAGGGAGAGAGCCTATGAGAATAGACAAATCACAATCATAGTGAGCAACCTGACAGTGCTCAAGGCACTGGAGCCATACACAATTACCTCACAATGTGTACTTGATTGCGTCAAAGAACTAACGGCACTAGTAATGAACCCCAATAGAGTAACACTCGTTTGGGAGTCTGAAGAAACCAAACGAGAAGGGACAGAAACTGCCGTCGCACTCGCTAAAGCGGGGGCGAAAAAACCACTGATTGAACCACAGCCAACCTGTGGCATTTCTCATGCCACAGCGAAATCTGTAATCCAAAAATGGCTCGAGATAGAGCACCGTGCCTACTGGAGAGAACTGCCCCGCATGTCGCACTCCAAGCGACTGATGGGAGATCTCCAGCAGGAACGAGCAAAAAATCTGCTGACGTTCAGCAGACAAGAAATACGAATACAAGATTGCATTCCTGACCGGACACGCCCCATACAACAAACACCTATACACGATGGGACTGGTAGATCAGCCCACTTGTAGGGGTTGCGGCGTGGAAGATGAGACACCTATGCATGTGCTGTGTCAGTGCACGGCATACACGGTAGGTCGTCGGACATACCTCGGAGACGATAAGACTACACCCGAGGAAATCAGAAGTATCCCCTATATCAGGCTACTGAAATTCATAGAATATACCGGACTGATGAGGGGGTAGAAACAAGTGAGGGCACAATAGGACTATAATGACCGTAGTGCTGTGCGGCTCCCCTTAGGACGGAGAATCAACCTCACGGAGGAGGGGTTTTAGTCGGTAGGAATCCGGCACACCCCGGGGGCACGGAGCACCCGAGGCGTCTATGCAAGATTTCCTCTCCTCTACGCAAAAAAAAAAAAAAGTTCAAGTTACATATTAATTATTATAAAAATGAGCCTTGCCACTGAAAACAATTTAGAAAATTGTTCTGAAGACATTTTAAATGCCGCTCGAGAAGCGTCTTCGAGCTTACTTCCCTTAAAATTGAGACCCAAAGTAAAACACAATAGATTTTATATTTGCTATAATCACGGTAAGTGTACAATACAACCAGTTGGCATCAAAAGTTTTGCAAAAATTCCCTGAAAAGTTGGAAAATACTTAAAACTCTGCCCCTCCTCGCTGTCTTCCTATCAGAAACGTTTTCGAGCTTACTTCCTTCAAAATCCAAGGAAAAATAAAAGAAGGTATATAAAATAAATATTCATGACTGTAAAGTGTACAAAAACCATAGAATTTTCGTCTCGGATCCATCCAACAATAGCAAGGATATCCGAGCGGATAATAAGCATTGCAATACAATTACCACCTTTATGTTCAAAATTGGGATTTCCTGGCGCCTACACCAATATGTAAATTATTTATTATTAATATTTTGGGAATTATATTGAAACGCGGTATTCAATTTACTTACTATGATTTTATCAGTGGGACTGAATTTACGTAGAAATATGGAAATGGGACTCGAATTACGTTTTCCGGCAATTATTATAATTTAAATCTATTGTTTTGCAAAATTCCGTCGGGAATTTCATGTTAATTCTTTAGTGGTAGAAACTCCCTTAATTCTCTGTTTTTGATTTCAATATGAGAGATGAACAGCAATATTCGATAGAAGATCCACATTGTCTCTGATATTAGGATATGAATGTTCCTTGAAAAATATAGTCAGAACGTAGATTAACATGAGGAAGTCCCTAATTATTATAGTGCTTCCTCTCTTCTGATACTCGGCTGATATAGCAATTGGTTCTTCTACCTACTACTTATACTTATCATATGTTATTCTTATTGAGTTTTCCAATCACCTGTGTCATCCAGGTATAGTTTTTGTCCATTCCCAGGGTAGAATGATATTCTCCTCGGATATCGGATGTTTCACTATATCGTAGAAAAACTATAGTGATTGAAAGCACATTTTTATTATATCTATATAAGTATTAGAATCGAATGTAGAGGAAGTTGGTATTAATATACAACCGAAAGACTATCGTTTACTATGGTAAGCTGTGATGAGATAAATAAAATAATAAATAGTATAAAAAGTAAAGCTAAAGGAAGTGACGGAATTAGTATTGACATGATAAAACTATGCAACCCCCACATCGTCCCATTGTTGACTAACCTGATAAACTCATGTTTAGAACAGTCATTTTTTCCTAAGCAATGGAAAGAAGCTCGTGTATTTCCTAAAGCGAAAAAGAATAATCCGACTACCATGTCTGACATTAGAGGTATAAGCATCCTGCCAGCTTTATCCAAAGTACTGGAAAAAGTTATCCAAACCCAAATAAACAAATTCGTTCAGGACAACAACATACTACCCACAATACAATCGGGCTTTACCCGGGGCAGATCTACCACCACAGCACTAACAAACATTGTAGATGACATAATAAGAGCTACTGATGCAGATCAGGTGACTGCCCTAATTTTATTAGATTTCAGTTAGGCGTTTGACACCATTAGTCATAAGTTACTATGTGCCAAACTAGAATATGTGGGATTCAGTGAACAAGCCTTACGGATGATGGGAAACTACCTTGATGGTAGATCGCAGCGGTTTTGCTTGACGGCTGCGTGTCGGAAAGATTGAACGTTGATAAAGGTGTCCCACAGGGTTCAATACTGGGACCTCTCTTATATAATATATATACATTCGATCTCATTGATTCCTTGAGACATTGTAGCGCACACTCTTATGCAGATAATACGCAGCTGTACAAGTCATTTCCGTTGGGGTCTTGTAACTCATCTATCCGACTTATCAACGAGGATCTAAACAACCTGGTTCAACGTGCTGAAGAACACAATCTGACAATTAATCTTTCTGAATCATATGTTTTGTACTTTGGAAAAAGGAACGACAGGTCAAAGATTGAAAACTTACGTATCCCGATTGTTATAAAAAATCAAACGCTTGAGGTTAAAACCTCTGCTAAAAACATAGGAGTAACTATAGACAGCGATCTCAAATTTACAGAGCACATTAATATAATCGTAAGGTTAAGCTACGGAACACTGAAACATCTCTATAATTACAAAGACCGTCTTCCTTGCGACATAAAAGCTCTTTTATGTAGCTCCTTAATACTCTCTAGGTTGATTATGCTGATGTGGTGTATGGACCTGCGCTGGATAGAGATACCTCGACAAAGATCGAAAAAATACAAAAATCTTGTTTACGTTTCATATTTAAGATAAGACGACGAGAACCGGTTTCACATAAGTTGCGAGAGCTTGGTTGGTTGACAATGGAGCAGCGAAGGCGCCAACATTTAGCAATTTTTACAAAAAAACTACTGACTACCAAATGTCCTGAGTATCTACACAATAAGTTAATTACTCGTGACCAGATTCACTCACGAAATATTAGGTATCCACAAACTCTCTCCATACCTGGTTTTTCCAACATGTTGTTCAAAAAATCTTTCACATATTCTGCATGCCATTTGTACAATGGGATCCCTATGAACATCTGACTGACTTCTTTTCCAAAATTCAAAATCAAATATCACAATACCTAGCAGCGGTACAGACACGACTATGATGTACAATCTAGTTAAAATCTCTGTTATTGATACATGATTAACCCACATATCTTCATTAAGTCATACTTTTTTCAATTTACACTTTGTGAATGTATATTTAAAAATGGAATCAAAGCATTGTTAAAACTGTGTAAAACTAGTGAGGTTGAGTGGAAGAACACCACACTGTAGGTGAACTCCGCCTAATAAAGCCGGTATTACATTACATATAGGATTCAAAGCTCATTCAGCCACATAGGAAGGATCAAGAATGGGGGTCGGGAAAGAGGAGGGATTTTACTGATTCTGCATTCGACTGACTAAGTATGTGATGCAATATGTCTTGTAATTGATGTATAGTGAGATAATCATCTGAAAACTCCATGGCAGCTCAATAAGTAAACGTATACCAAAATAACTTTAGATCTCGAATTTGCTTGGTGGGTAAAATTAAAACGAAATCTTTCAAATTCAAAAATATATTTCAGAGTGTAGATATAGAAAAATAAAACTAAAGCTATTTGATGTATAAATATCCTAATTCACTTATATTACAGAATCACAATATTAGAGTTGAATTATTGACTAGAATAGGTTAATGGAAATGTAAGCAGTAAAGGCTCAGTTGCTAAAAAAAATTCAAAATAAGATTTCAAGATTTACGAATAGAAAGACTTTCGATCATAAATCGTAAAAGGTCTTCCCAATTCAATACTTGCCTATTTATAAATAAGAAGTAATCACCTTTATCTACTAAAACTACTGCTAAAGTACTGAGGACCTTTCGGGTACCAAGCATCCATCATCAGAGTTTACTCTGAAGATGAATACTTGGTAGCTGAAAAGTCCTCAGTAATTTATTAGTATTTTTAGTAGATACGGGTGATTATTTCTTATGTATAGTGTTAGTGTACCCACAGTGTGAACTCTTTTATAATTTATCACTTGCCTATTTGTTGATGAACCTTTTTATATTTCGAAGCAGTTTCTTGGTAACATCCCCCGATATTTTGGCATTTAGAAAGAGCCCCAAATAGAAGTTTGTGCTATTTTGTGTAAAATTTGTCACAATTACAGTGTCGCTTCTAAATGAATGGTTTTTTCAGAAACAGCACTAGATCAAGGTTTTATTGTTTGAAAGGTATTTGAAACGGAATTACAGCAAGAAGCTGCACTCATGGGATTAGTTGCTAAATTATTGACAATTGACGTAATGACAAAAACAATGGTTCGTAATTAAATAATTTACGGAGGAACTTCTGTTTCAATCAAAATGTATTGGTAAAGCTTGATTTCGAAGAATGAATGATGAATCTTGTTGACATTTGATAAGTGGTAAATATATAGTCATGGTGGTTCAATTAAAGTACTTACTGGAACTCAATTGTTAACAACTCTTTGTCGAAAATTATTTTTATGCTAAGGTTTCTTTAGATCTAGATCAATCAGTAACATTGCAAACCAATAGTTTAGAACAGTTGTTTCGCTCTCTCGAGTGCATCAGCAGAACGAGAAAGTTTACAATGTTACTGAATGATCATAATGTCCTGGATATGGATAACCCTACTAACAGAATGCCTTCCACTTTGGTTCTCTCTGGCATTATATTAAACTCGACACATTGATCGGTCAGTAACATTGAAAACTTTTTGTCCGCTGGTGAGCTCTAGAGGGCAGAACAGCTGTCGGGAGCCATTAGTTTGTAATGTTACTGATCGATCTAGACTAGAAAAACCTCACCCTTGTTATATCACAAAAGCCGACAAGAAAATATTCATTTATTCTTTAACTGTTAAATTATTCTTATGTTCATTATGTTTTTAGTTTCATAAGCTTTACTCATTGCTTATTTTGCAATATATAAACAAAATATGCATGAAAACTTTTTAACTGGAAGAATTACCAGTTGTGGTTGTTAATGAACTAGTGGTTCAAAATAATGAAAAACATTGTTAGTGATGGAATACTGATGATTTTCATAAAGTCCAGTACTATTGATTGAACATTTGTAAGGGGGTTGAAATATTTGAAAACTAGTTAAATTTATAGATGATATTCCGTAGATATAATATTAATCGTCATAAAGTTCATCAGCAAAAGTGAGTGGCAACACAATTTATTAATATGGATCTAAGAATTGTTATTGAAATCAATTCATATTTAATCTTGTTCCTAAGCCTCACTACTTACTTCTTTCTCATTTTCATAGATATTTATGTACCGCATTCGAATTAAACACGCAACATAATTCTAGCGAGGTATGACTTTCAAAGGCACTCGTACATAAGATTATTCCCGTAATAATTATTAATGACGTTGCTCTCAAACGGTTTCTCCGTATATGCGTAATTGTTATTGAGCAATTTGAAATTATTCTCTTCTTTAGGTTCATTGAATTCGTTATAATCTTGCATGAAACTGGCGTTGGTTATACTACCGCTAGTGACGACTGCATTGGAAATACTCGGCTGCCCAAAGTTCCTAGCCATGATGGAATTACCAAATTTACTGATCGCTACCGTCACATTGCCAACATTTACAACCACATTATCTTGCGTTGTACACGAATATTTGTCAACATCATTTAGAGCTTCTGATAGAGCGAATATGTAGTTATGAGCGAATCTTAACGTTTCGATTTTCGTGAGTTTGGTATCTTCGGGGAATGCCGGCAGGACGCATCGTAATTTATCCAAAGCTTCGTTCAGCATATGCATCCGATTACGTTCTCGATCGTTGGCTTTCAATCTTCGTACCCTTTTGATCTTCATAACTTGAGCGGGGCTCTTCGCTCTGGTAACTCGATTTCTTCCTGTAGCGTAACGTTTCTTGATTCTGCTGTCTTTGGACGAGTTCTTTATTGGTGTCGAGGTAACGTTATTTCCATTGCACAAGGGTGAGAAGAATTCCAATTCGTCTTTGTCTTCGAAGATATTGCCGTACGGCTTCAGATGCGGCTCGTTGTCGCGGTATATTACTTTGCGAGAGGGTTCCAGAACGCTTCTATGGTAGGCATTGCTGAAGTGTTCGTAGAGTTTCTGATTGGTACGGTTGTCCAATTTGGAAGGAGACGAGAAATCGTAATCGTATTCGTAGTATTCGCTTTTATCGTCGCTGTATTCGGTAGATTCTGATTTGAAGGATATTTCGAAACCGGAATCCCTGCTGTCCTCGTTGGTTTCGATCTGTGTGGTATGATACATCCTGGAATGAAAGTTTGAGTCGTTAATCAAGCTGTAAAATGTATATACCATGAATTTAGTGATGAACAAATTCAATCTCGGTCTGGCACATTTTGCAAGATCAAGAGACCAAGACCAAATCTGCTATGGGTCTTGAGTTTGCTCATCACTAATTGAATTGAAATTGTTGGTGCATGCAGAATAATTTCATGTCCCAGTAGTATATCTATCATACCCAGAAAATTTATTTACAATTCTTAAAGAACAGTTATAACATTTGTGAATTCCAATTATAAGTTAGGTATAGTACCGGGATATCAAAATTTATCTTGGTCAAGGGTGGTTGTGGAATCTAAAACGTGTGTCTTACTTTACGTTTGAATAACCTACAAATTTCATACCTATTTATTTCAGTTGTAAAACAACAATAATGAACTACAAATTGAAAATTATCTTAGTCAAGGGTGGTTGTGGAATGTAAAACGTGTGTCTTACTCTAAATTTTTGAATATGTTTTGTTGTGTTAGAATCTGTTAAGTCATTGTGCTGAAATTTTCTAATCCAGTTTTTGAATCATGCCTCTTACCACACAGCACAAAATTTTCATGATTGAAGCCTATTTTCGAACGTGTGCGCTAGTTAATGGAAATTGGCAATACAGTCAACGTTAGTGTTTGGACAATTTTCGAGAGCACTTCCCAAACGTGGCAATATTACCGGAAATTTTTTTTGCGTGCCTTACAAATTTGGTTGAAGCGTTTCGCGAAACTGGTTGTGTGACTCATAAAAAGGTGCTGGTAGACCAAGAGTTCGTACAGAAGAAGTTGTCAATGACGTTCGTCAACGTATGGAAGAGGAGCCTGCAAAACCTTTGAAACGTCCTTCTCAGGAAATTGGACTTTCTTATGGAACAAGTCAGAAGATTTTAAAGAAAGACTTGAACATGCATCCATATAAGATGCAAGCACATCAAGCTTGACCAGACACCTTGCTTACTCCATTGGTTTGTCAATAATTTAATGAATGACGATTTTCTGGACTTAACTTTTTTTTCTGACGAAGCGTGGTTCCACCTTTCGGGATACATCAATTCTCAAAATATGCGAATGTGGAGCAATGATAACCCTCATGTTTTTGCTGAATCGCCACTACATGCTCAAAAAATCGGTGTTTGGATGGCAGTTTCTCGCAGAAGAATAGTTGGGCCAATTTTTCTCGATTTCACCGTCAACGCAGAAAGGTACAGACACAACTTTTTGGCTGAATTTGTGCAACAGTTAAACGATGATGAACTTCGGTACGGTTATTTCTAGCATGACGGTGCCACAGCATATTCTACACGAGAAAATATTGCTTTTCTCCGCGAGTTTTTTGATGACCGGCTGATAAGTTTGCATACAGAAGTTGAGTTTCCTCCGAGATCACCATGTTTGACAATTATGGACTATTTTATATTTCCTTACTTAAAAAACCAGATTTTCGCAACTCCGGTAAATAATTTGCAAGAACTTCAACAAAGAATAGTTCAGCAATGTGCAACCATAACGCCATAAATGCTGCAAAACGGTTTTCACAGCATGAGGATGCTCGTCAACTTGTGCATTGAACAAAGCGGGGGACATTTCCAACAAATACTGTAATTTAGCTTTTCTTGTTACTAAAACCGTTATTTCATTATTGTTTTACAACTGAAATAAATAGGTATGAAATTTGTAGGTTATTGATAATGTCAGTGTGACAGTGACATAATTATTTCAAACGTAAGACACACGTTTTAGATTCCACAACCACCCTTGACCAAGATAATTTTTGATATCCCGGTATATCATCTAGCAATCATTGCATTTGGTATTTAAATGGATATTCTAATTATTTCTAACATCTATAAGTAACCGATTATACCGAACTGTGTTTTAGTGTTCAGAATTAATTTGTTCACATTGCGATGGGACTTATACAGGGATCTTTAAACAATATTTACCAGAAATAATATATGGCCATAAGTATAGAACAAGACACAAAAACTTAGAAAATTGCACCACCCTTGCTGAACACTGTTTTGATTATAACCATGAATTCGATTACAAAAATGTTAATATTTTAACTCATGAAATCAATTATTTTAAAAGATCTATTCTGGAGATGATTTACATGAAACGTGACTCCAAGTCTGTAAATCATAGAACAGACATTTAGGCATTAAGTAAGATTTATTCTAATTTAATTAATTAAAACCCTTGCAAATTCCTACATGCGTCTTTATAATGTTGAAAGTATATTTTAGGTACAATGCTCAAATAACAATATTTCTAATAAGACCTGACAACCTTTTCCTATTACCTCATATATCTGTAACATCGGTTTTAAAGTGGATACTTGAGGGTTATATTTTTTTGTTTCAGTTGTATACAGACTTTGTTTGACATGAGTTCGTATATTATAAGAAAATTGCTAAGCAGTGCATTCTCGATACATATCGAATAGAATCGTTTCGGCGACGCTGGCATCCTTGATTGAAAGTGGTTCAATAGGGGAGCTTTGTGCTGATACAATTAAGAAGAATTTTAAGAAATCCCGTTACGTCTTCTGATGAAGGTCGTGAGACCGAAATGTACGTCAAGACGAAAATAATGAGCATATATGTTAGTGTGACCTATTTCCCAAGAATTTATATATAATTCATACCTGGGTCAAGAATAATCATTTATTGAAAATAGGGATCAAATATATTAACCAGGGAAACATATAACGCCTTCTATGCTGGTCAAACATGAAGATATTTTGAAATAAGATATGAAAAAATATTTTGAAACATAAGCTCCCCTAGCTTAGGTATGGTGAGACGTTTCAATTGGTCCGTTTTTCAATTTCAATTGGTTCCTTTTTAAGGAGTCAAAAACCATTATATTCATATTCACTGTATGACCGAATTTCGAGACATTGAGCACAATTTGGCAACTCCGCGCATAACGTATAACATCACCATGATTCTACTAGGTACCTATTTATGCGAAGTTTCCTTTTATTCTTGTAAATAAGAAATAAATATCGTTCCAAAATAAAGTTAGAACCGAAAGTATGTTCTTTCACATTAGTCTTTCCAGTTGTGGAACGCGAAGACATTTCAAGTGTTCCGCAGAATTTAAGGCTGATGTTCTTCCCTTTTTACGCAGTAAAAAACATTTTGTCCACATTTACTGTTTGACCAAATTCAAAGAAATTGAGCACAACTTGGCAACCCCGTGCATAACGTAACGTCTCCAGGATTCTACCACCTATTTATGCGTAGTTCCTTGGAAATGAAAATTAAATACTGTTCCAAAGTAAAGGTCCATCCAAACTTGCCATTAAAAGTATATATTCTCTCATCAGTTTTCATTAAGTTGTTGTATTTATGTTATTCAGGATTAAATATCACTGACCTATATTCAGGTACGTTGTTCATATTCGTTATTTGATATTAATGAAGATGTCTTTAGTTTAGTGGTGAATTTAACATAATGTCAAATGAGATACGCCTACAAATAGGGATTCTCAAGTAAATCATATTTAACAAGTAAATGTAAATGTTTCATTCAAAATCAACAAATAATAGTAGAAATTCTCAAAAGTTAAAAAATTAATGATAGTAACATTTTAAACAATCAATTGGTACTACAGCATTCTTTTCGATGTCTTAATAATATAAAATTCCCCATAATACTCTTACTTGTACTTTCCTAGTACATCTCCGCATCAAAATTTCCTAATTACATTATTAATCCTACCCTATAATCCTATTTCAATTATTCAATTCCAGCAATAATTTCCCCATATTCAAATCGAAACCTGTTACTTGTATCTTATTATGGAGATTAGTTAGTGTAATACATTTTACTGCATCAATAATGATATTTAGCAAAATAATTGTATTTTTATTTGTTTAAATATAAAATATCATAAAGTAATGGACAAATCAATGCAGCATACCTTATAATTTTGTTCAAATTTATATCCTGACTAGTTCAGCACTTTCGAACACTTCGTATTAATTACGTACCATCGATCATGTACATGTCGAATGATGTAGAACAAACTCGTATAAACTAATTTCATAAACTAAACTCACATAAGGGCTGTTTGATTTTATAAGTTTGCCACCTCTCCACCGTTTAAGTTACCATTTAGGGTACAAAAGGGAGTACGTCATTGGCCACTAGCCGTTATAGCATTCTCCCTCCTGTTGTTGCATGCCTGTTGCGGGTATTAAATTTGCCGGGTGATAGAAATAAACGTCAGGTGCATTTAAAAATGATTTTTTCATTGCAAATTTGTTGACTGTTACTCATATAAGTATAAATTCAAAATAGTTGTTGAAGCATAACGGAGCTTAAGTTTTATTTAATCCCATGTACAAATATAAAACTTACATCAGCTATTGAAAATTTTACATTATTTACTCGTTCAAAGAGCAAAGAACACAAAACCGGAAGCGACAATTGAAATCTGGATGCGCATTTTTGTAATAATCTATTACTCATTTAAATTAACATTTAAAATAAACCATTTCATCTATTGAGATATCAGAAAAGTGGATTTGTTTACGTTACAAGGACTTATTAACGTACAGGTGATGGTGTGAGGACGAGGTGAGGACCGAGCCTAACCTGAAATCTCTAAACGAGTAGGTACATTTTGAAGCCATGAATCGTAGAATGTTATCATTCCATGAAAAGTTTTACTAACAATCTAGCCTGAGAGAAAAATCAATTTGGAAATTCCGCAATTGCACATAGCATCAAAGTGGCATTGGCCACCGTAGTTGATCCAGAAATTCAAAGGAACAAGCTATACAGTATGATTCATAAGTAATAGCCCACATTGTAATTGTACGTTCAGGAGGCAAATATAACAATATTTCACTCAACCACAATAGGTCTAAAGCGTACCTCACACGATTCAATAATATTGATCAATAAAGTGTCAGTTTCAATTGTGCAGTCGGGGAGGATGGATCTACCGGTTCTAATCGCGTTTGCTTTGGTCCTAAAGAAGAGGAGAAGAAGAAGGCAACGAACAGTGTGGACAAAAAGCTGGTTAAATAGACGTACGAGTAATGGATATGAGGAATTGCTTCGAGGACTCTACAGTGAGCCACCACCTGTTCTTTTATCAGTTTCCATCTCAAAAGGAAAAAAACACACAAACAACTCTTAAATAGATAAAACACTCCCAATAGTACAAGAAATAGAAACAACCCCTACCGCGTCTTGAGCATGACTGACGTTTTATTGCACAATAGGGCAATATACTCCTCACATGTGTCAATAATATTGACGCCGCCTCAATATATTTAATCGAACTTATTTTATTTTCTTCAATATTATTGCCATCAATACTATTTTTTCAATATACTTCTTACACGTTGCATATATTGATCAATATCGATATTGCCTCAATAATATTGACCGTGTAAGGTACGCTTAAGTCTGCTCCTTTCTGAGATATAGGGTTAAAGTTGAAAGAATAAAATACATTTTTAATGTGTCACCGTAGTTGATCCAGAAAATCGGAGGAATGAGCTAATACTGTACTAGCCCAAATTGTCACTGTCATTGTCAGAATAACAGTTCCATTGTGGCTTTTGAATAGTCGAAAATAGTGATAGCTACACATTACTTCTGTGGTAGTAGTCGGGCCACGTGAATAGGGGAAAATTTCAATCTGAAAGACCAAGACAATGAGAAATTTGATTTCAGGCAAGTACGACAAAGTATAATATGTTAAAATTTGACAATTTGTGAGATTTCTCGTGGAAGATGACTGGGCTCCTGAATTGGGAAAGTTAGCGCGGCACTTATTTAGAGAAACTGTTCAAATCAATTGGTAGCACTAAATTACTAATTATGACGTCATCCTTCCTTATCGTGAACAGGGTTTATAACACATAGTTCGTGGCTATCAGATTATCATATTGTTCATTCATTCAACTGAATGTATGAATGATAAATTTTTAATTATTGATTCACAATATTGAAAATTGTTTCCCATACAGTGATGGCATCCCCAGTTGATGATAATAGTGATGATATCCCATAAAGTGATGGCATCCTCAGATTGAGTTTTGAACTGAATACAACAAAGTTCTAATTAATCAAATACTATGGTTAGGAATATGATTAAGAGTGGAGTGAGCAGGACAATGCCTTTGATTGAGCTCACTTTTCAGAGTATGTGTAGACAAAATTGATGATAGTTTCTGAATTGTTATTATCTTTTTGTTCTTTCAACACTACTTTACTGTTTTGTTCAAAAATGTTCAAAATGGCCACTCAAAAGCGTTTATATCTTCGAAGAAGTTTGTGGATTATTAAAATGAAATAAATAAGCCCCAAATAACTCCCAATAAGTACGGAATAATCACCTTTATTTATCTAAAATACTAACTTCAGCTATCAAGTAGCCATCATCAAAGTAAACTAAATTAGAAAACAAAAAGTGATATGCTTTTTGAGAAATGGTGTGACCTGTATTCGAAACATGTTCTGCTAATGCCGATTTTTCACTATTATTCTCTTTTATATGAGCAGAAAATTCTTTATAACGAGTTGAATTGTTCCTTCTACATAGCATTTTGAACATGACTCAAAACCAATTTTGCAAATTCTAGGTTTGTCGAAATCGGAAACCCAATCATAAGTAATGCCTAAACGGGTTTTAGTTTTTGTTCTTGCATCTATAAACGTGTTGTTATATCGCGAATTTAGAGAACAAATTATGGAATTTATTGATAACTAAAGGATGATAAGTGAAACTTTGAATCTCATTGAATCATTTTAAAGTAATGGTCCTAATTTGGTTTGTTGCGTTCCATTTTCCGTTTTTGGCTAGAAATTAACTTATTTATCAAAGTCTTGTCGTAAACATTAACCGTTTCTATTTGCTGAAGTTTCGAAACTTCGTTGTTATAATTTTTCTGGCTCAACGGAATCTATGAACACGACTATTGAATTGGACTATTTCATAATTATTTGGTGTACATGAATCCGTTGGAATATATCTAGTCGTTTCAGTATTTTTTTGTAAATATCCAATTCCAAATGATGACCATCTGTGATAATATACATGGCAGGAAAAGAATTCAATTGAATCAAACTGGTTATTAAACGTATTCAAAACACCATGTAGATTGAAAATGAATTAATTTTGCTCCAGAAATAAAGATGTAAGAATAAATATTCTGAACTATTTGTATCTGGGATATTGATATTTGAAAGACATTTTTCTAAAATGTTTCTCCAAAACTTGAATTCAGAATGTTCCTATATTGTAAATTCACATTGCTTTTCGAAAAATGGTTGCTAATTACATTTCTTATCTACTACCCTCTATGCTATAGGAATACAGACAACATAATAAAAGATACATTTAAAATATAGTCTACATTGTTCGGGAATATCCCTCCATTGATTGCTGTACCTGATATGCTAACAGGGGATAAAATCTGATACATCATACAAAACTAATCTCTGGATGCTTAAAACAACGTAGGTGAAGCATGAAATAACACTTTAATCGTCCTGTACTGCCTTGATATTATGGAAGTACCATTGTTCATTTGTGAATTATAATAAAATGTGGGTTTTTTATATAGTAAATTTAGATTTTTCTCGTTCTATTGGAAAGACTAGGTTTAACTCCATTTGGTGATAGTACAATGTCTGTTTCTGTGGATAAGTGCTGATGTTTTCGAGAATCCTAAATATAACCTTAGAATATATGTAGCATTAAGAACAATTACCTAGTAACTTTGAGAAAAATGAGAGCCATTACCTGAGGGCGATGGTTAAGGATTACTTGATTATAGAGTACCATCAGAAAAATCGTTGAAATGGGTACGTTATGAATAGGATTCCATTTTTCTCGAATAATAATAATAATAATAAATTTATTATGTCATCAAGTTAGATACATGACTAGTCCAAATATATGTAATGAAAGAGTGACATGTTCACAATTAAAATTTAAATTATAGAATTCATAAAATTCTTACTTCAGATTTGTTTAGTCTAAATTTATACGTAATTCAAGAATACATAAATTATAAAGATTCCCACTTCAGATATTCTTCAATACAGTAAGAGGCTTTCTCTATAAGAACTTTCTTGACATGAACATTAAATTTGTTTATTGGCTTCTTTCCAAAATTATCTGACAACTTATTGTATAACTTAGTTGCCCAATAACTAACGATTATTTGGTGTTTACCTTCACATGTAGAGGTGTTTGTAAAACATTGCAATTGCGAGTATTGAAGTTATGATGTTCTTCATTAGTTTTAAAAGTAATCAAATTATTGTGAGTATACTTCGAGCATTCTAAAATATATACACAAGCTAAGGTAATAGTCCAGTCAATAAACCGGGAAATACTGTGTAATATGGAAAAGTTGGGAAACAGCTCGGATTTGAAAAATTTCTGATGCAATGGGTTCTGTGAACCCTCAAGATCATTCGTTACCACTAAAATCACACCCCGAGGGCAATGGGCGCTTTTGGGGGGTGTTTTCCCCCCCAAAAGATAAATCAAATTCACAAAATGGTCCAGAGTGAAGGAATCGGCTCGAAAATATCTACTGGGAGGTTTTTGGGGTCGCTGATCACGAATATGACATCTAAAAAGTCACCACATGCACCCACATGGTCATAGAGGTCATCTTCAGGAATTCAACAAAATTTTCCATCTTAAAGTCTCCAAATGTCTCACTCGGGGTTTTTTGGGGTCGCTGAGCACGAATATGATGTCTAGAAATTCCTCACATGCACTTGATATGAGTAATTTTTCTTTTCATCTAAAGCAAAAATTATATAGAAAGTGTTATAGTGTACCTTTTTTTTCCCTATATGCAATTCAATAAGATAATTGTGATCAGCGACCCCAAAAACCCCCTAGTAGATATTTTCGAGCCGATTCCTTCACTCTGGACCATTTTGTGAATTTTATTCATCTTTTGGGGGGAAAACACCCCCCAAAAGTGCCCATTGCCTTCGGGGTGTGATTTTAGTGATAACGAATGATCTTGCATCAAAAATTTTTCAAATCCGAGCTGTTTCCCAACTTTTCCATATTTTCCGGCTTATTGACTGGACTATAAGTATCTTTTCAGATTCAAAAAAGTCTCTACACGTACTTCTTTGTTCAATGTTACACATTGCCTTTTTTGTTGGATGAAAAGTTTATCTGCATTTGCTGAAGTCCCCATACGAGAATATCATAAGACATTGATGAATGTATATTGGGAAAATACGTTGTTTTCATAAATTCATCAGTAGCGCAATTTTGCCATTACAACTGCGGACCTGTGCGCCGATGCGTTGTCTTGGTGCTTCTTTTTCGCTTCAAATCGGCGTTGAATCGATTCAACAGCTCTGCATAATTTACGCCGGTGATCGTTTTGCCCCTTCCAAGATAATCAATATTGGCGATACCATGAGCATTCCAAAAAACTGTCGCCATGACTTTGTTGGCCGATAAACCCATTTTGGTCATTTTCGGCTTTGATTCGCCAAGACGAGTCCACTGTTTCGACTGTTCTTTGGCTTCTGGTGCCTTGTGATAGCTCCATGTTTCGTCCACGGTTACGAAACGGCGCAAAAAGTCATTCTTCTCGCTCTGGAACATCGCCAAACACTCTTTTAAAGTTGTCACACTGTCGCAAATGCGGCACCCATCCGGCAGATAGCTTTCTCATATTTAAAAATGTATGCAAAATGTTGCGGACCTGTTCAGTTGAGAGGCCCAAAGCCTCAGTAATCTCGTGCACTTTAACTTGCCGATCGTCCAATATCATACCATCAATTTTATCTCATACTACCACAACGAAAATCAGTAAACCACTAGTGAGTCGTTCCAATCGATGGTGAAGTGTCTTCATAAAGTTTAACAAGCGATGCTTTGCGTAAGAAATAATGTTCAATCACGACGCAAAATTCACTTTATTCCACGTTTACAAAAATCTACAAGGCTGCTTTCTTTCAGTGGGTGTCAAAACAAGTCTGAAAATTTTAATGCGTTCTAGTTAAAGATGGTACATCATAAATGTCACATGGGATTATCGTTGTGGCGCCATCTGTTTTATTTTTCAGGGACTTGAATAAAATCTCCGAAATCATAGAGTTTTCTTCATATTAACCTCTACTTTATGGTGAAAAGAATCAGCCACCATGAAAATGTGGACTGGCTCAAAATATTCGATGATAATTACATTCCCAGATATTTCATCATGAGTTAGTTCATTATGAAAATGAGGAAAGACAAGAAGGTTCAGATTTTATTCTGAGCTGTACAGTTGGCAAGCCACAAAACACTTCGTGGAACATCTCTTTTACTCAGGAAAAACTGATAGAATATGCTGATAATGTTTTCTTTATTACGATTGAATAATGCTTCATGCCATACAGCGGCAAAGGGTCTCCATGTTCTCTTCTTCCCTATGGGAACAAAACTCTCATTGTATGCAGTTGAGCGGTTGGTGAATATAATACATTTCGATCCTTGGCAACATGATTACTTTTTCTAAACCACCAACATAAACGACTTCACCTATTTCTTCACATTTCTCACTATCCTTCCTGTATTCAGCTCGAGATTTATTTGCTCTATCAATATGTTTCTACCACTTCTTGCATATCTCACAATTTTTACATTCCTCATGTCCGAGATTACCTAGTGACACAATCAACTTCTTTGCCACCACACGATATTTTTCATGAGATACCTTGAGACCTGGATTGTTCTTCAGAAAATGTTGATATGTTGCGTTAAATGTGAGGTGACTCGGTAAGTATAAACGTTGAGGAGCATGCTTCCTGTGGTTGTGCGAAAATGTTGGATTGAATCAGGCAATATGATTTTGGATCAACTTATCGTCTATTTTGTTAGGTGATGATCTTTTACACCGCTGGTGGTTCAACAGTACGAAGTATTTTTAAGATCTCTCAATTGAGTCCGCTAGGTTAAGACTGGTCGAAGTTCCTGTATCGTTTTTATAAAAATACTACGCAATTCGGGAGCATCTCACTTAACATTGCGATGAACTCTATAATGCGTATTATGAAATCTTAAGCAAAGAAGGCGCGTCTCTCTGAGATATGACTATTTTGCTTAGAAATATGATATATGCCTTAATGGCTTGGGTTTTTAACTTCCTAATGAAATTTTAGTCAAAGGAGGCGTATCTCTGTGAAATGTCTATTCTGCTTAGAGACTTGAGATAAGAATCAGCGGCTTAGATTTCACATTATTTTATGAGATTCGGCTATTTCAATTACCATTTTTTTGTTTTCCATTGAAGTTACGTCTATTTCGGCTAGTATATGTGATAAATTATGCCATCAGGCATATATATTGATGGAAACAACATAATAAGAAGAAATTGAGATACGCCCTTTTGGGTTAAGAAGGCAGAATACCTAATAGATCAAAAATTTCACAGCTGTGTCTGTCGAAATGTTCTGGAAGGTGTTGTCAATCACAAACATGTATTATTAATTCTGTATTATTACAACACATGTCAAATCAGTTTCAAATGACATACTCATCTATCAGAATATTAATAACTAATAAGTAAATAGGACTAGAAAATTAATAAGAAAATATATTAAACATACTGAATCGAATGTTCTATTATCTCTGTGTTATCTAATGTCAAGTGAAGCTTCTGAGTGATTTGTAAATAATTGTTTCTAATAAAATAAATAATGTTGGAAAACGTTTATTAAATAGTAACTACTGTACAATTTAAATGAATGCCACCTGCAAATGGCAAATAAATAATTTCTAGCTACATCATTACTTTTCCTAATAAATACAGCTAAGTCAACATCTATAGGGTCTAATTAAGTGAGAACTTTGCACCCATTTTTTCCACTTGTGCTTGTTTATTTTTGGCTTATAGTTATAATGGGGCCTAAACCAGCAAAGTTAGAACAGAAGCATATCTATGTGATACAAATATCTTGATTCCAGTAATTATTGTGGGAATCAGTCTTGTCTTAGTTAGTTGATTTTTACTTAAAATATGGCTATGATCGTGAACGTTTCTCACTATTATATTAGAATTGATATAGATACTTTTTTAAAGCTTAAGAAAGTCCTGAATCTAATTCATCTACATAATTTCGACCACAATCTTATAGAAAATATGTTGAAGAAGAAGAAAAATTATATTGCCGTTGAAGAAATTTTTCCTCTAAATCACAAAGGATCGGAAAATTATAGGGGTATCACATAATATGGTAAAATCTCGAATGATATGAAACAATATTATTGATATAATAAAATAAAACACTTTTACTTTATTTTTATCACTTATGTTATAGAAACAATGTATGATTTGTTTCTAAAATATTTGTCATAAAAACAAAGTAAAAATGTTCCATTTTATTATATCAATATAATGAATTATTATAAAGTAATGGCTTCCACCTTTGAATTTTTAAACAATATTAATCTATCTACTTCTTTGAAAAGTACTAACACACTAGGTTAATATTTTAAAAATACCAAAAATGAGTCCAAAAATGGAGAGGAATATGGTGAAGTAAAATTGTGGTCTTGCCCAAGACTTTATGTAGGCCAAAGGGGTAGGTCTTCCTCTAGTACAGCGGGTGAACATGTGGTGAATAAATGGTAAATAAGAGCAATTTCTTGTTCTCCTTGCGAAACATGTGTTTTCTCTCATTATCTTTATACTTAAAGTCAATTTGGGAATTTCTTTACAGTATATTATTCATTGTAACGTTCATTTATAAAATAATATATACTATGTGATATATAAGAAATTATGAACCTAAAAAATATAAGTTATAAAAATCTGGAGTTTGAAGACTAAGATGTGATGACTGTAATGCCTTGTATATAGGATAAACTGGACGCAGCTTCATTGAGAGTTTCCAAGAATATTGATGATTGGAAAGAGGAACTCTAACTACGACCATCACCTATGGCAGCATAATCTTAAATTCACCCTTGATCTCAATATCTCACATATTCAGGAAAAAGGTATAGCTGGACATTTTGGAACATAAAAATAATAAAAATATGATATTGAATGACCAGATTCATAAGTATAAATTCACTATTTGTCAACAATTTTGGCACCTCCCAACAAAATCATTGCCTACCCTCATCTCTCAATTTATGTCATATTCAGATTGTATTATTCAATGACTTAATTTTACATGTAGCTCTAGTTGATAACTAATGAGTTGTTATAAAATACAATCAGAAAACAACAATTTGAACTTTGTAAAACACGAAAACTATAAACTCAAGTTACGAGTGAACTAACGGAACTAATCGACAAATAATTTATATTCCCAATTTGTCCCCCTTTACAACACGATGTCGAATCTTTTGTAATTTTATTGTGAATCCAGAACACATAGGTACAAAGCCATAAGGCGACTAATAAATATTTTAGATTTTTCGTCACATTAAGTTTTTTAGTTGTAACAAATTTCTATGTGTTATTCGAATTGAACCTATAACCCTTCCCTTACATGTCGATTTATATTTATTGGTTTTTTCACGCGGCATTATGAAGAAAGAGTTTCAAGTTCAGGCCCTGTTCCATAGATTCTTTATTCGTAGCTATAACTGAAATATACCTTGAAGAGGGCTGTTAACTTCATTGGATACAAACATCGATCGTCAAATTTATACCAGAAACCTTAATAGAGGTTAGAATTTGAACGTAGATGGCAAGTTTTCTTTGGAAATGATTTGATAGGTATGTCGTAATCAACTAGTATTGTGCAGCTATGCTTGCCATCAAGATGTGCAATCATTTCAATATGATATTTATTCATGATCATGAGAATATGTTTTTATGCAGGACCTAATTGATAGAAACCGTGATTATTCGAAATGCCATGACCACTAATAGACTCCTCCAGTACAGTCGAGGGTCGAGCAGTGCATACTGTGCTAGACATGAGAGTTAACCAATACGACAAGGAAGAGGTGAACTGACATTATTTTGCTAGACAATGTGTTATTTCATTTTATATAATAAAAACTGCCACTTTTTTTCTTAATATTATTGTGAATTGTTAAGTTGCTCAATAGGGCATTTTTATTCCCGGAAGAAGCAGAGGTTGACACTGGTTATTTCCTTGACATTTTGAATAAATTTTTTTTTTCACACTCATTATACATCCTCGGGGTATATCGAAAAATGCACCCTGGAGCAAAAACTGATTATTCACTTCACAAGATGTGATAATTTTCATACTATAGGGCATACTCTCCTTGAAGTTAACCACTGTGAGCTTTGCTTTCAGGGAAATAACAGTCTGCCAAAATTTCTAATTAACAAAATTGAATGAAGCTAGAATCTGCTATTGGGCATTTTATTTTCCAGTAAGCATTCAACCCTTCCCTCGAATTGACCTATAAAGGTTTTCCATTTGCAAATGGAGGTTATTTCTTATGAAGAAATTGCTTCACGTGGTTTTATGTCTGAGTGTAGATTTAACAGCATATAGCTTGAAAGTAGTCATTCTCTTTTGTGACCAATCCGAACAATCGTGAAAAATATGAGCAATATAGATGGAATTCATTCACGAATATTAATATATCCTACATTATTTGCTTAAGCCGGTATTTATGTGGCACAATCGAGATGCGGATAAACGGTTTTTATCCTCGGAGCACCCTACAATATAATGGCATGTTAGCTCCAAGACAATGGACAGAATTACACCAGCTTGTGGTCCAAGCCATGCTTAGCACCCCTGACGCTGCCTTTCAATACTGCTTCTCCTATTTACATTAACTGATTTATACGCTTGTCCAAGCAAGCATCTACAGTTTGAATGGCAATATTAATCACGAAAAATTCCCAAATTGATGTCGGTTAATTATCGAGATGAGTAGAACATGTATGATACGCTTCTGGGGAATAAATTGTGTCGTAACATTTATAATTTATTAGCTGCATGACAAGATTTGGCAAGCCAAAACTGAATAGGAATAATAAGAGCACAAATCCTATGTGTTCTTATTACTTAATAACAAGCCTTTGTACATCAAACATCACTACAGTAGTAGTACAGTACTATGATGTACTACAAAAATAGCATTGATTATGATGATGACAACTTCTTGTTTGATTCAAAAATGTATGCACTTATGACTGAAGAGTATGTGAATACAGTTTTTGTAATAAGTAAACTAACCAACAAATGAAGATAAAACTTGAACAAAATACTTGTTAGATATTATCAGCAGATGTGTTTGTTAATGGGGTATTCATAGTTCGGCACGGATATCGACTAGTATCACTGCGCTTGCTCGTACCGCTAGTGAGCTTGAGAGAGTCAAACAGCTGTTTTGAACTATTAGCCGTAGTACAAGGGCGAGTTGAAAATTCCCTGAAAAATGAAACAAGAAATGATTTATTTAGTCGCCATGACTTTGTTGGCCGATAACTTGACGAAGCACGAATAAAAAATGTATAAGAGGGGTGGGGGGTTAACAACTTATCAGTGCAGGAATATATCAATGAATAAATGGTAAATAGTCGTATCTATTGCATGCTTGGAATTTTGACACTTTTAATTCAGAAAAAACATATGCAACCTTACCAAGTTTATTTCATTTGCGACTACGATTACGAATATACAGTAAACGATTTGGTTTCCATTGAAAATCGTTCGATGTGAGGCTTAATTTTTAGGGATAGGTATATTGTTCAGTATAAAGCATAAGAGAATTTTTCAAACATTCGGGCACGTTGAACGCCAGATGTTGCGGTTCAAAATTGTATAAAGAAGGTAAAAACGAAATTGGATACTAATTCATAAAAAATCTATTATAACAGAAGATAAATGCACCATTAACTTTTTGTACCGGAGTACAGAAGCATCGGGGTTGACATATTCTGTTGAACACCTTTATAAAGAGGATAAGCATGCATGAAAAAGCTCATTCACCTGAATGTATTATTCCTGTCATCCGTTATAATCTGAGTTTTTCAGCCCTGAGCCCTAAGGTAAGTATGTCAATATAGAATATTCGTAAGTTGTTTCTCACATACATTGATTGTTCTATAGTTATTTGACAAGTGGTTTGTTGTCCAGTTTCCGATACAGTACCATTATCTCCTTGTAGTAGTTCCAATAGTTGATTCAATGGGTCATATAAGGAACAATAACAAAGTAAGACGATTAATTGGATCGACATTGGCAGACTTTCCATATTAATGCTATGTATATTATAATCTAAGACAACTGATCATTATCTTGTACCAAATAAATTCTGAATAGAATAGATCAGAGGTCTCCAAGCTTTCCAGCTTCAGGGCAATACTGTTTACTCCAGTAAGTTCCAAGAGCCAAAACCGTTTTAATTTTTCTTCCATTATCTATAATTTCTAGACTATTCGCCGTGCACGCGCCCTGGGCCAGCAAGCAAGCGTATGCTAAATTAGCTCTATTACTAATGTGTACTAACTGTACTTTATTGTTACGACCACGACACTTGACGACACTTGATGGTCACACGCGGAAATAGGTAGTGGTAATACCCTTTATCGTTAATAGATAGCGCTAGTAGTACTTTCGAAATCGCAGTAATAATTAAACATTGGCGGATAATCTTCTGGATGGCAGTAATAAGAGTATAAAAAAAATAAAAAGGCTAGCGGTGCGACCGCGAGTCAGTTCGCCTAGGGAAGGCGAAGGAAGCGTGTCTACTATTTATAATTTGCATAAATTTGCTCGAGGGCTGTTTTCTGTTTTTGGTACTATTTACTTGTGTGAGAAAACATTCCCCGAAATGGAGTACACAAAGAATGTTTACTGATCTAAGTTAACCGATGATCATCTTAAATCTCTTTTAATAATTGGTACAAGTAAAATTGATTCACAACTACAAACTATTGTCAGTGGAAAATCACAATTACATAAATCTCATTAGTATTTTATATGTTATATGTTTATGTGTTTATATGTTATAATGTTTATAATGTTAGTGGGATTCATTTCAATTATTTGTTAGTTCTTATGCTTAAGTTGAATTTTCCGCAAATTATATTTGTCATTAATCTTTACCTAGCAAGTGAATAAAACCGAGTTATTATCATTCTGTGTCTTTTTATTCAACTTATCACAACAACAACCACAACAATAAGCCATTATCTGTCGCTGGCCGGATTGATGCCACTGGCGGGCCGTAGTTTGAAGACCCCTGGAATAGATCATGCAACCTTATATTTTGTAGAAAAAGTACAAGAAAAAAACATGCATTTCAGTCTTATTATAATTTCCTCTTTGACAACATTCTTTAATAATCAAGGGTTAAGGTGTAGAACACCTTATGGTGAACTTTCCCTTGTGGTTTCCTAACTTGATATTTATTTTATAAGAATCAACTGTTTCGTTGTAATGTAATTTTTGTTTGGAAATAAAGACTATTATTATTATTATTATTATTATAATAATACTATAAATAAGAAATAATCACCCTCATCCAATAAAAATTATTGATAACGTGTAATTTAATTATTCTTTTACAGGTAAGATCTGTTTTTCCATGTTCTTTTACAGAATAATAAAATATGTTAATAGCTACTCTAGTCAATATCATTCAAGATAGAACTATATAACTTTTATGGGTCAGTCGGAATTGAAAGTTATCATTAATTTGAATAAACTTGTTTATAAATCGTGATACAATTATGATATCAGCATAAACTAATTCGATTCGTGAACTATGATATTCTGAATTGAATTATTCGTTAAACGTGTGAGTAATGACGAGACAATTTCAAAGCATCACAATGGTGATGTGTACACAGTATAAACAGAAATAATGGAAACACTAGGAAGATTTCCTTCTTCTTCCGAATGAACTCATTCATACGATGCTATTGTTATGGAAATTGAAGAAATTAATAATTTACTTTTTGCTGTATGATGTTTGAATTTTCGATGTGATAATGTCACATCGACATTAGTAAGTGAATATAATTATTAAGTAGTTATTTTGACGATAGCGTTTATAAGCGGTCCTATGTGTGGTGATTTCGTTTATTTTCATAATAAAAATAGAGTTAAAAATTTCACTATAACACCAATAAGTACAGAATAAACATACCTATCCAATAAGAATGCTATTAAAGTACTAAAGACCTTTCCATAATAGTTTCCAAATATTTGGAACGGATATTTTCGCAATTATATAAGTAAAGATTTTGATCTACATGGTTTTATTGAACACCCTTAATCACCAATTTGATTCAATCAACTTCACTGTAGAGTTAGAAAGCAATAACCGGCTTCCTATTCTTGACAATAATATTATCAAAGGTGATCATCATTTGAAATTTGACATACCTATGCAGAAACTCCACTCAAACGGATAGATATATATCAGCGGATTCATGTACACCAATTATTTATAAAATATCTTCATTCAATAATCTTGTCCGTAGATTATTAAACGTTCCTTTGTGCCAGAAAAATTATAACAACGAAGTTGAGAAACTTCAGCAAATAGCGACGGACAATGGTTACCACAAATATTTGATAAATAAGTTAATTTATAAACAAAAACGGAAAATGGAACGCAACCAACTAACCAAATTAAAGCCATTGTGGAATGATTTGTCACTAACATGCATTGATGTCAATGTATGAACTGACTGTCATGTGAACGTTACCGGATGTCTTGCTCATGAACAGTCTGAGCTGTGATGAGTAGTGAATCTAGTTTTCTGTCATGTAAACGTTACTTGATTACATGAACACTTGAAAACGTCACATTATATCGATTAAAACCAATTTTACTCCCTTAGTGATCTAGTTTCAAAAATTGTGACAATTTTTCAACGATTTTCAGCGCATGTTGAAACTCCTGTTATAATGTGTATCTTCTGTAGTATTCTTGGTAGCGTATACTGAAACTTGACAGGGCAGTCATCACCATGGGCAGATTGATGTGTTAAAAGTTAAATTTGGTGTAGAATGAGAAGAAATTATGGCTCAAGCATATTTATGTTTTTTTGAATCTTACATTCTATTTGAATGAATTTACAGGAAGGTATTATACGCCGAAACTGTAAAATTAGGAATGTCCAATCTTATATTCAACGTTTCCTGAACTAAAGTGAATTTAACTTAACCCCAATTGTCCAACTATAATGAGAGTTCTAACAATTAATTTGTTAATTTGTCCCTTATTATTTTTCCCGGGATTCTCATCTACAAATAACACTTGCATCAAGTTTCTAACGTTTATTAATGATAAGCAAACAAGTTTTATTTTGGAAAAGACCTAGTTGGTAGGTAACTCTATATTTTCGTATGAATGAAAAAAGGGACAGATGGCTTGAAAATCGAGTACATCGGAAATTTAATTATTCAAAGGGAGCAAATAACTACTATTGGCCTGTAGGGGGGAAATCATTGTTCGAGGGATACGGAAATTGATCTTTATTGGAATGAACGTTTAGTGCTATGTAACTGTAGATGGATTACTGCGAGCGTACGCGTCCCGGTCCAGATCAAACAAATACTTGACTACCGTCTCTATGAATAAATAATTAGTTATATTTATTTTGGTTATAATTAACAGCTTGCGGTGGAGTTCTAGAATGTAACTACATATAAATATACAAACATACGAACTATTGTTAATTGCTTAGTTAATTCAAAATCCGTCTGAAAAATTAATTACTACTATGTTTAATATAATAATACTTTACATGCTTCTCATACATCTCACTGGTTCAATTAGTTTTAGAATAGTGTATTCTACAAGTTTACAATGGCTCCTAGTTCACACGAGCGAAAGTTTGTGTCCCGAGCTGAAGGCGAGGATTACGGTTCGCGAGTGTGGAATAATATTCCGGCATATTATGCCATTCCAACTGATATGAATATTAATAACAAAATAAAAATACTTCAGATTTTATGACGTTTATTATTATTACACCAAGACTACAGTAATTATCGTAGGAACTTGAATAATCACTATCATCCTCACAGGTAAAAGCATCACTATCTACATCTTCACTGTTGATGACAATGTCATCTACATATAAAGGAGTAGGCTCCCTTTCAAACGAAAAGGGTATATATTGCTCGTTATGTTTAGTTCAACCAAATTCTGTGGCATTGAGTTTTATGCAATCTTTTTCAGTGGCTTTAAGCCACATGGAGGCAACATAATGCGTTCTCAGATTTAGATTAAATATGTAGCAGTCCACTATTGTGTTTTTTTTTCAGAATATCATAGTTTTCATTGTTGTCTACCTCATATAGCTTAGGAATTCTCAATACTAGAAAACACTCATCCTGTAGGGATCGAAAAATCAGAAAAACGTTGGACGAACTGTATCGGCTTTTCTTTTCCTTTTTTTATTTTTCAGGGACTTTCCATCTTGCCCTCGTGAAGCTTTTCTGCATGATAAATGTTGTTTTTCACCGTGGTCTTAATTTATTTGGTATTATATACTTATATACTTTAATTTAACACCAACAAACTACGTAATTAAATTGTTTTTATATATACATAATGAAGTGCATGTCTAAGCCGAGATATATTATTTAAAATTTCTTCTATATTAATCATGAAAAAGAAATGTATTATGTTATGAGTCATTCTGTAACTTCCTGGCAATAAAGAAATTATTATTTTCTTGAACCCTTGAAGAATATACAATATATTTGAATGAGAAAATGGGATTGTAGTGAGATCGCGTATTTGATATTTTTCACCAAAGCTTGTGAAAGAGTCTGATTTTTTACAAGCCACTTCAGTAGAACACATAATCCCCACTCCAATATCTGAAGAGTACGATTATCACCGTATTACTGATTCATTTAGTAATCCTAAGATAATATTCCCACCATTTTTTAATGCACCGTTTAAGCGGTACATTGTGATTTTTAAAATGATACTAATCGAATAGATACCATATTACGAAGTATCATAGCATTACAATTACCTCAGATCATCACTTATGTCAGCACGTGGCCAACGCCTATTAGTATCACTGACGCCACGTGGCAGCACATGTCCAGTATTAGTTTGTTGAATGTGTTGTGGTGGGCATGCATGAGCTGCAGCGTGTTGTATTATCGTTAGTATTTTGTCACCTTAAAGAAACATTTAATTTATTAATGCACTAGTGAAAATACGCGGAGCTTTTTATGTCGAGTGTGTTAACATTAACAGACTGTGCAAGTGGGTATTTTTTATTCCCAGGAGAATGTTAAGCTCTAATGGACATCTCTACTCTATAATAAAAATGTTTCAGAATGTAACTGAAAGAAGGTGAAGGAGCTTAGCATACTCATTACGGTTTTTATATGTGGATAAAATGTTCAATCATGTCACACTCTTTCAGAGAATGCCACCTATTGGCGTAACTAGGTAGGGACCGGGTGGCTGGGTAGCGCCCCCCACAAGAGGCACTGACCCCAGAGAAATAAAATTCAATTATTGGTTATTATAAGCAACAAATTTACTATTTTAGTTTATTAGAATATTTAATATAATAGTTTAGTAAAATATAATTAATTTTATTTTAACAGAAATAGTCTATTGTCTGTTTCCTATACAGAGCAAGTTTCTAAAAAACAAACACAAACGCATAAATTGAATATTTTTTAACAAACTCTAGTTAGGCAAGGGGATATAGAGCTTCCTGAAAATGCAAAAACGGCTGATTATTGGAAGATACAAATTTACCACCATATTTTAGACAATATTATAACACATTTAAAACGTGAATCTTGAAATTTCATTAGAAAATTTTGGGAATGAAAAAAAAGAGTTCACTTTCAATTTGTACATTTTGTTACAAATAGCTGTTGGTTTATTAAGCTCAGCTGATTGTGGTTCTACTATGCGACGTATTAAAACTTGGCTAAGAAGCACAATGAACCGAAGTAGGATTTCATGTATTGTATAATTAAATATAGAAAGTCTTTAAATAAAGCAATTTATAACACCGCAAAAAATCCTAGACATTTTATGGGAAAGCAATCGAAAATTAAAGCTCATTTTGAAAAAACAACACATTGTGTTTCAATTAATTACTCAATTTTGTGTACCTATATTATTTAAAGGTTAAAAGGTTAAAAGGTTAAACATTTTATGATCCTGTTAGTAAAATATAAATGTTAGGTATATAAGGGCAGTGGCCCGTCTACAAAAATGCTCTAGTTAGGCCAATGATAAGACTGTATGTTTCCATATCGAATTAAATATTTGTTTATTATGAGTTAGTATAAACAACCCTTCCTAGTACGCACAGTGAGCTCAAGGACAAGAGGCAATGTGGAGTGCTCTTTAAGGCTGCAAGAACTAAAAAGGCTCTTATACATAATATAATAATGACTCTTGACCCAGGTGTGAACTATATTATGTAAATTCTTGGGAAAGAGGTCACATTAACACTTATGTCTATTATTTTTTCGTCTTTACCTACGTTTCGTACTCACGACCATCATCAGAAGACGTTTTGAAACTGATTCACATCAACTAAAGCGTGGAAAATTTTTGAAATAATTGTAATCACTAAGTGTCTTTATCGCATTGATTTCAATTAAAAATGTCTAAGTCGTAATTTTTCTATAGGTAAAGACATCAGTAGCTACAATGTTAAACAGATGTGTTTAAAATTTAGGAATGATCTGTGCTGTACCAATATTGCTGATTCGTGTCAGCTTTCTACATTGAATGTGTATAAATTTGACTCTATAATTGTACGTTGGTTGTGAAGCATCTCATTGATAGATCTTTTATAATAAATATAGCTAATATATTAACATTTTTATAATCGAACTGATGATTATAATCAAAAGAATGTTCAACAAGGGCAGTGGAATTTTCTACGTTTTTGTTTTTAGTGCTTTACATGACCATACTTTTTTTTTAATATTGTTGATAAACAAATATCATACGCTATCTTTTGTTTTACTTGCATTATAACATGAGAGGCACAGGTATTAAAACAAAATAGTTTCCCTTAAAAAATTAATTTACACAGAAAGTAATAATTGTTGTCAATATAATATTCTACGCCCGTAAAAAGTAAAAATAAACGGTGATTATGAATTAAATTTTTCATGAATTATTAAAAAACCAGAACATTGGAACTAATTTTTCAGATGAGGGTTTTAGGAATTGGGTGGAAACGTTTCGTTTCCTTGGTAACTGGTATACTGCTCTACTCATATTGATCTAATTTGATTCATTGAAAATTAATGAGATAAGAACTCATGCGGTAATAAACTCCTTATTTCTCACAAAACGAGTGGGATAACAAGATCTTAACTCACGGGTGTGGGTAAATAATTTAAATTAATGAGGTGGGCTTATAATTGTTAATACGCTTGTATATCATTTTGGTTAGTGTTAGAAATGGCTACAATAATTAATATGGAAGAAGTTTCAAACTTTCTAAAGTTGAATAAATGAAATTGTGTATCCTCTAACTGTCTAACTGTCTTGATAAACACCTTCATATCAAGAAAATGCAGAAAGGTGGAAGAAACTGCATCTCACATCCTGTTGGAATGCTTAGCTTTGTCATCCCTCAGACACCGTTCCTTCGGCAAAGCAAAACTACTTCCAGAGGAACTTATGGAAGCCAGCGTAAGCAATATTCTTGGTTTCTGGCTGTCCACAAACTTGCTAGAAATGATAGGCCTCTGAACATGGGTGCACAATGGGCCCAATCACGTGGCTTATGTGCATCTAGGTGTTACGATCCTGCCTCTCAACTACGATGAAGATCTCTAAAGCAATGGAAAAAGCAATCAACATCGAGTTCATACAATATTTAGAGTGCTATCTCAGTGAGAATGCGGCCCTAAGCACCAAAAGTTGTATATGATAATCAAACATTGAAAACTGTACCTTCAATATTTATTTGATACTAGCTGACCCGGCAGACTTCGTACTGCCTCAATCGATAAATAAAAGACCTGAACTTTGTATAAAATAATCTTAAAACAAACAAAACGAATCCGTATTTAATAAAAAAGCATTTTTTGAATGAAGCATGAAGTTTTATTATTATTTTCGACACATCATGTTGCTTACTTACAAAACAGAGTTTTCCTGAAATACTGGCTATTTATAAGGTTTAAATTTGATATTGACAGACACACACTGTTATGATACAGTCTGTTAATCAATTTAAAGCTTTCTCATAAACTACATTTTTTGTTTTGTTTTGTGGTGCGTAAATAAACAAAGGAGACGGTTTTCCGGCATTTAGTTCATCAGCAACAGTTGATCGGGGAATAACTGGAAGAGTCTGACGAAAATCACCTGACAACAGAATCATGGCCCCACCAAAAATATTTTGGTTGTCACCAAGATCTTTCAACGTTCTGTCCAGTGCCTCCAGTGACCTCATATGGGTCATTGTGCATTCATCCCAAACAATCAATTTGTATACCTGTAAGATCTTAGCACATTACTTGGAATCACTATCACAAAGGATCACCAAAGTCAAAGTAAAGAAAGTTCTCGCGCACTCATAGATATCGTAACACAATATCGCAATACTTTTTTCCGTGTTCTGAAGTGCGACAGGATGGATTGACATATTAGTTGGTTGTTAAATCTAATGTCAAATATTATGGTTGCGTTCAGAAATTTAATTTGTGACAAAACTTAATATTTATCAATCTATAAAACAAAATAATCTGATAGATTAACAACTGAAGTTAGCTAAAATTAAGTTTCGCGAAGCCGACCAAATTGAAAATCAGTACTACTAATGATCTATTACATTTTGTGACTATACAATTTGTTCGCATTCGCGATAGAGTTTCGGAACGCGACATTAGATCCTCCAACGCGCACGCGAAGACTGTTTTGATAGATATGATTGAATTTGAACTTTGTGCAGCGGTAATAAATTGCAAATTGACTCTTTGAAGTTAGGAACACACCTACATTTCTTAGACAACAGTGAGTGATAATAATTTAATATGAACTTTATTGAATGGCACTAAAGTTCAAATTGACTCTACATTTTATTTAGAAAACATTTATATGGGAAAAATAAAAGGGCTGTTTTTAGGGTTTTCCCGGCAATTATTCGAATTTTTCTCACCTTTTAAACCTTCCCTAGACCTCCACGAACATTTCAAGACCAAGATAAGATAAATCCGTTCAGCCGTTCTCGAGTTTTAGCGAGATTAACGAACAGCAATTGATTTTTATATATATAGATAGTTAGTATTGAGCTGCAGTGAATCTAATCAAATATAGCTTATTCCTTGCAGCGTTTTATTACCGACTGACCAATTGCATGCAGGTAGTTGCATATTCTGATATTTTATAATCAATTTGACATTTCTACTATATGTTGAAGTCATTGCTTATAGCAACCTTTAAAACATGTGGTCTCATGCGCACGCTTTTAAGTTGTACAATTAGATATAATATAGCAGGTAAAATAAAAACTTTATTTTTTGGCTATATTAAAGTGGTTTATTCTATAAATATCCTTCATGTATGTCAATACCATATTTAATATTTCATAAAATATTCCACGCAGAATATTTCTCTCAGTATTCTAAGTGGCTTTAAAAAGTTTAAAAGGTTTAGTAGGAGCTTTACATTGTTGAAGAGACACATGTATATTTATGAACATGTTTCTGAATGAGTGCATTCTGCCCGGTTAGACCGTGCATAATTATAAAGGGTGTAAAATATAAGTAACCCTTTAGGGCACACGTGGGGCGTTAATTTTTTACATCAAAGCATACTGATTAATGGTTTAACGTACATTCATTTATTTAGGACTAAATAGTCATTGTATTATTTGAGATTTGTAAATAGAAACCTAGTAATATTATCAATATTCGGTTATTTTACTGAAAAAGAAGAAGATACACTATCTTACCCAATACCTACGAATTTCACTTTTACTTCTCTTAAGTTGGATAGGTTATTGCAATTGGTGGAAAGAACGGAATTCAATTTGATGTTTTATAAGAAAGAAAGAAAGTTTATTGACCACATTGCTGCATTCACATTTGGCATAATAGTCAGTCAATACAATGTAAATATAAATAAAACAATTAATTAAAAAATTACAACGTTACATAAATAAAACATAAAAGATTAAATAAACAAGATATATACTAGACTAGCAAATCACTCCACTCCTCAAAATTCAAAAATTCATTGAGAGAGTAAAAACAATGAGCAGTGAAAAACATTTTAAGTTTGCTCCTGTATTTTCTGTGCTGCAGGTTTCTGAGACTGAGCTGGATTTTATTAAAGAGTTGGACCTGCCAGGAATTTTTCCGAGAGACCGTCAGGTTAAGTTCAAGGGGTCGCAGATTTTGTCCCAAACGAGAAAGAAAGTTTCTGAACAATATGTCTATAAAGGATGTGCAACATAAGACTGAGTTCAAGAATCAATTTCTTCAAGTTTGGAAATAGATAAAACTTGCAGGGGGCCAAATCTGGAGAATATGATGGATGACGAAAAAGATTCTTAGTGCAATGTGCAATTCATGCAATTTTGCCATTGCTACTGCGGACCTGTACGCTGGTGCGTTGTCCTGGTGTAGGCAGTGGCGGCTCGTGCATTTTTGAGAGAGGAGGCTGGACATAAAACGTTTTTGTAAAAATATACTCTATTCACAGCCTTTTAACCTTTGCACAGCGACCGTACCAGCTACTTCAGTCACAAAATTAATTGTTACCCAGCAAGAACCAACGTGGAAGTATAGAGTTCCTCTTGCCAAAAAATTTTTTTGTTCGTTTTTGTCTTTTGTTTTTTTTGGATTTTTAATATTTTTTCTTTTTTTTGGAATTTTTCATATTTTGTTTTTTTTAATTAATTTTATTAACTTTTTTTGTATATTAAAATGAAATTCTGTATTACGGAAACTTGAAATTTTTCCAATGAGATGTTTCAAACGATCTCTTGAATAAATTATATCAGTGAATTTATGTTGTAAAATTTGAAATATAAGATCAGTTTGTTCAAATATTAATTTAAAATTATCAAGAAAAAACAAAAATTCTTCATTTTCTAAATAAGATTTTAAACCAACAGCAGCATTTAATGAAACCTGATCTGTTGAAAAGTCATCACTGTTTAATACAAAATCAAATGTTTCAATTAATTTGTCTTTATTTTTATGGATGGTAAATACTGCAGGTGATGTAAAATTCCATCGAGTTGGAGCATTACAGGGAAATCAATGATTTTTTGTTAAACTTCGTCTTGTCAATACTACTATTAGTATTAACAATGATCGATTATGATAGTTACCTGACATTACTAATCCTTTCAAATCCGGTAAAGGCCGTTTATTTAAAAGACACTTTTATCATATGTTAATTCACTAAATGGATTTTCTAAAAGGCAGCAACTAACTCACTAACACTGATTTTAAATTTACAACAGACAACAATCTAACCTTACTTTGCGTGGCGTGACAACACTGACTGACCTTCTCAGCAGTTGGCAGAACGCACGTCTCGTATTTCATAGATTGCTAGCGGCTGCCGCAGGCTAGCCTCCAGAGGGTGTTGCCATTTTCGCTGATTTACCCAGTTGGCGTTCGGACTGGTTGGAAAAACGGCAACTGCGTTGAACAACACATGCTCAGCGTTTGAGATATATAGAGAGTCTAGCCTCAGGGCACTGTTGCCAGATTAAAAATAACTACTGAGAACGGGGAATTAATTGTAAAATTTTGAAAATTATCAGAGAAACAGGAAATAAAATGGAGAATGATCATTAAGATAAATTGGTGAGGAGGCTGAGCCTCCTTAGCCTCCTTCGAGGAGCCGCCACTTGGTGTAGGAGCACTTTTTCTCTCCCAAATGCGGCTGCATTCGCTTCAAATCGACGTCGAATCGATTCAACAGCTCTACATAATATTCGCCGGTAATCGTTTTGCCCTTTTCAAGGTAATCGAGGTCGACCATCCCAAAAAAACTGTCGCCATGACTTTGTTAGCCCATAAGCCCACATTGGCCTTTTTTGGCTTCGATTCGCCAGGACAAAATCGCTGTTCCGACTGTTCTCAGGTCTCTGGTGTGTTGTGATGGATCCATGTTTCCTCAACTGCGCAAACAGTTCTTTATATCGCGTTTGAACATCGCCAAACAGATGCCCATAGCGTCAGCAATCTCGTGCACTTTAACTAGTCGATTGTCCAATATCATACCATGGATTTTATCGACCATTTCTGGCATTGTAACATCAAATGGATGACCAAAACGTTCGGCTTCCTTTGTGGTCCTACTAGCACAACGAAAATTAGTAAACCACTTGTGAATTGTTACAATCGATGGTGAAGAGTCCCCATAATGTTTAACAAGCGATGGTTTGCGTGTGTTTTTCAAGCAAGAAATAATGTTTAATCAAGACGCAAAATTCACTTTTTTCCATGTTTACAAAAATCTTCAAGGTTGTTTGCTTTCGATGTGTACCAAAACAGAACTGAATGACATATCAGTCTGAAAATTCTAGTGGGTTCTAGTTAATTAAATATGGTAAAAATGTCCCATGGGATTCTCGATTGTGGCTCCATCTGTTTTAATTTTCAGGGACTTTTCACCTTGCCCTTGTATGCATGTCTTCTTCCAGCATATCACGAATTATGTTCTGTTTGATAGAAAAATGAAGTCTGGTAGGAGGAAGTTCGTTAGTGAAGGGGTAACTAGTTTGAGCTCGTCTAGTCCGCCTTTCTGGAATTTCTCGTGGTGGAACAACAGATGAGATTTCTAATGAGCACCGACCATGGAAAAATCTAAAGAAAAGGGAGACATCTACCACCTTTCTACGATGTTCCAGAGAGGTCACATTATCAATCAAACGAATAGGTCTCTTCTGGACAGAATCCAAGAGCTTCAGCGTATGTTTGGTATCTGAACTCCAAACTTATGAGCAGTACTCCAGGACAGGTCGATTCTGTGCTTTGTAGATTATGGGAGCTGCTATACCAAGTAGCTCTTGGCACGGAGTAAAAAAGTACGGTTTTCCTCAAAAGAAACCAGATCTTCGAACCATTGAAATGGGAGTGGATAAAAGGTCATTATAGGAAAATGAGACAAAATATAAACGACAAATTGTTTTATTAAAATTAATAAGATAAAACAGAACATGAATACATAGTCATTTACTTGCATTTACGTTACTTATATACAATAAATAGTTCATATTTATACTCCCAACAAAAGGAGTGAAAATTTGGTGATGGTATTACACATTACATTGTGTGAATTATTGAGGGAGAATCGACGTGCATTAAACTCTACGAATATAATGCACACTCTTTCCGCTATTATTTTAATAGTGACTTTTATTAACAATGTGACAATGTAACGTTATCGTTTAGGAACACATATATGTTTGCAATAATTACAAAGTGAGTGTCACAGCATGTTATTTAAACATGTTTATAATGTAAAGTATCCAAGTATTAAATCCCTGACAGTAGAAAGATACAATAATTTATTGTTATAATACTTGAATACAGTGAGTCATCTCTAAAAGGAATATTTGATGGAGATGTTGAGAAAATTCTGCGTTGTCTGATCTCTCCATATTTCTATGAACGCAGTAGATACGTTTGCTTGTTATTTAACCACAGAAGGAATTGAATTGTTATTCAGAAGAACAATTCTAAAAAACAATATTTTGTGAATTCATTCGTTACACAAGTTGGTAACAGATATGAGGGATCGTATACAAATATCCCACGATTATAACGTTACGTGATATATCATACTTATTTCAAAATTGCACACATAAAGAACACATGAGAATAGAACATCGATACAACAAGTAAGTATTAGATGTGAAACAACAATTTATTCTCAAAATATTGAAAACTTATTTCGATATCATGATATAACTTGAATAACTGAACAGTATACTTAACATAATTAGCCTAATCTACCAGTACAGTACCATATTATACTAGTATTTCGCTTTTAGGAACCCGTTTACGAGTGGCAGAAGCATGGAGAAGTTTGAAATCCTACATTCGAACCGATGCTTCTGAATGATATTAGCCATGGTACAGCTTACTCTTCGAGGCAGAAGATTATCTAGTACCTACAAATGTATTCTTTCGAGCTTCTGAATGTTGCTCCCAAGGTTGAAGATAGTTTAAAACCCAAAATACTAGTTTTATGTTTAAATATAGACAAATTATATCATGTTATTCAAGGGTAATCTATTATTTTGTGTATAAATTCAATTTTATGGTTCCATGAAAAGGCAGGAAGTATTCTTATATAATTTTATACATTTCATAATGAGTACTAGGTAATTAAAAGACACCGGTATAGAGACGGAATTTTAACATAAGCTACTACTTTACAATATGTTATAGATTTAATTTATTCAAGAGAAAGTAGTAAACATTTGGATGAAGCTTTAAAAAAAATCTTCCCTCTTTGGTATAACATACCTACTGCTTCAAATATTACCCACTCTTTGTTCAAGTATTCCTCCAATCTATGACATATATCTTTAGCTGGTATACATAATACAAGTATGCAATTAGTATCATTATATTATATTACAATATATTATTTAACGAGATTCTGAAATTCCCTGAATTACAATTGTGTATATATAATGTATGTAGTTTGTACTTATATAATCCTGAGTTAACATCTAGGTAAGCATAAAGAATAAAGACATTTTAAATACATTGTTTGTACTGATATTTTCAAGAGTGGGCAGTGAACTACACCAACTTCTGAGGTAGATTAGTGTACTAATTGCTACTATTAAAATTATATAAGGAAAACGGCAACATACATAAATTATTTAAATGTTACGACGATATTCGAGCGTATATTAATGCCATTATATACAAATAATCGTATTAACGGACGAAACAAGTGTTCTTCCATTCAAAGCATCAACAATGATTATGTGAGAATACTACTTATCCATCTAGAACACTTATTTCGGCCCGATCTGAATTCAATTGGCAATGCAAAACCGATCGACTGGGAATTTCTGTAAAAAATATGTTAATTTCCTGACAAACACTCTTTCATCTATACAGTCGATGTTCATTCACATGCTTCATGCATCAAGAATATTAGATTATGAGTTAAATAAAATCCCTGAAATTACCTGAGAATAATGCATACTGACGATCGAAACTTTCATATCTCATACGTTAACATTGCATTGCCACTATTTCACAACATGACTCACTAATTATTGGAACATGAAGTGCTACTATATAGTATTTATTGTTAAATGTCCAAAATTTCCCCTCCAATGATACATTTGTATCTTAAACTCCTCAATATGCATGATATGATACAGGTGAGTATTGTAATTATTTTACTTTTTGCCTTTCTCTACATGGTATGTTGTTCTAACGAGGCGATATATTTTCTGACATTTACCAATTTCCATTTCAGTTGGCAAGGCTGTGAATATATTCGGAACTATATGTACCCCCTTTTTTCTACATCCAACAGGAATTCATTAACATCTCCTGGCCATGCGAGTAGAAGCTTGTACATTTTAAAATGATAAGCTTTGTGCTTATTTCAATTAGTTTTAAGAAATCTTGTTGTAGACAGTGATTATGTTTGATACGTGTTCTGATGAAGGTCGTGAGACCGAAACGTACGAAAAGACGAAAATAGTAAACATATGTGTTGGTGTGATCTATTTCCCGAGAATTTATATATAATTCATACCTGGGTCAAGAATCATTGTTAATTGAAGATTACAACAAAATATGAACCTAAAGTAGTCATTTGAATTAGGAAAACTTCAATCTCCATGTATTTGGATTGTATTATCACAGACAACAATGGCCTTGGAACTGCAGTCTAAATGGCTGAAAGTACATAATTTAAAGCATTTTGTTTGAAGAACATGAGATGGTATATTTTGGGCAATTATGAGGTCATCTCTTTTATGTTCAATATCAATATACTTCCGCATTAATTGCAAATATCACCACACAATTACACAAAATAATTGTAATATATCAAACATGTTAAGGAGTCTTAATAACCATTATTGATTATCCAGATATAAAATGCATGTAAATGAATAGATTAATTTGTTGGTTATAGAAGAGGCATTTCAGATACATTTGTTGAACAAAAAACAACAATCACATGTATGTGCATTTGCTACAGGTGATCAATTTCCTTCAAAAATATTCACCTAGATACCTATTCCTTTCATTTCCAACCTAAATTTAGCTTTGCGTAGTACTTTGTATGGCTTTGTAAACATCATAAATACAGCACAAACGTATGTGAAGAGGACATATTAATACAGTAATCCTAACAAAAATCATACAACAACTGATTAATGGAACAATAGAAAATTCAATAAATTCATTATAAATAATGACAAGAGTAATAACATCTAACTTTACATTAAAACTTTTACCATCAACTGGTAACTGAGCAACATGTCCTCTAACTATAAAAAATAATGTCCATGAAAACACGTTTCTTTCATATCGAAAATCCTACTTTACTGTATCAAACGCTACAAATTTGTCACCACCGTATTCCTGTATTGCAAAAATAAGTGATTACTAGATGAATAGAACTTTTATAGTCAAATAAAATTTATCGGACTTAATTGGTATCTTATACAAAGAAAATAAAATATATTTTTTATATTCTAGCTTAAACTAAAACTTAATGTAAACATTATAACCTACATTTATCAAATATTTTTCGAACCCTGATGCCTGAAGCATACTTACTATATTCAAAAAATTAAAATACCCGTTATGAAAATAGAAAATGAATTTGCTGAAACAAAATAACATATATTAATATTTGGAAAAAGACAAACATTAAGCTATATAAAATATACCTCAATTTGAGGTATATGAAAAGATGGAAATTGAAGTCAATTATTTCAGCAAAATCATTTTCAATGGCTCTAAAATTATTATTAAATGTCCTATATAGTTCTGCTTTCATAATACATATTAAATAGAACACTGGAGGACATCTTCTTCAATAAATATAATTACAATGTGATCCTCCAATGTTTTATAAATGTATTTGTTCAATCAACATATATCTAAGACATACACAAAGACATTCAATTTCGAATTATTGATATTGGAACCTGAGTGAATTAAGACAAGTTGCGAAAATCAGTTTTCATATCAAATTAATCATCGTATTCCTTTATTATACCTAATAGTGTCTGATGTCATTTATATTGAACACAATTCAGTTTTATTTAGATAGCAACTAATTATCGGATTATTTTTTCTTCAAAGCACGAACTTTCCGATATTTGGTTAAATGAATAACAGATTTAGCCTTATTCAAAACAACCCCTTGTAATTCATTGATAATCAACGAATTTTCTCAAGGTGTACCACACCAAGATACATGAATGTTTGTGCCAGATACATAATATTTGAAATTTCGCGCTAAAAGTAACAGGGAAGCCTAAAGAAAAGATCTCTGTAGCAAGCTTTAATAACATATTTCTTGTAATTTGTACATTGTTAATTATTTTTCCAAGAACGATCTAGCTAGTTTATTAACAAATTTACAAAATTGAATACTCATAAGTGCAAGAGATGGAAAAATGTAAATACAAAAGAACTTTATCTTTGTTTGAGTTCATTTTCATTTCTAGGTTGAAATAAAACATTTTTTATGATTTTATTCTTTAGATATAACAAAAATGAAATATGGAAATATTTTGAGTTTATTTAATGACTAAATACACTCAAAATAATGTTTTAGTTTGGTATCATTGAAAAGCAAGATTAATTTAATGTTTGAATATTCGTCTCAATATTTAAGCTAGTAATTGTTTTGTGAAACATTAAAAATTATTGGAGCACTTCAATTAATTATGAGTTCAATTTTTCTCAATTCATAATGTTCAATCAACTCTCGGCTATTTTATAACAAGAAACATAAAAATTCATTAGATAATAATTCATGCCGGAATAAATATAAATGATTCCGGAAAAAAATTAATTTATTGTAGCCAATAACCTAACAGCAGTATATGGAAAATAAATAGAAAAATCAGAGATATCAGTTCTTTATATGAAACAAAATCTACTAAAACTATTTATATTGTCGTTGTTGGAATTGTAGTAAAAAAAATTATCAAAATAATGTTTATCGATTATATATATTGCTTGGAATAATGAAGGTTATTTTCGATGTCTCATAGGAAATGACAACTTTTAGTTGATTATGAAAACCCTTTTCGACATGAAGCCTCACGAATTGCATAATAGAATAACAAAAAAAATATTCAATAACACCTGTATAAAAACCTGTAACAGTATTAGTATTTGTACTTTCATTTATAAAGAAACAGTGTATATAATATATATAAATGGAACTATTTTGTAAACTAACCCTATCTACTATTAATAATATTATACATAAATAATAAATACATATTGAATTGTCATGCTGTATTGAGGTAGAGAACAGTAATTAAATATTCATATATAAACCCGTAGAATTATAACCTTTAAAAATACTGCAATTATGAGGTAGGTTGTATGTGTATTATGTACTTTACATTATGACTAGGAGCTTGAAGCGATATAAACTATGAAGAAATATCTATTTGGTTTGTATTTTAGTTCTTTGTAAGGAGAAAAGATGTTATTTCCTACAAAACTTTACCGGCCGCCGCATCTTGGACATTTAGTTATATAATAATTTTTCTACTACATATAATGTCCTTTATCTGACAAATTTAGATCGGGCTTGACAACTACTAAGGCGATCTGGAGGGTTCAAATATCTTTGAAACGAAGCTCCACTCCCACAAATTGTCCTAGATGCAAGAAAAAGCACGAGTTGAGAAGGTGATAATTGACACAATTATGACAGATCGGAAGTGGGGAAAAATATTCCGCTAGAATGGAACCATGCCAAGTTGAAGAAACTTTGCCAACCAAGGTTAGATTTAGATGTACATTATTATTTAATCTGTGGAAAAAACATTTTTCTCTCAGCAATGAACTCTTGATTATTGTTAAACTGAATGGTATATGTTCAATAAGACACAATCAGGGTTCTATAGTAAAATTGGGTGACATTTGATATTAACATCCCCTACTAATAACGAACTGTATTTGAGCTAACAGTGAAAAGGGGAACATTTTTTCTGTAAATAAAGTACGTCCATTATTAAAGTGAATCTTATTCACATAAGCTCCTCGAAATATATTCCTTCGGAGTGTGAGTTAACGTTGAAACATATCTGAGCAATAAACTAAACACTAAAATGTTGTTTGTTGCACTAAATGACTAGCGAACCTAATGGTAAAAATGAGGCAGCTCTTTGAAAATATGAGGTAGTTCTTGGATTATTGATCACATCGTGATGGTAGCCAGGACGGTTAATATTTTACTTTCACCCTGGCAAAACTTAAACAATAAACTTATAACCTATTTCGGAGAATAAGTAGTTAAAAATATATAAGTACAACAAAAATATAGCCTATTGTTTGAATTATTACATAACAAAATAAAACAAATTTATTCAACCAAACACTACGTCTTCTGTCGAAAATGGACAAACTACACCTAAAACTTGGATGAATTCGCAGGATCTCGTAGCGGAACTATTCAAGGAATTAACTTAATTACTGGAATGTTTTAGTAAACTAAATGTAGAGTGTAGCTGACTATTCTTTTATTAGCATAACATAACCATCATTATCTGTTGTGAGTTGGTCTTCAGTGGAATTGTCTACTGTACTGGAAAATATACAAGCGATCAATTTATTCAATCCCAAATGGTTGAAATCGGTTCAATTGATTCAATATGCCAAGGTTCATTGAAAATATATACCCATGAATTCATTAGAACATTATTAGTTATTCATTATCCTCAACATTTTCTCGGCGAATCTTAAAGGTTCCAATGAAATAAATACAGCGTTATTATGAAACTTTTTCTGCATAACATGGTTACACATTCATTGAAAATAACCTTCTGATTAATACAAGTGCAACTGGATTTCAGTTGGATAAAAGAGTTAAAGAACACTTCATATTCCTTATAGTATATTGCCAGTTTCAATATTCAAAAATGGCTAATGGAATATTTATTCTAAAGGGATTCATACTTATCCACCACAAGACCACAATCAGGGAATATGCTAGATAGATCACTTTTGGATTGAAATAGTAAGACAACACCTAGAGATGTTGATCTTACCAAACATCCTCAAAAATGTCTAAAAAATCGGAATGAAAAGGAACCTTTAGAACTTCGAATAACCTTTATTCCTATATGAGTAACTCAAAATCCAAAAAAGGACGAAATTGAGGAAGCAGGACGTTATAAACTGAAATTTGAAAGGGCGAACTTCAGCGTACGTCTTCAAGAATATTCAAGAAGTTAATACCTTAAAAAGAGGACTCAGCTTACGTGAATTGTCTTATAGATATCATAGTTTTACTCATAATACAGACGTTGTACATACTCAGGACAAACTAAACTAAATTAATAATTTTGCAAATAATATCCCCTTCCTAACCGCTTAGTCCAGCTCTACATTATACTATTGTAGTGTTTAATGATGACTTATCTAGTTGTAATTTTGTTAATGACTCGCTTCGAAATTGAATTTTGGATCTGACAGGTCACCATTACAGGTGGCATCTTCAGGACAGACTTGAAGGTTGAACTGTACATTCAACCTAAAGCAAGGCGACCAAAAATCTTTGTATATGAAAATCTAATATGACAATTTCTCAATGAATTTTTGGAATTGATACTCGATTTTTCTTTGAACCACTTGATGCCCATAATAATTAATATAATACAATTCTGCATACAGACTGAGTCAGATCGAGCGAGGTATTGCCAGTTAAAAAGTGCGATAAAGAATCGACACAGATGAGAATAGCAGATATCCCCAACATGAAACAAAATGGCTGTGATTTATAAGGCGCATGTCAGTGCCCCTTAACTTAGCAAGAACCAGTATCTTTTCTAGAGATGAGTAAAACTGTTATTGCTAAATAGAAATAGTCTGGAATTTATGTTCCACCAATGTTCATTTATACTACGAAAATAATGGCTGATCACTTGAAGAATAGAGGACCTTCAGGCGCTATTTATCGCTGTTCAGATAAGAGATGGATAACCGAAAATGTATTCATTGAATGGTTGAGGTACTTCGAAGATTGTGTAAAAATTTCAAAGGAAGATCCAGTTCTGCTATTACTAGATAACCATTGCTCGTTTTGCAAAGACAGAAATTATTATTCTGACGATTCCATCACATACATCGCACCGAGTTCAACCACTTGCTATTACATTTTAAGGTCCTTTGAAGTCATCATATAATTCAAAATGTGATTAGTTTATGAGAAATACAAATTACACCCTATATCGTCGCCGATTTGTACAACAAAGCTGAAACTATCGAAAAAGCTTACTGAACCTGCTGAAAACTTACAACCTACAAACTTCAAAAGTGCCGAATTCCAGAAATTAGCAAATAGCAGAGAATAGAAAAGACGAAGGGGAGAACAAAGAATGGAGGTAGACACAAACGAATTTGAAATATGAATCATTTGGAGATATAATACTAGTTCCTGAATGTTCTGGAGTTAATAACCAAAATGCAAAACAGAAAAAGCTGCAGAAGATAGAACAGTCAAAAATAAAAAGAGTGAAAAAACAAGTTTTGGGTAACGTTAATAACAACAGCGTTTTGATGATGAAAAAAAACACCAATACCGTACAACGAAAAGAAAAGCTCAGGAAGAAACCACAAAGATGACTTACCATAACTGTGATGAGGAAGAAGAAAAGTCAGACGCTGAAGTTATGAGGACATTTGCTTTATTTGTGGAGAATTTGGGAAAAACCGGCAACTCTGGCTAAGTTGTGTGCGCTGTTCTGAATGGGCTCGCAGTAAATGTACCAATGGAGAAAAAAAAGAGAGACTTTGTGTGTGATTTCTGTGGGTAATTGCGACCCGACTGATATTACCCCATGCTTCGGGGTGAGACCGTAAAACATGTAATTTGTTCCTCAACGTCTTATCTTTCATTTAAGCGCGTACCTGTTCCTCTATAAATCATAAAATCTCCGAGATATTTAAGACTTTTCTCAAGGGGCCGGTATTACCCAGTCTACCTTACTGCTATTTCTATCTCAGATCGCAAAATAGTTAACTGTTTCAAATAAGTGGTACAATATAGCAGTTGCTATTTGATATTGGACAAAATATGCCAGTCACGGAGTTCAAACAACAGTTGGTAAATTACAACAGATCGCTGAAGAGCAACCCATCTCTAATTCTTACTAACCAGCAATTCGACCTGTGCAACACACACTCCCAATTTCCCAGTCGCATAGCATAATTCTTCCGTTTATCTTAATTAACAATACGATGCGTCTGTCTCTCTCATACTCTCACATTAATCCTATACACGCTCGATCCCACTCAATGTGTATATTATTTATTGAAAGAGGAAGGGATATTACTTTTCACCACAAAGTTGGGGGAGCCGTAGACCCCGATCTCCTCACCAGGGCCCTGTAGATACATTCTACAAAAAAAAAATGAACGTAATTATATCTGTATTTCTTTCGTTGCCCCGCTAAACGAATTTGCTTTCCTCAAGTTTTAGATGAATGAACTACCCATCAACATGTTAACCAGACAGAATAGTAGTGTAAGGCGTAAAACTATAACAACCTGAGTGATTTCATCTTCGGATGCAACATCATCAAAAAATGCACAAAATTTATAGAAAACAAAACAAGACCAGCTCGTAATGTTGACTCTAGCAAGTCCCTATATATCCGACATCCCTAACTAAAGTATAAAAATGACACATACCACATTTTTTAAGATATAACAACACAGATAAGAGTCATGAATCTGAGGACGCGGTACTGGAGAATATATTATATGTACATCAGATCTCAGGCAGTACCGCGATTCAGGACGTTAACGTTTCAGGTACCATTCTAAGGGGTGTGGTTAAGCACCTGTTGTTGTGTCTGAAAAGTACTCAAGTTGAGCTCAGTTTTGTGTTCGCGGGCTATGTGTCTTCGCACGGTGTTATTGCGGGTAAAGGTGCGATTGCAGTATGGACATGGCACTCTTATACCTTGATGTCGCTGTCTTATGTGTGCTCTCAGGTTAGTTTCATATCCATATAAACGTTCGCAGAAAGGGCACTTCAACTTTTTTCCTAGAAATAAAAAGAAAAAGTATTAATCGAAACCATCAAGTATCAGTGTGCGTTCAGAAACGATGATGTAACCACAACAATATTAGTACAATCAATCAAAGCGGGGGCGGACAAGTCCTGAGTCCAAGTCCAGCAGGCGTAAGACAGCACCGAAGGTTAGAATTTGGCATGGACTGATGTCTCTTATGGGCTCAGGAGGCATGTATGCACTGCCGATGTATTGTAATCTAAGAGAAGCCGGTGCTGGACATTCTAGTAGGATGTGAGACAGATCTGTCCATCTCTGCGCATCTATTACAAGAAGTCCTGTATGATGCCTATTCTGCACATGAGGGTTTTTGCCTTAAACCGGAGACACAAACTGATAGTCACTGGGCGTGAAGCCCGGTGGTTGAGAAATTGAAATATGAGCTAAATTTAACGGATCGAATTAATCGAACAAAACTCAAATAACATTGTATTCACAAAATGCAGGAGTGAGTCACCAGCAGTGCCATTGAATAACGAAGACATTCCCACTACTCAATGGGTAAAATACTTAAGCATACACCTGAACAAAGGTTTAACCTGAAATAAACGTAAACAATTAGGAATACATTTCAGACAGGTTGCTAGAACGTAAGTCGATACTTTCAGGTAGAAAAAATCTCCTGGTGCACAATACTGTTGCAAGCTTTAGGAAACGACATCATAATGCAACATATCAATCATCGAAAGTTTCCATTTCAAGGGATCATCTGCAATGTTCTATGGTTCGTTACAAATAAAGTATTAACAGTGGTCTGGAAATGCCATCAGTCAGTGAAAATATAGTAGAAAATCATCCAAATGGACTGGCAATAAATTTGTTAGATAATCTAGCAACAATTCAATACCACTGTTTTCCCGGTTTGTCTTCAAAATGTGCCCAAATTGTAGCATTTCCTAAATTCCCATACAACCACATATGGACTTATGGCTAGTAATTCCAGCAATATGCACAGCTCCCCTGTCGTGCAACAAAAGCATGCCTATGGTCAGTTTCCACGTCTTTTCTCACGAATATTTTGAAGTTATTTGTGAAGGAGTGCTACATTGTGGTTTTGCGTTCTTTAAAGTCTATAAGAATAATGTCTTATCAATCCGAAAAGAACGTACCCTTCAGCCTTTTGGTCCACTGACAGGCCCTGAACTTTCTTGGTGGCGCTTCTCCTATTCGTCTGCAATCCATCGACTCCTTTTTGGACAAATGATCTTAGTAGAGCATCATGGTTTCATCTCCTGTGACTAGTTTTCAACATATTCACAGGGTTTTCTCCAAAGACCTCAGCTGGCGCTGACCTGATAAGACTTATTAGGGAACCCTCCTTGCACTTATTTGATCCATGCCAATGTTTGTGGATGATTTGGCAAATGCTTGTATCTGAAAGTCAGACATTTGTGTTTTTCTTCCACCTTCAAGCGTCGAGCGCCTAATATGATATTCTCCACAAGAGCTATTTTGTCATTTGTAACCACTGACTGTCCTTCCTCTTCTAGCGTTTTGACCAATCTTTTACCACCAAACAAGATGGTGAATTTTTCCTGTACAGGGTGTCCCATTTTGGGTACTTTTGCGGGGTATCTCCTTTATTTTTAAAGATAGAGTTGCGGTTTTCGCGACACTGTGCTACTTCTTCGTGAAACTCAAGATGCCGCCAACAGAATTTTCATAGCCCTTTTAGTTTTTAAGATACAGGGCATTTCTGAAAATGTTGCATTTTGTGACCCCCCTCGTATCTCCGTTATCCTTCAACTTATCGAAAAGGTAAAATAACATACTAATAGATTTTTTTCCGTAGAATGCAGTGGTGTAGATAACTTTTGTTACATATTTACTGTTTTTAGTTATAAAGTAAACTTATGTTTTTTCAAATGGAACACCCTGTATATTTATAGACTATAAAATTTGTCTTTTTTTTACATTTTCAAAAATATATGATAGTATAAACTTTTTTTCAGAAACACGCAAATAATTGAAAATTTTCAGAAATTAAATACATATTTTAATAGTAGGCTATGGATAACAATAATAAACAAGTGCAAGTTACATATTACTAACAAATAATTGGATACCTTGTATCTATATAGGTATCTATTAAAAAAAATTCCCATAGATCTTTTTTCTAACAGTAAGTTTGTAACAACAGTTTTGTGGCGTAAAGTGACAATATAACAAAAACACAAAAAAATAACATTATTAAAAAAAATTAAATGTGATGTTCAAATTGACTACCATTTTCTCTAATGCAAAATTGGCACATCTTTGAGATTCTTTGAATAGCGTTCAAAAGAACCATTGTTCTCATTCGAAGATTTCGAAAAGCTAAATGAATTGCCTCTCGAAGTTCTGCAATGCCGTCATATCGAGTTTTATATACTTCATTTTTTATATAGCCCCATAAAAAAAATCTAAAATTGAGAGATCTGGTGATCGTGGAGGCCATCTAACAGGTCCGTTGGTACCTATCCATCTTTGAGGAAAGTTATTATTAAGAAAGGCCCTTAAGAGCCTAGAGTTATGACTTGGGGCACCATCTTGCTGTAGGTAAACAGCATTATACTGGGCTAATGGAATGTTTTCGAGCAGTTCTGGAATAACTTCCTCAAAAATTTCTAGGTATCTACGTGCTGTAAGACCTCCTTCAAAAATCCTATAAACTATATGTCTACCCAAAATAAAACATGAAACCCCAACTCCAAAGCGTCCTTGTTGTGCCCTTTCAAACATTAAATGCTGATTTTCACTATGCCAGTTCCTGGTATTGTGACGATTGAAAATGCCAGCACTTGAAAATAAAGCATTCGTCTGACCAGATAACAAGTCTGCCAAATAAATCGTTAGCATCGATTTGTTGCAAATACCACTGGCAAAACAGTGCCCGGCGCTCAGCATCGCCAGGATGCAAATGTTGTTTGTATGGATGATACTTATATTTCTTCAAGATCCTCTGAGCGTTAGTTTTTGGCACACCAATTTCCTTCTCAATTTTTCTACATGAGGACGAAGGTGTTGCTTCTATATATCCTAAAGTATGTATCTCTTTTCTTTCCCTGTTCTCTTTGTTGTATGTTTTAGGGCGCGGGTGAACAAATGATCCGTGCTCAACTAAATTTGCTTTTGAACGGGCAAATATCCCAAAAAACGGTTGCTTTCTGGATATCTAACAAGCAAAAATTAAAATGATAATAGAGATTTTCATAGCCATAATAGCTTACTCACCTTTGGAAATATAATTCCGAAGCTTCTTCAGAATTTTCATTACTCTGTATAAAACATACCATCATATCATATTTCTCATAATTTTCGTAAACTGCCATTATTCAAAAAAATTGATAAATATCTATTGAATAATGATACCAAAAGAACGAAAATAAACAGCTTAAATGCGATAGAGATTTGACGTTTATTTCTGTTTCTTGTCATAAACAATATCAATGGCCTACTGTTAAAATATGTATTTAATTTCTGAAAATTGTCAATTATTTGCGTGTTCCTGAAAAAAAGTTTATACTATCATATATTTTTGAAAAGGTAAAAAAAAGACAAATTTCATAGTCTATAAATATACAGGGTGTTCCATTTAAAAAAACATAAGTTTGCTTTATAACTCGAAAACACTAAATATGTAACAAAAGTTATCTACACCACTGCATTCTACGGAAAAAAAAACTATTAGAATGTTATTTTACCTTTTCGATAAGTTGAAGGATAACGGAGATACGAGGGGGGTCACAAAATGCAACATTTTCAGAAATGCCCTGTATCTTAAAAACTAAAAGGGCTATGAAAACTCTGTTGAAGGCATCTTGAGTTTTACGAAAAAGTAGCACAGTGTCGCGAAAACTGCAACTCTCTATCTTTAAAAATAAAGGAGATAACCCGCAAAAGTACCTAAAATGGGACACCCTGTACAGCCCATCTAGTCGATCTTTCATGCTTTGAGGGGAAATGCCATGCTCTCGTAATCAGTAAAATGTATTGTTAATAAATATTCTAAACCTATTGTTCTGCCAGAAATACTTATTGATGTATATAAATCAGTAATAAACTGAGTTTGCGCCCTCCAGCAGTATGGATGTAAAAGGTTCTAATTAAAAGGTCATTTCGTCATTTGCTGATCACGATCATCTAATTTGTTTGTTCAATCTTTGGCAGATCTGTTGAATACAACAATAGTTATAGTTTGATCAACGTCCATTACTACAGATTCTCATTACAGGCTTTTTTCCAGATACAACTCCTTTAGTTCCATCTAATTCCGAAATATGGTTCAAAATGGCGACCAAATCAAAGCAGAATGACTTATAGAATACAACAAAGAATTGGGAACCTTCGCAAAGCCAACTTCTATGTGTAGCCACAAGTAGTTGTCATTATTATTAATTCGTAATGAAATGTGTCCCAATGGTCTTTAGGTGATTCAATCGTTCATTTTCTGTCAGATAAAGCAATTTGAATTATAAAACGCTACACGAACGGATAACGAATAATTATTGTAGAAACCCATGACCAACACGAACATAGCATAGCATCAACACCTTCAATTTAGTAAATATTTCAGGGCATGCGCACGATCATTTCATCACGGAATATGAAATAATAAACCAAAGATTCTAGTGTGCCCGTTTTTTTCGGGTGTGAATGCTGAACAAATCGACGAGCAGGAACTCAATGGCTATGTCCAAGCTACAAGGGATTGAGTCTTCATATGATTCATTAAAACAACCAATACATCCACTACGAGTTACTTGCTGGTGTGTGCTTAACGTTCGTTATTATGATACCTCAACATACCTTCCATAAAACATAATGTAACGTGGTAGACAGATGGTCTACCATGTCTAGCAACATGTCAATCCGATTTGGAGAACAACACTTCAATTATCGGAGAAACAAAGTGATTATCTGCTAACTAAGCGGAAGAGGTTATGAGCTAGATATTATATTTCACGATGAGATCAACAGATGGCATTGGAACATCTAGGTTCATCCAGACACTTCTACAGTATTTTATACCATGGATATAACAGTAGATCGGTGACTACATAACCTACTCGTTTTGCTGATGAGCCTGAGAAGGCGAAGCACGGATATGGAAGACCTCATAGGAATAGTTGTAGCTGTCGAATAGCGATGCAAAACAGTTCAAAATCTGTTTAAACTGATAGGAAAAACCTCGACAAACGACAGAGAATGCCAATATTGTTTCAAGGTGTCTTGCATTTGAAAAGTTCGCATTAAATATGTTACAAAATTCATGTCTTTTATAATGTTATGGTACAATGAATCGATAACTTACCATCCGGTGTATTGACAGATCCAGCTTTTCCTATTCTCCCAGCTACAGAATTCCAGAGAGAAGATGGTATTAGATCGGATTTATCAATATTATGGTTGTACTTGGATAATGGTCCCAGGGAACCATTTGGCGCAGCTTTGTTGTTCAATTTCATTTTCCCGGTATTAGTTATACCCGTACTACTTGCAGGCTCCTCCTGTTGTACAGATGGTTCCATTTTTATCCGCAAGTCTGGAATAATAATTAACCATTAATATCAATTGTTCGTCTATTTATAATTGATTCAAAATGTGAGGAATTTCGGACAACGATTTTAACGATATTAAATTTGTAGCATATCGGATAATATTGATTCTATCTAAGTGAACATCTTGGTAATTAAATTAAGTTTTCTGTTCCTTTTGTTCGTCAGCAAATTTAGTAGTCAAAATTAGAATTTACTAGATATAATACGGAGACGGACACAATAGACTTCATTTGATCTACTCTCAATGAAATTGTATAATTCAACGTCTATCGTCTACATAATTATTTGCATATTTCAACATTATATTTGTGATATTTTCTTGTACAGGGTGTCCCATTTTAGGTACTTTTGCGGGTTATCTCCTTTATTTTTAAAGATAGAGAGTTGCGGTTTTCGCGACACTGTGCTACTTTTTCGTAAAACTCAAGATGCCGTCAACAGAATTTTCATAGTCCTTTTAGTTTTTAAGATACAGGGCATTTCTGAAAATGTTGCATTTTGTGACCCCCCTCGTATCTCCGTTATCCTTCAACTTATCGAAAAGGTAAAATAATTCTAATAGTTTTTTTTCCGTAGAATGCATTGGTGTAGATAACTTTTGTTACATATTTAGTGTTTTTGAGTTATAAAGCAAACTTATGTTTTTTTAAATTGAACATCCTGTATATTTATAGTCTATAAAATTTGTCCTTTTTTACCTTTTCAAAAATATATGATAGTATAAACTTCTTTTCAGAAACACGCAAATAATTGACAATTTTCAGAAATTAAATACATATTTTAATAGTAGGCCATTGATATAGTTTATGACAAGAAACAGAAATAAACGTCAAATCTCTATCGCATTTAAGCTGTTTATTTTCGTTCTTTTGGTATCATTATTCAATAGATATTTATCAATTTTTTCGAATAATGGCAGTTTACGAAAATTATGAGAAATATGATGTGTATCTTTTATACAGAGTAACGAAAATTCTGAAGAAGCTTCGGAATTATATTTCCAAAGGTGAGTAAGCTATTATGGCTACGAAAATCTCTATTATCATTCTAATTTTTGCTTGTTAGATATCCGGAAAGAAGGCAACCGTTTTTTGGGATATTTGCCCCTTTAACAGCAAATTTAGTTGAGCACGGATCATTTGTTCACCCGCGCCCTAAAACATACAACAAAGAGAACAAGGATATATAGAAGCAACACCTTCGTCCTCATGTAGAAAATTGAGAAGGAAATTGGTGTGCCAAAAACTAACGCTCAGAGTATCTTGAAGAAATATAAGTATCATCCATACAAATTTAATATACTACAACCTTTACATCCTGGCAATGCCGAGCGCCGGCAACTGTTTTGCCAGTGGTATTTGCAACAAATCGATGCTAACGATTTATTTGGCAGACTTGTTATCTGATCAGACGAATGCTTTATTTCAAGTGCTGGCATTTTCAATCGTCACAATACCAGGAACTGGCATAGCGTAAATCAGCATTTAATGTTTGGAAGGGCACAACAAGGACGCTTTGGAGTTGGGGTTTCATGTTTTATTTTGGGTAGACATATAGTTTATAGGATTTTTGAAGGGGGTCTTACAGCACGTAGATACCTAGAAATTCTTGAGAAAGTTATTCCAGAACTGCTCGAAAACATTCCATTAGCCCAGTATAATGCTGTTTACCTACAGCAAGATGGTGCCCCAAGTCATAACTTTAGGCTCTTAAGGGCCTTTCTTAATAATAACTTTCCTCAAAGATGGATAGGTACCAACGGACCTGTTAGATGGCCTCCACGATCACCAGATCTCTCAATTTTAGATTTTTTTTATGGGGCTATATACAAAATGAAGTATATAAAACTCGATATGACGGCATTGCAGAACTTCGAGAGGCAATTCATTTAGCTTTTCGAAATCTGCGAATGAGAACAATGGTTCTTTTGAACGCTATTCAAAGAATCTCAAAGATGTGCCAATTTTGCATTAGAGAAAATGGTGGTCAATTTGAACATCACATTTAATTTTTCTTAATAATGTTATTTTTTTGTGTTTTTGTTATATTGTCACTTTACGCCACAAAACTGTTGTTACAAACTTACTGTTAGAAAAAAGATCTATGGGAATTTTTTTTAATAGATACCTATATACAAGGTATCCAATTATTTGTTAGTAATATGTAACTTGCACTTGTTTATTATTGTTATCCATAGCCTACTATTAAAATATGTATTTAATTTCTGAAAATTGTCAATTATTTGCGTGTTTCTGAAAAGAAGTTTATACTATCATATATTTTTGAAAAGGTAAAAAAAGACAAATTTTATAGACTATAAATATACAGGATGTTCCATTTAAAAAAATATAAGTTTACTTTATAACTCAAAAACAGTAAATATGTAACAAAAGTTATCTACACCACTGCATTTTACGGGAAAATATCTATTAGAATGTTATTTTACCTTTTCCATAAGTTGAAGGATAACGGAGATACGAGGGGGGTCACAAAATGCAACATTTTCAGAAATGCCCTGTATCTTAAAAACTAAAAGGACTATGAAAATTCTGTTGACGGTATCTTGAGTTTTACGAAAAAGTAGCACAGTGCCGCGAAAACCGCAACTCTCTATCTTTGAAAATAAAGGAGATAACCCGCAAAAGTACCCAAAATGGGACACCCTGTACTTCCAATTTCTCCCAATCATTTATTATAAGTCATGACTGGATCAAAGTAATGATAATCATACACGACTTCCGACTTGTCATATGGAATACATATTATAGCGCCATCTATATATGGGTAGGAACAATGAAGATGCTTTCAAGCTCTGGAAGAGGTCGCCCCAATCGTTTGAGGCAAACTTGAGCTAAAACATGGATTTCACAATATCCTCTAAAGTACGCAGCCTATACGCTGAACACAAAAGCCTCCAGTCATCAACAAGAAGATTACGACAGTACCGTTTAGTTTCAATGGCGCCTAGTCGATTTCGACGGTGACAGATGAATATTACAATTTAACAAAGTTTTAACTAGATCTTGTGGAAAATTATCTGTTGCTCCTCTTCCTAAGGTGCCCTCGTGTGATTGGAAAGTGTTTTTACCTATAAATAACAATGTATGTCTTATGACTGAATAAAGTGCGTTGCAATATGGCTTCCGAAGTGAATATTTATGTTGCTTCTTCGCGCGTTTTGTGTCGTACGTACAGTTTACTGACGATTGTTAATTACTGATGTCGAATAAATGTTGTGCAGCTGGCTGCAAGGAAAATTATAACAATGGGCCAAAAGCTCAAATGTTTAGTTTCCCTGAAGATAATGAACTAACCTTCGGAAATAATGAATATCAGCTGACCCTGTGAAAGATTTCATGGTATTTCATTCGATAAAAAAAATTTTTGAATTGTAAGTGACAGTAATGCAATCCTCAGAAAAGCTATGGAGAAGTTTTCTAAACATTAAGAAGTAAAGTATCGTGTATCCCATCCAGTTCACATTCTCAAATGTATGAGAAATAATTGGCTAAATTCAAATCCCAATCAAATTATGCAGTATCTCAACTTTGATTGTGGAGAAAATTGCCTAATTTTTTGCTTTAGAAAAAATGCATGAACAAGAATATGATAAATTGTGAAAATTTAGATATTCTTTGATTTTGAAAGCACTTTATCCTACAAATTTAACTAAGAATTCAGCAACCCCGTTTAAACAGGCAGTCCTTATAATATGTTCTAAAGAATAAAAAGAGCTTTTGTTTTACTGTCGTTATTGCAGAATTATGCTATAACGTACGGGTAACCAACTGCAACATAACCTCTGGCTTGAGACGTCACGATCGAGCGTTCAGGCCTTGTACTATAGAGGGTATTGCTGTAACCATTGGAACATACTTCAAGTCCTAACTCTAGAAATTGGGCTGTTATTCAATTTCATTTTGAAATCAATAATGACAAATTAGGAACTATCTTGAAGTTGGTGCTTAGTCCAATGGAATTTTTCTAAGATTAGGAAAATAAAATCCACGTATTGGATTGATGCCTTACCTTCAGGACGCCCCGGATCTCGACACATATCAGCATCATTACTTTCCGGGAAAACAAGTGCCGTTGCAGGGTCTGGATCGAACCTGTTCCCTGGTGGGGCATCGGCTTCGGGTTGCATGGGTATTGTACAAGATGAACTGGAAGAAGGTCTATAAGCTAACGACAAAGGTTCCGGAGAACCTGGCCTTCCCGATCTACTACCATCTCTTAATACGGACGCTCTATCTTGTAAATCACTGGGACTTCTTAGGGACCTCTTCATGACCGTTTCGTATGAGGCTCCTGTGGCTGGAATACGTTGTTCGTACGGCCTGTACGTATGGTGATGGGGATGCATATAAGGTGACATGGCAGGTGAGTAGCTTGGGGACGGGTTCGATTGTTGTTGATGGTTGTTGTTGTTGGCACTAGAATTTTCCAATTCTTCTTTCAAAACCTTCAAGTGCTTGCGGGTGGCCGCAGCGTCTAAGGTTGTTTCCATTATTGAATGACTGTGAGCTACAGCTAGTTTTTCGTGTTCAATACTCAAACCTTTAACCTATAACAAACGAGAGTGTTAATAATATTACTAAACAGATAACATGGGAAACATTTTATAGTTTGTACGCAAAACACGTGATTCACAGATTGTCTCTAGTTAAGAGACATCTAGCTGTAAGAAGATACACTATGTTCTGAATGAACTAGTTTTGATATTATTCTATAGATGACACTACTAATACGCATTATTTTAGAAATAATGCATGAAATAGTTGAACTTCCTTCACAATTATTAGTTTTCTTACGAAAATTATTCCCGAAACGCCCTCCATACTATAGATTTCACCCTAGTACATTATTTAATATGCGAAACAGATATCTCATTCATTTGAGAAACGAAACAGGTTTCCATGTTATCGCCTTCCGATGAAGGCGAACCTATCCTTCTTATCGTCGATAACCTATGCATTGTCATATATTTGTATAGGCAATACATGCTTATCATTTGGATAACTTATGCATATCCATTTCAGATTTCTTGTGGCCGCTTTTTCACATTACACAGAATGTTTCGTACGTGATCGGCTTTCTGATCTATGGTTGTTGAGTAATTGACTATATTATGTTATTGATAGAATAAAACACTAGAACTATGTTTTTATATGACTTATCTCATGGAACACTATTGTGACTATGATTTTAAAAACTATAGCGTGTAATCTTCAGAATTATACAAAAAGTATAAATAGACATACGGGAACATAAGTTATATCTAGTCAATATAAGATAAAACCAATACAAATGAGAAGCCGTTAAAATATGGCGAAAAGCAAGAACGGAATTAAGTACTTGGAATTGGTAATTGGGGAAATGATAATTTGGGGCTATGATAAATTGGTGCCGGTTAGGAGATTGTGGGGAAAATATGTTAGACATTGAAAGTAATGCTAGTTTGTTATTGTCATTATTTTCGATAACTTGAAATATTTCTATTGATTCTACTGTGTTTAATTTAAACCTTTACACTGAAAATGCATAATACTGTTTTTGAAATATGGCTTGAGAAAGAAGTATTTGTATTATTAAGTTTATCAGGTCTAAAATTTACCTCATATTTTATCTATTTCCTATATTCCGACTGGAAAAATCATAATTACACGTTCTCAGCTTGAGATTATTTGTTTAGAAAATCCATTCGTCAGTTTTTTTAATTCGCAAAAACGTCAATTAGACAATTATTAAAATCTGGAATCACTGCATTCAGTCTTTCCTCCAAACCTATCATGCAAAGTGAATTAAGTCTGTCGTGCGCCATTGTATTTCTCAAAAAGGTTTTAACTCCTCTTTAAGCGTTGAAAAACAGGGTCAACTTACAACACTTGTCATCGGTATGGTAGAAATTAATTTTAATAATGAAACGGTTTCAATAAAATAGCCCTTGAGGTTTCGATCTATAAATAATTGCAAAATTGCTAAGCAACTTGCTGCTTCACGGAAATCTTTCCTGCTTTATATAACCGTAAATCACTTTTCAGTTCAACTTTGTCCAAAGGATAATTACACGAATTTCCTGGAGACGACGATAGTACCAGGATGCCGAAATCGTGTCCCCAAAAACCCCCAAGATACGAATTTGGTTGCATTTCAGAACATATTGAAAACAATCCATGAAGATGACCTAGGTCATGGGTTATCCTGACCACCAGATTACTATTGAGTGTCATGATCATGACCGGCAACCTCAAGAGAACCTCCCAAAATAAGTTTCACTTCATTGCAAAAGATATAAGAATATTTTCTCGAATTCCCTGGAGAAGACGATAGTACTAGGATGTCCTTAGCATCAGGTGCATCCAGGTAGTTCGAATCAGGCACCGGAATCATGATCAGCAACCCCAAAAACCTCTGAGTAAGAAATTCTGGCCTATTTTGGCCATATTTCCGGAATCATGATCAGCAACCCCAAAAACCTCTGAGTAAGAAATTCTGGCCTATTTTGGCCATATTTCGCTATTTTTTCTAGATTTTTAATATTACCTCCTGAAAATACATTCAAAAAGATGCATTTTCCTCTGCAGAAATGCGTATCATGAAAAAATGAATTGGTAACCTCTTTTAAATGACTTCTAGAATCAATTTTCAATAAAATCATCAAAATCGGTTATGCCCATTTTTTTTCTGTTTTTTCTGCTTCATTTCCTCGACTAAAAGTTGTGGCGGAATTATTATTTAGTTACCTGTATGTATTTTGGGTTGCAGATTTTAAGTTTTAACGTATTAAATTAAGTATTGATATCAGTTTCGATTAATAGATTATTATCGATATAGTTAACCTAGTTTTTAAGGGACAAATGCACCTACAGTCAAACCGCCACTGATCTCAGAGGTTTGTTTAATGAACCCAGGAGCCTAAATGCTCATAATAGCACAACATAATATTGTTAATGTGTGTTTTAGTATAATAATCCAGTTCGAAATATTGTTCTGTTATCAAATGAAAGCTACTAGGCAAATAAATTTCTCTTGTTTCAGAGACCGAATTGGAATTTTCGCTGGGCCGAGTTCAAATATACACAACGTGTGAGCGCTGAACGACTATCAAACAAACTGAGTGAGTGTGGATGGAGCAATGCACGCGAATCTCATAATATACGTACCTCCCGTTTCACGTGTCCAAGTGGTCTCTTTCTAACGCATGATTCACTGGATCACTCAAGGGTGTTTTTGAAAATTGAAATAGCTACAGTTGTGCCGGAATTGTTATTTAGTGAACTAGGCATTTTGGGTTGCAGATTTAATACCAATAATTTTATATGTTAAGTTTCAAGTTTTAACATATTAAATCAAGTATTAATATTAGTTTAGATTATTAGGTTAATATCGATATAGTTATTCCAGTTTTTAAGGGAGTGCACTACACAAATACAACTACAGTGGAACCGCCAATGATCTCCAAAGGTTTGTTTAATGAACCCAGGAGCCTAAATGCTCATAATAGCACAACATAATATTGTTAATGTGTGTTTTAGTATAATAATTCAGTTCGAAATGTTGTCTATCATCAAATGAAAGCGAAATGGATTCTACTAGGCAAATAAATTTCTCTAGTTTCAGAGAGACCGAATTAGAATTTTCCCTGGGGCATCAAGATCCCATGTTCGACTTACCTGTAGACACTCGGCCGCCTTCAGAAAACTTGACAGTGCATCCTGAGATACGTGCACTTCTCCTTTGTACATAAATTCTAATAAAGCTGACATATTCGCCGCCGACGTGCCATCCAATATCACTAGAAGGTTTTGATGCAGAGGTGCCGTTTCGAACAGATCAGCCAAATGTTTGCTACACGCCGCCAATATTAATTTGTGTGCCTTGAATGTCACTCCTGGAACAGAACATACAGTTTACTTAGAGACGAATACCTCGACAAAACAAACGAAGACGCTCACTTTTACAAATATCCCTAACGAACGATGTAAAAATAATTTCCAATAACAATTCATTCATTGTTTTGTCTCAATTCGAATTTATTCGGTCAATACAACGTATAAACCTTAACATTACCATTTGATTTGTTCTCCTTGGGATATTTTGCCAGCCAACAGTCTCAGAGGGTTCGATAACCCACAGTTATAATGGTTGTTTCAAGGATGTTCAGAATATAAGATGATGAATGGGGAGATAAAATATAAGTTTCAGTTATTCCAGACTTTGGCTTGAAGTCTCTCCTTCTAATAGAACACTATACTTTTCAAATTATGACATTAACAAAATTATGTGATAGTCAGCCCTCTAAATTATATAGTTTAAAGTAAAGTAATGTGAATTTATAGGAGCCAATACTATACAGTGTTGTTTTGGAGTGATCTTACTCTATTTGAATAAACATGAACAATAAAAGAACATAAATGATGTCAAATATCATAATATAAAAACATGAGGGATAATATTACAACTAATATTCATGTCTTTACATCATATGAAATCCAGCACGGAATCTTTGTTAATTTGACAACTTAAGAATTCTTCCAATGTACGAAGGCAGGTGAAAAAAAAGTCCCTGAAAAATAAAACAGATGGCGCCACAATCGAAAATCCCATGTGACATTAATTTTTAACTAGAATGCATTAAAATTTTCAGACTGTTTTGACACCCATCGAAAGTAAGCAACCTTGAAGATTTTTGAAAACATGGAAAAAGTGTATTTCGCGTCTTGAATAAATATTATTTCTTGGGTGGAAAAAACTTCACGCAAACCAAAGCATCGCTTGTTGAACGTAATGGGGACTCTTCACCATCGATTGGAATGATTCACAAGTGGTTTACTGATTTTCGTTGTGATAGTATGACCACAAAGGACGCCTAACGTTCTGGTCGTCCAATTAAGGTTACAACGCCAGAAATCGTCGAGAAACGAAAATAGCTATAAGAAGGACTTTTTGCGGCGTTTAGTAACCATGGACGAAACATGGATCCATGGATCCAACACAACACATCAAAGACCAAAGAACAGTCGAAAAGTGGACTTGCCTTGGCGAAGCGTAGCCGAAAAAGGCTAAGAATGGATTGTTTAACAGGATGTGTTTGAAACCCGGTTCACGTAAAGAAAGAAATGACGTCATGGCTCAAAGTCAGCCATTTTTGTCAGATTGAGCAGGTTTTCAATGTTTTTGAATAAAACTAAGTAGTAGTAAGCTCAACGCCAGAGTTAACACATCTATGACTTCAGATCGAGAACGATACTTGAATCTTTTAACGAGAATTTCCGACACTTCTACAGGTTAAATATAAAGTGTGATATATATATATATATATATATATTTATAACCAGAAAACACTTGTCATTAAGGCTCAATAATTAGGGGGCCAGGTAGGTCAGTGGTAGAAGCATCGATCTTCTAATCACTGTGGCTGCCGGTCGCGGGTTCGAATCCAGTGACTGCGGAATTTTTTCGATAGCCCGAGAAAGTGGTGTGGCAAGATACAATGGGCTGTTGAGCCCAAGTGTCATCGTGACTGCCCTCGTTGCAGGATCGAGCCTACCACACGAGGAGGAGTGTTTAGTGGGTATATCTGAGGTGATTAAGTTCGGGACTCAGGGACTCCCACACTACCTTATGGGATGTTACAGGACCATAAGGTGCCCATGAAGGGTTTCAACCACCTCGCACCCCAAAAAAAAAGGCTCAATAAAATGCTATAATTCCATTTGAAAAACTAATGTTGGATGTCAAAAATAAAATTTTCAAATCCATATAGAGGCATCCTGCCAAAATGGTCTAGATCGATTCAGAAATGCTCAAAATGGATATAAGCCGGATAATCTTTTTTGTGCTGATTGCAATACTTTCGTCATAATACGAATTAAAAGAAGAGTTCTAACATTGAAAATGAGTTCAAATGTTGACTACAAGTGAACAAGGATATTTAAAACTCCATTTTGAAATCAATATTATTAAAATATCATTAGCCTAACGAAATTGCCCTAAAATTGAAAAAGCAGATTTTTACTTGTATCATAAATCATTTATTTGACAATGATGATTATTCGAAATGTGTTCATTCCGTTGTATTATGAATTATCAGTTTCAGGTCAATCCAAATGCAGTGGTGATTTATTATTGAAAACATATGAACTGATTATTATAGACTTGATATAACATTTCCGACATCAAACTAATTGATAATTCGATATACAGGGTGAGTCAGTTTTTTGTAGCCAAACTGCAACAAGAGATAGAACAAGTGTTTTTAAGAAGAAAAGTTGGCTAAACATATGTCGTAGAAGGCTTCGTTTTCGAGATACAGGGTGTTGAAATAGAAAAAAAAATTTCGTTTTTTGCGAATATCTCCGGAACCGTTTATCGTACAGAAAAAAGCTTTAGTGAGCATTTTCTACTCATAGTAAGCTATGTTTTGTGTGATAAGAATTTTTTTTTTACTCATAATTGGGGAAGATTCTGAAGGGTTAGTGGGTGTTTTTCTCCCTAACTTCTACGCCTTTGGGAAAAAACGGGTTTGAGACAACCATTAGAACCGCCAATGTTTTCTACACAAAAAAGGTATTCCTGGTCATAAGCTCTTAAGTTGACCGTTTTCGAGAAAAATCAACTTTTATGTTGAAAAACATGGTCAATCCTTTGATTTTGTTACTTGTTCTACTTGTTTGAATAAATTTCGTCTAATTAGTAAGAATTGACCATGTTTTTCAACATAAAAGTTGATTTTTCTCGAAAACGGTCAACTTTAGAGCTTATGATCAGAAGTACTTTTTTTGTGTAGAAAACATTGGCGGTTCTAATGGTTGTCTAAAAACTTTTTTTTTTCAGTGGCGTAGAAGTTGGGGAGAAAAACACCCACTACCCCTTCAAAATCTTCACCAATTATGAGTAAAAAAAAAATTTGTATCACACAGAACATAGCTTACTATGAGTAGAAAATGCTTACAAAAGCTGTTTTCTGTACGATAAACATTTCCGGAGATATTCGCAAAAAACTAACAGGGTGAGTCAGTTTTTTGTAGCCAAACTGCAACAGGAGATAGAACAAGTGTTTTTAAGAAGAAAAGTTCGCTAAACATATGTCGTAGAAGGCTTCGTTTTCGAGATACAGGGTGTTGAAATTGAAAAAAAAATTTCGTTTTTTGCGAATATCTCCGGAACCGTTTATCGTACAGAAAAAAGCTTTAGTAAGCATTTTCTACTCATAGTAAGCTATGTTCCGTGTGATAAGAATTTTTTTTTTACTCATAATTGGTGAAGATTCTGAAGGGGTAGTGGGTGTTTTCCTCCCCAACGTCTATGCCTTCGGAAAAAAAACGGGTTTGAGACAACCATTAGAACCGCCAATGTTTTCTACACAAAAAAGGTACTCCTGCTCATAAGCTCTTAAGTTGACCGTTTTCGAGAAAAATCAACTTTTATGTTGAAAAACATGGTCAATCCTTTGATTTTGTTACTTGTTCTACTTGTTTGAATAAATTTCGTCTAATTAGTAAGAATTGACCATGTTTTTCAACATAAAAGTTGATTTTTCTCGAGAACGGTCAACTTTAGAGCTTATGACCAGGAATACCTTTTTTGTGTAGAAAACATTGGCGGTTCTAATGGTTGTCTCAAAACTTTTTTTTTTCAGTGGCGTAGAAGTTGGGGAGAAAAACACCCACTACCCCTTCAAAATCTTAACCAATTATGAGTAAAAAAAATTTTTTATCACACAGAACATAGTTTACTATGAGTAGAAAATGCTTACAAAAGTTGTTTTCTGTACGATAAACGGTTCCGGAGATATTCGCAAAAAACGAAATTTTTTGTTCAATTTCAACACCCCTGTATCTCGAAAACTAAGCCTTTTACGACATATGTTTATTGAACTTTTCTTCTTAAAAATACTTGTTCTATCTCCTGTTGCAGTTTGGCTACAAAAAACTGACTCACCCTGTATATGTATATAAATATTTTTTCTAATTTTTCGATCCCTTCCCAATAATACGATTTCAATAATCCTCCAAAATAGGCGTTTGTTTCAGCGATGGCCTCATCGTTGGAGTCAAATCTTTTTCCGCCGAACCATTTCTTCATGTTTGGCAATAGATAATAATAGCAGGGGTGACAATCTAGAGAATATGGTGAATGACGAACCAATTCCTAGCGCAACTCATGCAACTTCACCATTGCGATTGTATAGACATTTCAAATATTATTATTGTATTGCATCGAAGTTTTTTAAGATAAAAGTGCAAACTCACCATCACAAAACAACGTTACATCCGCTAAGCTTTCAGATTTGAAGAGGTTGCTGAACGAGGTTGCCAGATTTGTACCAAAACTATTCCATTTTAGACAAAACTGTTGTTGCTGAGAATCCATCTCAACACCGGAATGGAAATTATTATGAGCTGTAACAAAAAAAATTCACATTACCAACGGTACAGAATGAAGGTAATAGTCAGAAATTTATACCAATATTTGAAAGTTTACTTAGATATTCATCTAATATGTACCAACATTTTTCGGCGACAAATACTTTCATATGTTTTCTGTCACTAGTCGTGGGCTATTTTTAATGTTTAATCTTGGTAATCAGAAGTTTAGAATATACACAATCAATAACCTTGGTTAGCTCATGAAAGGTAGCATGCATAGGTATATTCTCATTTCTCGAGAGTTTTGTGACTTTTGTGACCAGCGAGTGTACATCCATAGCGGTGTAGTGTCCCTCTGAAGCACTAGAACCCTATGCAATAAAGTTGTTTCAACTGTAGAACATCTTAACCATAACACTTTGTCAATGAGTCCTCACATAATCTAAGGGATTGCGGTAGTTTTATCGAGACAAGTTTGTTCCTGACCACTACCATCGTAAAATGCGCTGCTGCTGATTGTTTAGTCATATCCACCACATGGTTTCATTTTAACAATCGACTGAATAAAAAAACTTGTTATTTCCGCAGAATGGAGTTTTGAAATGATTAAACTCTTCAATTTGGGAGACAAAACGCCGAAAGATATCAAAGCCGAGTTGAATGAAGTATTTGAAAAATTTGTACCAGCGATTAAGATATTTTATAATTAGGTGGATGAGTTTAAACATGTTCGTACATCCACAAGTGTGTTGAGGTCACAATTCTATCACATAACTTAGTAATGTCTATTTTGAGAACCTTCCGAAATCCTACTTTTTGGGCGGCTTGTAAAAAATTGGAGAAGCCGAGCTTAAAGGAAAATATGTTGAAAAATAAAATCAACAAAAAATTAATCAACCCAAAATAATTTGTTTTTCTATTATTATTTTGACCAATCCTCAATTGCAATTATAATAAGGTACATACAATTTTAAAAAAACAATCACGAGGAAGAAGTGTTGCCTCGAAAGATAGGCGAGTGCAGTATTCGTACAATCAATGAGATTTTATTAACAGAACTCAATTGAGAGTCATTCAATATTGATAGTGAAATATATATTCGAATAGTTCAAATGTAGTTTACTTTCAAAACAATGTTCTTGGTTCATTGGTACCAATATTGTTACCCGAAGGATCTACATTTTGGCGGCTGCGCCGGTTGATACCACAATTTTGAATCGTATGGCGCATTGTTCAGGATTAGCAAGCTTTAGACATAAATATGGAATTTTCTATATATATTACAGTGTTAATGAGTAAATTTGCAAATTTCGCTTTATAATAATGGATTCCTATGGACTAAATACGTTACAGTTTTTCGAGTTCTCATCATGACATTTTCCTGTGGGTAAACGGAAACATTTGTCGATGATTGTGGGTTTCCGATAAGTGAAATATTGAAACATTGAGCATCTAGAAAGGGAAGGGAACTATGGAATTCGATTTTCAGGGTCAAATGATCATTAAAATGCGAAGAATTTAGTAACAAAACAAGATTTGGACGACTACTCTAAGCAAGTGATAATAACGACTAATTGGGCGTGAGAGGAATGGGGAAACTCTTCTTCATGAACATATAAGCACATTATAACCAAAATGGCTTCCTAGAATCCCTTTACAGAATGGTTTTATCAAACATTACAATCAATTTTATTAGTAATATATAAATACGTAACTTAATTCACTTTGTTTTATTAGAAACAACAAATGAAAGAAATTCCGTACCAAATTATCAATAAACTTGGGACAGTTGCGTTTTACATAAATTTACATTTTTCAACCATGGAACTTATTTCAAGTGTCAGAACCATTTGAATACTAAATATATTATAATTTATGCTTAACTATGATAGTTTTATTATAAATGCAGCATTATAATTTGATTTAATTAATATTGCCAGCGGTGAAACGTACACACATATTTAATCAATGAAATAATTGGGTACCTGAATATATACCATCAAATTAGACTTTATTAAAAACATCCAGTTGATATTTCGTTTCAAAATATTTTGAACGTTATCAAAACTAGTTTAACGCTTTACGATATGAATGAAAAAAAAATTAACGAGGATATATGTTCCTAATATCCAAGTTTGTTGATGCACCTTTTAAGAATTTATCTAACAATGGTTCATTGTTCATGATTCCTTGAATTTTTATGAGGGTCATTCAAGTAATTATAAACTATTCATGATCTAATTTCATAGTCTCAGCATTTATCATATGTAAATTTTGAATGAAATAAATACTTATATAATCAATGTTTTGACATTTTTTCAACCACATGTTGGCATCCTCAGGGTCGAAACTGAATATTGCAAACCTAGAATATGAATGAAGTTTCGAGTAGAGTGAGTTTTCTATTATAGAGATAAAATAACTACTTGATATGTATAAACATTATGAACACAAACACGAGCAACGCACTTAACACATTTTTTAGAACCCAGTTGTAGCAATAAAAAGTGATTAAACAATATAACAAATGTCATGAAAAAACATTGATACTTTCATTCAAAGCGTATTGCACCAATAAGACTAGTATTTACTGGGAAAATTCGTCAAACAGAAAATGAAGGAACCTGTAACTCCGATAACTGTCTTTTCAGATGATAGATGGCGCTCATTATTCACATAATATCTTGGATACATTAGTGAGTTACCTTCACTATGGTATCAATTACAAGTAAAACCAAAGGAAATGAGGAAATAATGACCACAAAAATATATCCTTACATTATTGCAACGAAATCAAAACAGCCATAACTTATTCCTCAATTTTTTGCAACGCACGGCAGGAATTAGTTCGGGTATGGATATATTAATTTTAGAAAACAGTTATTGTATAGTCGTCTTAATTAAATATAAATTCTTATACCATTTGTCGTTTGAATATTATTTCGGGCATATGATCACTGCGACTGGCTTTAATATAGCAAGGTATATACCTGGCTTCTCAAGTGGCCATGTTCTGCAGAAGCAGCCTTATTGTATTGCTTCAAACTAACATTTCGGAAAATAAAAAGGTATTATCTAGCCTCCCGTTAGACATAATAGTCTAATCGCTATTTGATATACACTATTCAATGTTGATCTTGCATCAGCTGAAGCGGTGAACCGGCTTACATACTTTTGCTTCCAATAATAGCTTACGTTCAAAACTCCAAGCGACAAGGTCATTGCAGGTTAGTTTGTTAAATTTTTCACGGGTTTGTTTATTAATATTTCAAATATTTTTTGGGAATATTAGGTTAGTAGGGTATTTGAAATGTGATCGATTATTGGACGTTCCTTTTTTGTACATAGATTTGTTCCGGTACAGGTACCGGGAGGCTAGCCGCAGCGAAATAAAAATGTAATAGCAATGGCAGCATAAATCGGTTGCCATATTCAGTCATCTGAACTGTTCTAGATTTCTTAGTTTGTAATTTGATATCAATCATACCAAATTATATTGACAACTAAAAATTCTCGATTTCCCGAAACACGGCACCGAAGCTATGAAATACTCAACTGATATAGAAAAATGTCCTTCAATGTGACTATAGTAATTACGGTGAAAGCATTTACTGGGTATTTAACTATGGATTTCTTTCACCAAATATCACTAATAGGAAGCTGTGGATAACACTTTATTACTGATAACTATATATCAATACAGTAATCATCTCTGCGCTGAAAGTTTGTACACCTGTTATGTATAACTTGTTTTTTAATAATATTCAAAGTCTCCTGAAAACGCAACACTTTCTCGTGTGTGCATCGATTAGCTTTACGTTTATGAATGGCATGGTATATGTGAAATATCCAAAATACTGATTCATCTTTCAGCCGGGTCATTTACTTCAACTTTGAAATCATTTCTTAATCAGAATTGAGGAATTCCAAGAATATTGCAAATTGACGTTAACCTATTTAAAGCGTTACGTTGTTTTTCCTTAGGACAATTTTATATCTAATTGTCAGTAGGTCAATTTGATTCGGATGAAGGATCCAAAGGAAATACAATCAAGGTTCATCTAGACTAATTTCACAGGAGAGCAAAAACGAAGTGGTTCAATTAAGGCTATTTTTGATGGATTATCGATAAAAATAGTAAAACATCCTCTTTATTCAATGACATTAAAAATCACGAAAATCGGGTGTAAAAAGAAGAATCAAAAATTTTGGGTGCACCTTAGAAGTTTGATTGTTCTTCCCTACAGTCACAAGGTCATCCAAAGGAATGGCGAGTCATTCACACATGAGGTTCCCAGTTAATTCTAGTACTGCTTCTATTGTTATTTTCAACACTGTACTGACCAAAAATGCATTCTTCTATTGCACCAAATAGGGTTGCCGGGAAGGAACATTTCTTCTTGAAGTATCCTGCCGAATGATATTTTCCACAGTCCCCCACTACTTGGAATGACACGAGTTTCAAACCACTATTGAGCAAAACTTCAAGGATGTCTCCTGGAACTTCCGAGTAAGATTTCGAATCAATATGATCATTGTCTTGGTCACACTCTAGATAAGATTATGGGGAAAATAGCTTCCACTGATAGGACTAGGTGTCTTATCGCTGATAAGTGAACACAAAGTCGTGTATCATGTGTAACAGTCATCGTCCGAGTCTTTTCGCCACGTCATACTTGAAGAAAATGGAATTTGTGGAATATTAACATCATTCATCACTGCATTCGAAACTCACATGCAGTACAGCAATTGGCGGAAAAAAGCGATTCCGAATTTTTAAACTACTTGAATAGTAGACTTCCGTGGATTCGGCGTCACAATGATGGATTCGGCGTCACAATAGCACGACTGGATGCCGACGTTTCGCCAACCGTCACAGGTGGTATCTCCAAGTGCAGATCTACTGGTGTCACGAAGCCTTGTACAGCACTCATGTTCTTTCACACGAGTAGCTACTGTACGACCTGTTTCACCAATGTAGACTTAACCGCAAGAACGGGGGATGCTATAAACACCTTCTAAATGAAGAGATCTTTGATAGGTATGTGAAACTGAGATAGTTTAGAAAGTGTGGAAAACCGAGTACAAATATTATGTTTTTCAAGGATTTTGGAAATTCGATCTGTTACATTTTCAATATAAGATAGGCAGTGACTAAAGCTGTTATAATGGGAGAAATTATTTGATAATAAGACAGATGAAAGATGTATTAATTCTGATTTTTAGGATTGTGGTTGGGATAAGTTGACAGCTCTGTGGACCAAGGAGTTTATTACAGATTGCTTTTGGGCAGGGTGTTGGTGGAAAGGCCATTGGGGTATCTAGCGGTGTGAGTTGGGTTTCGATACACAGAATGTCCCAAAGAAGAAGATATTAGCTATGACCGGAAAAGTGGGGAACCCAGGCAGCTTCCGAGGACTGCTCGTAAAACTCGCCATCTTTCAGAAAATATGTGGAAGATAGACAAAAATCAATTAACGGTAGTAAGTCCATTGAAATTTTTTTGGGAGGTAACAGTTGAGAAATTTTGGAAAAGGTGTCTGGTAGCACAACAGTCAAATAAATCAGGTTATTGGTCAGTAAAATACAGCTGGAATAATGTTTAAAAATCTTCTACTTTAAACAGAGCCAGATAGATGAAAATAATACAAGAGGTTCTGGAGAATTAATACGAAGAATCATTCAAACGTAGTGGTCCACCGTTTCCAACATTGCATTGGTGAGCTAACGTGAACTATTTGTACAACATTTAATGCTCAACAAGAAACGATTCTTCAGAACAATTCGGGGGCGACAAAGCCCGGCGATTGTACGGAATGCATTAGGAAATAACGTGCTTACTTTTCACTTAAAATGCCTGCAAAATTGCTTGAAAATGTCTCTGAAAAAGTATCAACTCGCCAGATGATAGATATACTAGGGAGTTGCAAGGACCCATTTTGGCCGCCATTACCTCGCTCTAGTACATTAAACTGAGAGATTGGGCCAAATAACAAAATGCGGCACATATTTCTTCCAAACTTTGTTTATGAATTGACTCAAATTCCCGTTGTAAACGAGTAGAAGAAAATCAATATGAATAAAATCGAACCGTAGTTTCTATTAACTAAAATTAGAGGGTAGATAAGTCTTAAGCTATGATGTCTTATTAGTGTTATTTTCGTGAGAATTATCACAAATTAATGTATTCAGAAAGCTGCAGTGCGAGACAATTATTGCAAGCCTGAGCGCACTGAAGAACGGATTATTTTACTTCCGGATGCCTTTAAAATTATACGTAAACTTTAACATTTATGACATTAAATAATATGAACATCTGTGTATAATTTGAATTTACGCAGTTTTAAAACTCATTGCAATTCCAAACTGCTTAATGGCTGTTTATATATAGTCAAAATAAGATAGGGATTCAGTTAGAATATGGGGAATACAAAAACAAATTAAATACCTGAAATTGGTAATTGGCAAATTATAATGAGGTCATGTGACAAATTGGTACAGGTAAACGGATTACGTGGGAAAATGTTGGGTTATCAAGATTTGGAAAAGAATGCTGTTGAGAAAATCTAATTGATTCTAGGGTGTTTAATTACAAAACTTTATTCTAAAAATACAAAATATTAACTTCCTCTGAATTGGGAAGATATGTGCTGTCTCTAAAATATGTTTATAGGAAGAAGAATCTGTTTTATTACGTCTATAAGTTCTTTTGGGCATGCAGAAGAGCTTTCAGCAGTACATGAGGATTACATTACATAAGGCCATGAGAACGGAGTATAGGTTAAACAGCCTAGGTTACTGGACCAAAGTGCACTACTCTCGTGGACACTCAGCGATTTCAAGTGAGGCAATCTCAAAATGCCCCATACTAGAAATGAAGCAAGATAGAATGACCCCAGCTATATGCCTCACTTATCTCAAAATCCTCATCCCAGATACAGGAGACTGGAATAATGAAACTCTCACCGTACTGCCACCAGGTGGGCTCGTACGGTTCACAGACGGGTCTAAGGTAGGGGTCAGACTTCTGCGGCGGCAGAGAGGCGGAAGAAACTGCCTCTCACATCCTGTTGGATTCTCTGCATTGACAGCCCTCCGGCACCGTCACTTCGAAGAATCAAAACTACTCCCAGAAGAACTTATGGAAGTCAGCGTTGGCAATATTCTGGGTTTCTGGCCGGCCACAAACCTGCTAAAACAGAATAGCCTTCAGACCACGGGGCGCACAATGGACCCAAGTAAGTGGCCTAAGTGCATTTGTGGGTTAAACCCCCCATCCCTCAAATGATGATGATGATGAAGTCTAAAAGATCGAAAATGTTCCTTATATCTAGTTTCTATATTACGACTCGATCTCGATAACTAAAAGTTATCACACTCATCTTGATTTATGAACAAAATTGATAAAACCTGTTTGTTTCATTTTTAGCATTGAATAGAATGAGAGGTTTGATGCTGTATTGCGTTAGTGCTCTGTTTTCTATGATTTTCGAAACTGTTTTAAGATATTTTGAAGCGTATATCATATTTTTCTCTAATCACTGTGTATTTTGACAAGGATAATGATACTGAAGAGACGATGAACAAGGTACTAAATTTTATTATCTTGATAATGTAATGGAAAATGGTAGCATAGTGGGTTCTATCTTCTATGATCTAACCAAAGCATTTGTTTCTTGTACTCCTTTCTCTCTAGTAAAACACAGTACACTAATATGAATAGTGTGACTTCGAGAATGATAGCTACGAAAAGTGGAGTACCGCAGGGCGCGTTTCTTGGACCTACTCTTTTCATAATTTTCATTAAAGATTGATGACGGCAGTGCGCCCAACTTACTCTTATTATTATTTCGTGACGAAACCACAAACTGCAACAGTGACTATGAAGAGGTGACCTTGTAATACAAGAATTAAAGTCGAAGATGATTGATTGTTTTTCCGCTAATGAACAAAGTTTGGCATACAAGTGACTACATTTTTTTTACTGTTCGTGTTTATACAAATCGACTCAGATTACTTTACCATGACTTGTGCCAAACAACACCTTTTTTTAACTCTACTTCACTGACTTTTAGATTATGTTCCAACAATGCCGCGACCAAAATATATGAGGGAAACATATTTCGACGAGGAATTAGATGTTTGAGGCGATGAATGCTTGAGTAATATCTTAGAAATGCTATGTTAGGTTGTGTTTGGTCTGTAAATAGTCATCATTTCAGGATCACCAGATTTGAGGATAGGTACCTTCTAGAGCTTTTTTGAGACACTCAGGAAGAACACCTTCTAGAGTTTTATTTACTAAACAGCTGATTGTTTTTTAATTGTAATTGTGTCTGTAGAATTTATAACTTAATTATTGTATGCATCTTGAGGATGCCACTGTGTAGTGAAAGGGTGAAACGATTATTAATATATAGTTATTAAGGTGTATGTTCGTATTTCTATTCACATTCCACTATTCAAGATAATACTGTCTTGGTTGCTTGCTTTAGTGAAAGTATGAGAATCTTCTCATGATCTCTGTCCTAGGGCAAACATTTGAAATCAATGATGCACTGTTAAATTCATATCCCGAAGTGTGTATTAGATAAAAATTGATGATTGTTTATCTACTTGTATATGTTTGCTGGAAATTGTATTAATTTCTATCAAAAATGTTTTATTTGCAAATAGATTTAAGTACCTACTGGCATGAAATATATTTCAAGCAAGCGAAGCTACATGCCAACTTTATCAAACAGTAAATTCGAATACATCTGGTGTGTTCACGTATAGAGCAGGAATAGCGTTTAAATACCTGCAACGAGGATATACACGCATATAGGCAAAGTTGCAGTGTGCCTTGTAAAATCAATAATCCTGACAAAGGACTCGGACGCATGATAATGAACGTGTCATACACGAGAACGAAGACCGAAGCAAAGCACTGCCAGTGCACTTGATGGACGACAAGCATGCAGATGGACTGTTGTATGTTTCTTTCTCCATTAGCTCACCTTGTTCTCGACAATTGAAAATATTCTTGGGGCAGGGTCGGCTCACGGGCAATCTATATTTACTTGATTAAAGCTATTCGCGGATTGTTCGATTCACTGGTGTTTGTTTAGAGAACTACTTTCAAACTAATTTCAAAATTCACAACTTCCCTTCGATGAAAATCTGGAATATATACAGATTTGATGAAAACTGTAATACCCAATATTAGTCAGGCATTTTCTTTTGATAAGCAACAGTTTATACAGCAATGATTGTGCTCTCATTTCCTCGATGAGGGAAATTCTGAATGGATGCTTTGTGTTTAGTGCAATTAGTGTTTGAAATCCCGTGATGGTCGTGGGATCGAAACATACGTAAAGATGAAAATATATTGAATATATGTGTTAATGTGACCTATTTCCCAAGAATTTACATATAATATAATATCACATATTTTGATATTTCAAATATCGTTTATTGAGATTTTCAATTAGATTACTATTTTGGTAACAATTATTTAGGACCTGTTGAACTGGTTCCACAAAATTATGTTTTACGCTGAGTATAATGCTGAGTTAAACACTTTTGGCACATGGCAAATCAGACTCACTGCCAGGAATATGTTTTTATTTTCGTATAAATTATGATTCAGCATAAAAAAGATATTTTTGGAAACTTCGGAAAAGAAAGTATGTGGTAATAGTTAATGACGAATTAAGTCAGAGGTGAAATATGTAAAAAAAACATCTGACGGATAAGTAAGATCAATGCAACGTTTTGTGAAGAATTGCTTATTACTTGCTCAAGCCTTATCAGCAGTGCATTTTTCCATAACTGTATGAATTTAATTGATAGCCACAGCTATAGTTTCAATTTAAATCAAATCAAAATTCCAAAAAAAATATTAAGCTCTGATGAACACCGACCATGGAAATATCTGTAGAAAAAAGGAGAGATCTCTCACCTTTCTACGATGTTCTAGAGAGGTCAATGAACTCATAAGTGTGACATCATCAATCAAACGAATAGCTCTCTTTTGGATAGTATCCAAGAGGCTTCAGCGTATGTTTGGGAGCCAAGCTCCAAACATATGAACAATACTCCAAGACAGGTCAAATCTGTGCTAAGTAGATTATGAGGAGCTGCTGGAATGTAAAGTAGCTCTTGGCACGGAATAGAAAACCAAGTTTTTGTGAAGCAGTTTTCGCAACGGACCTCACATGATCGTCCCATGAGAGGGTGCTGTTGGTGGTAATCTCAAGCATTGTTATGGAAAACTTCATAGGAATAGTTGTATCTGACATCATCATATTAGAGATTGTGGGATCCGCCTTCTTGGAGAAGACGCAAGCTTGAGTTTTGGTTGCATTAAAGATTATCACATCCCCATTTCAATATATTTGCCAGATGTCCTTTAATTACATCAACATGTCTCTGTTTCACTCTTCTGGCTTCATTGGATGTTATAGATTATACAGATGGTCACTTCCAGCATATCGTTGATATGGAGCAGAAACAAAGTTGGAGCCAAGACAGATCCCTGTGAAACACTAGCGTTGATAGCCATTGTATCAGAGGATACTCCTTCAACCACTACATGGAGTGATATATATGAGAGACAGCTTGATAGATACTCTTATACAAATTGATCATTGTACAGAACTGTGTTCTGGTTAAACATAACTTCATCAAAAAATATCCTCCATGGTTCAACAGTGAAATAATCATTAAGGTATTAAGAGAAGAATCCAATTTTTAGAAGACTGAAACCACAAACTCAGATACTCTCAATGAACAATTCCAATCCCTTTGTCGATCCATTAAAACCAAAATCAATGTAGCTTACAGATAATACGAAAATAAATCTGGAAGATCCTACAAATATTTGAGCTTACATTCAAAATAAGAAAGGTATATCAAAAATCTCCGGTTCCATTGCGAACAGTGGTGCTCCACAAGAATGTAGCTTAGTACCTCTTTTATTCTCACTTTTCATAAACGATATAGAAAATAATATCTGAAGCCAATTTTTACTCTTTGCAGATGATTTGAAAATATTTCGACCGATTGTATCTTAGAAGACTTCTTATTCTAACAAAAATCTTGAAATTGTACATGTTTGGTGTACCGATAATAATACTCCCACACAAAAAAATTTAAACACAAATACCCTGAAAAACAATGTTATTCGACAAGATTACGATATAAACAACACTCTTCATAGAAGCATTCAATGAAGAGATCTTGGTGTCTTATTTGACCTAAAATTGAGTTTCTGTATTCACTATAATACAATGACATGTGCAGTTGAACGGATGCTTTATCTCATTTATGTAATTGTAAGAACTTTTTAATCAAGACAGTTAAAATATAAATACTCCTCTTCAAATAAGTTCTCAAACAAGGGATCTTAGTGTCTTATTTGACCCAAAATTGAGTTTCTCTATTCACATGTAAAGCTTTGTCTCATTTATGGTAATTGTAAGAACTTTTTAACCAAGATAGCCAAAATGCAAATACTAACAAATTCCCTGAAAAACAATGTTATTCAACAAAATTACGATATAAACAAAACTTCTCTTCAAAGAAGCACTCAAATAAGGGACCTTGGTGTCTTTATCGCAATGAGTAAACTATATAATCACTTCTGTGCCAATCTCGACATATACTATAAACCAATTGGTCAAGTGAAGAACCATTTTACACACAAGCCAAAATATAAGCATAGTCTGAAGTTACTTTGTAAGCTTATTCAATTTATTGTGACACCGATGAATAGGGTATTTTTTTTATTTATGTTTTCCTCTTTAGGTATTTTCAGATAGTAAAATTAAAATACTTTACATATCTCGCTTATTGATATTGATGTATGTCTGGTTTTATTGGGTTTTTCCTGTTTATACATTAAACAGGATTTTGTTTATTCAGACGAATAATTGCTTGTGTTTAATATTTAGTTGTGTCTATCTTCATAGAAAGAAAAGTGTCAACTATAATAATAGGACTTAATATAACCAATATAACGATTAGTTGAAGAAGGTTACGAAATACTTTAGAATTGAATCAGTCCAGACTTGCAATATTGTTTAATTTCTTTAAAAAATATACACGCTAGACAGTATCTTATTTATACTATTATTTTTTGGCTGAGAAATAAATCTACACGAGTTTATCAGTTCCGTGGCTAGAAGATCGTCGACCTTTTGGATAGATTCCAACGAGAAAAAAAATTGGTGAGGAAACCAAGGTACATAACGCATTATCTAGCATTGAACAAGGTATAACGTAAGAACATCTACAGAACGTGATGGTAGTTGAACGTGGACCTTCCATTGCGTATTTCCTCATTTGAAATTATACACTGACACTTTGTTTCATTCCTACTGATGCGCAAAACAATCGAGTGTCAAATTACGGATTGCTACGGTAACACGAACGTCGGCTTCTATCAAGGTTTTCCACGCTGAAAGATCTTGCTTGAAATGCGTCCACTTAATACGAGAAGACGCACTAGAAGGCTCCAAAATATGTAACATATTTAATCATAATACAAAATTATATGTTCTCTGATACAAATCGATTAAGTTGTCACATGTTCCCGTAGCGGTGAAGCTATCATATAGAAATTTGTATTACACAGTCTCACCAACAGATGGAACTATTGATAATCCATAATATAACATTGGAGTTATTGTTTCACATTGTAAATATTGAATAAACATTAATTAATAGTGGAAACACGAAGCCAGTTGATATAGATATTCCTCTCAATTCATTGATATAAAAACTCGGTCCCATTTGATTGGGTACTTGCTCGATAGCCAAGTTAGTAGTCTAAATACAGAGTATTTTGATATAGGCTCACTTAGTATGGGAGAAAAACCTGGGATCAAATCCCACTTCCTACTGAACGGAGTCAAGCCTTTTCAGAGTTAAATATTTATCTCTCTTAGAGAATCCATCACCGAACCATCCTTCATCTTTCTTGTATAGCTGAAGGAAGCCCGTTTCCCAAAGGGAAGTATGTGGGCGAGGCCTATAGTCTTTACTTCTTTCCTAATTTAATAAATGAGAAATTTCTATGCCATCCACTACAATTGCACTGAAGTGGTGATTACGTATATATGATAGACATATGCGAGGACACATTTCAATGCTTTCTTTTAGCGATGGCTAATTTAGGAATCAGTAATGACGGTAAGTTTTACATTGCTCATCGATCGCTAAACAATGTGGTGATAATTAGTTGATTGCCTAACGATATTCAAGAAATTTATATAATATACCAACCGATTCCACCAGTAAGACTTGGCCCACTTTTAGTATAAAGTACAAGCGCGCAAAACATTATATCTCAACTATCTTCCACGATGAATGAACTGTTGAAAGGTGTATTTGACATAATAATAGATATTTGAGAAATTTCCACCATGGAATATGTTAGTTTGCAAAATAAGATCAATGTCTGTTCAAAGGTAAATTATATTTTCCCCCACAAAAATCGTTATCTAATACCCGATGATCATTCAAATTATCGATTTATTATAAAAAATGTTTGGCAGACACCTAGTCATCGGAATAACTCCTAGATGTTGGTATTGGACATACAACATACTTATGAAAGTCAAGATCAAGTACGTTTTTTTGGTATGGTGGACAAACAAAATAGCTACGGATGAGTTGAGCAAGATACGAAGACTTGCCCCAGCATGACGGGGGATATGGAGAAAAAGAGCATCAGCAACTATGGGAATACTATTAGACCTACTCCCAATTGACATTACGATCATGGTGGAGGTAAGAATGAGACTACTGATGCTACAAAACATGAGCAGTGGATCAGCCCACAATAGAATCAAGGAAATTGTGGGAGGTAACACGATGAAAAAAACAAAGAACCACATCGTTCCCAAGTACGTGTACAACACTAAATACGAGATAACCATACAAGATCGAAGAGACAACATCAGGCCTAGTGAGAATACCTGGTACACAGACGAGCCCGAAACTAGGAAAGAGGACTGAAGTTGGAATACTCAGTGAGGGAAGAAACTCTCAACTTTCCTACTGGGACAAGACACTTCCGTATTACAACGTAAATGTTGGCAATCCTTCAATGTCTCAGAGAAAACAACATGAGGGAAGTTCGTAACCCAAGGATCAGAATATACAGAGACAGTCAGGGATCACCCAAAGGTGAGAACAAGAGTGATTTGCACCACCAAAAAACTTTTTTTAAAGAACTATCGAAAAATGGATTTGAAGAACTCGATAAGACTAACAAGCAGATGCGGACAATATAGGTTCCTAGTTGTATTAGTTAGTCGACGGACTGACGATACTTTGGGACATTCTGTGTATCGAAAACTCACTCACACCGATAGATTCCTCTGTGGCCACCGTGCCCAAAAGCAATCTGTTATAAACTCTTTGGTCCACAGAGCTGTCAACATATCCCAACTCCAATCCTCAAAATAAGAATTCAGACACCTTTCATCTGTCTTCTTATCAAATAATTTTACCCATTATAACATTCGTAAAGCCGAAAAGAAATACACTTCGCCTAAAATTTCCTACTTCCTTTATCCACTGCTTACCTTCCATATATTCAAAATATAACACATAATTTCCAAAATTCTTTAGGAACATAATAGTTCTACTCGTTTTTCCACACTTCCAAAACCATCTCAGTTTCACAAACCTATCAAAGATCTCCTTCCTCCTCTTCATTTAGGATTTGAAGCATTCCATGCTCTTACAGTAAAGTCTTCATTGGTGAAACAGGTCATAGAGTAGCTAACCGTGTGAAAATATGGGCGCTGTACAAGGCTTCGTGACACCAATATATCTGCACTTGCGCATCATAAGTTTTGCAAAAAAAACATCATATCTTCTATCAGCAAAAAATTCACGATAGAAATCCTAAAATATTCAAATAATTTAAACCGTGACTCGGGATGGTTACCTTCCCAACATTTGGAAACCCATCTTCGAAAATTCCACTTCGCACATGATCACACAACAGCAGGGTCAGGTGCTAGAATGAAGTTAACCACCGGAATAAAGACAGTGAACTAAGTAGCGTGAAGGTTTTTTCTCACAATGAATACCGCAATAAAATCAATTTCAGTTCAAGCCTCAAGACTGCCCTGAACTTGTCACCTGTATTGGTTGGCGAAACGTCATCATCAAGTCGTACTATTTTGACGCGGAATCCGTCCGCAAGAATTTTCAAGATTAGCTATCTGCGAACTATTCATGATTACATGATTACTTTATTCTTAAATATAATATTTTGATTGCATTGTGTACTAAAACAGAAACAAAAAGGTATTCAAACTTATAGATACAAATATTTTAATTAAACTGCGTTTTTACATATTATAGACATATGTCTTTGGTTATTTTAATGTTGGTTTGTTAATGAGAGCAAAAATAATATACATATTAAAGAGGGGGCCCCGATGGCTTAGTGTCCCTTGAAGGGATGCAGAGCAGCGGAGTGGGTGTTGTAAGCTATCCAATTCGAGAACCCAAAAAGCCCTAACTGCTGAATTGTGGCCGGTGAAAAGACCAACATCCCAGAAAAAGAAACGTGAGCATAATTCGGAAAATATGAGTTTTGCCAGACGCTCCTTCGGGAAAAAAATGGCGGCTACGACCGAACTTGCTCTACTGGTTGTACAACATGGTGATTAAACCCGCAATAACATACGCCTCTTTGGTATGGTGGCCTAAAGCACAACAAAGAGGGACCATGTCAAGACTGACCAAGGTTCGGAGACTTGCATGTCTTGGGATCACAGGAGCCATGAAATCTACGCCCACTGTAGCAATGGGGACACTACTGGGATTGCCTCCCCTCCAATTGGTAATCCAAGGAGAGGCCAGGCTTGGTGCTTTCAGAATACAAAATACACTGGAGAATGTTCACATTGGGCCAGGACACATAAGTATCGTAAAACGTGACCAGGGACGTGTTAGGCATGAGAACAGATTACGATCCAAAGCGATACTCTTTTAACAACACATTCAGGGTATCAATACCAGAAAGGACTGAATGGGAACATACAAACCTTGGGGACATTCTACAGGGAAAGATCTGGTATACAGACGGGTCTAAGACTGGAAAAGGTGCAGGTGCAGGAGTATATTCAAGAAACACAAAGACTGGCTTGAGCTATTCATTGGATAAACACACTTCTGTCTTCCATGCAATCCTTCAATGTGTGAAGGAAAACAATCGGAAAGCCATCGACGATGAGCAGATCCACATATTGACAGACAGTCAGGCTGCACTTAAGGCAATGAGAAGTCAGGAAGTGACATCCCGTCTGGTATGGACATGCAAAAAAGAACTTGAAATACTGGCAGACCGAAATCGCGTTAGTCTGATTTGGGTGCCGGGACATCAGGGAACGACAGCCAATGAAAATTCCGACGAACTTGCAAAAAGATGGTCGGAGAACGCCCCAGATTCAGAACAGACCACGGGGATACCAAAACGTACAGCACGAAGGTCTGTAGAAGACTGGATCATGGAAAACCACAAAAACCACAGGGAAAACATCCCAGGGAACGAACATGGGAAGAAATACATCAAAGCCCCGTGTAACGAAAGAACGACAGACCTATTACCACTAAATAGGGAAAAAATGAGAGACGTAACAGGGTTCATGACTGGCCATGAGCACCTAATCAAAATGAGACTGTACAATGTTGCGGTAAGGATACAGAAACAGTGACACACATACTGTGTAAATGCGAGGCACTGGATCGCAAAAGACAGTCAACTTTTGGAAAGCCTAAAGGCCAACTAGAATTATACAGTTCCCACCCAGGTAAGGACTTGTACAAACTCGTACAAGGTACAATAATACTCTAGTGGATACCCTAAAGAAACGACACATGGGTGAGATACAATGGGCCAGTAGGCCTAAGTGTCACCGGAGGCAACAGCCAGACAAGCCTACAAAGGGGGTGAAGTTTTTAGTGAGTATACCTGGAATGGTGACTCTCACAGTAGAACTTGAGAGTCAAAGGCTCATAACTACCCCATAAGAAGTTTTCTTCAGCTCCGCAACAATGGTTCTCAAGCATGCGTTTTATACTGTAGATGAATACATGAATCAAAAAAATTGAAAATTGTCTTATCATTGTTGTAATGTCTATATTTTATCAATACTAGTTTTGTACCTCATTGTAACTTATAATCCAACTTTATGAACTTTATGTAAATGCTACTTTTTATTGTTTAATATGACGTGTCCTATTCATTTCTGTAAATTGGCTTCTGGATAAATAAAATATTCTATTCTATTGAAATAGAGGTGAAATATCAAAAAAACGGCGTCCTTTAGAAAAATATGAAGTATTGAAAACATAATGATATATCGAATAATGTGCAATTGACCAATCTTGAATAAACTCATTCGAATCGACACGATTGGCGATAATACAGCGACCTTCCCAAATATTGTAAATTCCGGCTAGTAATTTCACATTGACAAGAATGACGGAATCGACTAATTGGCAGTGCATCTGTATCCGCAAAGTGCCGGCCCGACCCTGCATTAACTCGTGTCGATGTTACGCACTTGGATTGGACTGGCCTTAAAACGCAAGGCCACGCGCATGGGCTAGATAACTCTCGGGAGTCGCAGCAGTGGCATGCTGATGGCATAACCTTGTTGCGGAAACTTGGCCGAAAGAAAGAAAGGAAACCGAAACAACAAAACAAAGAAGACTCGTCACTTACACGTAAGGCGCTAGTGTTTTGTACATCCGTCCGGTAAATTAGGTACTCGAAGTATATCACAGTAAGCTACAATTAGAAAACATGTCGCACTCGTTTTAATGTTTTCAATTCGCACGCACACTTCGCGAACGTCTCTTATTAGCGCAACTGCACCTCTGTCCGCGTCTATAGTCGACTAGTTAGTTTGCAGGCTTTGCGAGATTTCGTTCCGACACAACGTTCACTATCTGTGCGTTTTGTCCAATGTCGGTGCAATACGCATACGCACGCACAGTTGCCAGTTATGCTTGAGCAAAAATAATCCACAATCAAAAGCGTTAATTATCGCTTTCACAATGAACTTACATCGGCGTTTCAGATTAAACACGTTGCAACTATTACTGATCCTGTCAAAGTATCGAATATTTCGACACGTGAGTTAAACATTCTCGAAACAAATTATAGAAAACCTAGATACGCGGAACTGACGATTCCTTCAGATTCAATACATTCATTCAATCAGGAATAGTGTGATAGAATTAGCAGTAAATGTCGGTAGTTTTTGCATAATTCTGAGTTCGGAGAAAAAAAATTGCCTCAAGTAGACAATTATGATACAAATTGAAGGTACTAAAATCGAACACGTTTTGATTGTCGCAAATGGTCAAAACAAAATGGTAAAAATGGTTAAAACCAGTTTTTCGCGTCGGACACCGTCGGATTCAGTTAAAAATAAAAAAGCTTTCAATAAGCTTATGCGCCGTGAAAAGACGGAAAAAATTAGCTGCGAATGGACCCGATTGGTCCAGCGATGACCCAGCAAATTGCAAAAAACCATCGATTTTGTTCGAAATTTCAAAAATGCATAACTTTTGTTCTTTTGAAGATTGAGGACAGAAATTTTGATAGGTTGTAGCTTTTGTGCTCACCAAGTACCACACAAAATTTCAGCAAGATCGAATGTACACTTTTTGCAAACCGCAGCTTAATGCAAATAAAAGCACTTTTGTAAAATGGCCCAAGTTATGGTGCGGCAACGCGCTATTTTTTCAAGGGATGATCTTCTTCAACAGTTATTGAACAACTTACCAAATTTTCAACCTCTTATCTTTCGTAAAAGTTGCTAAAACAATTATTTTAAATAATGGTATTTCGTGCGCTTGGCTGTGCGGCGCACGTGGAAGGGAGAGCCGCCGTTCTAGGCTCGTAAAGAACAACAATATCTCGGAAACCCTTGCTCGAAAATCGATGTTTTTTTGTAATCGGTACTACTATTCAATAATATTAAGATTGCGCGTATTTTCAAACTTCTAGTAATGTCGCAAGTACTCTAAAAAAATACATTGCGCTATTTGATCTATTCATTATTACTATTTATTGTTCGATTCGAGACTTTTGACAAGGCACAAGAAGGGGTCCGAACTCCTAAGAACTTTACAAGCTATACTCACAACCACACTTCGATGGAGACCCTCCAGACTAAGGAGTCCCCTACCTTCCCGGTTACGTGGGAGATTTTTTATTTTCTAATTATATGGCTTTGGTCGTAACCTTCAGCCAACAGCCTCTGTCACGTACAGCAAAGGTACAATATCAATAATTAATTGGAATAAAAGAATTCAGAATATAGTAAGGGTGCCATTGCCAGCGTCAAAAACTTAGTTATTACAAATCATCCACCTAAAAAACTGAAGGGATTATAGACAGGGATATTTTTCACGTTAAGAGGTCTCTCATAACGTCTTATTACACAAAACATAGGAAGACCATGGGACCAGGTTTTTAACATAGGTTGAGAGGGAGGTTACACAAATACTAAATATCTAACCTAGCAGAAACAACAAATTTATACAGCAGTTGGTATAAGCTTATTTCTTGAGTGCTTAGCAAGTAGTTTATATTTAACGGGTAATTCAAGTTGTACGGCCTTAACTGTTCCATTAAGGTTGCAGTTTCCAATTGGTGAAGCGGGCAATTAAAAAACAAATAATTAAGGTCACCTACTCCGCCACATTCACACAGATTTGTGGGATGTGGGAGATAAATGCGGGAAACGGACGACCTAGGAAGCAAACTGTGATGGATATGCATCGTTTTCCTGGTGTCTTTGTCGAGTCTATGGAGCTCATCGACCGACCATTTCACCATTCCAAAATAGTGAAGGAGGACTGGAACACGGCAAGAATATTTCTTGCCGAGTTCCAGTCCTCCTTATAACTGCGGGTTATCACACAAACACTTCTGATACGAAAACCTTCAACTTTGACTAGGTCTCCATACTGTGTCAAAAAACTTCGAGTACTACCCCTAATTCCGGTGAACTATTAGCTCTTTTTAACTTTTTAGAAGTATATAATCAATCACCCTTAATAAAAATTAAATCTAAAATGTCGCTGAAATATTTAGGAGTATACTTGGATTGATATTTGAGATGGGATAAGCATACTGATCAAGTAGTAGATAAAATTAGATATCTGATCCCTAAATTTAAAATGCTGAGACAGTTTTCAGACATGACACATTTGAAAATGGCATACCAAGCATTGATACAAACACATTTGATGTATGGATATTAGCATGGTGTTCAACCTTTGCGGAACATTTAATTCTAGAAAACCATAACTTCAATGAAAATTTCAAGATTTTACTCATTCAGAATAAAAGTAATAAATTAAATTTGCTGGAATCCCTAGAAAATAATAATTGTAAGAATTCCGATATCCTATTCAACGATCAACAAATACTTAATAATTCTCCCTTGTTAAATTTGTATAATTAGATTTTCCGTTTGCTACTAGTTCTTCGTTTTATCCCTCAATTAGGTAAAATTCCAATAACCATCAATCCTAAGATTATCCTTAATATTTGTTTGAAGCCGCTCCTCTGGCTTCATTGGATGGTATAGGGGCTCTGGATGAGGTATGAAGTATACCATCATCTGCAAAGCTGTGGACGGGACAGGTGGTCACTTCCAACAGGTCGTTTATATGGAGCATAAACAAAGTTGGGGCCAAGACAGATCCCTGTAGAACACCAGCATTGATAGCCATTGCATCGGAGGATAATCCGTCAACCACCAAAGGGAGTGATCTATCTGAGAGGAAAGTCTATAGTAAGCTACAAAGTTGAGGCGGAAACCATATGACGGAAGTTTTCCAAGAAGGCTTTGGTGCAAGACTCGGTCAAATTCTTTGGAGACATCCAATGATACAGCTAGACATTCCCGAAGTTTTTCAATAGATTTCTACTATACATGTGTTACGTAGGCAAGCAGGTCTCTTGTTGATATCTGCTTACGAAGCCCATATTGCCGGTCATTCACGATTTTGGAGCTCTCTAGGTATTTGATAAACTCGATGTTGATTGCTTCCTCCATCACTTTAGAGATCATAGATGATAGTGCAATGGGTCTATAATTATAAGGAATGGTCTTGTTTCCTTTTTTTGGAATTGGTTGTACTCTAGCTGTCGAAATCGAAGTATCAATACTTATTTCATTTAAGCCTACTTCACTTATAGTTTTTATGTTCACTATTGAAGAGAAGGTAAGTTCATATAGGTAGTTAGTAGCGAATAGAGCTATAACAATTTCAAAGCTTCCCTTGCTGGCTCTGGATATTCTTTTTCTACTTCAGTCAAAAGACGTCAAACATTTTGCTAATTAAAATTAATTTTAACCATTCCGTCAGCAGCAGAATCTATGAGATTTTATTTTCATCTCCATGGTCAGATCAGCCAGTTGTACTGACACATTCAAAACAGGAGTATGTATCCATCTATGCACATTGTCAGCTTCAGAATCCAATTTTGGAATGTAACTTACGCGAGCTCTGTATCATGCAAGGAATGTGAGAGCTTACTACCAACGATTGGTTGTAATTTCTTCGACAATCTTCTAAACGCAAGGGAAAGAATCATATATCATTTTTTGTAAAGACGTTGACCACAGACGAAGTTTTGCGAGAAATCCTTTGATTTTATCCTTGACCGTTACAATGTTTACTTTCCTCCCTTGCAGGTTCTTATTTAAGATATTTGGTTGGTTGAAAAGATCAGCGAGAAATGATAAGCTTGATAGCCAAACAGGGTCAGAAAAATAATTTACATATTCAGATTTATCATCTTGTAAGAACAACAATTCAGTTCTTAGTTCCAGAACTCTTTTCAATAGCTTTCCTCTGGATAGCATTCTTAATTCTGTGTGATAACGGAAATTTTGATGGAGCGAACCCATGTTTTCACAAATAACTCCAAACAGCCGAGTTTGCAAGGCTTTACCAATAATAGAGTTCACAACTTTGATGGGAGGTCGCCAAAATTTTGTTCACTTGTAAAGGGGTCGCGTATTCCGGAACGTTGAAAAACACTGGCGTAGAACATAAGACAGGAAAAGAGAAGCAACCCATCTGAAGTTTCGTCAGAGGGAAATTCCATCAAATGTTTCTAGTCTCAAATAATAGGTATCTATTTCAAGAGTGCTTCAACCTAATTGAAAACACCAGAAAGTTTTTTGTCACAATGATACAAACAGTACCATAGATTCTGGTTGGAAAACTGGATCTCAGAAACAGTATAGATGGATTTGAAAAAGATGAAATCCGGGAAATATTTCTCACACTGGTTGCATTACTTCCTTTATATTACATATAGCGAGTAAAGTAGAAGTGAGTAACAAAAAAAAAGATTATGTGATGCTGTATATGTTGGGCAGACAGATGGATCATTTGAAGTGAGTTCCCTGTGGAACACCAGCGTTAACAGTCATTGTATCGGAGGAGACTCCATCGACATAGTTGAGGCGACAAACCATATGACGGAACTTTCCCAAAAAGACCTTAGTGCCATACTCGGTCAAATGCTTTGGAGATATCCAATGCTATGGGTAGAAATTCCCATATTTTTCAATAGATGTCTGCCGTATATATGTTACATGGGCACAGTAGTGCAATGGGTCTATAATTATTAGGGAAGGTTTCCTGAAAATCAATTGACAAGAACATACGTTTTTTGCATTATCTTTTGCAATGTTCGGGTGAAATATATTCGCGATAAGACTATGCTATGAATAGCAATAGTTATATATTTAATCCGTATCGTTTCGAGATACTTATTTCCTACCGAATAACTTCGAAACTCGCTAATCTCCACACCGGAAGTCTTCAGAGTGTAAACACGTGTTCCGTTGGTTAGAGAAACGTAATTCGGTTTTCCAATCTAGAAACACGACGAGCGGGAATGAAGTATGCGTAATGCATCAACCACTGCATCTGCAACTTAACCTTCGAGTTATTACAGTTAACTTGAGCCGTTACGTCAAACGAGAATGTTCAAAGCAAAATCACAGTTGATTTATGAAATATTATTCGACTGAAGAATGTATTCAATCTTCACTCGTAAACATGTGTGGCCTTAAACATCAGCAATGATTTGTATTCGATTATTATAAAGTTGATACCAGCAAAAAAAAACGGGGAGTTGTGTAAGAGGTAATGCAACTCGAATTTTGCATAATTGCCAGTAATCAAAACCACTTAAAATCTTTAAGACCATGCAATAAAGTTAAGTAAACACAAAGTCATAAAATAAAAGAGCACTCAAATTAATAGTAATTTAAATAAACTGTTATAAATCATGTTTTGTTTGATGAGTTTAAATTTGTCTGCAGTGATAATAAAATATTGACTATTCAAACCATTGTAGTATTGTTTGTCTGGATGTAATCTCTTTACTGTGGAAATAACCACGGAAACATAATATTATGTAGGGTAGAATTGGTGGAGGTGAAGGGCAACCCCCTTAAACGCTCATCTTTAAGCTTTTGTCGTTCTACAATATCTCCATCAACAACTACTACCAACACTTTAAATATCTGACCTTAACAGATTTTCGATATTTGGACAAGCACTTCTTATAACAGATTGAGCAAACTCTTGACCATTGAGATCATCGAATCTATTTGAAAACTAAATTTATTAGGTGAGCCATATAGACCACATGGGCAACATGAAGAGGAGATGATATTCAGTCTACTCACTTACGAACCAATCGTAGTGCTCTTAGAAGACAAAACAAATATCGAAACATATGCTAGCAGATGTCAACAAAGCTTCAAAAAGAGAAGGCCTCGAAATACATCACAAAATGTACAGGAAGATAAGGAGGAAGATGAAAATTACCATAGAGAGTTTTATATCAAAGTAGCAAGATACATAATTTTGTTGTGAAACGTTATTCGCCTCAAGAACGAGCAGAAATTGTTGTATTTCCAAAACTTTTCGATAATTTTTACTCAACGAGACTTTAGGAGAGCGTATCCCGGTGGAAGAGCTCCACACGGAGGAACAGTTCGTCCTTCCGCAAACGCCTTTCACAGAATGGCAAGTAGAACAATAAGTGATGTAAAGCATAATGGAAGACCTCGTTCTGGTCGTTCAAAAGAAAATATTGAGCTTGTTCGGGCTGACGTACAGGGAGAAACAACTCCCACAAAAAGACGTGAGGTGCAATTAGGGTTGTCTGGACGGACTTTAAGAAGAATTTTGCACCTAGATTTGAGTATGTATCAATACAAAATTCAAACTGTGTTCAAACTACAGCCAATTGATACTCAAACACTTTTGCAATAAGCACAAATCGTTACGAACTTAGTGGAAGCAGAAACCAATTTTTGGCAACATTTGATGATGAGCGATGAAGCAAATTTTTGCCTTTCTGGTCGTGTTAATGAGTAAAACTATCATTTTTGCGGAACAGAAAACCCTCGTTTTCTTCAAGAGAACGTGCAGTTTGATCAAAAAGTGGTTGTTTGGTGCGCAATATGCTGCGTACGAATCATTGGGCCCTTCTTTTTTGGAGATGCCAGGGCAATGCAGTTACTGTCACGGTATCGAACAATGATACGTGAATTTCTGCAACTATGGTTGGAAGAACTTTGCATGGAAAATGTCTGGTTCCAGCAGGATGGCGCAGGATCGCTCTTCTTAGAAACATTTTCCCTGACAGCCAGCTCTAAAAAAATTGAGATGTTGCGTGGCCGCGCCTCTATCCCCTGATTTGACGGCACCAGATTTTTTCTTGTGATGATACTTGAAAAATAAAGTCTACTTTAATCCCCACAAACGTTAGAACACTTAACGGCAAATATTCGTGAAGAAATTGTGCAAATTCCGGCTGAAATATTGCCCAAAGTCATGCTACACGGTCAAAATAGAGTCATTGTCTGGCTTGTCGTGGCGGTCATTTACTCCATGTAGTTTGTCATAAATAATTTTACATAAATATTTTAATAAATAGTATTCATTAATAAATTTCTATGTAAAAAAGACTTCACTGGGTATATTTGTCAATCCTATGGAGAGGGTCCCCGACTACGTGTGACTCAATCAAAAGGTGAAATTTGGAATGAAAGTGAAAGTTCACATCTCCTTAAAGTTGGCATTACATCGGGTTCCCCTTTTTAAATCTAAATGAAGAATGTTTTTTTTTCTTATTGTGTCAGTTTTGCAATATTATGGATTATTCAGTGGACAGACGAAGCAAATTGACATTTCGATGACGTTACATTAATTGACAGAATTTTAGATACCTGCGACTTCAAAATCCTCAAGTAATGTTCACGAAATAGTCGTTAGTGGGTGTGGTGTAGAATCATTTGGTATCACCGGTCCTTATTTTTTGACAACAAAAATAACCATTTTATAGCAATCAATTCTGAACGGTACATGACAACAAGATGAAGCAACAGCTCACACAGCCAGGAAATCTGGAGATTTCTGCGAGACCTTTTCAACGGCCGTATAATTTCTCTATTTGGAAATTTGCCTAGGTCTCCGAGATTCCCCGATCTAACGGCATCTGATTTTTTTCTGTGCAGGTATTTGAAGGAAAACATCTTTGTGAGTTATCCTTTAGCAGTTGAGGAGCCGATAGACTTCATTTAAGGAGAAATTGCAGGAGTAAATGGAGATTTGCTTTGCAGAATTGAACGTTGCATTGCAGCTGATGATAAGCATTTGAAAGACGTGATTTTCCAGATATTTAATCCTCAAAAAACTAGATATATATTAGTGGAATAAAAGTCATTTTTACTCAGCTGAAGAGAGTTATCAAATTGGGTATTGATATAGGGAACCCTGTATAAAAAATATTGAAATTGAAGGGCCATGAAAGAAACGAATGGATAAGAGGAAAAACAACAGTGGAGGATATCATCACAAGGATACCGTATTGCAATAGGATTGTGCTGGATATCTGTGACTAGAAGGTAGACAAAGTAAGCAGCAAGGGATAACACAGAGACCATGGGAACTAAAACGTCGGAAAACCTCACATAAGTAAGAACAGCAGGACTAAACTGGTAGCAAGTTGCACAAAATTGCGAGAAGTTAAATGAAGAACGGATAGAAAATGGCTAAAAAAAATGAGGAGTTCTAGATCAAACATTTTACCACATTTGATTGAACAATACTTTGATGAGCCAATAACTCCGATTGACTTCATCAAGGTTTCGAACGAGTGTATAACCACTAGGTGCTACTTGAAATTGGATTTGGTACTATTTCATTCTTCATTGCTCCTTCACTTTGATTCATGAATAACTGGTTTTGACGTATAATTACGAAACCTTTACTTTGCAGTATTGTAGTTGTAGTGCATGTAACTTACTGACGGGTTGCAGTGAACAATAAGGAAGGAAAGAAATATAAGACATAGGGTGACAATCTGGGTCACCGGAAACCCAATGCAAAGATTCACCCCACATTCGCATCTTGCAGAATAAACTGAAGGGGTGTGCAAGAGGCGAATTTTCAAGTGGAGCATTCAACTCAACGCAATAGAACTTGGTCGAGACACTAACAAATGCAATCTCACGTTCAATATGAACGAATAATTTTCCAGAAGTGATAATAGTTACTCCAGTTCATTATTATGAAATGAACGAAAGTCTCAACATTTTCAATTTCTGTCAACTTACGTTGACAAATATTTCTTTCAAATATCATTATGCCTTATTAATAATGATTCTTGACCCATATTTGGGTCAAAATGATTTATAACACTAACACATACGCTTATTATTTTCGTCTTTACGTACGTTTCGGCCTCACGACCATCATCAGAAGACGTATCAATGTCTGAAATGGAATTTCTTAAAACTAATTGTGTCAAGCACGAAGCGTCCTTATCGCACTAATTTCAATTAAAAATGCCCACGTCGCCGAAACGAACAGAATCACGAGTAAAGTAATCGAAATTGTGACACATTAATGTTTCAAGTATATGAATACGTATCAAGAATCCACCACAGAGCAATCTATTTATAATATTCGGAGTCATCTCAAGCAATGTTTGAGTAAGAATGAAACCAAAATATAACGCACAAGTATCCCTTCTCGAACCAGATGTTAAATGTTCATGAGGTAATAGGAAAAGTTTGTCAGATCTTACTAGAAATATTGCTATTTCAACAAATATACTTTCAACATTATAAAGACGCATGCAGGAATTTGCAAGGGTTTTAATTAATCAAATTAGTATAAATCTGACTTAATGATTGAACGTTTGTTCTATGATTTACAGACTTGGAGTCACGTTGTATGTGAATCATCTCAAAGATACATCTTTTATAATAATTGGTTTCTAGTTAGTGTTAATTAGTGTGATAAGGACGTATGGCTTGACACAACCAGTTTTAAGAAATCTCGTTAGTGTGTTGGTGTGACCTATTTCCCGAGTTTTTGTATATAATTATGCCTGATTGAATATAGGGTGTGCAAAAAATTTTTGATAACATGCACTCGTTATTCCCCTTAGATGCTAAGGATTATTTGTGTTTGTTATTACAACTCAAAATTTTTTCAATATGGTTGTATTTGTGTTGTTTTGTTTTTTTTTTATCTTACAATTCCAGTAACGATGCAGCAAAATCGCAAATTACAAAAAGTGGAAGGTCGGGCTGATGTATTCAATTTGATAAAGAGCATTTTGTCTGTAAAAACTTTTATAACAAAGGAATCAATCGAAAGATAATCTTACGGAACAAAAAAGGGGGCTTTAATTTAAAGAAATATATATTATAATAGTTAAGTAAGTAAATAATTTTAATAATGCTTCATACAAAAGTATGCGCCCGGCAATAACTTATGAAGAATAACAATAAAGAACATAAGTGATCCGTTAACAAAATAGATTTCGGACAGTCCTGCGAGTCAAATGTAAATGATTGGAGGAATAGAAAATATATCGTAAATGATTTAGAAACCGCTAATGAAACGCATTAAATTATACTCTCAAGTTACATTGAAATTTCATGCAAATGGTCTACTTCATCTTAATGTATTTCACAACTCTATGTTTCAGACTGACACTTATTGCTTGACATTCGCAATTATTCACATTATGATATAACCTTGTTTCATACTGACACTTGCTGTCATATGAACTGTCAAAATATACCACAAAAGAAAGACATAAAATAGATCGTGACGTCACTTGAATCATAATATGTATGATATATATTTATAACCAGAAGAACGCGGTTGTCATTATGGTTCAATAAAATACTATAATTTCATGGGAAAAAATGAAGATGGATGTCAGAAATACCCCTCGAAATGGGGCTACCGCGACCAAAAACATACAGTTCCTATTTTGTCCACTTAATTTCAAATCCATATGACTAATATGAACCGAGCAATTGTCTCCCCAGGGTTACGCACGTACACACATACACACACATCATGCCAAAAATAGTCTAGATCGATTCAAAAACGCAATACTTCTCTCACACTACATACTACGTTACAGTGAGGGGAGTAAACATAAAAATTGGCCTGTTTTATCGTTTTTAGATTTCTCCATGATTTCCAAATAAATAATTTCATGCGTGACTTTTGTTCCACGCTGTAGATATAAAAGAAGATTAGAAAGACCATTAAAAAACGGAAAAAAGAAAGAATTCACGGATTTGTGCCCGACAAAATTGCGTATGATGAATTCATTCGTAAACGATAAAAAAATCGTGTCGGGAAAAGTAATGTTTATTACAAAACACCTATTAGAGTGAATTTCACTTGCGGCTGGTGTAGAAAGAAAGTTGTTGGCGAGTTTGACATAGATTCTATATTGCAACAAGCACTTTCATTGGTTCTAAATGTTCAGATGCATGCGTATGAACTACTTCAGCTGTTGCACCTCTAGTAGGCCTTGGCCTAAATATTCAGAATTAGATATTTACGCATTGAACGTACAAACAACACTTATCAGATCTAATGTGAGTAAAGGTTTATTTTTCAAATGTTATCTGCAATGGAATTAGGTGACGAGGACGACACACGAACAGCGATAAAGATTACTTGTAAAATGTTGCTAGATATATTTTGATTCGAAGATCAATGTGAACAGCTTATTTAATAATATGCTAATGGAAATATCATTGTGAAGCGGCATATTTTCATGGTTGCATTCTTTGAATCAAGTTTTTGTTTTGTGTTCCAGCTGGATAATAAGGAACGATTATTCGTTAGTTCTTTAACGACGTTAAAACTTTATTCCCACTACTTCTGACCGTTTTTGTAGTTATAACTTTACGAATAATGATTACTTCTATCATGGTATCGAAACGTATCGCAAAAAGCTAAACCGGTTGCTATGCTTCCAGGTGGTGCGAAAGCACAATTCTGCAAAGCAAGTTGCTGTTTCATGAACTTCACATTCATCTAACCATTATATCTCAGCTGAAATACCATTGTATCATTTGTATTCTTTGAATGATATGTACGAAACTGGAACATGCTTAAAAATTTTTATTTTGATTGAAAATCGGTATGCAAATCAAGAGCTACGTATATTGTCAAATTAGAAGATAAATGAATATTTCACATGTTACTAGGGTGCCATCTTCAAACTATACTAATGTATGAAAATATGAATAATTTTTGGTACAATAAAAGACACAGGTAACAAGTGGGTTCCGGTTGGGGAAATACATTGCTAGAATAGTATAATTAAAATTGGATAATGAGGTAGAGTTAATATTGTGGAAATTTTGATGCGGAGGTATACTAAGAAGGCACAAGAGGGTTATGGAAAATGTTATCAAGACATCAAACAGAATGCTGTAGTACATATCTAGTTGATCGTTTAAAATTTTATTGTCATTATTTTCAGTACGTTTTAAAATTTCCGTTGTTTCTATTGTGTTTATGCCTGTTAGAGTTGAACCACTTGCAGTGGCGGCTCGTGAACTTTTTAAGAGAGGAGGCTGGACATAAAACGTTTTTGTAAAAATATACTCTATTCAGCCAATCAATTTAACCTTTGCACAGCGACCGTACCAGCTACTTCAGTGACAAAATTAATTGTTGCCCAGCAAGAACTAACGTGAAGGTATTTCTCTTGACAAAAAACTTTTTTTTTGGTTTTTCGTTTTTCATTTTTTTTTTTGGATTTTTGATATATTTTTTTTTTATTTTTCATATTTGCTTTTTTTATTACTTTTATTAACTTTTTTATATATTAACGGAATTCTACGGTCTTTAGTTTGCGAAAAATGATCAATAATATTATCTTTTATATATAAATTCTCGGGAAATAGGTCACAATAACACTTATGCTTTATATTTTTCTTGTCTTCACGTACGTTTCGGTCTCACGACCATCATCAGAAGACTTATTATATCTGAAACTTGATTACACAAGTCATATAAGTCTTCTGATGATGGTCGTGAGACCGAAACGTACGTAAAGACAAGAAAAATATAAAGCATAAGTGTTATTGTGACCTATTTCCCGAGAATTTATATATAATTCATACCTGGGTCAAGAATCTTTATTACAATAATATTGTCATAAAACGTATAATTTTGTTTTAAGTGTTTTACTAAATCTTTTTCAATAGATATCAAACTAACATTGTATAAACGATTTTGGCCCATTGTATTTCGCATGATAACATGTAAGTTTTAATTCGTTTGAGAGTAGAAAATGATCTCTCCACCGATGCCGACGTGACTGTCAAACAAAGTAGTTTATAAAACTGAGGTAAAACTTGTTGCAAATCATTGTCTATCATATATTTTATCATATCGGCGTGAATGTCGTACTGGCCTAAAATATCTTTATCCGAGTATATAACGCATAATTCATTGTTCAGTGCTATTTTATCAAAAAATTTATATTTCAGAACTAAGTTATACAAAAAACTTCAATTCATGTAGTTTCTTGTCTACCAAATTATATGTTTTCCTCCTTTAACAATATTCTGTTTACCGGTTGATTTAAACTTAATACTCGATGTAATATGTTCCTGCGATTTTCCATGTCTGTCTATACCACGAGCAAAACTCGAGTGCCTCCAACATGAAGATGTATCAGATGTAAATAGCAAGCAATACTAGCAATATAATTTATGGTGTACCTCAGATCCCGTTAACCATAAATATTTTTTACAATTATCAGTATCAAATTTCGATCGATTTTGAAACATACCTGTCATCACTAATCTTTTCAGCAACTAAATCACTACTCATTTTAACGTTTAATAACCAAAGAACTCTTTGTTAATTACTCACCGAATAGATAACTTAACGTTAAATCGCGTCCCGAAACAAAAACAACAACTGACAGAGCACGTGTCGCAATTTGCAGCGGCGGCAAGTAATCGTATTTCATATGACCGACCGAGTGCGTACTAGAAGCTAGTCTACATAGAGTGTTGCCATATTCGCTGTTTTACCCTATTTGGCAATTGAACTGGTTGGAAGAACGGCAACTGTGTTGACCACACGCGTTTAGCGTTTGGGATATATAGAGAATCTAGCCTCTGGCCACTGTTGCCAGATTAAAAATAACTACTGAGAACGGGGAATTAATTGTAAAATTTAAAGAATTATCAGAGAAACAGGAAATAAAATGGAGAATGATCATTAAGATAAATTGGTGAGGAGGCTGAGCCTCCTTAGCCTCCTTCGAGGAGCCGCCACTGACCACTTGTGACAAGAGCCTTCCAGCTCTCCAAGGCAAATTTTTGGGGTTGATCAGAAATCTATGCCATTTAAGTATGTTTCCAGAACAGTATCAGTAGGGGCTATACAGAAACCCCCATCAATGGCAATGGATTCATGGCAAAACCACCAGTGGAATTTTCTGAAACAATCATCCACCAGTCATGAGCTAGGAAATCTATATTAAAGTTCCTGTGGGAGCGGCAAAGATGACAAAGACATAAAGAAAGTAATTATGATGAGCCAAAGACTCTCAATAACTACCTGACAAATAAATCACGCTCCTAAGTCAATCCAAGAAAAAACAACTGTTGCATTGTTCACAAATTCCCTCTATATCTTGGTTTGATAATTGCAAGTGCGTATCCAGAGATTTCATTCGAACCATACGTCGCCTTCGATCAGGCCAGGTTTTAATTCCATCATACCTCCCATAAGATGAGAATTAGAGATACAAATCTATATTTAAATTATTTGAAAAAAAAAGCTTCAACAAAAGCATTTTATCATGCACAAACGCAATTTCCAATAAGCGCCAAGAACAAAATGGTAACATTTTTTCTAGTTTTCTTCCAGAATCGAATGCCGAAAACCGCATCTCAATCCATCTTGCTCGAATTAAACAGAGTTTCTGCAAATTTTGATCTATATTGCTTCGACTACATCATCCAGTTTGTTCGGTACAGATTGAAACAGCGCTGTATATCATCCTTGAATGTGACATACTGTTACGATCGTATTTCCACCGATTTGTTATTTCGATTCCATACAGAACCCCCTTACAAGCAAGTTGTCTCTTGCATCTTCCACTAAATATGTGGCAACGCCCACCAAGAAACAGTCGAGGATTCAGAGAACTATCCGTTCTTTTAGGTCAGTATTCCAATAAAATTTGGAACTTTGGATGGTCGGATGAAGAAGAAACTCCCACAGTATTTGTAAAAAAAAAGTATTTTGTTATGAATCTTAATTATCGATAAATATAGCATCAATAATATGTTGTTATAAACACAAACATGTATTTAGAACTAAAGATAAGCGTATTTTTTTTAAGAAGGTACTTCAAATCATCCATATTAGATAACATATGCATAAACATTGATAAAACTAAGTTGAAACTACTAAAAATTTATTGAAAGGTCAGATTAATCAACAAAAAGTGAGATTTTTCATGCACTGCTTATTTCGAATATATTTATTACAAACGAATCACTTAGGCAAGCACACATACATTTATTTGAGAAGTTACCTCAGACTGATTAGAACCTACTACCATAAGCTATGGACTATTGAAGAACATTCTGTATATATATATACGGAGATCACGTGACACAAAGTACACCTGAAGTTCAGTGAAATCTATCTGTAAGGAGATACACTATGTTCTAAAATAACAAGAATACTGTATTGCCCCAAATCAACTGACTTAATGTTGATCTTATCCGATAGATGACACCATAAATACGCTTATCTGTTAAGAAGAATAAACAATAATCATTGCTTATGAATGTAATTGAATCTCCTTCGTAATAAATATTAGTTTAATTAGAAGAACTAAAACCGCAACATTATAAATTTTGCGCTTATAAATGAATCATTGTTGCACGGTATAAATCATAAAACAATACCATGCTCTTATTACTGTAAAACAACACAATGTTAATAGCAAGGTCAACTTTATATCGAAAAATAATAAATATGATGACACTCAATTACCAATACAAATGTTATAGTGATTTTATGTTCATAATCTATAGGATATTGGAAAACATTCTGTATGTATGTACGCAAATCACGTGACTACTTGATTGCTTGTTAAATCAATTTATATAAAACGGTTTTCACGCCAGCGTTTTGTCATTTTATTGAAGAGGTAATTGAATGACAATAATAAACAAGTTTAATTCAATTCATAATTAATATTGACTTTGATGTTCACACCAGTCATTAGTGGTCATCGATTATCGCTAATAAATAATCAGGTTAGCCTCTATCGAAACAAAGGATTTAATTGAAGATTAACAGATCTTGCAAATCTGTCTTGACCACAACTTGCTTCGCCCTGTACATAGAGAAATAACAAGCATGGATCCACCGATATATGTCAAACTCCAGTGGAACAACAATGGTTAATACGATGGGTTGAAACACGGATCTTTGTAAAGTATAGCACAACTTATAAGAGTTTTGTTATTCAATTTCATACACACAGTGCGATAAAAACTCAATAATGAACAATGAATATTGCTACCTAGTGACATTTCTATGAACGTGATCTTAATCGGAATGGAATATTATTAGATGATGAGCGAATTTAAATGAAATTGGGACACACACAAACATAGACTACCTGAATAAAATAAAAGGATCTAGATTTCGATTAACTTTGTATGTTCATGATCTAATATAGATAATAATTCACATATGAATGTCACATCGAAACATTAAAAATTGCTTAGAATTCAACTGACAGCCAAATGGAATAGGATCAGAATAAACTGGGCCAAAAATCGACAGGTGCACCCTCGTAAGTTTTGATGATTTGCTTGTGGTGGAGGTACATTACTGACACATTGATACCATTAATGATCCATACAGTTGTGAATTCTGACCCATTAATAACCTCCCAATTTACGATAAAATGTTGGAGATGGTGGTCGAAGATAAGCTGCTAAAATTTATTGGAAATGGAAAACAAATATTAGCAAAAAAAAGTAATAGGCTTGTAAGCCTGCTTTTGAATCTGTTAATCTTGATTTGTTGTTAGAGAAACTTAGTAGATTACTCAGCATGAAGTTGCTCAAGGTTCTATCTTGGAGCCAATATTATTGGTTTTGTTTAATAACGATATTATAAATTAAGTTAAAAAATGCAAACTGAAATTATTCACTAATGATATATTGTTGTACATTGCTGGTGAACCAGAGGATATAGATGCATCCTTGAATGAGGATTCAAATCGTATTTTGACATGCATGTGTGATAATGATCAATGCTGAATCTAGAAAAGACAAAATGTATGATGATAGCAAACAGAAGCAAACTTAAAAAACTGAAAGAAGATGATTTTCAAATGACATTGCTGATCAATAACTGTTAAATTGAGACTGTGAAAACCTCCAACTACTTTGGAGTAATAATACATGAGGAATTGAATATGAGTTCACACTGTGATTATAACAAAAAGATTGCAAAAAAGTCCACTATTTGTACAGACTCAACGGTATAAAGTTTCATTAATTTCCAAATGTACTATTTACAAATCTATAATAGCACCTCAACTTGATTACTGTGGAACACTTCTATTTTTTCTCAAAAATTACCAGTTGAGTATGATTCAAAAAGCACAAAATCGAGCCATGAGAGCTATACGAGTACTTATGTGTAACAAACGTAATAATATAAAAAGCATGCTAGAGTAAAGAATACATTATAATATGTTGATCTTCGTATTCAAACTGAAAAATGATATGTTGCCCAGCTACCTTAGTGATGAACTTACTTACATGGATAACGTACACAATCATAACAGCAAAACAAGAATTGTTAATGCTTTTTATATAAGAACTGATAATGTACTGTGTGAAACGATTTTCAATAAGGGTTTGCTACTTTTCAATAGAGCGTATGTATTCAACAAATTTTGATATCTTCAGACTGTATTTTTTTTATGATAGTAGTAGTTTCTAATCTGTTTTAGGAGCTTTAACCTTGCGAAATTTAAGAACTTATGGTATTTTAAAGTGCTGCCTTTTGATGGCGTTTTTATTTGTTTTATTATATTTTATTTATATCTGTATTTTTTTCCTGTAAAGAGCAAATTATTATTTGTGCTAATAAAGAGTTATTTATATACTTGTTATATTAATTTGTTTATTATCACATGCAGGGACATGAATTAGGCGACTAGACAAAGGTGACATACTATGGACCCCGCAAATGAGATTAGAAAAATAAAAATGTTAGCCATAGTGACTCCATCCACAAAAAGCCTTGAGTAGAGAAGTAGCTTACGTGCTTACGACAGTACCATTAAGACTTAATGGCGCGTGACCCCTATTCAGTGTGACAGGTGATACATATTAGAATTGAACAGAGTTTTACCTGCTTCTTGTGGAAAATTCCTTAGGTGTCCTTGTGTGATTGGAACGCGTTTTTACCTGTAAATAAGCGTGTATAAGATTGTTATGACTGAATAAAGTGGGCTGCAAAATGTCTACCTGAGTGAATGATTATGTTGGAGGTGAAAATTTAAAATGTAATTCTCTATCGGAACAGATTACACTGCAAGGAAAGGTATAGCTATTCTACAAATTCTATGATTTTGTCCCCACTTTTGCATAAAATTAGTCCACACGCATATAAGTTTTCAAGAAGTTCGGATGTATTCATTTTATCATATCGAACAACTATAAAGACAGTTTCTAATTTATAATTAACTGTTCAATGCCACCCCTTAATTAATAATAATAGTAATAATAATAATAACATGCTACAATAGACACAATTTGATATCTTGGGGAAATTGATTTCTCAGATATAGTGAATCAATCTGCATCCCATACAAATTGAGGAAAAAATATTTGTAACAAACTTTCGCAATACATTGAATATATTCTTACCGAACAGGAAGTTCAAATGAAGCGGACATGCTATCTAGTTGATTTTTTAGTACTGCATTCATGCTTACCTGCAAAGAAATAATAATTAGATGCAGAGTTATATAAGTACTAGTAGGCATCAGGTACAAACAATAGCAGGTCTTCTTACTGTTCAAAACCCAATGAGAGGACACCTACATAAAATGGAGTGGACAAATTTCGATGTTTGTATAGGGTTACACACACGGTAACTGTAAAAGATACAAAAAAATTGAAGACAAATTTTCGATTTCTTCTTCGAGACAAATTTATTGGCTAAAATAAAAAATGTGTCATCATCTTTTGTTTTCGAGTTATAAACTATCAATTTCAGTACTAGCATCAAGCCTGCCCTGAAGATGCCATCTGTAATGTAATAGCAAGTCGTGCTATTGTGAAGCGGAATTCATCCGGAACCCAACAATCATAGTATTTGCAGAATATATATGTCTTCCCTTGGCAAGTCGTCTGCAATGTAATCTGTTCCGAACATTCAAGTAGGAAGCCATTTTGCAACGCACTTTATTTAGTCATAACTCTCTTATACACGCTCATTTGCTGGTAAAACAAGTTCCAATCATACATGGTCACATGAGGAACAAATGCAACGTATAATTGAATATACACACTGAATATTGGCCATGCACCATTAAGACTGAACGGTACTGTTTTCTTACGTTTGTAGTCAACCGCCTCGTCTTCTCTATCTAGAAGGTATTGACTGTAACCACCGACCAGGAATTTAAAAAAAAATCCTAGTGGTTGAAGTGTGGATGTTGAAAAGGACCAGTATCCAAGCCAAAAAAAAAGTTAGTTCCATTAAATTATCTTGTGTTGTACTTGGCACTTTAAATGAATTAATGAAATAATTACTCAAGCTAAATGGATAGATACACGATGAACTATCCATGAAACATAACATATTCATACTACATGCTACCTATCCATAGAAACGACGAGTTACGTAAAGTCAAGTACGCTACACACGAACTCTAACATATTATTCAACATTGATCGTAAGTTACCTTGAATTAACTTGATATAATTCGTGAATACATATAATTATGCTTATTCGCGTGAATAAAGATAATTGTACTACAGATACATATCTCCGAAATGCATTCTAACGAACAAAAACTAAATGGGGAACTGCTGACCGTATCTTGATTCTTACATTATTAACATTACTTATTAAGTTTCAAATAGCGTGCTAATTAACGTTCGATAAAAAGGTTTTGCTAAACTTGTGGAGCCATTTATATTCTTCTTCATGTTAGCACTAATAAGTTTAGAAGTGCTTCTTCTAACATTAGTTGTCTGTTATTTCTTTTACAGTTTTTACAATTTATCTATATGACCTTCGTTAAGACATCTTGTATAAATCTTACATTTAGATAGAGGAACACCCAAAAACTGTGTCGGACGGAAATACATCCGTAGGTACCTTGGCGCAAAGGAATTTTGGTCTCAGACTTCTTACCCTCGTCGCCCAAACATGATGTCTTTAAGCATAGAAAAATTACTGTGTATGGCTCGTTCACCGAATTAATGATATGACGTCATGGATCAAGGTCAGCCATTGTTGTCAGGTTGAGCAGATTTTCATGTTTTTCTAATACAAGTACTCATTTGATACAATAAACTGCTTCACACAAATTTTGGCATTATTCACTTCTTATATCAAACAATAAATTTGGTTTGTCGTAACCATTGTCCCAGGCTATTTGCTGAAGTTTCTCAACTTCGTTGTTATAATTTTGCTGGCTGAAGGAACGTTCAATTTGAGTGGTTTTCTGTATATGTCAACATCCAAGTGATAACCATCTTTTATAATGTCAATATCAAGGAAAGAAAGCTGCTCTACTGTTTCTATTTCGACTGTGAATTTCAGTGAATCAAATTGGCTATCAAGTTTGTTCAAAAAGCCATGTAAATCAAAATCTTCACTTATAATCGAGAAAATATCATCAACATATATATAGCTAACTTTTCGGAACTGATTTAATTCTGATTTTAAGGAGGTTCCAAGTACGCTTAGAAAAATATTGGTCGGATAGGAGAGAGTTTGAATTTCGAAAGTTTCTAGAAAAATTTGTTTCTATTCCGATGCACATGTGTCTCAATGTTGAACGTTATGTTGCAATTTTCAGTTTCAGACATTTTATATAAGTATCTACAAAATTTCTAAAATATAGAAACATGCAATTAGTGCTCTATCATGCAATCAAGTTTCAATTACTAATTATTGAGAAAAATATGTTTTTCTTTAGAAAATGACCCGCTTCAAATTTCTGTTATGTTTGATGCAAAGTTAAGGTATAAGTATCGAATAATCGGGCATTGAATACAAACTGAAGTGTCTAGATTCTAGATTAATATTTAATTGATTTATGAGAAACACACGCAATAACCATTTCATCAGGTTTTATATAAATCGAGTTAGGAAATTTAGCTCTGCATAGGTAAATTTGAAATAATAATACGCGATAGTTCTGTTGTAGATTCTCAAGTTGAATAAGATACTGAAGTTTATCTGATTCAAAAAGCATTCAATAATTTCATGAATCCTCGTTGCAAAGATAAACAAAATGTAAGCTATCACAGACAGCAGGTGACCTTTGATCGTCAACGCGAAATATACGTTTTCAATTCGTGGAATATTTCACTGAATGATGCTGAAAAGACTTGTTTGATATTTTTGTAACTTCAATGATGGAATCACGATATCATTTAACAAATATTTGAATGTGTATTGACAATTTTTGAGGAAAACTATGGGGAATATTATGCAGGAATACCCAAAAGGCTCTTACTATCCTAAGCAATTTGACTTGTCGAGCAATTGGTAAATCATTTGTCTCTGCACGAAAATTATTCAGATAAATGGTTTTCGTTGCCCGTTCATTATAACGAACACAGAAGATTGCGTGTGAGGTACTCAACAATATCCAAAAGTTCATTTGTAGAACACCCGGTCAAAGAACTGGAGTTAACGCAGTAAAGTGCCGTGGATTGTAATAACTGCATGCAAACACGAATCAACTAAAGGCGCATTCAAACCACATTTCCCAACGTAAGCAGAATTATATGCACGGTGTTTCCGATTTTCATTTGTTTCAGAGATACTGAACGCATCGCTTGGGTTCACTTTCGTAGCATCATCCATTCACAAAGACAAACATCTGGGGGTGTGAGATCCGGTGATGTCGGAGGCCAAGAGTGCGGGTGATCGCCGAAAAGGGTATTTTGCAAATTTCTTACATTATTTGAACAATGAGGAGGCGCTCCAGCATATTGAAAGACAACACGTGGTCGAATATTCAAAGGTACTACGTCCTATATTTCCTCTAAATGATCTTGTAAAAAATGTAAATAACCATCCACAGTAAGCAACATCTGTATATTCTTTATGACTGAATTTGAGAGGCATTTCGGAAATCTAATAAAAACAGCACAACTGTCAGTTTTTACAACACTTACCTACTTAACATTGGGCTTAAAATTGTCATTTCGGCCAACGTTATCAAAGATAACTTGATTAACTTTCTAAAATGAAACCTAATTATGTATGAAACAAATAAAATCGGACTTGAACATATGATCTTATTTAGCTTGCTAGAAATATTTCCATTTCCTCCCGAAACATCCTGTATATGAAAAAATTCATAAGTTAGTATTCTCTGTCAACTGGTTCCTTAACTGAACCGCCTGTATCTCCATTAATTGCTTCAACTTGTCTCCGTCTCGTTTCTCTGTGGAAAGGACAGCTGGTCACTTCCAGTAAAACGTTTATATGGAGCAGAAACAAAGTTGGTTACAAGACAGATCCCTCTGGAAGACTAGCATTGATAGCCATTGTATCGGAGCATACTTCATCGACCACCATATGGAGTGATCCATCTGAGATAAAACTCAATAGTAAGCGACAAAGTTGACGCGACAAACTATATTGTGGAAGTTTCCCAAAAAGGCTTTGGGGCCAGATTCGATCAAATAGTTTGGAGATATCCAATGCTACAGCTAGAGATCCCCCAAATGTTTCAACAGATGTCTGCCATACATGTGTTACTTAGGCAAGCAAGTCTCCTGATAATCTCTGCTAACGAAAGCTACATTGCCGACCGGTCATTCACGATTTTGGGGATCACTAGGTATTGGGTGAGCTCGATGTTTCTCCGTCACTTTAGAGAATAATAGCGCAACTCTTTTTGGAATTGGTTGGACTCTAGCTAGTTGAACAAAATCCGACTGGAAGTTAAAGGAAAATATTCTTGAGAAGATTCATTTCGGTTACATCTTGCATAGTAGTTTACTGATATATAAAGAGATACAATATGTTCTAAAAGAAAAAGAAAACTGTTCCAAAATGTCAGTTGTCTTCAGATCGACTTACTTAGTTTTGATGTTATCCAATAGATGACACTACTATTATGCAAATTCGAAATAATAAATAATAATTACTGCTTATGGATATAGTTGAAGATGTGTAGTTGAACCTCCTTGATAATCAAAAACTTTTTCCGAAACATTTCTTCCTACATACTTTTCGTTTGCGCTACTTGTATCCTAGTAATATTAGGTTTGAGAATGTCAAAAATTAGTAAGGTAATCAGCAGATAACTGATTCAAACTTCTTATCATCTATCTAATTTATCGTACTTATTCAAATTCTGAAATACTGCAGCTTCCCCAACATTACTGTGGTTTTCATCTAGATTGTTTTATCTTTCATTGTTCAAACAATCATACAATCATAACGAAGGTCAACATTTGAAATTCAACACAATGGGATAATTTATATTTCCAGGTTACTCCATAATATAATCAAAAAATTCTTTTCTAGATCAATTAGTAGAAGGACTGATCCAGAAATAAAACATATTTTATGTTACCTCAAATATGTTTAGTCACTTATGGAATTAATAAAGCAAAACGAAATGTCAAGAAATTCCTTCATTCTTTTCTTAAATATGCTCTCTTTTCCCGTATTCGTAAATTCAGCTTCCAATTTCTTATTAATTTCAATTGTTTCTTTTTGCAATAACTTCAATCTAGTACTGGATATTTTGTCTTTTGTTAGTGTATTATATTTATGATTAGTAGAAATAGTAAATTTTGTTTATAAAATACAATAATATTGTAAATATAGTTAGAGTCCTTTTGGATGCATCCTGTGTTTTGCGAAATCTTCGATTTACGGAAACAGTCTTCATTGTCAAGGGCTACTCTTTGAGTACAATTACCTGAATGTGATTTTTAGTGCAGCAATATGTCATACATCAGGTTGCAACCCGCAGTCGTGCAAATTTGAGATTCAGAGAAATAGATTAGGTTTTCCGACCTTCCAGTGACAACATGGTATATGCAACAAACATGCTTGCCGTTCCAGTCCTACTTCACTCTTTTGAAGTGGTGATATCGACAGTCGATAAGCTGCATAGAATCAATAAAAACACCCGGAAAATGATGCATATCCATCACAGTTTGCATCCTAGGCCGGCCGTTTTTCGCATTTATCTCCCATGTCACCGGGGAGGTAAGGGACTCCTTAGTCTGGAGGGTCTGCATCGAAGTGTGGTTCTGATTATAGCTTGTAAAGTTCTTAGGAGTTCGGACCCTCTCATGTACCTTGTAAAAAGTCACGCTTTGGTTGGAGTGACCTCGAGTTTCAACCTTTTCGTCTGAAAGCCCAGATAAATGCCGCGGAATACGAAATTATGCTCACGCGGCATGTTGATTATTTGTGTTTTCTACAGAAAAGTCGAAACGGTCGGCTAATCAACCAGGATGACCTTCGGCTACCTAAGGTCAGCCGGAGTTATGTCCAAGACCCGAGGGATTTACCGCAACTTCCCAAGATGGCGTAATCAACACCTTGGTCTATCTCCGCTGCAAGTTCCTGACGTCATTATCAGGACCTGTCAAAACGCGCCTGGTTTTTCCACCTGGTGTCAGAATTTCCGGCAAAAGCGACCTCGGCATACGCCCATCGCCATAATGCGGCCCTACGGGTGCTGTATGCTGTATTACCATCTAAGGCACTGGTACGGAATATACCAAGAGCCGGTGCTACCTTACAAGTCAGAAGATAGTGAGTACGTTGTCGGAAAAAAAAATGCCAGATTTAATGGAATTGCCCGTTTCTGACCATGAAGCCCATACAAGCAAATAAGCTCGACGTTGTCCTCCTCGATAAACAAACCAAGACTATGTATGTCATCGAATTATCTAATCTGGCAGAGAAGAACATAGTCTTGAAAGAGGAGGAAAATGGATAAAGTATCAAGATCTCCTGTTCGAGCTTCGCACGATGTACTAGGCCACAAGGTCGTATTAGCGGTTCTGGTCATCGGTGTTTTGGACGGAATTCGGTCTTCGCTGCGTTGGAGTTTGAAGATCATTGAGGCCTGTAAGAACTCGGCGCAGATCTTGATAGACGGGATGCAGATGGCTGTCATTCTGGGTTCAATAAGGTTACTTAGGGCACACGGTTTGGGAGCCTGAAGCTACTTACCGACCGGGGTGGAGTAGCTTCGTTTTCCTGGCGCGATTGATGCGATGTCGTCGGAGCGCGCAGCAGTCACGACCAGGTAAATAAGTGCAACAAATGGTCAATCAGCAGGGCCTTACCCTCACATTTGGAACGAAAATGTATTCCGCAAACTGATTTTACTCTGAATTTCATAGCCAAGATGAGTATGTGCTCCCTTAAAATCAACTCACGTAAGAAAATTAAACATGCCAGTCACCAATATTGTTTGAGTTAATGTAATAAAAACTAATCAGAAAAGTCCTTAAGTTCAACATACGCAAACGAAATCAGTTGGCATTCAGTTACGTAATAAGTATATTCAATATTTAAATATTTCATGAGAAAATAATTTATTTTGTATATAATCACCGAATTAAGTTAGTTATATATGTTAGTTGATATTTAGAAAGGGCGGTGGTAATGGGCAGTGGGGACTCCCCGAGTTGAAGGTATTCCCCGAGTGGTGTTCAGCGCAAGGCAGGTAGGCTTCGTAGCTGTGGTGCGATAGTACGAAGTTGGAAATTAAGAAGTATGGATGTACTTTTTAAGAGCTTGGTGTGGGGGTTGGGAGGAACGAGCCCTATAGGCGGTAATTTACGTGATAAATCGTATAAAAACGAATGATGAACTAGCAAAACAGTTTATGAACTAACATATATACACATAATTGTTTAAATCTAACTAAAGTTCAATGTTCGTAAAAACTGAGCTTTTTGACATATATACATTGTACATGCATTTAATTAATATAGAAATATTTTGTTAAATTCCAGTCTAAATGTAAACAAAAAATTAATTTCTCAAGAAGGCGAAAGCCGAAGCGCGTCTAATGAGAAGGTTTGTTTCATTAAGATAGATCGTTTAAATTGCTAAAAACCTAAGAAAAAAAAACAACGTACTTTGATAAACCTTTTGCTGGTTTATCAAAGTATATAATATATTCAAGTTTTCCGCTTTTTTCTAGAATACTATGCGTTTTAGACACCAAAATGATGGAGCGGAAAATTTCCAATCGATATGGGTCTGTTGAATTTTTTGTCAATGCTTAGTTTTCCCGCAAGAGCGCGACAGCGTAGTTACAAATATAATTTTGCATTTTTCTAAAAAACTATACGTTTTGAAGGAAAATTACATCAGACAGAAATTGTAGAGCAGAAAGTTTACAATCAAGATGCATTTTCCAAATTATCCTTTATAGTCTAGGCTGTTAGCTGAGGAAAAAGGCCGAATAAATTCTTTTGTCTTGAAGGTAGAATCTGGAAAAAAAAATTGCAAGATGTTTTATGGACCCCAAAGATAATTCGTGATACGATAACGATATGCCCTTGCCCCCCTTCATCCCCAGAACGTCAAAGTTGGCGCATTTCTACCCCTCCAATATTAGACGTTATATGATTTATTCAAAAAATGAAAATTAAACTCCGAAAATGGAATTTAGTAGGTTTTTTGGATCGCTGATTACGAATACGAAGTCGGTTACCCGGAAAACTCAACCGGAGTTGGCTATTTCCCAGTTATTTTTCCAAACTTTTTATTTTCGACCTAGAAATGGCTTCTAGGTTTTTTTCAATATTGCAGCTGTGAATGAAAGATTAAAAACTTCAATTGTTTGAAAGTAAAACAAAATTAATGATTTCTTCATTTTTCCGGCCTTTTGAAGATTTTTCCGCACAACTAACCTCGTATTCGTGATCAGCGACCCGAAAAACTCCCTACAAGACATCCTTGGAGGCAAAAAGTACAAAGTTTGGGAAAATAACTGGAAAATAGCCAAATTTTTCTGGTTTTCTAGTCTTCGGTTGAGTTTTCCGGCAAACCGACCTTGAATTCGTGATCAGCCACCCATAAACCCCCTGTAAGACATTTTTGAAGTCCTTGATACCATTTTCGGATCTTATATTTTCATTTTTTGAATAAATCCTATAACGTCTAATATGAGAGGGTTAGAAATGGGCCAATTTACACATTCTGGGGGGTGAAGGGGGGCGAGGGCATATTGTTATCGTATCACAAATTACCTTTGGGGTCCATGAAACATCATGCAAGAAAATTTTTCAGATTCCAACTTCTAAACAAAAGTTTTCTATTTTCCCAGCTTATAGCTTAGACTACTAGTGCTCAGTTTTCTCGCCAGAGCGCGCCAGAACGACCAAAAATACCAATTCCAGTGAACTAATATATAATATATCAATAAGTCAAATCGTTGAACGTCGAGTAAATATATTGTTGAGTTTTATGCACAACATGTGCTTGTTTTACATAACAGCTTTTTGCACTGTCGAGTTCAAGGACAAAACTATAACTTGAATTTCATCTGTTCAAGCCTTAATTATTTTGTTGTACAGAGTTAGATAACTGCACGATAAACACTCGAGGGCATATAATGTTTGATCTGCCTCTGCGTCGCACAAATATCTGCTAACAATAATAATACGAGATGATAACATTCTTATCCATGTAAGTCTGTGAGTACGAATTTAGTCTATCTATGTCGTTAAGAGTCTGGTTTGTATATTGTAACACACGATAAACACCTTGCGAATTCTATTTGCATTTTTAATTTCAACGACACTTTGATTGTTAATTCACGTTTCAAGTTTTATTTGCATTAAACCGTACTAAACTACCTGACAGTATATTCTAATGTTAGATGCTTATTAATGTAAATACTTACTGTATACAATTCGGGTACTTAATTTTTGTGTTATCGCTAAATATATTTTGGTAAGAAGCTTTATCTTCCACGTGTATACATTATTTGCGATTAGAGTTTCTTGAACTTGCATTGCATCAACCGAATTTCGGTTATTTATCTCTATCTGGCATTTTATCAAAAATGCGATTATGCGTATTTACATACTTCATATTAGATAAAAAATTGGATTAATTCAATCAAAAACAAAAATGTTGCAAAAAGTTGCTTACTACTTCAACATAACGTTATTATCTCATTGACAAATTGTCGCCGGTCATTTATCGCAAACAACTAATATTTCATTATAATTAATAGAGAAAAGGAGGACACATTTTCAAAACGTATCCATTCACTGTAATATACAGGCTGTACCCACCGCCGTGCGGTGCTGTGATGCAAAGAGGCGACCGCATCAGGCGGCACTTTCAGGGGGCGGCAAAAGGCAAAATCACTGGACTACATTTAACAAAAAATTGAAATGCAGGGATTTTATTCCTATGAATATTACTCATCTGCGCTTACTGTCGGTACCATTTGCAAAGGCGAGCGTTCGGCGCCGTCAGATTTTTTATCTGAGGGCGCAAAATGTTTGTGATTTACCGCACGCGACAGCGCGGCCGCTTTTAATAAGACCTTGACGGTAGGTGGCATATATCACAAAAAAAAATTGCACGTGTTAGGTTTTCTACTTATTCTTTGAGATGGTGATATTTAATTTTCATGTTAGTTGGTCTCCAACAGCAGACTCTTCAACAAGTGTCAGTACGTGTTATGGTACGTTGTTAAATACCTATGTTTTAAAAAGCCTAAAAAGGTAAGAGAATTGAATACTAGCTTTTTAAGTGCGTAATTCCTATCGATTTCAACATTAAGTTTAAATTTAATTTTCGATACATATTATAAGGTAATTGATATTCTTATAACAGCGTGGATCAGAAAAGGAAAACACTGTCTGTAAGCCAATATAAAAAGAAACGCTTAAAGAAACATGAAGAAGGAAGAAAGCTAACCCATGTCATGAAAGAAATCTTGGTCCCTAAGCCTCAGTCAGAAACGTCTACATCCACATCAACAGCAGCCTCTTCGGATGTGGTGGACTCATCAGTGCTATCTGAATCACCTCCTAAAGAAATTGTTGAAGAAAACCAAGAAATCACACCCCCAGAAGATTATCAAGAGCAGGGTAGCAATGGCAGCGAGTTCCAGCAAATAGACAAGATCTCTGACGATCCTGCACTATGGAATATTTTCTTCATGGCATCCAAAACTCGTCAGATACTAGTTGAGAGAGGTCCACATCAAGTTGAAGAACTGAAATTTCCTATCAACACAGGAAGGCGCAAATTTCCACCCTCTCATTATTGCAAAGTATTAAGCAATGGTGAAATCGTTGACAGAAATTGGTTGATTTACTCTGTTACAACTGATGCCGTTTTTTGCTTTTGCGGCATATTGTTTGATAATTCGTCTTCCCATGATTGGTCTAAAAAAGGTTATTCTGACTGGGGAAATCTTGTACGTGCGCTCACAATGCACGAAAACTGAAAATCACAGAAACTCTTTCAGACAATGGAAAAAATTTGACACTCGTTTAAAAAAGAAACAAACTATTTATGCCGAATATCAAAAAATTTTGGATTTGGAAATTCAGCACTGGAGAGGAGTTCTTAAAAGATTTATTGCAATAATTAGACTATTGGCTTCACAATGCTTAGCCTTTTGAGGAACAAGTGAACATTTGTTTCAACCTAATAACGGAAAGTCAAAGCTTACAAATCTGGGAGTGATTTCTATTGAATGTACATTAGCTGGCTTCTCTTGACTATACATCCCTTATTCAGGAATTTGCAAATGTAAGGTTCGAACAGTGAAATTATAGTCTATGTATGTTTATGTTCAAGTTTTTACGAGTTTATATTTATTTATAGAAAATTGTTACGTTTGAAAATATATTATAGAAATATATTTCACATTTCACATTTTTCTGTAGTTTTTTTTAATCACAAATATGGGGGCGGCATTTCGAAGACTTGCATCATACTGCAAAAATACACCGCACGGCACTGGCTGTACCTTAACTAATGGTCCATAGAGCAGCTGTATTTTCATAGGATCAAATTATTGCAATTGAGGCTGAAAGTTTTCGATTAAATTCAGTTTCTGACGCATTTTTGCCATCAATTTTCGGCATTCTTCAATATTTCCTCTTCTCAAATAGCCAGTAATATTTGTAATCACTAGAGACTTGATTATGCAACATGCACATGAGCAATATAAGCCTGCATCTAATGCATATTTAAGCTTTATCGTGCATATACAGTGGATATTTTCATATTAAATAAACGACAATAATGGCCTTGTTACAGACAATGAAATTTTAGATTTCATGATTCTGATAGGATAACTTTGTTACCTACAAGTATGATAAAATGAACGATATTGATAATCAGCTAACGTTTCCTTTTATGGTGTACCGCTTATGTTGAAAATGCCCAATTCGACCAAAAAAAACACTTTTAAGCAACTAGATTGATAACAATTCTGAACTAAAAATTATAAACGGTAAAAGTGTTTTTCGCCATATTTGTGACAAAAGGGTTCAAGTTAAGCTTTTAAATAATACTCACTCTCTAAAAAACAACTAAAATAATTGTGAATTTTCAAAATTGCCAGGAAAGCCTAGCAAATTGTAATTTTATCCCAAAACAAAAAAGTTCACAACAATGTACTATATACTTTCTTTCTTAAATTGATGTTTTCTATAATAAAATATCTTCAGTAACTCATTTTCCATTCGGTAACGTTCACTACTATTACTATTAATCATGAAAGTATATTTTGCTACACATCCCATGTCACAAGTAAATAATACATTTTGTTACGTTGAAGATATTTTCTTCGTGTATATTAATTTTAAGGGATACAAGGCATAATACGAGACTAGATAATATTTAATAGCTTTTAATTATTTACTGTAATAAAAAAAATGAAAAACTGCTATATTAAAAATGTTGCCCGTTGTATTTTATTGTGAATTGAAGAAATTTTTTTTCTCAAAATTGCATAGATTGATCCATATTTTAACGTATTTTTCCAGTGCATATTGCATGCATATTTCAACAGCACGTTTTCCTTATTTTTTTAGTGCATATTGCATGCATATTCTTACGATCCAACATATGCTGAAGCTCTTAGATCACATGACTTCCCTCGTCGTTCCTGAAGGCTACTTGGACACTGCCAACAGCACAAAACGTGCAGAACAGAAACGTCGCACCACCACCACCACCGCATCAGTCGACATTGATTTCACCGAAGAAATGGCAGTGACCACTCAGCAACAACACTTTTTAGATAATGAAAAAAATAAGGAAAGCTTCATCAATATGCTCTCTCGGAAAATATTTGCTGAGGGGTAGAAGTTAGGCAGGCTGAAGCTGATGCGGATATAACTATTGTAAAAAGCAGAATGTGGTTGGTAACGGCTTTGTAATCGGTGAGAATGTAGATCTGCTGGTCCTGCTGATCGCTTTAGCTCCAAGGGAACGAGAGATAAAGTTTTTCAAACCTGGTAAAGGGAATGAGGAAAGCAAAAGTTATTCCTCAAAGGAATTGCAGAGAGTTTACTCTCCAACAGCATTTTGTTCATTCACAATTTTAGCGGCTGCGATACCATTTGTGCATTTTTCCGAAAAGGCAAGTCAACAATTGCTAAATTATTCATGAGGGACATCACCCTGCATTCAATCTACAACGTATTTACACAAAGAATTCAACACCTGAGGAACTTGCAAACGCCGGGGAACAGATGTTCCTAGCAATGTACAACGCCAGAGTAACAAACAGCGCTACGCAGCATTCCTAAAATCCACCACAATGGTGAAGCCAGACCTCCCCTCTCTACCACCATATAAAGGCTCTGCACTGCAACAAACGTGCAGAGTGTATTTGCAAGTTCAAGAATGGCTAGGCAATAAACTGGAACCTACTGATTGATGTTGGATGGAAGGAAAAGATGGAGGTCTTCAACCCTTGACAACCTTAGATCAACCTGCCCCAGCTACCATCCTTTCAACAATATTCTGCAGCTGCACCAAGGGCTGTGTTGCACGTTGTGGTTGCCTCAAGGCAGTTATCCATTACTCTTCAATATGCGGTAACTGAGGGCGCGTGCACTAAAGGCCCTCCACTTGAAGACGACATTCCAGCATATGAAGATGATCTCGAAGACTAATGAACTGTTGGACCCAATACATTCAATTTACTGTAATTTGAATTCATATCATCATCATCATCTATCCATCAATATTGTACTGAACAAGACTCTAATTCGATTTAAAATGCGAATAAAGTACATTTTTTGGAATTATGTTTGTTTTGCCACCCTTATAACTCGTTTACAGTTAGTCCTACGACGTCCTACGACAAAAATGTATAGCACCATTTTTGTTTGTTGTAGGAAATTTCGTCTTTAATTTTGGCACCGGAGTCCCGAGATATAGGCGAAGAACTGGGAAATGGTACCTTTAAACCTCCTCCCCTCCTCGAACTCACCCCTCACCCTCGGAGACTTTTGATATATGTCTACCCAAGTATAAAGAAAGCGTTGAAAAAAATTCCAACTGTCTAAGAATGAGTTCCACCGATCGCCTCACTACGTAAAATAAGGAAAGTAAAAGGGTATTTCACAACTCATCCAGAAATTCTTAGCAACATATTCCTCAACACAATAATTCTTGAAGAATTCCTTCTCCTCGACGGATATCTTCAACATTAAACGATGCCCAAGGTTATCTTTCAAACTGATTTCGAAACCATAATTGACGATACGTTCCGAACGTAAATTACTTCTTTGGAGGTTCCAGTGCTTTGAATTTGCAACTACGCCACTGTGTTCAAAGTGACGTCCAGAAATTGAATTATTAATAGCACGATGTTCGAGAATCTCAATTTTGCATTTAATAGTGATTATGTTTTATATAATCACACAGGTTAACGTTCAATTAAGGGTTCCGCCTTCTACTTTGCAACTTAAATTTAGAATTATTTAGTATACGTTTGTGTAGTGCAAACTGTTTCGCCGTGGTTCATTTGACATTTCAAGTTCGGGTTCAGTTGGATACATTTCATTTTTGTTCGAACGGAAACGAAACTCTGTTTGTTTGAGCTAAGACTATTATATTCTTAGTTTGATTTGAACGTTCTCGGCGGTGGCATAATTTGCATTCACATGTTTTGATTCAAGGAGATGACGCAATTCGGTTCTAAGCATAAACGTTGAATTGAAGGAAGACTTTTCATATCTGCCGGACAGTATTCAGATATTTAAATATATATCGAAAATCAACAACCAATCAAATCGTACCTGTTCTAACTTCGAAAATTGAATATGTCGAAAAGTTAAGACCCAAATCAGAGAATTTCCTATATTTCAACAAGCAGGGAAATACACTAATAACTACAAAAAAGCTAAGACTCCCCTGACTTTTGTTATCAAAATAGCTTTCGGACACTCCTGCGGGTCAAACGTAAATGATTGTAGGAATAGAAAATATGTTGGAAATGATTTAGAAATCTAAGACTTTGAATTGATGTGATATCGAAATTTTATCCAAATGGTCTAGATAATGTATTTCAGATACTTCTGCAGGTTAAATATATAGGTGTGACATATATTTATAACAAGAAAAACACGGTTGTCCTTATGGTTCAATCAAATACTATAATTCCATTTGAAAAAATGAAGATGGATGTCAGAAATTCCACTCGAAACGTTGCTAGCGCGCCCAAAGACAATACAGTTGACAACTGATAAGACATGGCGCTAATTGCAAGCCAAATAAGGAACCCTTGTTTAGATATTCATCAGTTATTATAGATTGGTCACGGTGGTACTATTAGTTGGCCTCGATAATAAAGGAAGGCATGAAGTAGAGGAATATTTAGTTTCCAATGGTGATATTTTTGAACATTGAACTTAAAAACAAATGAAAATTGGATAGCTATTTTGATTATTTTTTCATGCACAATACACGCATCAAATTACATGCGTTCTTCAAGACTCACCCTGATACTTCGATTATATATCGACTTGTAACAATTCCACGCATTCAAAATATGCCAACAAATGGTAGTCTCTCCAATATATATTTTTCGATTCTTCAAGTTTGCTTAAGTATCAATTTTCGTTAATCCCGAAGTCACAGTAAAAGTAGTGATGAAAATCCGTGAAAACAGGGTATTAGTTGAGATGAACCAAACTTCCGAAAATTAGGATTCCGATGAATGCAACTCTATACTGCTATGAAAAAAGACAAGTTCAACGAACCGGTTCGATAAGAAATATTTTAAATTTCATTTTCGAATCCAATAATTTTCCAACCACTTCCCGTATGCTGCTGGTATGTTTCGTACGAAACAAACATAAGCGCGAAATTGCAATTTGATAAACAAATATTTCGAAATTAAATTGTTGAAAAGGTGTACAGTATTTCGTAAGAGGTAAATAAAACAGTTGATCCTGAAGATTATGTTTGATAAAGGGACGGCTTCGAAAATTAATCGATACTAATCCAATCATGTCGAATATAGGGGGAAATAGTACACTGTGCAAGTAAAAAAAAGAAAAACTTTTTGCATCATTTTTTCCCATGCCATGAAATTATTATTCGTCAAATCATATTTGTGTTTAATTTTTCTGATAGTAATGTTTTCCTGGTTTAGGTTGCTATATTGTGGACTTATGGGGGAATAGAATCTAGCATCGTTGGGTGAAAATTCCATGTTTTTTCAGGTAGGTTTTCGGAAAGCATCAATTTCCGCAAACTATTTATGACATCCATCCTTGGTTCAGAATTGAATACAAAAAACGGTTGCAGATCGAACAACCTCATAAGTTTTATATCAATTCTATTTATAAGTCGATTTTAATGAAGGAAAACTCTTTTCATGTTTTCACCCGACCGAGGCCTGTTATAGCATTTATTTAATGTCAAAAATCGGGACCATTTTTTATTTAAAAAAAAACAAATAACAATAGAAATAGTTCAATACAAAACGTATGAATATCAATTGAATTTAGAGCACTAAGGGAAATAGTCCGCTTACTGAGAGATAACTTTCATCAGTGAGAAAAGTCAGAGAATATAATAAAAACACCAAACGACCAAACAGTTGTGAATTATGTTCATATCCAATTGAAAGTAGTGGATTTATCACTATTTTCAATTAGACGGCAGTTCTGTCGTAATTCCGCTCGAGTCACGCGATGGTTAAATTGACATTTTGAGAACTAATGATGAGATAGAATGGCCTCCGAGGTCACCCGATCTTACCTCATTTTTTCTGTGGAGAACGAAATCCCAGATCTTCGAACCCGCCGCAGTTGGCTACTATTTTGAATTTGATATTGAAAGCAAATTTTGCAAACCTCCACACTTATTGTCTGGAGAATGAAACTTCACATAATATAGAGTTAGTAAATGGTATATTAGCATAAAGCCCGATCCACAAGATATCCTGAATTTTCGCATATGCCATAGCCTTATTGTCTGGAGAATAAAAATTCACATAATACAGAGTTAGCAAATGGTAGGTTAGCGCAAAGCCCGATCAACAAGATATCCTGAATTTTCGCATATGCCTTCATAGCCTTATTGTCTGGAGAATAACAATTCACATAATACAGAGTTAGCAAATGGTATGTTAGCACAAAGCCCGATCAACAAGATATACTGGATTTTCGCATATGTCTTTATAGCCTTATTGTCTGAAGAATAAAATTTCACATGATACAGAGTTAGCAAATGATGTTAGCACAATGCCCGATTAACAAGATATTCTGAATTTTCGCATATGCCTTCAGCATATCTGAAACTACTCGATAAATTTTTGTTATACACTGAAACTCTACAAAAAAACAATCATTCAAATGAAATAATCGACCCAAAGTCCAACTTTAGTTCAATGCTCAGTTACGAGAATACAAAGAATATTAAGAGCAATATGTCTTCGAATTAAGGTAGAATGATAAGTAGAATAAGTACATTGTTGATAGCAAAACATGTTTCCGAGTTAGTTTATGATTGTTTCAATGGAAGTAGGAGAGAAAATTGATGTTCCAGTGAACCAAAATTACTTTATTTTCCGAAACAACGATTAAATAATCATCCAACGAGAGCGGACGGACGCCAATGATGTACCTTCTAACGAATAAAACGTATTACGTTCTGGAAAGTGCCAAAATAGTTAAAAACTAAACTAGCAAGCAAGCATTTAGTGCAACTTCGTCGTAACCTTGAAATAGTATACTTAAGTGCATTGTCCTGCATTAACATTAAACCTCCAGCTAGATTGTTCGCTAATAGAATAGAACAGAAATCGAGTGGGGACGGTGAATTGTAATTAAATAATGTTGAAGTTTGGATCATTATATTGAAGCATGTGTGTAGATAGATAGATCACGTGGTTATCAAACATTCCGTCACCGGTCTTTCTGATGCTGGAACCCACACACTGCATTAATCATAGCGAAATAGATCGTTCTTCCAAGTTCAAATTTGTTTTCGTAACAGATTCTCATTTGTCTGTTTGTTCGTAGTTGGCCAAAAATACAGCTTATGATTTTGATTACTTTTATATAAATTCTTGGGAAATAGGTCACACTAACACATATACTTATAATTTTCATCTTTACGTACGTCTCGGTCTCACGACCATCATCAGAAGACATCAATGTCTGATACGGGATTTCTTACAAATTGTATCAGCACAAAGCGTCCATATCGCACCATTTCAATTTTAAATGTCCACGTCGCAGAAACACTAGTTATTCCACCGGAATTAGCATTTGAGGTCGAAGTAAGTAGTACAGCAATGTGACCTATATCACATTGAAGGTATGCATACATGCGAAATAAATCTGTGAAAACCAGAAGTAAAAATAAGGGTGATTTCCGAGAAATAGGTGCATATATATCAAAATTCAAGTGTTTTTGTTATTTTTTTCTCATTTTCTCTGAAAATATGCATTTGAGAGTCATTCAAATTTTCATTTAGTTCACAAGAGCGCGCTTTTTGATTGCAATATTTGCTGATGAACTTCTGGTTCCAGGAAAACTTCTCAAAAATTTGCATTATGCTTACAAAACTCGATACACTGGTAAATACTCAAGCAAACCAAGGGGTTTGAAATGCAACAAATTTTACACTACCTGAAACTGTTTGAATATCGACAAAGACCAGATTCATTCAGAACTGGGAGTAGCTAATCATCTTCAAAATACAGAGGAAGAAATTATTGAAGGTATTCCTGAAATAAATTTTATCGGTCATCATGAAGATGTAGAAGAAAAAGTTATTGAACTTGTTCCTGGAATAGATTTCGATGAAAATTATAGCGTTGAACACCATTCTGAAAGTGAAGAATTTTTTACAAGTGGAAGTGATGTAGAAAATAGATTGAAAAAAAATCAAGAGCGTCTAGTAATTAGTTAATTTTATTAAGTTATTGTTATTAAGTATGATGTATATATCTGAAATTGAAAAAAAATTGTTATATTATTTTTATATCATTAAAAAGGTTTTTTTTTATCTTGGTTTTCAATTATCTACTTGCACCTGTATTGGGGCTCAGCCCGGTGGGTCGCTGCCTCTTGTTCCGATCGCGTTATACAAAATAGATTAGCAAAATACAAAAGTAGATTAGCAAAATACAAAAGTAGATTAGCAAAATACAAAAAGATACTTTATATTTCATGCTGTACAATCCCCTTTCTGAGAGGATATCACAAAGCTGTATCATACCTATTGATTACATTCTGTTTGAATCTCTCAGAGAATTGTGATTTTGTTCCGGAGATTCTAGTCTCTCGTCGCTGCGTGTGGGCCATTAAATTTGATGAACAACCCCCTACCCACCAAACGTGTGTCTCATTGTGCATTGTTTTGTGATGTTTCCTGTTGGTGCCGGTCTCAGTCGCGTTATAATTTAGTCAACTTAGGTTCCTTGTGAAATTGACATTGTTTTTTCCTTTTTTAAGAGAAAGTCGAGCCTATAGAAGAAATCGGAAGTTTCTGTAGGCCAATATTCATTGATCTACGCTTTCATCACAAATCTACATTTTGGCGTGAAGCAGCGGCTTACGTATTGCCTAAAGACGTTTTTCCAGAATGAATAATTACATTGTAACAAGGAACGCAAACATAAAGGTGGTGCTGAGAAAATAAAATAAGAAACTGCAGTTGTCTTTACAGACAAAGAAATGTCATCCATACCTTAGAAAATATAATAAAAAATACTAAGGTAGGTACTTTTTGGTGACTCGTGTTCATTGATTTGTTATTTAAACTCCTAATTTTACCACCACGAGTGGCGATGGACATTCAAATGTTGATCTTTAGGGAGATGATGATGATGCCTTTTCGCAAATTAATACTACTAAGACAGAAATCAGAATACGATCCGTTTTCAGGCAGACGCGGCTCTATTTCAAAACAAAAATTCATTTTAAGGGTCCCTGACTAAGCCTATAGGTTAATAAATAACACCAACGAAAATTGAGAACCTTCAATTAACGACTGTCATAGTTTATGAAATTTCTCCCTGTTCCAGCCAACTGCAAATGCAATTTTCAATCCCACTTTAGCTTATTACACTAAAGAAAGCAACCAAAATAATGAAAAGAAAAGAATCAAACGAATGGCTAACTTTTTGCGATAAACAGAGCTATTCAAAGTTCAGAACATAGATTTGGGAAACACCAAGAATTATTATTTAATGCTCTTGCTAGCTTGGATGCCAGTTTCCCCAAAATATTACAAATTGTTATCAAGATCTATTCAAAAATGTTGCTGGACAGATTCAAACTCATTTTGACGATGAAATTGTAACCGAGGAAGCCATGAAAACGTCAACGAAATTTTCATGAAAGTATCTCAAACTATTCATTATATTCCGGGCAATTCAAATCCCAAAAATTTTAATTGGTATCATCCTTCAGTAGAAATAATGATCGTTATTCATCAGAAATTGTGGAACAGTTGAATGGATATTGGACTCAACAGTATGCGTAGGTAGCATTGCATAAATAAAAGCCTCTGATATAATATTTTACGATTAAAATAATTATTCATTAACCGAGTGTTGCAATATATTGTTCGTTTGTTTTATCTGAATTATATCACACTATGTTCGGTACAATAATTAATGCGTTTTGAGGTTTTGCTTCCTCAAACGCTATCGCCTTATCAGAACACTATTATTTTCATCATATATTAAGGACATTAAACGTTCTACCTAATGTAAAAATTCACCTCTTAGCTCTAAGCTCTCAGTGTCTGGATTTATTCTAAATTCATTCATGATGGTAGAGGTACCATCAATCGGGACGGACGTTAATAGAAACAATAATGCTTCTGTTGTCCTATCCTCTTGCAGGTACGAGCATAATATTTTGTATATAGTTTATCTGATAATTCAAACTTACATAGCCCATATCAACAAATCACCAGCATCTGGTGAACGAAATCAGATCAAGGCTTATCAAATGCCCGAATAGCTCTCCCGATATTCTTCAAACCTTATTGGTTTTCCTCTCAACGACACGAGTATAGAAAAAAGATGGTTCAAACTGTTTTGAGCCATTTTTAAGCTACATTATCTAGAAGCAGTAAGGTTGGAAACTAGCTAGAGCATATTTTAACTGTTTTTTGTTTCAAATAAACAAATATAATCAGGAAATTGAAGATCGGAGTACTTAGACCCCATAAGGACCATTATTGTACCCCCTCCATAGGGGACAGCCCAACAGTGATTTTCTAGCTGCTTAACCACCCTGGGTATTATTGAGAATGGCATTGAGGCATTTCAGTTATAGTGTGACTATTTCCCCTTCAGGCCTCTCGCATGCCAGGTCCTTTGCCTCATGATGAACACGACATATTGTGGGTAGAAACAATTGGTTTCCATAACAGGCGGGTCTTGTGACGATCAATTGTTATGGTAGGTGTAGGTCCATATGTGTGATGCCTTTGTTTAATCTCTTATTATGATGTTGGTATTTGAATATGTTTTGTTCATTCGTGCAACACTTATTTTAATTTACTTTCCGTTTACTGTACTTTGCATTCAATACAACATTTATCGCATTTTGCACTTTTTTACACTTCCTGCAATTTTAAGGTTTATTAAGAATGAACCAGGAACCAATTCACGATTTTCTGTTGATCATGTAGAGAATGATTCTAGACATTATCTTAAGTCTCAGCTTGAAACCAAGTAATGACTAAAAAATATGTTGTTTATAAGAAGTTCAGAAAATATTTCACTAATTCATTATTAAAATACCATTCTATCATACTGTGACATAATGTATATTCTATCACAGCTTTCGACCAATCAGAAACGGTTTAGCTAAGCGGTTCGCCCCCCTCTACTGATAGAATATACATTCTGCCACATTCTGTCAGAATATCTATGGTTCATTACATTCTAATCTTTAATCATAGAATAGATACTTTAAAAAAGCGTGTTGGAGTAACAACATTCCCGCATGTTTTATTCCGTTTCAGAAATATTTCATAAAATGCCATGAAAAGATTTATTCATTTCCCATTTGAAACAGTTACAGTGCTCCGCTGAAGTTACTTCCGTTAAACTGTCCAAGAAATTAAAAAAACTTTCACTGACAAACACTTTCTCCGCGAACGCTTCATTTTTCACAAATAAACAATTCAACACAATGTATCCGACACAAATTGCTATAGTTTATCAGCTCGCATATTTCTCACTGATTTACATTTTTACTTTATTTTCCAAATAATCTCAAGCAATTCCCACATTGTTTTTCAAAATTGATCGACTAGTCATTACTCAAGAGTATTGTGTCTATCAGCTGTACTTACGTTACAGTATAGTCTATTAATAGGTGAATAATAATACATATATGTGACACAATTGAAATTATTGCATAGCATGATATTTTGAAAACACCACCTATTACTAACTCTTAATATCTGATACTCAATAATCGATGAATAACTAGTTGATTATGAGAAAAAGTGATTGTTTGAGTTGTACCAACCATGAGTTAGTTATACGTAAATTCTTCGGAAATAATTCACACTAACACTTATATCTATAACATTTTAGTCTTTAGGTATGTTTTGGTTTCACGACCATCATCAGAAGACGTTTGAAAACTGATCAACTAAGTCGCGGGCTTTCTAATTTTCTCTAAGGACTCCGGAATATATGGTAATATTATGGAATTATCTTTATTACCGTCTACATTATTTATATATGATGTACCATTACAGGTTTTGAATATTCTTCCTTTAATAATGGGGTTAAACAATTTTTTAACTTCCAGTGTAGTGACGGCAATTTTACAGCCCGATCTGTAAGATTGCTTATAGCTTATCGTACCCAATAATGAGTAGGTGGCGCTGGGCGTCTACCAGTTCTAGAGGATTCCCCTGTCAGCTGTCACTGCTGTCGGTAAGGATTGCATTGTACTTGCGAATCAAATCACTGTAGCTTAAGGTATGTATGATGGAACGTTTTTTGAATGTATTTGGATTGGACCAATTTCTAAAATAAATTAAAATACAATTTTATTTTTTTGTTAATGTTAAGTGTCTATACACTATACCTATACCTATTTGTAATGTTTTCATGTCATAAAGTTTTAGTATAGGTAAAGTATTTCTTTTCTTACGTTAAGTTTAATTTAGTTAGTAGTGAAATACTAACTGATGAACTAAACGTTTTAGTTTCACGTTTTTTCACCGTTTCTTATTTTTTTATGTATGCATAATAATAAAAAGTTGTCAAAAAACGTTTTGTGTTTGTCTATCACTGTTATTTTTGAATAGTTTTATTAATTTTTTACAATTTCTAGACTTAAATAGTTTAAACCAAATAATCCTTCCTCTCACTATTTATTCTAGGGATGCAACATAGGCGACCGCTCATACGGAGAATGGAGTGGGCGTAGCGAACGAAGTCTTCTCTTCTTTCGGCTCATACGGCACGTTGTTTATTTCTACACAGGACGCTCGAACGGTGACTCCGATGCAGTTTTCGAGTTATAGATTTCCTACCTTTAGTAGTGCTAAAGAATCGAGCTCGCGCAATCAAACAGACCGCAACTCACACTCTTGATAGACTCATGCGAAATACGGAGTGAACGTAACTGCTCACTCACTCCGTCATAACCCTTTGGGTGTATGAACAATGAACTGACCGACTTCATTGTATATTTTTATAACCAGAAAAACTGCGTGTCATAATTATACGGGAAGTACTACAGATTTCATTTGCAGAGAAATTGAAGCTTAGGTGGTTCCGACCCCACAACCTTTGATTCCATAGATCCGATATCTCACAATGGACCGTGCTCTTTTTCTTCCCTCCTAACAAATAATTTAATTTTTTCTACACCATCCACTAAACATCCATATGTTGAAGCCTTTCAAAAGAATATTATAATTTCTATACGAGTAAAACAGTTTTGCTTCTAAGAAATTCCATGGAATGTTTGTGTAACCACAGATAAGTCTTATTATTATTATTATTGTACAACTAGTTAATAGTGCATAGCTTTCATGATAAGAATAAACTACGTGATACGATTGACCTAGTAGTCTAGAGTAGTTTTTTCATCAGTATGCAGAATCGTTTCAACTAACCAGAATGTTGAAAATATAAGATTATTATGGGTGACACTTCCTGCCTTATCTGATAAAGATGTCATATAACAAACATGGAGTTGTAGATATCAACTTCAAATTTATGCAATCATTTATAACTTGATTATTCTCAACTCATATATCAGAAATAAGTGGTATTCGTTGAGGTGATAGCGGGCTTAATAGAATGTTCAGTGCACTTAGCCAAACACCCTTGTATACTATCCCCTGGTACGTTATTCAGGGGATATGTGGATACGCCGCTGCTCTACAGATTCCTAAGATATGTCCACTTTGTTTCCCTCGCATCGCATACAGAAGGGAGATTTCCGTAACCTGTAAATATCTCGGAGATTATCCTAAGGCTTTGTCCACTCAGCGAGAATATCTCGTTTGCCGCTTAGGTCTATCTCATTGCCAAGCAACACTTCGGCAATTCGACAGCCATCCGCTTCTCCATGTTGATCTCTCAGACGGTTGCGCAAGATCTGTACATCCCCGTTATAGAGGATACCAGCAAGAGGGTCTTGAGGAGCCTCCAATCTGGCCCCGTCTATGACTTGTCTGTCCGCACTCTCATTCCCCTTCCAACCTGAGTGACCCGGAATCCATGTCAGATTGAGCCTGTTTCCACCGGCTAGCCTGTTAAGGATCTCCTTGGTATCCCTGACAAACCTCGAGGACTTGGAGAGGTTTTTCAGTGCGTTGAATGCCGCTTGACTGTCCGAACAGATCCAGATGGTCTCATTTATCTTACCATAGCCAAGTAGCTTCTCCGCACATCTGTAGATGGCAAACATCTCCTCTTGGAAGACTGTGTTGAGATCCCCCATTAGCACGAAATACCCATCAATATATCTAGGATCGCAAAAGCCTGCTCCGACTATTGTGTTTGTTCTAGACCCATCCGTATACAAAATTGTGCCATGCTTTGGTGTGATACCATTTCCCATTCCTCCCTCGACGGGAGGACGACCCTGTAAGTTGTTCCGCGAACAACAGGGCTTTCAATCTGTCCTGCTATTTTAATCGCAGCCTTTCAAACTGCAACTACAAAATAGACGTATTGGTCTGCCCTCCATCTCTTTAGGGAGCCATTGCAGCTAAGCCTGTAGATCGCCTTCATTGAGAGATTCCTCATCGTCATTAATAGGGGTGGCATGCCCAGCAACGCCCTCAATGTTGCAGTCGATGTACTCTTCCTCGTGGATGTAAGGCTTGTTAGGAAGAGTTCCTGTATTCTGCCCAAAAGTTTCCACCATACGAGAACTGCATGACTGCTTCTTCGGATAATAATAGCTGAGTAGGCTTCAAACCCCACTCCATGCTAATTGCTCTCTAACACTGCCAAAAGATTATCAACTGACTTGCCCTCGATTACCATTTTCATCAGAGGCTCAATTTTGTACCTTCTGGAGAAGATGATAGATAATGGTAGTTTTCTCCAGCTGAATGGAGAGTTTGTTCTCTCTACACCTTCTGTAATTATCAAGGGGGGAGAGTATCGCTCTCTGTAGATACCGTTCTGATATCGACCCTTCAAGAGTATAACCTTGCCACGTCTTGGAAAGGTGTCTACCTTCAAGAGTGTTCATAATCCACCCTATTAGTTCTCGCGGGATACCCTAACTCTCCGTCGCTTGTTTCATAAAGCTCGTAGAGGTATTATTAAAGGCCCCCTCTATGTCCAAGAAGGCACCAATACAGACTCACTTCCAAATTAATAGATAGTAAAATGAGAATAAAATATACATTTACACTTTAATAACTATACAGTTTGAGTTTGTTCAGTGGCCTATAGGAGAGTCTTGTGAGTTAGAGGGAGCCAGACGCATTCTATTGTCTCCGCATACATTTGCTCTATCTTGGAAGTGGATAGACTATTGAAGTAAGCCAAAAATCCATGAAAATGAATTAGTCGACATGAAAGAAAGCGGTATTGAAACACAAAGCTGACAAAGTCAAGACATCTGGCAAAATTATAGAGAGCCCTTCGGTACATTTTATAGGCACTATTTCTCTCTACAATCGGCCAGATAGTTAGTGCTCAGAACGGTAGGCGAATAGCGTCGAGTATTTCGACGGACCGCTTTGCTCAATGACTCGAAATCGGCTTAATGTAGGAAATTCAATTGTTATGCCAGTGAATTTCATGCATCATATCTAGTTTGTCTCAAAATCTTAAAGTGGAATTCATTTATCATTTGACCACTACATGAAAACATACATTTGCCAAATAACCCAACTGAATCAAGAAACGATTTCGTTCTCTAACGCTTACTCCTGCTCTAATATCAAGATTATGTAGTTTTGCGCTAAATAAGATCATGATTAATACGATTAAAAGCGTTAATATATAGTTATTTGTGTTTTTTTAATATTTTAATATTCACTTTGGATCAATTAACGCGTAGTTATCTCCGAAATTCATCAGAAATAGTTTAGTGTTCATATTTTTGAAGCAATATTCATTGTTTAATGATGGATTCCTAATGGACTGATCTGAAACAAAAGAAAAGTCACCAAAATGGTGCAAAATTGTAGAATAAAGAAAACGAAACAGCGATAGGTTTCAACATTTCGAAAAGGTCACAGCTTTGCTCAAAGAAGACCCCAAAGAGAACTACATGAGACGGCTTTGATTAACATTGTTTTCTTCATGATCATCTTTATAAATGGAGATGTCTTAAGATATCTGGAAATCTACCTCCTACATATATTCAATTGTTAATAATTGATGCAATATCCTCGTGCTTCTAGAGAAGAAGAGTTCAAAATGAAATATATGAAACCCCTATAAGGAAAAAAATCGTAAACTTGAATTAGTGAAGGTAGATAAGAAGATAACCTTGAGCCCCTATGGTCCGCAATAGCAAATAATTGCGAACTGAACATATTCCGAAAAGTTCGTTACTATGCTATTATGCCCATTGAAGTGTCACGATCACCCACGTAAGATAGCAAACAGTTTAACCATACACACATTGTTGATGATAAAAATACAACTCACCATAGGAATATCAAAATGCATAAAACGTTGAAATTGAACCTGAACCAGGTGGGATTCGAAACAACAACCTTTGATGCAGCACTTCTCATAGCCCGCAATGGACGCTGAGAGAGCATCAGTACAGTTTGGCAGAAATTTAAATTCTTTTTGATTGTCAACATTTGTATTTTGGCGATTTTGAATATTGCCATTGGAGATTAAAATTATCAAATCCGATTCTTAATAAACGACCACTATAACCTTATGACACATATCTATTCTAAGTACTTGACAAATATCGTCTACATTCAAAACTAGAAATGTATTTCCGCTTGGAAAATAGATGAGTAGTGTGCGTGACAAAGTTACTCTTCGCAATCCATTTGATTTGGAACCTGATTTTTATATAATTGTTTCACATTCTATAAAATATTCTTCGCATTTGTGTAGAGCTAATGGAATTAATTATTTATTTCATTATCTTTACACAACTAAATGATATTCAAATTTAAAATGTACAGAAACAAATTTTCCGTTCCTGGGAATCGAACCCGAGTCTACTTACTGGGAGCCAGATAATGTAGGCCCAAGACCCTTCGTCTTGTTATAAACTGTAAAAGAATGGGACAAATTTAAGTTTACTTTAATAATAGTTAGACAAGTTTCATGATTTGGGTGAAAGCAGTTTCACATTAACTTAAATTTACTGATTAACAGCAATTTTTTGTGGAAATTTTAATATGATAGGACGTTTTGTTTCTGAGTTATCGAGTTAACAAACATTTTGGATGGACATCCAGACAGACAGACATTGCAAAGTTGCTTGAAATTCTATGAAAAATACTATCTATCGTGCAAGAATTTTTGTCTTCTTACAACGATTTTAGAAATAGCTTGCGTAAATGCAATATACTTTTCCGACTTCGTCGCGGGATGTCCTTGGCAAAACGAGTTCATAAGAAAAGGAGATTTTCACCTCAGAATTTGGTATTCAAAACATATTACGCTTTTTCACACCTACATGAGGAACCTTCTTACAACAAGTATATTATTAAGTCATTGCTGACTTTAATAATCGTTTCAATGCAAATAATAATATAAGGAACTTTTTCACATTATTATAAGTGGAAATATAATCACTATATGAAATGTTTCGGAGTAAATAGTATCTTGAACACGATTTTGAAGAATATAATTCGAATTTATTACATAAAAGTAATTGCGCAAGGCTGTGATATCTATTCTATCTCGTGTTTATTAGTAATTATGGTAGGCAATCAATTCATTCATTAATTATGAATTCATACTAGTAACAGTAAATATTACATAATTTAATAACACCATCACTATTTTTCCACTTTTAAATGGAAAAAGTGATAGTGCAAACTAAATTATAATAAACTTACACAAAAACTTCTCAAATTTAATTTTAAAGTTATCACTAAAGGTAAATGTAAAAGTATGTCCTTAAATATTATAAATCAATCTGAATGCGATACGAATTCATGTATGGGGTAGACAATTGTGTAGGTGAAAGATTATTCACATAATTTGTTGACTAGTGGTGAATTATAGGTATCGATTTGTTTATTTAATGTTTGAATGTTTTAAAATTCATACTGACTAGATTATTGAATTTACGTCCTTTGGAAAATCAATGTTTATACATTATTCAGAAATTATGTTTTGTTAGAGTGATAAACTCTGTCGTTTTTTATATGAAATTTTAAAAGTGTTTTTTGATGAAATTTTTAATTTTTAAATTTCATTTATTAATTAGTTTTTGAACATAAATAGAGCTTGTTTCATATTTGATAATATAATTTAGACATTAATAATAATTTGTAGGGAATTATTTTTAATTTTTATTTTATCAGTAAATTAAATAAAATAAGTATAAATAAGTTGATTATTATGATATTTAATTACATTTATTAGTTTGTAGGGAACTGATTTGATTTGGTTATTAAGCTTCATTCATTTGTAGAGAACTTTATTTTAATTTTATATAAATTAAATTTTTATTGTTGAAAAATCTGTATAGCAAGCCACTACATAATCAACATAGCGATACTAATGTATACGATGTATTTTGAATTAAGTATTCGATTTTCCAAATATTTCAGCCGGTGTTCTGTTTATAATATTTATTGTTGACCGTAAGGCAATTTTGGGGCATAGTTAGATTAAACTTAATGTTTCCTGTGCTATTATCGGTAATCTATTATTTCGGATTAAAAGTTTCTCAATTAGACTAATAGTCAGCTGTGTGGGAATGAATATTTTATATTGTATTTAGGGTTATAGTTTGAATATTTATATTTTATGTTTGCTAATTTCTTAGCTATATTTTGACAGGGGCATTAACATATGAAGGAAGGAGTCTTATATTATATTACATTCCACACGGGTACCACCTCATATAGTATTATTTTTGATAATTGATTCAATTATTTCATGTACATTTAGAGGAAAAACATTGTCAGAGAGGGAAAAGACTGGGCGATCGACCATTCAATATCCGAATCATATTTTAAGCACCCAGGATCTATCGCCAGAATTAGTTTGTACACATAGACAAACAATGAAAAATAAGTTATACGAATGAGAAAAGATATTTCGAGAATATTTCAGGATTATTTGAAAATTCTGTTGCACGCCACATTTAAAAATTCCGAGTAATGTATCAATTGAATTGAATTGAAAAAGGAATATCCGAAAATCTCTTATAACTGGAATCAGTTAGAATGATATCGTGGGCTTAAAAGTTTTTTTTTGTATAAAGGAACTACCTCAGTATTTAATAATAGCCCATTCTGTACATCTTCAGGACCCCAAACAAGACATCAATATTTATAAATCTAAATATGCATTTTATCCACTGAATTGTTGTCTCCAATATATCTGTAGAAAAGTATCCCAAGCACTCTAAGCAGCTACTTGAAGAAGCCAAATGAATATTTAGATTTTTGAGCATCCCTATAGTGTTTGGATGCATTTTTTGGTAGTCCATACTCTTATTGTACCGTATATCATTGTTTCCGTTAGAGAAACAAAGAGCCAAAGCCTTTGAAACTTGAGTGTTGAGCTTCAATATTCCAGACAAACCAGACAAACAAACCACATTCTAACCAAGTATTTTTGATTCAATTATAATCAGATAACAATCAAATAACGTACAATGATGATCTGATGAGGTAGTTACTTACTTATAGCCGGAACTGAATATTTTCAGTACCAAAATATTAACATCAAAAACATAGATACGACTTTCGGCAACTAAATTGTCATCTTCACTACATCAGTGGAAACGTTTCTAAATCTATTCAAGATGGTCTATTCACAAAATGTTTTGATTCATGATTTATTCATGTAGTCTTTTGATACATATTTTGGTACTATTGCGTCGCCCATTCAATTTAGCTAAAATAGGCTGCAGGTAGAAAAAAACATCTTGGTTTGAATCAGAAAATCGAAGAACAAGAGCCTTTTTGAAACTTAACTGTTGGTTATTACTATTTTGGAAGAACCAGTCTCGATGAATTAATAATTGTTTTTTTATTCACTGCTTGTTGCAGTATAATTTAATAAAAACATAACAAATTCGAAGCATGTAAATTTGATTCAAATACAATCAAATAATGATTAAATCAACATTTAAATGACATGTAAAGTCTAGGGGTTAAAGAGGACGATCGAATTGTGCATAAAAAATTACAAAGAGATGAATAGAAATCATCACAGAGAAATAAACATACCTCTCATTTTCCATATTTCGCTCGGTTAAAGGACGAACAACACATGAATTATCAAACAGTAAACACAAGTTCCATGAAAGTATTTATTGGTAAACAAAATGCAGAGATACGCTCTTAGTCCAAAGCAAAAAAAAATTACACTGCAATCACAACAGAAACAATTATAAAACTGCAATAGATATGAAGCAGCCGCTATTTCTGGCAACCAGGAAAAAATATTCGACGAAGTTACGACTTGCCAAATAATTGGAGGGGGCCACGGGGCATCGGGGACCAGATTCGCATAGGACCTATTACGTAAGCTCGCATTGCACGTCCGCGACCGCGTATCTCGTATCTACACAAGGTTACAGTACTTGCCTTGGCTGCTTGCTATACAACTCGGTTCACTCATGCGTTAGTTTGTTAGTGTTTGTTGCACTCACTTTTGTACTATCCGAAAAGGTTGTCTTCACGATCACGCATAAGATATTTCATTTCTCCTTTGTTAGTTTCCAACAATTTATATCTTGTAGCAAAAGTTCGATCAAATGCAAGGGATTTCAACAAAGATCAACACAGAAACTAGACGATCTTCCGCATATTACATTATATTATGAGGTGAACAATCTGTTAATGAGGAGCTTTTGCTTGCACATTTATCTCTAGATTTCAATATAAAACTTATATCGAATCAAATACCTTAATTAAAATCACCCACTTTACTACGTAGTCATTTTCAATAGTTCCAGAAACTTGTTCACAAAAAACAGATCAACACATAGTGAAGTCAATCTACGGAAAAATAGGACGAGGTTCGTGTCTTATGATAAAAATAGTAAGATCCTAAAATTTTTATTAGCAATATTTGGTGGAAGCATGTCCAACCTTCAAAAAACTGTTTTTTGCCCTGTTTTTAGGTCAGTTTTGGAGTTTTATTTTTTTTTTGGACCTTTTAGACTTCCGGCTAAGGTTTGAAATTGGTAATCTTTTATTGTTGGTATTTAAGGAATCTTCAATTCAAATTTCGTGACATTCCGTTAAACTCCCTTCCTGGAATATACTTTTGAAGCGAAAATCAAATTGGGCTATTTTGGCCAAATTGAAACCGAATCGAATACAGTTTAATGAAAAAGTAGGTCATGTTGAACACAATAAGTGGTTCAAATGCTTAAATCCAAATTTGGGCAATTTGGCCCAAAAGTCCGCCTATCTGGAATCTCTCGTGGTGGAATAACAGACGAGATTATCCTCATTATCAATCAAATGAATAGTTCTCTTCTGGATAGAATCTGAGAGTTTCAGCGTATGTTTGGGAGACGAACTCCAATCATGTGAACAGTCCCATGAGAGGGTGCTGTTGGTGGTGATCACGAGCATTGTTATGGGAGACTTCATTTGAATAGTTGTACCTGACATCATCATATTAGGGATTGTGGGTTCCACCTTCCTGGAGAAGACGGAAGCTTGAGTTTTGATTGCATTAAACTCTACTAGATTATCAGATTCCCATTCCAAAATCTTCGCCAGATCTCCATTAATTGCGTCAACCTGTCTTTGTCTCGCCGCTTCATTGGATGGTATAGGGGCTCTAGATGAGAAAGCTGTATGAAGTGTACCATCATCTGCAAAGCTGTGGAAGGGAGAGGTGTCACTTCCAGCAAATCGTTGATATTTAGCAGAAACAAAGTTGGTGCCAAGACAGATCCGTGTGGAATACCTTTATTTCGTATGATCTATATTTCTACCCATTCGATATGCCCTGATGGGAAAAAATATCACGCTCAACATAAATAAGAAAATATTCGAGTGTCAATTACGAAAAATTGGGCATAACCAGTCATTGACACATGTGCCACTTTTCCACCCCACATTTCGGCTGAAGCTTCTTCAACTCTAAATAAAATCACGAACTCTTGCGAGTGCTTTCACTCTTATTTAAATAACTCTTTTTATTATAGTTCACCGAATATTTTTTATTTCATGGATGTTTTGTTAACATTTCAAATAGAAGTATACATAAAATGTAAAAGTGTAGCTACTCCTTGTAAATCTAAAAACTCAGCCGCAATTCATAATCATTGTTAGATTTGGAACAACAAAAGATAACAACCCTCTATTTTGTTAAAGTTGTTTCAATTATATATGGACCGCATCCATAAAATATGTAGTATTATTATGTATAAATTGTCAATGTTTTTCTTCCGGTGTTATGTAAAATGTATGTATTATAAGTACATTATATTCTTGATCATATGCTACACATTCTTTTATTACACTAATAATGAATAAATAACGTAAAATCGACCTCATAATTTAATTTCTCAATCATATTAATTTTTTTGTAAACGTAAAAATATTACTTGGACGCCTATGGTGCCAAAATTGTTGCATGAACATTGGATTTTAGAATTTTAAAATCAATAATTATTTTTGTGACTAATTTCGTAGTCCCAAAATCGGACGACAGAATGCCATGTGACCATTATCATATACGAATTTTATGTTTACGTGCGTACTGTGACAAATTTTCAATCCCCCTATTGGGTGGTTCACCATATCTCTATCTCCTTTCAAACATAAACTGTCTTTAACCTGATAGAATAAATGGATGTCCCATATTTAAATGTCACTATCAACCCATCTCTACAATAATTAGTCCTCCCAGTAGTCCTTTATCCGTTTATCGTGGCTGTGATCTTCCGAACAGCAAAAACACAAATTAAGCAAAGTCGAGGTAATTATAAATGTTCTAGCCTTGGCTTTCACACAGTAGAGTTCACTCGTGCGTTATTCCGATCATAATTGTTGCATTTGCTAGCGTAATTCTAGAGGAGCTGTTCTTCAAAAGTAGACCTCAATATAATAAATATTTCTACATTTAAAGCAGTGCAACTGATCTGTATCATGAATATTCGTTATGCATTGCATGCTTGGATGAAGCTTCAATTTGGATTCATGAAACATTAAACGACGCAACAAGACTGTCTTAGCTCAAGAATATTCTGGCTTTAATAATCAATATATAATTGGATCAATAATGTAATTGGGGCAATTCAGTTATTGAGAATATGAATGAGCTAATGACCCTATGAGCGGTGGAATTGTTAGAGTATGAATCGATTCCATAAGGGATGACCAGGAGAAAATGTTGATTTTCAAAAATTGATATTTTATACTCGAAAGAATTATTTACATTAAAACGATATTAAATTCAATATAACGGGAATGCGTTTGTTAAATAAAGGTTTGAATTTTGCAATTGATTCTAAGCAATTACCTGCGGAGGATTTAATTATTGATATTGAAAATTCGACTTGGTCTCTGAACTTTCAAGATAGAGCTATTTTCTTAATAAGTGCAATAAAATTCGTGCGCATTCAGATAAATCATATAAAAGTTCATCCAATAATTTCAATTATTTCTGCAAATGATTAAAAAACTGCTATTACTTCATAGCAGATAAAGGCAATTCCGTTGTAATTATGCACAAAGAAGATTATAACAATTCCGTAAATATGGTTCCTATGAACAAATTTCCAGGAACCTTCTTGCTAAATGCGTTAATTTAGTAAATCAATCATTAAAATCATATACAATCAATCAATATGTATTCCAACAATGTTCGACTAACGCTGATTCTTCACCATTATTTTTCTTGATGTGGGCAAAATAATCTTCATACCGAGTTAAATTGAACACGACTCACAAGCGATTTTGTAAATCTGGGATTAGTTTGGTTAGGTTAGGTTAAGTTAGGTTAGGTTAGGTTAGGTTAGGTTAGGTTAGGTTAGGTTAGGTTAGGTTAGGTTAGGTTAGGTTAGATTCCTGGAAAGCAGGAGCCTCTTCTTTTGCGCGGAGCCTGAAAACCGCAACCAGGCGCGTCCCCAGGTGGCGGATAGGGGAATGCTCAAGGCCCTGTTGCCAGCAGGGTCAAGGGTAGGAGTAGACATGCTCCCGCGGACCAACAGGCACCCAGACCCCGGATAGAATGTGGGACTCCCAGTCACATGTTCCTGACAAGAGGGTGACGGATAGATTGCGGCTGATACGGAGAACCATATGTTCCGGAAGAGTAAGTTATCCCATCATAGATAACTTACTGAAACACACAGGAAAGATCGACAAACAGATTGAGTACTGAAACACAGGTACCATAATATTGGGAAAAACAATATTTTGGTACAAAACGAGACACCACAGGAAACATCCATAGCGTGATGGAGTACTGGAAACCCAGAAACCAGAACAACATGGTCAAAACGAAACAGTCAGGAAATATCAGCGAACCGATAGAGTACTGAGACTGAGGGTACCTTGATATTGTGGAAAAGCAATATCCTCCGATACACTAGCTATCGCTGGTGTCCCACAAGGATCTGTCTTGGCACCAACTGTTTCTGCTCCATATAAGCGATCTGCTGGAAGTGACCACTTTCCCCCTTTCACAGCTTTGCAAATGATGGTACACTTCCACTTTACCGCTTTCTCATCTAGAGCCCCCTATACCTTCTAATGAAACGCCAGAGGAGCGAGACCGAGACAGGTTGACGCATTTAATAGAGATCTGGCAATGTTTTTGAAATGGGGATCTGATAATCTAGTAGAGTAGTAGCTCGAGAGCTGCCGAACTTTTTCCTACCAGATCCAATAATTTAAAATACAAACTTAGAGTTTCGATGCTGTATTGCTTACATACGGAGGAAGATACTGATATGCGGCTTATAATTCGAAGCCAGGTTCTGAAAGCTTCAAATAGCGCTGGAAAATTTGGAGTTATATTTAACTGCAAACTACGCATATAATGTTATTGGTTAAAAAGTCCTAGTTTGTCTTGAGACAAAGACATAGGAAATATAAGTTTTAACTTGACGAAAAGACTTTGTGAATGTTCAGTGTTATCTATCCTTAACTACAGCTTAGTTTTGTATTTCCTTTGCTAGCTCAAACTACTAAATATCGCCTTCAAAAATCCAAAATTATTGTTGCAGATTTGTTTTTGGTCTCCGTAAATGTGACAGAGTATCAGCTAAAATCAACTATCTAAGCTGGCTTAGGATCGAAAATTTGTTCAGATATCATATGAGCTCGTTGGTCTTTCATATACTTTCCACCTCCCCTCCCCCGTCCCTTAAAAGTAAACTAATATATTGAGGAAATTCGCTGCATAGGTCATACTTACAATTTAGACTAGCCTTAATTTCGTCTTGCTTGGTCATATTGTTGGAAATGCAGTATATTTTATTTAGGTATCATGGTAACAAAACGATTTTAAAATAAGTGCGAATTGTCATATATAAATTAGAATTGTCAATGTATCTTTCAGAATAGTAAGAGTCCTTTAATTAACCATTCATTCTCATTCATATATTATAACCTAATTAATCTTCTTCGAATCCTTGATTCATATCAATACACTGGTTAGGTGATTTGTATGTTATAATACATATAGATGTTTTCCTGCGTTTAAAACAGGTTCAGAAGGTTTTCTCAAGAGAAAACTTAAATCGACGCTACTGGACTACAAAGAGAACAGTTGGCGATATATTGCAGTTTGTGAAACATTTTATTTACTATTGCATAAATCTATTTTTTTTCTCTGTAACAAACTTCAGATTATTAGATTATTATTTTCCGCCTTTTTTCTTGATAGTTCAAAATTCGATAAGTAAGTTTATACCATAGACCTAGTATCCTAAGGAGACATAATTGTTTACATTTAAACACGATCAGACATTGCCAAAATTTCGAGCCACTCAAACCGCTGTATATTACAAGTATGGCCGTTTGGAATGTGCTGTTGCCGGATTAGCTGTTCTATCTGCCGGATTGAGATTTGTAATTATTATAAAAACGTCCATAGCAATATTCATTGGTTATATTAGAAGCAATACTGTTGAAATGTCGTTTTCTCTGAAAAATATTTCATAATTTATGGTAACCTGGAATATAGAATCGAATTATAGAATATTTGAATTTTTAAATATAGAACTATTCCATTCCATTGCATCATTTGTTCAGAAAGCGACAACGCCGCTCATCTTTCATGAATGGGGACTTGGTTCTGTACTACGCAATTTGACAGCTTCCGTATTTCTCGTAGCTATTTCGAAGCGGTGTTGCCTTACAAGTGGTACCAAGTTTTCAATCATAGTTACAGCGTTGCCAATAAGGAGTAATTATGACTCAACGACAAAGAGGTCCGTTGGTTTCCTTTGTCATACTTCATGTAATCATTGCGACAAGCCAAATGAAGTTTTATGAATGAGATGTTTAGTCTCCTTCGGATAATAGGTCTATGGTTTATACCTACCTTTTTTAAGTCTTTCTCTTTATTTCATTTTTGTTAGAGGTCGAGTATGAGTAGCATAAGCTAAACTTCGCCTCTTTCTTTTTTACATTGTATTTTCTTTTTACTTTGTACAAAATAAAGGCAAATTATTATTATTATTATTATATATCCTTTTTATTCCAAATAGTATTTGAACAGGCACATTGGTAGCTGAAAGATCCTCAGTACTTTAAGAGTGCTTCTAGTGGATAAGGCTTATTGTTTCTTATTTCTAGTGGTTTATATCTATTTTTTGTTAATTTGATTTCATATTATGAACGTTATTTAGATTTTAGAGAATTCATCTTCGGTCTTGAATCAATTATGAAAAAAAATTGTTTGATTATGTAAAGGCCCTCCAGCTAGAAAGTTTGCCCACTCCTGCACTAGACAATGATGATGAAACTTTTATCACCTTTCTGGTCATGCAGAATTTGTGGATTTTGGAATAATCCATTTTTTCCGTATCCTCACTGACATTATCCTTTGTTAATGCACTTATACTTGAACACAACACATATTCCTGAAAACATGCGATTGCATTACATGATGCACAATGGCAGAAATAACGTAAAGCCATTCGAACGTAGATTAACAAAACAATTCTGATTTCCAGAATATCTTCACACACCAAATCACAACACACACTAGGAGAACCCCGAACCAGCATTTGCGATGGTATCATTGCACTTCACTTATACGAGGATTCGCACATCAACCCAAGACGATCACATCGCGAAGTGAATAGTTGCAGTATCTCAGCCGAACTGAATGCAATCGCAAAATGCACGTACTATAGTGCATGCCAATTGCAATGCGCTATTTCATCGGAAATGAAGTTGCATTTACTTTGCCAGCGATATGAATATTTTTAATATGGATCAGCTTCAGTACAAATAATTTTGATGCTGCTAATATTAATAAGGACAACTGATATTCATATGTAAAGGAAAATACATTATTTGTTTAGAAAATTATAGAAATGTGACCATTGTTGGCCGCTTATGCGCATGTCGCTTCTTGAAATTGTAAGAAAGCATCCACTTAAAGAAATAGTATGGGTTAATTCAACTATCCCTGATATTGTTGAATGCTACAATAAAGGTATTTTTAATGAAAATGTGATGGTCATAGTCATAACAAAAAATAATAAATTGTTGCAAAACAAAAAGAGCATTAACTGGAAATATAGTTGCATTGAACTATTTTTTTCCATTTAACTATTAATTCGTTGTATTTTGTTAAATCAAACTAGACATAATAATTAAAAATTTCAATTATTATCAAAATGTGATTATAATGGCATAATAGTTTGCTGAATTGTAATAGTTGTAGTCCGAGATCTGAGCGACAAAAAAATGCAAGAATTTTAGAAAGGCTGATTTTCTTATATTACGTCATGTTTGGGGTGTAGATGTCATCAGTCGGCGAGTTTCCGCAACAGATGACGCGGGGGCAGCTTCAAACTTGTAAAACAACTATATATGTCGCAGCTGTGAACTGAAAATTGGTTTGCGACCAGTTAATTTACTAAAAAAAGGTGTAGTTATGGTCAGCCTCAAAAATTTTACAACGGGAGATCATGAGATTACTTTGTAAAATCTGAAATTTGGTCTACAAATAATAAATATTATTAAAAGGATATTCATCTGTACCCCAAACATGACGTTATATAAAAAATCAGCCTTTCCAAGATGGTTGCATTTTTTTGTCGCTCAACTCTCGGATTATTAGTAGAAAAACAAGTATTCCGCCTCACAATAGCATCTTCAGGGCAGGCTTGAGGGTTGAACTAAAACTGCCTCAAATGATCGGAGAGAAAAAGAAACTGCACGTAATTATTTAAACTGAGACAAAAACAACGTTGCATATCCAGCTTGATCGTGAGATACTCACCAGAGCTAGAGCTGAATTGTGGTATTATGTAAAGTAATTCGCATTGTAACATGTAAGAGATTCCTCCATACTTCCAATTTCAATAAAATTATTGTTTGAACACAAAATTGTGAAGCATGTTTCAGTTTCTTACACAAAATTTGAAGGATACAAACAAGACAATGGTATTTTTGACCTGAGATATAATAATTAGGTGAATCTGATATAGCAAGCTTTGAAGAATTATGGTTTTTGATCACCACTGAAAGTACAACATCAGGTTTTAGCTATTAACTGTATGTTTCCAGACCATGATGGAAATAATCCTCATTATTGTAAAGTTATAACTACTACTACCAGTTGGAATAAAATTCAACGTGCACATCGAAAACACAAATGCTAATCAACACGACATTCAAAAAATTAGATTCAAAAAAAAATTCATGAAAAAATGTTCTTCATTTTCCCGGATAATGATATTTTCTGCCCATTGAATCAGTTTTCCAAGAAACCTCCCGGAACCCATTTTGGAAGCTTAATTTACATTTTTTTATAAATAAAAAATTAAGTTAAAAAAGGTTGTGAAAATAGGCTTAATTAAGCATTTAAGGGTAAATGTGTGGCCACAGCAGCTTAGCGCAACCCCTACGAATGATCCACGTCGGCCACAGAACATCATGCAGAAAGATTTTTCCCGATACAACTTTTTTTTCTAAAGTCGGCCAAATTTTCCAAGCTTATTGACTGGACTACTGTTACTACGTATAGTGAGGAAAGTAAAAATGAAAACATTGAAAATAAACTAAATTTGAATCAACTGGTTTACGTGTTGATACCAATTTTTTTTCAACATTCTCCATTTTATCATCTCTCTTTTTTGGATCAAATGCTTCCTTAATACCTTAATACTAGTCCAGGATATGTTATAATAATTGCGTCATGTATGAACAATAGTAACTGACATTCTTGATGCAATGCGTAAAATTCCAAGTTGAATATTCACTCGGATTGTTTCATTTACAATGTTTAATGCAAAATTGTTGATTTTATGCGCACTTGCATATTCATTTTGCCCGCTATAACTACCTAATTAGTGTTTACAGAATTTTTGCACACAATACCGGCCGTTGATATTGAACATTATGTATCAAGGGTATATGTTGGTTCATAGTTCATTTTTAATCCATTTATTAAGAAAAGCGATTTTCAAATCCTAACTAAAACATTTCTTAGAAAAGAGAATGGGCAAAAGCTATATTGTAGTTCTCACAGATATTATACGATACCTTAGGTAATAAACATTTCATTTTAACAACCCTCAACATACACAAGCTTAAGATAAATTTCAAAACAAAGGAATTGATTGTTAGGATAAGGGGATAATATTTTGAAACATGTGGAAGACAACGGGCCAGTATTTTGGACCAGAGATACTTTCGATATACGAGGGCAGGGTGAAAAATCCCTGAAAAATAAAACAAAAATGATTTATTTGGTCAAAACTTATTTTTTATTCCTCAACATAACCTCCTCCTAGCCCGATACACCTCGTTCGACGTTTTTCAAATTTTTCGATCCTTTCCAAATAATACGATTTCGGCAATCCTCCAAAATTTGGAAATAGATAAAATCGCAGGGGGGCAAATCTGGAGAATATGGTGGGTGACGAACCAATTAGTAGCGCAATTCATGCAATTTTGCCATTGAGACAGCGGACCTGTGTCCCGGTCCGTTGTAATGGTCGAAGAGCACTTTTTCTTTGCCAAATGCGACTGCTTTTGCTTCAAATCGGCGTCGAATCGATCCAATAGCTCTGCAAAATATACGCCAGGAATAGTTTCGCCCTTTTCAAGGTAATAGATATGAACGATACCGTGTGCATCCCAAAAATGGTCGCCTTTACTTTGTTAGCCGATAAGCCCACTTTGGACTTTTTCGGCTTCGATTCGCCAGGGCAAGTCCACTGTTTCGACCGTTCTTTGTTCTCTGGTGATGGATCCATGTTCGTCCACGATTACGAAACAGCGAAAAGTCCTTCTTATCGCGCTTAACATCGCCGAACACTCCTTTGAAGTTGTCACACTGTCGCGCTTGTTGTCAACATAGAGGAAATGCGGCACCCATCTGGAAGACAGCTTTCTCATATTCAAAAATTCATGCAAAATGTTCCGTGCCCGTTCGGTTGAAATGTCCATAGCCTCAGTAATCTCGTGCACTTCAACTCACCGGAGTCCCCATGATATTTTGCAAGCGATGCTTTGGTATACGTAATGTTTTTTCCACGCAAGATATAACGTTTAATCAAGACGCAAGGAAATCCATTTCCTTGTTTACAAAAATCTTCAAATCAAATCTTTCGACGGGTGTCAAAACAGAGCTCAATGACATATCAGTCTGAAAATTCTAATTCGTTCTAGTTGAAGATGGTACATCACAAATGTCACATGGGATTTTCTATTGTGGCGTCATCTGTTTTATTTTTCAGGGACTTTACACCTTGCCCACGTTATAGGTTTTTCTTTTTGCGTGGTGAAACAATTTGTCACCATTAATTCTAAACTAAATGTTACAAGTTTTGTGTAAATTTCACTTTAACTTCCTAAAGTTGAAATTTCACACTATGAAAACGCGGAAGCCATAGATATATTTGAATTAGTTTTGAGTAGATTCAAATTAAGTTCTTTAAATCTTTAATATCTTCATACATTAATCGTTAATCACAATTAACCGTTAATTCATTTAATCATTGTTAAGATTATATATCTGATATTTAATTAAAGTGAATTAGGTTGCACTTTTCTACTTATCTCAGTGTATCAAATTTATAAGTGACTGGTGAAATTGAATGGGTGAGTATTAATTATATCGTTTTCGTTAGTAAATTTGATATATAATCAGGAATATCATAACTTCTAGTCCAGTAGTTTTAGTCAATTTTTGACCAAATATGCAAACCTTACCGGTTTTTGGAGATTTTTTGTAGGAATGTGTAGGTTTTGGATCCGAAAACATGTCCCACTATTCCGGAAAATCAATTTTGTTGGCAAAAGGGTTAAATAGTATATATATGTATATACATATATATAGGAAATGGAAAATTAGGCTATTTTTTGGAAAACTCCATTTACTATCATTTCTCACATTGATATACATTTTTTTTTCACTTTTGCATGCGATTTTTCTGAATTATAGTAATTATTTGGAAAAATACTGGACTTCCTTGATTAGAGTAAATATGTATAAAAAAGTGCAGATATCACAAATTTGTAATTCGTAGATATATAAGTTTTGTGTCATTGTGCTACCAGGAACATATCAAAAACGTGCTACGAAATAATTTATTGGAAAATCTAATTATATGTTCTGCATTGGCAAACATCTGCGCCGACCTGGCATCGCATAAAAAACCGAAATTAAAATAAAACGAAACCATTTGACTTAAAACAGTTAGAAACGATTATGCGTGCCAATTATAAAAAAAAACTATACGCGTGGTGTAGCTATGAACGTGTCAGTCGAAAGGATTATAGAAATTTTGAACCTTTAATATCATCGAGAGCGGTATTGCGGAATCTCGCTTGACGAGTTTTGTTTCTTGCAGATTTGTTTTATCTATTATGTTGAATGTTGTCCCACAACTATACATCAGAAGTAGACTCTTCGTTAACATTAACAGCTGATTTCCACTACGGCTGGTTTCCGGTTAGTATAACAATCAAGAATTATCAAGCTGCCTTAATGAATACGATGTTACGAGTTTATTCGTTATGATAACTTAGAACATCCATCTAGATTTTATTCGTTTTGTCTTATCATTCGCATCTTTGTTGAAACAGTAAATTTACTGGTTAACTAATGCACACATCAATCCAATGGGAAAGTTAATATATATATATTAGTTTTTTTCTGCTGCTCTTATAAATCAGGTCGAGATCATTAGCGCCCACAGAATTCTTTGTAGGGTGGGGCAAAACAAGATAACACGAGCTATATAAGTAGGTATATAAATAAATATGAATTTTTATTGTACATTATTTATAAAATACAAAAAAAAATTAAATTCCTTCTTGAAAAATAAAAAAACAATAACAAATTTCAAAATGGTAAGATAAATTCAAATAAACACCACACTGGATAACTGAAATTTGAAGGTGGCTTAGGAATTCAGATTATTTAAGGCTAACTTAATGATTAAAAGATTACAGGAATGAAAATCTAATAATCAGTTTGCGACAGATTGTTTGCGTGGAGGTAGATTAAGAAACGGAAAATATGTACAATTTATCTGACTATAAAGTAAGCTACTGTGCTTATATTTATCATTTTCTGAGTATTCTAAGTTATTTTAAATCTACCTTTATTACAAAGTTTTGATTGAATTTGTGGCCCGCCTATAACAAAAGACTGGCACAATGGGAGTTGGGTGTGTTATTTCTATAACTCCCAAAATCGTCATCCACTGTACTAGAGAAAGACTTACCACTTTGACCTATATACAAGTTTGGAAAAGAACTACAAATTAACGAAGTGCTGAATGCATCCTGCTTACGTAGTCACCTGGACTTGCAGACCGGAGGATGGAAAAGTGTGGAGTGAGCGCTGTCGGCCTCCATCATAGTATGACCTTTCTCTAGAGTTAGCTGTTCAATCGTCATTTTATGTTTCACAGCCAAGTTCGATAATGCCCTTGCTAACACACCCTGCTATGATTCTGAAAGCTACAACCATCAGATATCAGTATAATTTCATCGTATTTACCACTGTTTTATCGATAAAATCAACAATGCCAGATATAAATTCATTAGCCCCTTCTCCTTCATTCATTAGCCTCTCCTCCTTCGTGCCACAGGTACAGGTTAACATACCCTTTATTTAAACAATGAGAAGTAAAGTCGTGTACTTGTAATACTTCAGAATAATAGATTTTGGAAACCCATAATTTTGGAGAGAGAAGTAAGCTTTGCAGGTCCATGGTAAAAACAAGCTTTTTTATTCGCTTCAGCCTCCACTTTAGATTCACATCTCTTGCTTCTTGTTTTTTATTTCTGAGATCTTCATAATCAGATTTTGCTAAACTTCCAAATTTGAGTTGGTAGTATATATCACATTGATATTTTCTTGGAGTGTGTATGGAGATTTCTTTCTTCTAATAACTTTGTAAAAGTAATTCTCTTTTCATTTTCTTTGCACCAATTTCCATAAGCTGAATGTATTTTGACGAAAATATTGATTCGACTTAAACGTAAGTTGAGTGACTGGGCATTTTTGGGATTAACTCTAACCATTGTGTTACTAAAGCTGTCCAGATTTCAGTATTTTCTCTGACTTATCTTCGTTATTCTTTGAATTTTGACTTTGAAAGGAGTAGTTGAATTCATATTGTTCAGTTCAGGTTTTATATCATTCGAGATTTTACAAAGTATGTAATTCTTCTTTAGTTCCAGCTGTTTTGTGATTTATTGGGAAAAAAATATTGGTAATCATATTGGTTATTCTTTGACACCAAATTAGCGTATTTGACACGGTACCAAGGTATTTTGGCACAATGCTCCCGTTTTAACCGTAAAGTGGTCAAAATTTCATTTTTGATCCAAATAATGGCCAATTACTCGGAAATGCCCAGATAAAAAACCTTGGCATGTATTTTTTTCAACATCTGGCAACAATAACAAACATTTTCCACCAGATTAGAAACTGTGTTCGTGCATTCTCTTTAGCCTACTAAATTAACTGGCCATCTCCAAGAAATTGCCTCGATGAAAAACCTTGGCACTAGGTACAAATGTATAAGAATTACATGCATTTCAATATACAACAACTTCGAAAAAGGGTTCCTGCAATAAAAAAGTCCAAAATTTGAGGTGGCTGTAGCTTGTCAACGCCTGACAATACACGATTCGGCCTGTGAGAGCTACTGTACATGGAACCTTTCTCCACCAATATACAGTAGTGCCAAGGTGTTTTCATTAAGGCTCACCAGATTGCTCTAGCTTCTAGACTATTAGGCATGATTACTGAAATAAACAAGATAATAAATAACTGCGTTACATTTGACGCACGAAATTCCTATTTCTTTAGTTTACCTATCAACTGAATAGGAGCAATCTGTTGGTATACCTACCAATGGATCTAGAACAGCAAAAACTTGGTTTTGTATTCCGTGCCAAGAGTCACTTTACATCCCAGCAGCTCCTCATCTACAAAGAACAGATTCGACCTGTCATATTCGTCTGATTGATGGTGTTACACTTGCGAATTCATCGACCTCTCTGGCTCTGGAACTTCGTAGAAAAGTGGGCCATCTCTCCCTTGTACGCTATTCCACGACGAGAGATTCCAGATAGGAGGACTAGATGAGCTCAAGCTAGTCACTCCTTCATTGTCAAGCTCGAGACCTGCCGAACTTCTTTTTACCAGATTTGATATTTCTATCGAACGGCGAACTTGTAAAATTCTTTATCTAGCCCGGTCTTTCCCCATACCTAAAACCTCCAAACCATCAACAAAATTTCGAATGCCCAACTCCTCTCCCAACATTCCCTCGCTGGCTCGCACGATGTTCTTCGAACGTTATAGGTTTTCCTTTCGTGTAGTCAAAGTGTACAAAAAAAAATGAAACGTGTGGCACTCGGGGACTGCCGCGGTAAAGCTATTGCATAGCACTACGCCACTGGAAAAAGTTGGGCAGTAAAACATCCACTACCCCTTCAAAATCTTCACGAATTATGAGTAAAAAAGAGTATCATCTTGATCTCTATGAAGAGTATTCTGTGACAAGCATAGATAACTCTACTATCGGTAGTAGAGTTATCTATGGTGACAAGTGTCAGTTGACTTGTAAACACAATTTTATACGAAAGTTTTAACGTTCAGATCTCGATAGCGCTTCCGGCTCCGGGATTTTCACGTGGCCTATCGAAATTAGAAGGTTCGAATTGTATAAAAACACAATTGCATGAACGCCAGACGTCTTATGTAATCAGCTACGAACGTAATCATTTTGACATATCCTCGAGGAGCTCGCTGCGCGTAAGTTAGAGTTTATACATTTTACCTCTATTTTGTCAATTTGGGGCCGTTCGAACCCCGTGCGACCGGCGCCAGTTGTAATAAAGTATTTTGGGCTATGGGCCGCTAGCTTTTACCCGCTTTCCATATATTTAAGTGGCTAGAAAATTCCCTTTCGTACGTCGCTCATCAGACGCTAGTAGGTGACAGCTGAGAATACCTCGAACTGTTTTAATTAAATTTTCCTATTTAACCGACATTTTGGGGCCCGAGACTATGCTATTTAGTTGGCCCCGTTTTTAACTAACGACATGGAGCGAAAATCGTATGCGAAAAGTCCTCGTTAAGACGTTCTATGTACCGTAAATTTACGCTTTTCTAACTCGCGAGCTACGCGCTCCTCACGTGAACGTCATTCGATTTATCGAAAATTAACCAATTCAAAACAGTTTTCGACCCAGTTTGAAGCTATCACGACCTTTTAAAAGGTTCAAAGTTAACATTTCGACAATTTTAAGCTCGGCCGAGCTACATGGTAGGCGGAATGGTGGGTGTTAGGATATTTCGTTACGGTATTTGTTTTTTGTTTTTTAGGTTTTCGTTACGGTATTTCTTGATTGGGTCGCCGCGCCGCGCTCAAAGCCCTCGATAAAAGCTATATGCAATAGCTTAAAAACAATCTGGTTTCTATTCATGTTGTGTAGTTCTTCAGTTCTTCTCTAATAAACGTTTTTCTATAGTGCATGTGAGGAGTTTCATTGCAGTGCTCTCTTTGTTATTGTTTGCATCCTCGGATAGCGGTTCTTGTCAATCCGAGATGATGGAAATGTATTCCATTATTCATATTTCTAAATTTCATTTGTAGAGTTTTGGAGGTATACAATTTTATTCTATCGTAATGATTACCTTTTCTATTTCCCCAATCAGATTTATTTCTTTCTCTCTATTAGGCAAGAACAATGGACAATAGACAAATCACACCTATTTCAATCAGTTTTTCAATATTGTTTTAATCAATCTGTCATCGGTTGGCATGGTTCAGCGCGTCATCTCATTACTTCACCTTTATTGATTTCCACTCGACTCTCGCGTGTGTTGTCATTGACCCTGACTGAACTGGACGCAGCAAATTAAAATGATATATTATAGAGGGTGTTAAATATAAATACATGGAATGGAAAATTTACATTTAGAAAATGAACACGAATGAATTAATATGAAGGTTCGAATTCATATTTTCAGAGGGCTATTCACATCAAGGGATTAAATTTTGAAATGTTTTAAAACTTTGGCTTCATAATATTGGAAGATTTGCAGATACATTTTATCAAAGTTTCGCTATTTTCAACCCAGTAATGAGAATACGTAGCGATTATCTCCGAGTGGATGTAAATTCGTTATGAGTTGGTCAGCAAATTATGAAATAATAATTGCACAGAAATTATTCTTGGAATTTTGATTCGCAAATGTATGTGTTCTGTCTTTCACCAACAAAGAATTATGTAACCGATGGGTCAGCTGCCGAACGGGGACCTACAGATTACCTCCTGTTGTGGAGTACTGTTCACTTGTTTGGAGTTCGGCTCCCAAACATACGCTGAAGTTCTTGGATTCTATCCAGAAGAGAGCTATTCGTCTGATTATGAATTCATTGACCTCTCTAGAATATCGTAGAAAGGTGAACGATTATCCCTTTTTTATAGATATGTTCATGGTCGGTGTTCATCGGAAACCTCGTTTGTTGTTCCACCACGAGAGATTCCGGACTAGAAGAGCTCAAACTAAGTCACCCCTTCATTGTCAAGCTCTAGACCTGCCAACTTCTCCGTTCTTTGGTTGAAGTCTAGCTGTTTTCCAGCTGGAAGGAAACACACTAAGTTTGCATGGAAGGGAAAACAATCTGTAGAAAGCTGGTGTTAATTCGGTGGCACATTCCTTGAGAACGACAGGTGGAATTTCGTCTGGCCCTATAGACTTTATGGTCTTGAGAATGCGCCTATTTGTGAGCTAACGAAAGATAATTTCAAGCATATGGCTATCGATGGTGGCAATATTAAGAGGGTCCTTTCCTTGTGGATACAAAGTGGAATTTGTTGCAAACATTTCAGCAAAATCTTTGGTTAGGGGATGGAATGAACTGGAAGTGAAGTTTAGATTGATCCGTTTTTTGAAAGTCCTTCCTGTCTAACCAATATACAGAGTGTCTCAGATTTTAACCGGGAAAATTTAATAGACGACAGAAAATTTGATTTTGAGCAAAAAATTCCTGATAACATATATGCAGAGACGCTCAGTTTTTGAGATTCAGGGTGTTGAAATTGATAAAAAAAATTTCGTTTTTTGCAAATATCTCCGGAACCGTTTATCGTACAGAAAACAGCTTTTGTGAGCATTTTCTACTCATGGTAAGCTATGTTCTGTTTGATGAAAACTTTTTTTTTACTCATAATTGGTGGAGATTTTGAAGGGGTAGTTGGTGTTTTTCTCATCAGCTTCTATGCCACTGGAAAAAGTACAATTTTGAGACAACCGTTTGAGCCGCCAATGTTTTCTACACAAAAAAAGTACTTTTGGTCATAAGCTCTAAAGTTGACCGTTTTCGAGAAAAATGATCTTTTATGTTGAAAAACATGGTCAATTTTTCGGTTTTGTTACTTGTTCTAACGTTTGAATAAATTTTGATTAATTAGTAAGAAGTGACCATGTTTTCCAACATAAAAGTTGATTTTTATCGAAAACGGTCAACTTTAGAGCTTATGACCAATAGTACCTTTTTTGTGTAGAAGACATTGGCGGTTCAAATAGTTGTCTCAAAACCGTACTTTTTCCAGTGGCGTAGAAGTTGGGGAGAAAAACACCAACTACCCCTTCCAAATCTTCACCAATTATGACTAAAAAAAAAAAAAAATTCATCACACAAAACATAGCTTACTGAGTAGAAAATGCTTGCAAAAGCTGTTTTCTGTACGATAAACGGTTTCGGAGATATTCTCAAAAAACTGAATTTTTTATCAATTTCAACACCCTCCTGTATCTCAAAAACTAAGCGTCTCTGCATATATGCTATTAGGAATTTTTTGCTCAAAATCAAATTTCCTATCGTCAATCTGAGACACCCTGTATATCATAGAGCAAGACCCACATGTTAGCTTGTAAGCCCCACATTTGTTCAGATATACAGTCCTTGGCCAGATTATTAGACTCACTTATAAAATTTGAGTTCTTTTCGTTTTGCATTGGAATATCACATGTTAGTTTATGCAAACCTTAACACTTCTGTAGAGTAAGGATTGGCCAATAGCATATTAAACATTTTTTATAGCTGTACTCAGTCGGTAATGCTGATATTTTATAAATTATCAAATATAAGTTGGGTTAGGATTCTTCAAGTGCACGGTGACGTTGAATGAAAAGTACGATTTATTCAATTTTGGCAAAGTAAGTAATTAATGGCTTGAAGTATATATTTATTTAATATTTATTCATATCGTTATACATTTTTAAAGGGATACAAATTGAAAACTTGGCAATTAATATTTGGGTGCAATTTGTTTTACATGGGGAAGCATAAAGACCTTATTCAAGAACGAAAATCGTCCGTAATAGCTCTATTGAAGAATACAGAATTCAGCCAACGACAGATTGCAGCAAGATGTGGAATACCGCAAGCTTCAGTATGACGAATAAACAGAAAAATTAACTCAAGAAGCTCGGAAAGGTCGGTGTTGTAGAAAACGTGTTATCATTCCCAGGGGACAAAGACTACTTCGGAACATTACCGAGAAATTTCGAAGGGCTAGTTATGCCTACATTAAAAACAAATTTGTAGAAGCAGGGTACAATGATCTTGGTTTCAATTGCCGTAGACCCGTAAGAAATCCAAGATTGACACCAACAATGGTAAAGAAGAGGCTAAATTGGGTTCATGCTCATGAAAATTCAACTGTTGATGACTGGAGAATAGTAAGTTGCTTGAAATCTTCTGTTTTTGCTGCTACAGACTTGCTTCAGCGATGAATCAACTTTTTAAATCCTGGATGATAAGGCACAGTTTGTTGGGCGTCGCAAAAACGAAAAATTCCATCATGACTGTGTCATAAAAACTGTTAAACATCCTGTGCCTGTCACGATATGGTCGGTAATAAGTGGAAAGGGCCTAGGACGTTTGTATGTGGTCGAGGGAACCATGCGGCAAGACCAATATAAGAAAGTTTTGGGAACAAGATTGCTTCCACAGATGAAAGAATGGTAGAAAAGTGTTCATGCAGAATGGAGCACCTTGCCATACTGCAAAATCAATCAAAAAATTCTATATCACTTTTGCCTTGGCCGGGCAACTCCCCAGACATGAATCCAATCGAGAACGTTTGGGAGTGTTTGAGAAGAGAACTGGCAAAAGAAAACATAACTACAAAGTTTCAACTAATAGAAAGAATTATCCATCATTGAAACCATAACGAAAAGTTGAAAGAAATTGCTTTAAACTGTGTTGAGAGTTGCTGCTCTAATTTCTGCAAAGGGTGGCTTAACAAGACATCAATTTATTTCTTTCACTAATTGATATTTGTTCTCATTTTCTTTAATAAATATTTTGCAACACAACAAACTACTAACATTTGTACCATGATTATGTTAATAATAATATTAAAATCAACAAAAAACTTAGATTTCTGAAGTGAATCTAATAATTTGGCCAGAGACTGTACATTGGTCAGAGAGGACTTTCAAAAAACGGATCAAAGTTTCATTAGTAATAAATCGGATTCAACTTTTGCGGAAGATTTAATATAGAAAACCATAATTTCAATGACAATCGAACTTTTGATAGTTATTTTATTTAAATTTTCAATAATAATTGATCATGATGAACGAGAACGAACAATTGAATTGTTTTCGTGGCCTATACACGACTTCAATGTTTATGATTTATTTTTATGAGTTTCTATGGTAATGATAAGAGATATTAAATATTAATAGAAACGGAACTGTATAGTGGATAATTATTTTTAACTATTTCATAAAAGGAGTTCATTAACAACTTACAGATTACATGTTAGGTTTCTATTAAGTTCTTCGACACATTAGATTATGAATGTTATGAATATGTTATTTTCATTGTTTGCATAGCAAACATTATAATATGGAACTCGCATTTAAAAGATTGGGAAGTTTGTATTTGTTAGAAAAATTAAATTCAACAATATAACTTGAATGGTTCTACAGTACAACCACTATCTAAACGTAGATTGGTACGAAATATTTTACGTATTGAACGATTCATCATTTCTAGTTTATTTTTCGTTTTACATATTTCACATCTCGCATTTTTGTAGAACACGAATTTCGAACATAAATATTTTGAAGCTAATAACAAATACATGATAGGTGGTATATTCCTGTAGATATACACCATGAAGGTGAGGCCCATCTCCACCTATGAGGATATAGCCTGAAGCAATAGAACCAAGCAAATTACTAAACAAAGAGTATCAAGTAAGACTCAAAGTCACTCATGGCTAGCATGAAGAAAATACTAAGACTAACCCCCTTCCAAATAGCAGTACAAAATATTGCGAAAAATAATATGCTCAATATAAGAGAAGAAGGTTCTCAGGGGTCAGGAAGTATAAAACTAGGATTGAAGGATAAAGACTCTGAAAATGGAACACTCATCACTTATGGCACCAAGATACGACATAGACAAGATGCTTGTGTTTACACAAATCTTCCAAACCCATCTTGGAAACAAAGAGAACTGAAGAGGAGGGAAAAGGGTAATCTGTTGGTATACTAATAGATCCAGAGCAATAGAAGTACCTTTCAAGCGCAAGTCCATGCAATTGAGTGATATGAACAAATCAATCTGAACAAAGGATTCAAAAAGAAGGACATATCCATCATGTCTGATAGATAAGAAGTCATAAAAGCGCTCAGCTCTAACATCATTACCGAAAGGATGGTTCTTGCCTGCAGAACCTAAGTAAACGCCTTACTGTGCAGAGAAGAACCACCTTCCATGGTCCCAGAGCATACAGGAATTGAGAGGAATGAACATGCGGACGTCCTTGCATGTAACTGAGCTGATTCGCCTTTGATAAACCCGAATTTCACACAACGCAAGAATCCCTCACAGCAAAAAACAAAGAACTCAGTTCTAAACACTGGAGTTACTACACCAAGCGTCGGACGGAATTTTCACCCTCCGGGGACTCCGACCTCCTTGGTACCAGTCAATGCAAGATCTCTCTCTGATCTCTTGCAAAATGAATTCTGCTACATTTGAGTTGAAAGCCCCAACCCGGTACTGCTAGACCAGCTCAGGTACGTGGAGTCCGAAGAACCTACCTTTAGTCAACGACTTGCCAATCAAAGATGGGCAATCTCTCCCTTTTCTATAGATATTTCCATGGTCGCTATTCATCAGAAATTTCGTCGGTTTTCATTTTGTAGAACTCCAAGATATGTTGGTCATGTTGGCTCTTTTTTGACTGGAAAAGTCTTGGATTTCAATATACAAGTCGACTGTAAACTGCAGGAGCATTTTATGTCACAGTCATCCATACAATTGTAAATTACAAGGAAAACGTAATAATAAAGCCATTGTTAATAAAGCAATGCACTTTCAAAACATCGAAACTAGAATAGTTTCATAGAGTTTCATTATACAAAGGAAAATATCGAAAAATCAACATACTATATATTAGATGTGTCAATAGGAGCATTTAATGCGAAAATAATAAAAGGCAAGCATCAAAGGTCAATTAAACCCTTGGATATTTCATACTGCGTGCATAATGATCGTTGGTATTTCAGTAAGGAAACCAATACCAATAAAGGCGAGAGCGTGACCTTAGAACGGAATAATACGAAATCTGCATCGAGTGTTATTTAGTTGCGGATTTTGATTAGAACAATTTGGCAAGCGGAGTGGAGTGGGATAACATACACGCACATATCAACGTGCACATGCCGTTCGCGAACGTCCTTAGAAGCGGCTAATGCCCCACGACCCCGCTTCCCCGCGTACGATACCGCGAGCGACCGCTCCCAGGGCCACACCGATTGCCAGAACGATATTTGCAAACCTGCACCTACCGCCTCCCAACGTAACGCATCATACAATCATCTGACTTCGACTTGCCGAATATCCCATTGCTCTCTAATAGAGGATCGTACATTTGCACCCACAACTTCTAAATCAACTATCCATAGTTATGTTTTGTTTTCACCGAGGAATTTTAAACCTGCGATCGATTGTTTTACGTCAAGATAAATGCTATTCAGGTCTTAATTATTGAAATGAACTGTGATCAATTGATAATTTGACTTCCCTCACTTTTATTTTGCTGGTCAAGTGTAAATGATTATAGGAACAGAAAATATAGTGGAAATGATTTAGAAACCACTTATGAAAGACGTTATATTATACTCCAAATGGTCTACATAATATATTCCACAACTATATGTTTTATACTGACACCTGCTGTCAGGCTGACTTTCAAAGCTATTCACACTATAATATATCATGTTTTATACTGGCACTTGCTGTCACATGAACTATCAAAATAATGACATATTATAGTCTGTGATTTTTCAAGCGCGAAATATTTAAGGAAAAAAGTTAATATATGCGCATATTTATGCTAGCCTTTATTGGAAACATGTACATATTTTCTTAAGAATGCTCAAAATATGCATATATTTTTTGAACATATGCAAACATAATACAAAAATGTGAAAATAAATACGCCCCATTTTTCTTTGAATTATATGAAATTGTTTCACCGTAGAAAGCTTATTGAATACAGAAAAGTGAATAATAATTTTTCTGAAGAACAGAAAGTAATAAATATAAAGAAAACGACATTTTTATATTACATCAAATTGCATACAATGAAATACAATCTCCAATTTAACCTAGAATTTAACATACACACTACGGAAAGAATTTATTATCATGTTTTTCAAAATTTTCAGTTGAAAAGGAATGTCTTTCATCAGTTAAAATATTTTTATACAGCGAAAACTGGTTTCTACTTCAACAGATGTTATGGGACAATTATATTGTACTCTAAATGCTGATCAAAATCTTCTGATATTATTTCAGCTAGAAATATTTTAGATATATTTGTTAGATATTTATGACCTGCATTTTTTTGTATCACGTTCTCTAGTTTTCCGAGAACTCTACTTCCCATAGTTCCTTGCACGTTTTCACATTTCTCTGAAAAGATAATTTCTATGGATTCGATAAGTGATCTTTTTTCTAGCGCTAGTATTGAGTTTGGAATAAAGCTATAATTAGATCTTATAAAAACTAATTGTTGAGCTACTGCATTATTTCTAAATAATTCCTGAGATCTTAAAACACATTGGACACTATGGTAAACGGAATATTATTAGACTAACCGACACGAAACTTTGCCCTAATTTAACATCTTCGTATCTGTAACATCTTATGGCAATATATATATACATACTTTTTTACTATGCATGTCTTGCATGGGATGATAGCTATCTTGATATTCATAAATGTATAATGTGATTTATTTATTTAGGATATATTTTTAATTTTATAAGTTACTTTGATTGTAACAAATAGCAAGGTGCTGAAACAAAGATATTTTTTATTATTATTATCATAATATTAGTTAGTTAAAAACTCCATATGAAGAAATTCAATACAAATCATTATTATTTTTATGGTCGGGAGCTAAATAAATTTACCCGAGCCCAACATTCTATCGAAAATAGCTTTTATAAATAATAATAATATAAGCTTTTATAAATAATAAAATAATGGTTTCTATTATACCTTTAGAAAATATCTTGTTCAAAACCCTGATAACACATATCATTCAATTTCTCTTGGTTCATCAGTAGTTTTCTTTCTTCTCAAGATTGTGGTTTTGAATGTTCGAGCGAAGTTATTTGTACTAGCTAATTTTGATAGCTTAATTTCTGGAATGAATTATAACTTATCTCGTATTATTCAAAATTTCATATCGAAAGACATCCTCAATCCTCATGTTACCTTAGCATCAAAAATCGTGTAAATAATTGCATGTGACTCCTTGTGAAGTCACAAATAGAAATTATAAGACGATGCTTCCAAATTATCGTAAAAAAAATTGAATAAACGCCATAGAAATCATGAAACATGAAACTTTTCAGTGATAAATTATGAGCTCCCGCAGTGCTTAGAGTGCAAATGATCTTCACCGCAAGGGACTCTTTTAAAATAGCGCATATAATACTATTTTCTTGAGCCGCGCACTATTACGTCAGAGCTTCAACTATTCTGTAATATCCGCAGCCTGCCGGTTGAACTTACATGATAGCCGCTTAAATTATTTATTGGAGAGGCCCGAAGTTCGTTTAAAGGGTATATTATACTGTTTCCGTGTGCTTTAAGTCCTTTTCCCCGACTGATCGGAGGATGCCTATCTAATTAGTTGTAAATTTTTAATTTGACATATTAAAATAGTTTCTCATGACAGGAAATGGTATATTATTCATAAGTTATTGAAAGCAGAATGTGAAAGAGTATTCCTTATACACATATCGAATTATTATTGCCATAACAAATATGCATCTACAAGTACGAATAATGTGAATATTTACATCATAATATTGTTTGTTTCATATCAACAAGTACTACATAGATTTCGAAAAAAATTACCTCAAGATATAGCGTATTATAATCTATGTACTGTGCGGTTCAAGAAAGAAGACCGGAGGGGTAAGAGTAGGATCTATTGGAAACAGAGCGAAATTGTACGAAGTCATAGGCATCGAGCCTATTAATATTATAATATAACACATCTGCAAAAAAATTTGTTGTCTTTGTGCTAAAATTTATTTTATGATTTTTCTATTCATTATGCTCCAAAATAAAGGAATAATACCCATATTCCATATGAAGTTTGCTTTTGTTGTAGCTATGATAATAATAAATGTTTTTGAGTTATCGTAAAAATATTAAATAGTTCTGGTATATTTAACAATGCCGCGAAAAAATAAAGGGGTCGTAACTTTCACACAGCGTCTACAGATGTCACTTAAGTGATAAACAACATTATTAACTGTTCTCGATTTTTTGTTGGTCCACAACTATTTGCCAGTGAATAATTTCCAAAATTACTTACTAGTGCTCAACAAAAAGTTGGAATAGTTTTAAAGAAGTAGTTTCTGGATTTTTAGGGAATAACAAAGTTGTAAATTACCGAGAATTAGTTGAAAACATGTTAGCAAACTTTAAAACTATTGGTTGCAGAATGTTCCTGAAAGTACATATGCTGTATGCTCATTTGAATAAATTTGAAAACAACATGGGGCGTAATCAGAAGAACAAGGAGAACGTTTTCATCAGGATATCATGGACTTCGAACAACGTTATCAGGGCCAATACAACAAAAATATGATGGGGGACTAGATTTGGGGTTTAGTGAGAGTACGTATAGTCCAATCAATAAGCTGGGGAACTTTCTAAAAAAAAAGAAGGAGGTCTTATCAAAAAAATTCTTTTTCATAATGTTCTGTGGCTGATTTGAATCATTCGTAAGGGTTGAGCTAAGCAAGATTTTTTCTCAGGTTTTCGTCAGTTTTCCGCAAATTTTCCTAGTTTTGGTCTACTTTCGATCGAATAACGCGACTGCCAACATCTTTTATGTATAAAACAATAATCGCGTGAAAAATGAGCAATTTTGTATGAAAATAGCGAAATATCCCTGATTTTCAGCCCATTGAATGGGTTTTCCGGGAAAATGACCTCGGATTCGTGTTCAGCGACCCAAAAGAACCATTTTTTTTATAAATTAAAAGTTATCTTAAAAGAGAGGGTGAAAATAGGTTTAATTTGGCGTTTAGGGAAATAAGAGGCCACGCCCACTTAGCTCAACCCTTACGAATGATTGAAATCGGCCACAGAACATTATGCAAAAAGAATTTTTTTGATACGACCTTTTGCCAAAATTCTCAACTTATAGACTGGACTATTATAAACATGAAATAAAAAGTAATAAGGTTCACTTTTTAACTTTTTTCCACTATTTTGTAATTTGACATGATAGTAAAATAATATTAATAATAATAGTAATAATAATATTCTTCCAAGCTGTATTCAAACCCAAGTGACAACAGAGGTAAATAATAATCGAACATATTATGTTATCACTTGATTAAATGTTTTTCGCACTCGTATTTAGGTCCAACTGGACACAGTTTAAGACCACCTACTTCAACACGGCCACAGTTTTCCGGTAAACAATGATACTCCAAGTACAACAAATAAGCTTCAAATTAAAATTATTAGAATCATACCTGACATAACCACCCTTAAAGAAATGACCGACTTGTACCATTCCCCCCTTCGAAACTGAAGCATGTTCCTGATTTGTTCATAATTGATAATCAGTATAAATAGTATTTATATCTGTATGTTTGTTAAGTTATATATAAATTGTCGGGAAATAGGTCACACTAACACATATGCTATTATTTTCGTCTTTACGTACGTTTCGGTCTCACGACCATCATCAGAAGACGTAACAATGTCTAAAACGGGATTTCTTAAGACTAATTGTATCAAACACAAAGAGTCCTTATCGCACCGATTTCAATTTAAAATGCCCTAGTCGGCGAAACGGACAGAAACACGAGTAATCGAAAATTGTAACATGGTAAGTATATGAATATGTATCAAGAATCCACTGCTTAGCAATTTTCTTATACTGTACGTCATGTCAAACAAAGTTTGTATACGAATGAATCCAAAAAATATAACGCTCAAGTATCCATTTCCGAACCAGATGTTGAAGATTTATGAAATAATAGAAAAAGGTTGTCAGACGTTATTAGAAATATTGCTATTTGAGCAATCTACCTAAAATATGCTTTAAACGTTATAAAAACGCATTAAGGAATTTGCAAGGGTTTTAATTAATTGAATTAGTATAAATCTGACTCAATGACTATGACAGACATGGAGTCACGTTTTATGTGAATCATCTCCAGAATAGATCTTTTATAATAATTGGTTTCCTTAGTTAAAATATTAACGTTTTTGTAGTCGAATTAATGGTCATAATCAAAACAGTGTTTAGCAAGGGCGGTGTGTTAGTGTATAGTTAGGTATAGTCGGCCGTTTTGTGGGGAAGCCATCTACTGACGACTACCTATCACTCCATGCTATATAGATATAAGGAAAATGTGTTTCCCTACACTGCTCAATATTACAGGGAATTTCGAAAATACCAGTAATTACTTTATTGATAACAGTCACTTGTAGTTGTTAGAGCTTATTCACATTATACCTAATAATATGGTTTGATCAAAGTCTCAACCAAAACATGGGTAAACTATTCTTTATCTTCAGAGTATATTCAGTTATGCCTTGTCAAAGGAAAGGTAAGTCGTAACGATACACTTGGATTTAGTTGAAAAAATAAATCAACATCAAATAACCAAAACAACCTCATAATTATTTTGTATACACTTGAGTGTTATGCATGTTAACATCAATGACCTGATATATTTATGTAACGTGTCTACGATTTCCTCTTTATTTCTGTATAAAGAAAAATAGACATACTTCGTTCTATTTGCAATGATGCAAAATCGCATATATTTAGCACCAACAGCTTCGGACGATTATTATCAATTGAAGCATGACATTCTGCAGAACAAGTATGCGTGCGTGTCGTACATAAATACGAGGGTTGGTCAACAAATCCCTACAAAATTCAAAATTTGGCTCTGGTAGTATCTAAACAAAAGCCCATTGGAAGATGGTGCTGCCAAAATTTTCAGTCGTATCCATTGCGTGGATGCATTTTTATAATCTGTTGAAACAAACATCTGCTGTTATTTCCAAACCATGGACAAAAACAAGTTTCGAGCGGTGCTTGAACATTTGTAAGGCAAAAACACCGAAAGAAATCAAAGCCGAGTTGCATTAATTTCGTGGCACATCTGTTCTAGCGTATGAAATTGTTAACATTTGGGTGAATGAGCTTAAACATGATCGAACATCCACAAGTGATGAATATCTTTACTCCACAAAACTCACAATATCTTGAGTGATGACGAATCAATGGCTTAACAGTTTGCTCATAGTGGAGAATAAACATCATCGTATAGTCGATTCTATAGATTCGTTTTACCCTCTCAATCTTGAAGAATTTCTGCGCCCATACCTAACCGTTGATGAGACATGGAAAGTAGTACTACACTCCAGAAGCAAAAGTCGAAACAGTGGGTTTCTGGAGACTATCGGGCTCTGAAGAAGGCTATTACGTTGAAATCGACAGACAAGATGATAGCCACGGTTTTTTCGGAACCACTCGGATCCATCCACATTGAATACTTGGAAAAAGGACCAAACATGAATGGTCGGTTGAGGGAATAGATCAAGATGGAATTCCTATGTATTGGAACAAAAGTACATCTGTGCAGTTTCGAAGGGGAAAATGGCATGAATTACGCTTCTAATGCTTGACGTATCCACCAGATGTGGACTCTTTTGATTTTTTCCTGTTTCCAAACATGAAGAGCTGTCTGGTCGGAAAAGGATTCAAGTCGAAGTAGGCGATCATCACCGAAACAGATGTCTATTTTGAGGTACTACCAAAATATTATTTCTTAGACGGATTGAAAAAGGTAGAGAAATGCTGGGTGAGGTGTGTCGAGCTAAAAAGAGACAATTTTGAAGAATAAGAACGAATCAACCTACAATAATGTGTTTGCCTATGAACTCATTGACCAGCCTGGTTCATTGGAATATTTTTTTATACTTTGATTACACGAGAGGGAAACCTATAATGTTCGGAGAACATCGTGTAAACCAGCGGTGGAATATTGGGAGATAGGCATTCGAATTTTTTTAGAAAGTTTGGAGGTTATAGGCATAGGAAAAGACCTCACTAGGTAAAGGGTTCCACAAGTCCGCTGCGCGATAGAAGAATCAAGTCTGGTATGAAGATGTTCGGCAGATCTTGAGCTTGAGAATGAAGGGATGACTAGTTTTAGCTCGTCTAGTCCGCCTATTTGGAATTTCTCGTGGTGGAAGAACAGACGAGATTTCTGATGAACACCGGCCATGCAAATATCTATAGAAGAGGGATTGATCTCAGGATTTTGAAAATATTTGAGAGCAGCGATATGCCTGTAGGCATCTTTCTGTATTCAAAATATAAAATATCCTATTAGGTGATAAATCAGTATCTATCTTCATCGAGAATAGTGTATTTAAATGATGTGTTGTAGCCAATGTTGCGAGTTGTTGTTTTTAATGTAGACACAGAACCTTATCTTTGATTTAACATGATACTTCATCCAGTGTCAAACGAATTATTGTTCTTGAAAAATGTTGATCATGATTTGTCATAAACAGAGACAAAAATATAATTTAGTTTACATTATCATGAAATTATAAATTATTAAGAAAGCGAAATTCTTTACGGTTCAATTTGGGAAAGGTTTAATTACAATTAGTAGATACTAAAGCGCTCATTATGCTAATTCGAATGAATGAAAGTGTTACATGTACTTTCTGGAACAAACATCAAATATTCCAGGTAGTCAATAATCCCATTAGTATACATCCTGGAGTTGGCCTGAGATTTATTCAAGTGTGTAATAATGGATTGTTTTCGGTAGGAGATAAATCAAAATTCAATACATGATTTCTATAACTTCTAATGTACCTGAAAACGGTTTGTTGCTATGTTCTGAAAGAGAAAGCCTGTAGTTTCAAATATCCAGCCTGTTTCCAGATTTATGAATTGGTTTGATAAAGGCAATTTTTAGGGATTCAGGGAAGATACCGGTTTCGAGGGATTCATTTATTACGTAAGTAGGTAGGGTTTAACAAGACTATAAACACATTCTTTGAGTGTACTCGTTCCAATCGTATCCATCCCGGGTGCTTTATTTAGTTTCAACTCTTTGATGAATTTAATCACTTCAGACTCCTCCGCTGGGTACAGATATAGCGAATTAATAACCCTTTTATCTGGAAAGTTCCTTCCGCTTTTTATTTGGTTTGCCAAATTCTCACCGAGATTGGTGAAAAATTCATTGAATTTATCTGCTATGAGTTTTTTATTTTGAATCGAGTGTTTTCCAATTTTAATTTCATTTATTGCAACATCAATTTCCCTATTTTCCATATTTTCAGGTAATGCCACATATTTTTTGGGCAGCTCCCGTTTTTTTCTCCACTTCAACTTCATAGTAGTTATACTTAAGAGTTAAAATTTATTTCTATATAATTTGAACGTGGCAAGCTATGAAAGAGTGCGCTGGGCCATCTCGAGCTTTGCGCCCTACAAATCACCGGGTGAGGATGGGATCTTTCTTGCTCTCTTACAAGAGGGCTTGGATCTTATTGCCATCCCGGTACTCCGGATATTCCGATTTTGTATCGCCTCTGGCTTTATACCCAGGCTTTGGAGGTCGATCAAAGTCGTTGTTATCTCTGAGGCGGGAAGAACTGACTTCACTAACCTCAAATCCTTTCTCCTGAAAGCGCTCACCCTCGATAGGTATATCAAATTGAAGAATTTTACGCTTCACCTTCGACAATATGCCTATCAGGGGCAAATCAACCGAGACGGCCTTTCATCACCTGGTTACCCAGATCGAAGGAGCTATCAGTCTCGGACAGTGCGCCATAGGTGTTCTGATGGATATCGAAGGGGCGTTCGACAATACCTCTTTCGAGTCCATGTGTCATCCTGCGGAGAGACACGGAATCGATCACACCTTGGTCAGGTGGATCAAGACCATGTTCTCGCAGAAACTAATAACGGCGCACCATAATGGCAGCGTTGCATGTTCACACGTCACCCGAGGGTGCCCTCAGGGGCAGAGCTTTCTCCGCTCCTTAGGTGCCTGGTGGTGGACCGCTTTTTGGTCGAGCTGAATGAGACTGGGTTTCACGCTCAAGCCTACGCAGACAACTTAGCAGCTGTGACCCTTGGGAGACACGCGGCTATCTTGCGCGAGCTTCAGAACACTGCACTTGCCATCGTGGCTCGCTGGTGCCAAGCCGAGAGACGGAAACTGAGACCCTTATCACACATTCGTCTGTTCGGAAGCTCCCTGCACATGAAAGCCTCAGTGAAGTACCTTAGAGATGCTAAACTGAGCTGGAAAATGCACCTGGAAATCCGGGTGAAGAAGGCTGTTGCATCATTATGGGCATGCAGGGGAGCATCGTCCTGTCTGACGATGAACAAGGCCCAACGACTTGCCCGCGTGGGTATAACGGAGGCTATGAGTACGGTCCCCACCAGGGCTCTGGAGGTTCTGGTGGGGTCGTCCCTCTACAGCTCCATATCAAAACAGTGGCCGCTGGTACGGCGTATCGGCTGGCTGGTCTGAGCCAGTATGTCGATGCGTCTGTACCTCGCGGTCATGGCGAAATTTGGGATTGGGCAGCCGAGAACTGCTCAATCCTCTGATTGACGCAGAATCCGATAGCGCCTGCTGTCAGGTTTCAAACACCAGACGTCTTTATAACACAGAGGACTGACTAGGAGAACAAGAACTTTGGGCCGCTTCCGCCAGGGATACTCGTGAGGTTTACGGACGGGTCTAAGATTGGCGAGTCTAGCGGAGCCGGAGTCTACTCGTGTACACCAAGAAGGGAGATTTCAGTTCCTCTAAGTGCCCACGCAACCGTTTTCCAGACGGAAGTCTGTGCAATACGGACCTGTGCCCTGGAAAACCTGAGATTAAACTATCCAGGTAGGCGGATTTACATCTGTAGTGACATTTTGCTGTAGCTCCTGTGCAGTTGAAGATATTTTGTTAAAATGTCTTACTCGGGGGTTTCAGAGGACGCCGAATATGATGGCTTAGTTAGTTTTTGGAAATGCGATAGAGGGCGCTGGGTGAGCGACTTTTCGGCGATTTTTTTAGGCTTGACTCTTTGAGAATAAGTTTTCTTTGCATATTTTCCTGGTTTATAATTTTATTGCAACAAATAAAGCAAAAACAGTCATCCATGTTAGTGCCAAAAACATTTTTCTCAGTTTGTTATAATCAATAAATGTTTTGTATGATTGGTTAAAATTTGTATTCATACTTTTTTAGATTGGAGCCCATACTGGAGTATAACAGTAAAGTGATCTGAAATGGCACTCTCAAACACAATGGGTGCCACATATATTCGTGCTTCTTTTTGGTGTTAACAAAGATATGATTCAAATACGTTTTGCTATTACCTTGTAAACGTGTTTCTTTGTTTGTCATCGAAAAGAAATTGTGCTCCTGCAGTAAATTTAAGTATTCATGGTGGCAATAATCAAGATGTCCAAATTTATGTCGCCGGTAATTATGTTTAAATCGCATACTTGCTCACTATTTTTCAGGTATAGAAATAGAAATGGAATCGATCGTATCGTGGTCAGATATTATACGCGCACATGTCTCTATATCCATTTTGGGGGCTTATATGTAGCTCGAGGTTACGATGAGATAACATTTTATACCGGAAGAAGTTTCGGTTGATAAATTTCGTAGACTAGGAAGTTTGGCCCTCAGAATTAGGGAAGGAAACGAATTAAGGAAGAAATTACTATTTATGGCTACATAGTGCACCAATTGTTGAGCTATCATCATAGTATGCTCAACATTTCCTCCATAAATAATTCAATCCTATCACTTTCCTATAGAAAAGACAACCAAACACCTCTAGTGGGCCCCAAGATAGTAAGTTTTAAATCTAACAATCAAGATACAAATGAATATACGAATACATTATTTTATTTCTCGTTGAATTTTGTCAGATTACAATGATAAGTTCTCTCTAGTCAAACTAATAGATGAATATAATTCATTTCAATCGCGATTGTTCCATTGGTTTGGTTTGATGTCGCCATCTGGCGCACATTTGAAGTTCGAGAAATCTATCAGTCGATGTGGTACATTGTTTGATTTCTTAGTTGGACATCCACTCATAGATGGCTTTAAACAATTTGGTCTTTCTACCACGTTGCATCTCGGTTATATTTACATTCAACAGAGATCGTTCAGTTACGTTACAAACTTTCTCGTTCTACTAATCAGCTCTATGAGAAGAACGAAACAGATGTCTAGAACTATTAGTTTGTAATGTTACTGAGCAATCTAGACTGGAGAGACCTTATCACAACCATCGTTTCGAAAGCCAACGCGTTACAAGAGATTGAATAATTGCGATGAAGATCCGACGGGTATAGAATGGGCGTGTCTTATAAATTTATAAGGTGCTTTCAACCCATAAGGAAGTTGAATATATTCACAACTACAGTGAGATTTTTCTCGCAAAGTCTCTGACAACTGTCTTACGTTTCCATCTATCAGGGAACAATGGCCACTTAATTTTGATTTATATTTCGTTATATTATTGATGAATTAACTTTGAGAATGGATATTTCATCCTGCCTGACTTTGTGCGATGGAAGTGAGCGCATCGCACATGGGGATGACCAGGATCAACCTTCTAAATACTTGGAAGCGTTCCATTTGTCTATCTTATGATGCAATACAATGCGTCGGGCTTTCTCCAACTCACTAGGTTAGTAAAACTACAGCTGTACTTTTATACAATCCAAGTGTCATTCATTTATACGCAAATTATGAACACAAATTCAAGAGGTGATTCAACTTGAGAAATTAATGTCGCAAATTGCTATAACATTTCTCGGGAGACTCCTAGTTTAACTTTTTTGCCAGTATGCAGATTTTCTTAAAATTGTATCTCTATGTTCTTTTGTATGGTACAAATTTGACGTAAATCTCTCAACGTCAAAGGGCCTAAATGTACTTGACCTTCAAATCTGTGATCTCTGAAGTGATAGAGAAAGCAATCGAGCTCATCCAATACCTAAAAAGCTTCAAGATCGTGAATGACCGGCAATATGGCTTTCGTCAGCAGAGATCAACAGGATACCTGCTTGCTTACGTAAGATGTATGCAGAAATATATTGAAAAACATGGGGAATCTCTAGCATTAGTTTTGAATATCTCCCAAGCTATTGACCGAATCTGGCACCAAAGCGTTCTTGGGAAACTTCCGTCATATGGTTTGCGGCCTCAACTTTGTCTATTACTATCGAGTTTTCTCTCAGATAGATTACTCCATGTGGTGGTTGACGGAATATCCTCCGATACAATGGCTATCAACGCTGGTGTTCCACAAGGACCTGTCTTGGCACCAACTTTGTTTCTACTCCGTATAAACGATCTGGAGGAAGGGAGGAAATGGCACTTTGCTCCATAGTAATACATATGGTTTTTATACTACCTTTTACTAAGTTTTACATCTTTTCCATTATTATTTTCTTGTTTAAATATGTCAAGATGTCATAATATAAATACTATTATCAAAGTAGATGGGGCGTTACTAAGGTTTCTTTTTGTTTATAATAAACAAACCCCCAAAAAGTATCATGAAAATGTATAATCATGAAGATCAACAATGAAAATGAAGTTTCCCAAGATATTCTGGAGGAAGCAATTAAATTTTTTTTAATTAATTCAACGCACGTAGCATTTTCAACAGCAGTAAAATATAATGAAATAGTGAAACCAATAAATAAGACGACGATGTACTCGTAGCATTACTTTTTCTCCCCAGGAAGGAAAAGTATTATTCGGCTTCCTCAATCGAAGGAGCAAAATCATACTTTCAATGTAGGGAGTGAAAAAAAAATATTTTGCATCTGTTTGATAATGGCACTTCGGTGTTGAAACTATAGTAACGTTTTCATGTTATTATTAAAAGTGGTATAAAAACAAAGTGATTCTTCGAATAGAGTCCTCTTGTTAACACGCTGAAATGGGCTGATTTCAAGCAAAACCTTCCCAAAAATTTGCTTGCACTGAATGAATACCACCTTACGTCAGATCATTTCCAACATAAGCAAGGCATGCTCCCATAATAACACCGAATGTTGCCCAGGAAACAAGTTTACGTAAAATTAATTTTGACAGATAATTATCCGAAGATATTTTCTTGTTGAATTGTTGAAATTAATAAAATGCCAAGATGAATAATAGTAATTATTCATAATTGATGATATGTAGTTTTTGATTCTCACAGACCTAATTTACAGATATGTATTGTAATTATGATAATTTGAGAAAAAAATTGATCGAAAAAGAAACTACACGAAGTTTTGGAAATTACTCCAATTTTTTTCCAAAATTTCCGGACAACCTATTATGCAGGGTGTCCTCGAACTGCGTGGCTAAAATAAAACCGAAGATTCTTTGATTCGAAAAAAATTTGATGAGCCTTTTTACTTTTGCCTCAAGTGTCTTGTTTAGCCGGTAGAGGGCTTCAAAGTTGCAAAAATAATTTTGTTTTTTCGGTATAACTTGAGAACGTGATGGAGGACTTTTACAATATCTGGCAGGTGAGTTACTGTCAATAATAGCCGTTTTTGAGAGCGGAGCATAGAGCCTTAGAGACCATAGAAATGGCTCAAACTTGAGGATGTAACGGGAAAAGTGTCCAGAACTTTTTTGTGGTCGATGTAATTCACTCTATATTTTTCATGTAGATAGCTTATCTAATTTGAAAACTTTTTTTACTCTTAAAAAATGTTGATAAAATCAACGGATTAGCTTGAAAAAAATAATTTTCGAGTCTCTGCAATTTTGGCTTACTAATTTTACTTGATTAAAATACCTTAGTTGCCTTTGCTTTTCTAATGTCATTTTGGCATTTGGAGAATTTATTCTCAAAAGTTTTTACTTTGCTTTCCGTAAAAATTTTATAAAATTATGGCTCAAAATTTCACTAACACTGAAATGGTTAATATCTCGATAAAACACGAATAATAAAAACAATAGAAAGGGGGAAACGATGTGATTATTTAGGAAAAACAAATGCTTAATTAAAAGAAACAACAAAACTTTTTGGGAAATCGCTAAGGCATCAATTGTTCGAAATGTTGCCCATTTTCCTGAATACACAAATTAATTCGTTTCAAGAAATTGGATTGAACTCTGGCTAGTACTTCAGGATCACTCTTCAATAAATCCGCTTCAATAAATCCGCTTCATGATTAATTCGTTGCAACAATTCCCCTCGTGTGTTTACTGGAGCTGCATAAACTTTCGACTTCAAAGCGCCCCATAGAAAGAAGTCGCAGGGCGTCAAATCAGGGAAGCGGGCCGGCCAGTTCACTGGTGCATCGTGTCCTCTACCTATCCAGCGATCTGGATATTCCGCATTCAAATGTCGCCTCACAGCTAATGTGAAATGAGGAGGTGCACCATCATGGATAAACCAGGCCACGACGAATGTGTAAGGGCAAGTCTTCCAACAGTTCAAGTAGCCTTTGTTCCAAAAAGTTCAAGTAGTTCTCCCCGTTCAATCGGTCGGGTATAACGGTAGGGCCAATAATAAAGTTATCCACAATTCCAACCCAAACATTGATTTTAGTTTGATTCTGAAAATATGTAACTTCCGTTTCATGAGGATTTTCATCAGCATAGAAATGTTCATTATGGAGGTTAAAAAGAGCACATCTCGTGAAAGTATCTTCGTCCGTGAACAGAATTCTTCTACAAAAATTGGGGTTTGCGTTTTGTCTTTGGACAATAAGCCAACAGAAATCTAGCCGATGACCTGGATCCATGGGCAATAAGTCTTGAAATGTTTTAATATGATAGAGATACAACAGTTCTTCTTTCAGTACATTATGAACTAATGATTTTGAGGCTCCAATACGAAGTCCCAAACGTAGTGTGCTTATCCCAGGTTCAGTTTCAACCGCTTCCAGTATCACTTCTTCGAGCTCTAACATCCTTCTTGTCCGTCTGCGTCCAGTTTCTCTGCGATTTGCTTCAAATTTGCCAGTTTTGCGAAGGTTTGCCGATTTGGAATTTTGCGATGCGGATATCTTTCCCTTCTCCGGCCATTGCAACGACAATGTCCATAAATCAATAACATATCAACCATTTCAGTGTTAGTGAAATTTTGAGCCATAATTTTATAAAATTTTTACGGAAAGCAAAGTAAAAACTGACAGTTTTGAGAATAAATTCTTCAAATGCCAAAATGACATTAGAAAAGCAAAGGCAACTAAGGTATTTTAATCAAGTAAAATTGGTAAGCCAAAATTGCAGAGACTCGAAAATTAATTTTTCAAGCTAATCCGTTGATTTTATCAAAATTTTCTAAGAGTAGAAAAAGTTTTCAAATTAGATAAGCTATCTACATAAAAAATATCGAGTGAATTACATTGACCACAAAAAAGTTCTAGACACTTTTCCCGTTACATCCTCAAGTTTGAGCCATTTCTATGGTCTCTAAGGCTCTGTGTTCCACTCTCAAAAATGGCCATTATTGACAGTAACTTACCTGCTAAATATTGTAAAAGTTCTTCATCACGTTCTCAAGTTATACCGAAAAAACAAAATTATTTTGGCAATTTTGAAGCCCTCTACCGGGTAAACAAGACACTTGAGGCAAAAGTAAAAAGGCTCATCAACTTTTTTTCGAATCAAAGAAGCTACGGCTTCATTTTGGCCACGCAGTTCGAGGACACCCTGTATATTGTAAACAGTAAAATTAAACATAGTAATGCTATGAATTGCTAGTTAGTTTCGCAGAACAAAATTTCAATAGCTTGTGTATGAAAATTTTCATCCAACCCCGTAGTAAAAAAGTAACTTTTAGAATTGAAGCAATTTATTATTATTACATGATGTGGAACGATCATTACAGTCTAAATGAATAAGTTTTACTTAACTCATTTGGAAAAAATCTACTTTCACAAGCATCGCCGACATAGTAAAAAGTAACGCTGTAATAGCCAGAACGCATGGAGCCGAATTGGCACCAATGTCTTGACGCTTCATATTTATTGTCAGCGTCTATGAGGATAACCTCAGCAGTTTCGCAGTCAACTCCTACGTGATAATTCCGTCCGCTATCCAGAAGATGCGGAATCTGAATAATACAGAGATACGAGAATATAAATTGCAATGTGTCATGTATGTATTACAGATTACACAAATATCCTATCAGTTACGCAAAAAATCGTTAAGAAGTACGATTTTCACCCGTCGTCGATTAGGGGTTAGATAATCCCCAATATGGATATGAATATGAATCATTTTTTTGTGAATAAAACTCCGTCGGATCTACATCCGTTTGTATGTGAAATTTCATTTCTGACAATGAAAAAGTATTATTAATAGTCCTATGTTTACAAATAATATACCTTTATTTCTTTTGCTACCCACTGTTGAGACGATTGCGCTGTTCCTATAGGTCCTACGGATTTGAGATTTCGCAAATCGCTTCGAAGTGATGAAAATAGGAAATTTCATTATTTTTGGACCATGTGGACCCGTTGCAAGTGGTACTTTCGACATCCATCTTCAGTTCTTCAAATGGAACTGTAGCATTTTAATGAACCATTATGACAACAGAGCTGTTTTGACCATAAATATATTCCATACGCATACGTTAAAAAAAGCACAGTACTGACTTATTATAATAATTCTTACAGACTGCCAAACAATTATTTTTTTTTATCTCTCTTTTTAGATAAAAATTTTGTATGTAATCTTACCTCGAAGCGGAAATTCTAGGCTAGTAGATAATTTGTATCTTAATTTTTTGGATGCAACATCATTCTAAGCGTAACAGCGAATTTTTACAATTAAACATAATAAGCTCGGAATTGCGAATATGATCTATGGCGGGCCATCGAATAGCATTATGTTTATCAATACCCTATCCTTTCAGAGGTTTATATTCACAACAATATAAGACTGACGGAACCATTGAATTAGAATAAAAGCATTCAATACTTAATATAATAATACTTATAGATTGCCAAATAATTATTTTTATTGTCTCTCTGTTCAAGTAACAATTTTGTATGTGATATTACCTGAAAGCAACAATTCTAGGTTAGTAGTTAATTTGTATGGTTATTTTTGGATGCAATAGCATTAAAGTAGCGGCTAATTTTTACAATTGAACATAATTAGCTCGGAATTACAATATGATCTATGGCGGGTCATTGAATCGGATTATTTTTATCAATAATCTATTGCTTTAAAGGTTTACATTCACAAAAATATATTGTATCTCTTTTTAGGTAACAATTTTGTATATCATATCACCTCGAAGTTGCAATTCTAGGTTAGTGGGTAATTCGTATGTTTATTTTTGGATGCAATAGCATTAAACGTAGCAGATAATTTTTACAATTAAACATAATTAGCTCGGAATTACGAATATCATCTATGGCAGGCCATCAAATCGCATTATGTTATATGGCGAAACCGATACCGTTTTTAAACAATATATGGCACCTCCATGCCATCTAACTTCAATTGGCCAATACCCTGGACTAGAAATCCACGCATGTGAGTTCGGATCCCAACTATGGTTCGATATTTTACGTTTATTCATTTTTATGTTAGAGTCTAAGTTATCTCCATTATTTGGAAATTTTAATTCTCTACCTCTTAATAATAATTTTTATTGACCAGCTGTATTCAAGTAAACTTATTTATTGGGTTCCTATAATGAACTTTCATATCGCAAGTGCCTTCAGTATTTTTTTGTGAACATGTTACACAAAACCATATATCCGGTTTCACAATTACGTGTATGTGCCATTAGTCCCTTGAACCTCACTCCCGTGGTATTGGAGAGAGCTTTTATAAAATTGAGGTGTTACTTTATATAAAACTGACCCTTTCGGTAATGCACACTAACTTTAAGCTTGACCCGAGAAGTTCCCAAATGAATTTATGCTATGCAGCTTACGAAATAAAATAAAGAGTAGGTACTTAAATAGTGTCCATTTAAATCCACATCTCATGAATAAATGCTATTCTCATAATGGAAAGACAGAAACATAAGAATTTATTGATGAAATGTTTCCATTTAGCATAGGTGAATTATGAATAATTCAGGAAGCCAGCCTATTATGAACTACAAAGCAGCAAAATGGTGAAGACAACGTCTGAAACTGAGTACATGGAATTAAGATTTTTTTAAAATAAATTTTGCAAATAGATTCCCGAAGTATTTCACTTAATCAGCTGGAGCACACATGAATATACATCAATCTAAAGGCAGACATCTTGATACGGACAACAGTGGACGAATGTTTGTTTCACATTCTGTATATGAAGTACTAAAGAGCTAGTCTATGTATTGTAACTGAATATGGTGAGAAACGAAACGTTTCTACTCCTCCTAGCCTTATATTCCTAGCAGAAACGTTCGAATAATTGTTTAGACACGATCTCAACTTTTGTAAGTAAGCTAAATATGAATCTATTGTGCAAAACACTTGTTTTACCACAGAAAGTACTATTCCTTGTTCAAAATATTCGAGAGGCTCTCCAATGTTCGAAAGCTTGCTATGATCAGAAACTACAGTTTACAATTTCAGTGCTATCGCGTAATAATGGATAGGGCATGATCCATGAGAATGTTTTATTTCCAAACAATTCAAAAACTCTGCCCTGCATTGAATTTAGATAAAATTGGTTACGTTATCGTTAGTCGTTTCGGTACAAAGCTTAATTTCTTTATTGGCCTAATGGAGGGAGATAATATTGGCTTCACACGGTATTCCTGATGAACTCGATACCGGTTAGCTTATTTGAATAAGATCGTTTGTCTAGTTGGTCATCACAACTGTCAAATCAATCGCATTACAGAGATAAAGTCACGTACTGTAAACGCTGTCCCCGAAATCTATACGTATTATTATTATAGAACCCTTAAATTATTCAAATACCGGCATCAGTTCAAACTCGGAACCGATAAATAATTACTGCCTCTCGTTGATAGAATCAATACGATCAAAATAAAAATACTTTTGTCATTCACCTATTTATTCATAACATGAAGTTATCTGACCTCAACAGAGCGTTAGATATTATGGCTCCCTCTATCATTCTGTCAGTTGGGGCATTTATGCCCTCGACAGAATGATCGTTTAGTAACATTGCAGACTTTCTCGTGCCGCTCATGAGCTCGAGAGAGCAAAACATCTGTCACATCTGTCACAAATTAATATTAGGAGGTCAGTACGCTGCGCATTTGCCCAAAGGGTTCAGACGGAATGAGTGACTCAAAAAGAGGAAAATGCATGAGCGTTTGATATTATGATTCCCTCTAACCGTTCTATTAGTTGGGTTATTCATACCCTCGACAGAATGATCGTTCAGTAAAATTGCAAATTTTCTCGTTCCGCTGATGGGGTCGAGAGAGCGAAACGTCTTTTATTAGATTGGTTAATAACCAATTTGATGTATTCAAATTCACTGTAGAGATAGATACAGATAAGCAGCTTCCTTTACTTGATATTAACGTAATCAAAAAAGTTGATCACTCGGAACTCAAAGAAAAATAATGGTAAAAAATCAGCGGTCACCGAACATACATGTCACACCCTTTCTCAAGAGCGTTTATCTTAAAACAGATGACAAATATTTAGGTAACTTAGTAGGGATGGAACAGTTTTTATTAGCGGATGGTGACTGTTTCTAATTTATAGTGTTATAGTGTATCCACAGTCTGAAATCTTCTATAGTTTATTCATTAATAAACTTTGTAATATTTCATTACAATTACATGACATTACGGTGAGGTATAGAGTAATAATGGGTTAAGTTAGCGAATACTTCATTGATTTCATTCTATTTGAATAGACCAAAATTCCCATAGAAATATCGATATGCTATTTTTACAACAATGTTACTGAAATGCGTGACATGCAATGAATATCGAAAGTCATGAGATGTAATTCGTGCCTCATAATATTTACTTCCATTGAGTTGAATAAAACTGTAGCATAGGTAGGAAATTATGAGGATAAAAACTTTATACTTCTCACTATTGTTCTCTCATCTCTTTGTTGTTCTTGATTACATATTCCTAGAGTGATAACGTGCTCAATGTTCACATAACATTATTCAAGTTAATTTATTTAAACTCTACAAAAAAATATGTCTTAACGAAAGAACTCCCCTGGCGACGTACGATGCATCACCTAAAATGTATTGGAGAGAAATAATGATAATTACCAACAAGTTGAACTCAATCCACAGAAGGATGTGAAGAAAGCGGCTACAAAAACTCAATTGAATTATATGCAGCTAATAATAGTAAGATAGTGAGAGTTCTGAATCAACTCGATGGAACGTGTCAATGGTATCGACTAAGTTCAAAATATCTACAGACGTGATGACTAGAAGAAAACGACCAGTAGACTGGTGGCAGTAGAAAAATTGATGTCTTCAGTTCGAAGACAATGACCGGAGACAGTAGGAAATTGGGTCTGTCTCTATACCTATTAATTCACGACCTACCTGGATCTGCATAGCTGAATTTACTTGTATATTTTTACATTCACCTTTTGCAGTATCTGGGGTGTTTTTCTGAAAATTCGCCCTGTATGCTGATGGCACCCTCACTTTGTAATATTTGTTTGAAGAAGCCACTGTTAGCGAAACTAGTGAAAATCGAACTTTTCAAAGTTATTTTAATCATGTTCAACATCACGTAATGGCTGGTTCTATTTGATAATTGAATTCATACTGATTCATTATATCCAATATCTCGTGAAAGAGCCGTTTTGTGGAGATAGCTTCCACATTTGAGTTAAATTGTTGTACAAGCTGAGTGCCTCTATTAGTGAGTCTTCGAAAAGTTTGGCTTAATTCAAAGAGTCTAAATATATTCCTTAAACTTTCTGAAGTTAAAATGATTTTACATTACGTAAACGCCAACCGAAACCATAGATACATTTATTTCATAATATTATCTGTATACACGTTTCAAGAAACTTAATCAGCATGCGTTTGTAGATACATTAATTGGAATAAGTACAACATCTTCCATTGCGAGGATGGTTCCTGTGAAAGAACGCAAACTTTAAATCAGAGAGAATTACGTTATCACAAGTTTATAATTACCTTGGTTCTATTTTCGTTATTGGAAATGGAATAAGAAGCCTAACAAATAGGGTCGATCGATATCGAAGTCTTAAAAATGACTGACGTTATATTAGAATATGGATAACACAAATTCTCCAGTAAATCTATTTCTTGGAATTGTACTTGAACATTTTTTCCTATTGGTCGACTGAAAAGTAAGGTGTCACCCGGATTTTAATCCAATCGAGTTGGTGTGGGCTGAAGAGAAAGACTATGTAGCAAATAAGAATGTTCAGATGATGAAGGTAGTTTGTACGGTACTGAAGAATTCCCTGAAGAAGCCCAAACAAAAAAAGCTGGGATCGATCACATGACTTCCCTCACATACCAATTTTAGATAAGAATCGGATCATAACCACCTAACTCGTCCGCCATCTTGAATTTTTGAATTTTCTCTAAAAATCATGATCTTCGACCCCAAAAAATCCCATATACCAGTTTTGAAAAGAAGCGGATCATAATCACAAAACTCGTTAGTCATCTTGGAGCCGGCACTTGTTTTTTTCTTATAAACGTGCCATGAATACCTGCTAAATTTCAAGTTAATCGGACGACTAGAAGTGGGTCAAAATTCACTTGAAAAATTCCACCCAAACATACAAATAGATAGGTAGATAGATAAACAAGGCAAGTTAAATAAAAGCTTGTATGATTTAGAAACCGCTATGTCATATTGAAATTATAATGTAATTCACAACTCTATGTTTTATACTGACATCTACTGTCAGGCTAACATTCGAAATACCTTTTTATACGGATACTTTCTGTGAAATGAACTATCAAAATTTGCCACGAAGTAAAGACATAAGATAGATGGAGACGTCATATCGATGACGTCACTTGAATCTTAAAATAAGAATTTCGGACCCTTCTACGGGTTAAATTTATAAGTGTGATATATATTTATAACCGAAAAAATACGGTTGTTCTTATGGTTTCGATGAAATACTATAATTCAATTTGAAAAACCGAAGATGGATGTCAGAAATACCCCTCGAAACGGGACTACCACGCCCAAAATCAATACAGTTTCTATTAGCACCAATTTATAGCGATATCCAAAATTTAAACCATACACACACAACACAACAAAGATCACCCACACCACCACCACAACCATCCGAAAAAAGTTTTTGGGTCGATTTCAATACTTCCCTTACATTATATACTCGTATAGTGAGGGAAGTGAAAATAACCTAAAGTAGGAGAAAAATCATATTTTAATGTTTCGAATTTTGTTTAATTTATATTTTTTCCATGACTCGTTCTTTTTATACAAGTAGAAATGTGATGAAGTTCTTAATGAGCGGCATTTCTAAAAATAGTTTACAAATTACAGGTTGATTAGTCCTGTTCCGGGTAAAATAATTACACCGGGGAAAATGAATTTGACCAACATGGATGAAAGATTGATCGAATGTTAGCATTCATAAAAAATAATGTAGGAAGCATTTGACATAATAGGGAATAGACTTGTAATGCCCAGATGTACGTGGTCGTTCCGTAAATTATTTGAACATTTATTGTGTTTAAATATTTCAATTGCTTCTAATAACTTTCTAATATCCCTTTACTATTTTGGAATTGTTAAAGTATTCATAATTATCTCATAGCTACTTTCTACGCTAAAATATGAAAAATCTATAACCAGGGCCGTAAGTAGGGGGACTCAGGGGCTTAGCCCCCTCCCCAAGATTCAATAGCCCCCAGAAAGTTTGAAATTGTCAGGAATTTTATGTACACTTTATATTTGTAGTGCATAGATAAGCATAATGAATATTATAATAATAATAATAATAAATAAACTTTATTCATGAGACCAAAAGAAGTATGTTATAGAATGCGTCAGGACAGATAGGTACAAAATTAAGATAATGCTACGTATATATTTAAATAGTATTTTCGAAGGAAGTGCTACAAAAGGTGAGTTATAGCCGAGTATTAAAATATTCCGATTTGGAGAAATAACATTTTTCTATAAGACGTGATTTTAGTGATGTTTTTAAAACTCCTGTAATACTTATGCATATGTGTTTAGAAATGAAGAATCAGTTATAAGCATGAGAAGAAAATAAAATTGATTGTTATTGTATACTTTTAAATTTTCGAAAAATCAACGTGTACTTAGGAAAAATTAGAATAATTGAACTTTTTTCTGGTTATTAAAAATTAAAAAAGCAACCTTTGATTCATGCAGTATCCTATAATGATATTGATGCATAAATAATATGGAATTTCTGGCAACTTATTCGATTAGAGGTAGGGATTTCGAAATATTCAATTATATCTGTTCTTCGATTAGTTTAAACGTTTAAAGCAAACACTGGTGTTCCACAAGGTACTTATTATGTAGCTTCGTGTTTCCTAATTCATTTTAATGTTATCGTTGAACACATCGAACATGCTAGAAATTTGCTATTTTCTGATGATTTAAAGATTTATTTTAAAGAAGATGCGATGAAGCTGCTGTAAGCAGGTCTGAGTAGAATGTTTGAATGGTGATATAAAAATGAAATGGAAGTGCAAGTATCACAAAGTGCAACTGTAATTCTACAGAAATTAAAGTATCCAATTATATTTTTATTTTAATTGGTAGTAGTTGAAAGTATTAAGGAGTGAATTTTTTGGGAGTATATTTTGATACCTACTCACCTATCGTTCAAAAATTATGTCAAACATATAATCAAGTCAAAGACAAGGGGCTCACTGAGTTTGGGCAAACACGTGATGATATTCCAGGCAGAAGTTGCTGCAATACATCACTGTGCCTAAGAGCTATCAAGGCAAGAGTTTCATTGAAAAACCATCACCATATACTCTGACAGCCAAGCGAGTATAAAAACATTCAGTGCCTTATAGGTCAATTCCAAACTTGTCTGGGACTCCTTAGAAACCTTACAAGAGTTGGGCAGTCAAACCAGACTGTCTTTGGCCTGGGCAATGAAGAGGCTACTTAATGTCTGGGTCGAAATTATTGGCAATTTTATGGTTGGACCGTTCCGATTGCCTGATCGTCTGGATGGCGCTGGTTACCTTAGTTTGCTTCAAGAAATTTTGCCAGAATTATTAGAAGACTTGCTCCTTAATTTGCGTCGAAACATGTTCTTCATACACGACGGTGCACCAACTCATTTTGCACGTGCCGTAAGAATTTCTTGATGAACAATTTGCTGGTATATGGATTGGTAGAGGACAAGAAGCACCTATTCAGTGGCCTCCGCGATCTCCAGAGTTGAATCCTTGGGACTTCTTCATCTGGGGAGCGTTGAAAACACAAGTATACAAGGTTCAAATTGATAATTTCGAACAACTGTGGAACATAATTCAAACTGCCTTAAATGCAATACGAGAAAACGACGTTGTGTTAAGGAGGGTGCATTTAAATTTTTTACGCCGAATTGATCTTTGTATTAATGCAGGTGGAGGTCACATTGAACACCTCTTGTGAAAAGTTTTGTCTTTGTGTTCACTAAGTTTTGCACTACAATTTTATTAAACTTGTTATCAGTGTTTGAGAAAACATTTTTTTCCTTCTAAACCATGCGAAATACGAAAATTTTACTAGAGATAAAAAATGGAGATAATGAATAAGCCTATCGGTTGAAAAAACCTTAGAACCATATTACCACCCCTGATAAAATTATAAAAAAATATCAGAGGGGTGAAGGTGGTTTTACCCTATTACAATTTCCTTTGAATTTTTTTGCTTACTGAAAGTAGTGTAACTCTCTACAATGCACTTTTGCAAAATTTCATCCAATTTGTTCCACGCGTTTGTGAATAGAGCACAAAATTGTGATTTTTCAAGTGAACTTTGAACTCTCCTCACGGACAAACGGTACATTTTGCTACTATATAAATTGGGTTCAATCAACTTATTCTGATCTCTACAAGACAGTCTGTATAATCCCCTCACCCCGAGCGATGTAGTCCTGTTCCGGTTAAACATATTGAATCGGGCCTTACATATTTCCTTGTAGTATCCTGATCAATAAGTTCTTTCAAAGAATCCATTTTGATTTTGAAGACTTAACAAATAATTTCATTCTGATTTGACGATTGTACCGTAAATGTCCATTATGAAACTATAAATAGAAAGATAATTAAGCAGACTTCAAAACGTCCAACATTCATGTAAAAGTCTATATCTCACTATAACGACGAGAAAATCGTTCCGTGATGAATTATTCCCAAACGTAAAGAATAAAATTGTAGCTCGCTACAAACAGTGAAAGTATCGACATTCGCTTTCAAAAGCAAATTTGAGTTGAATAAGTCGAATAAAGAAAGCATTTAGGTGACATGTGCTAGTCGAAAGTGACAGGGGCCGGTAGACATCACCAGGGTATCCAGCCGGGTCCGCTGGCTGCACCAGTCAGGAGAGACGCAAGGGAGGTCCATGAACAGCCTTGGCCCTTGCTGGTGTGTGGGTAGACGTCGGGGGGCGGCGAGGCACGGACGGCGGGCGTCGAGTCGTCGCGCAGACACCTTGCACTCTGCTTTGCAACCGCTTCCCGCTCCCCTCCCGATCGTCCCTGACAACGCGGCCGCCACCGCACTGCGTGCCGCACTCTCAGGGTCGATTGCCGTAAGCCTTCACTTTCTATTTCTCCACATTCAATTATCTCCAGGCCTAGTTACAACCCATTCCAGTCGCCAACAAAACGACACTGCGACGAATATCGGGCTTTGTCCCGTGCATAAGTAACGCCACCGTCGGGCTGCAAGGAATATTTTATTTCTTCTCACGAGAACCTACTAAACTGAAACGAACAAAGGCAAATTCTCACGACGCTCAAGGACGCTGGCTCGGCGAAAGTTCAGTTTTAGCCTTATTTTATTTTATGTTTTTCCGGGTCATTTTAGGTTATAACTTCTTAGGATATTCGCGACAACATATTGTTCGATAATACGAACCGAGACACACTGTAATAAGGAAATGTTTCATGAGTTTATATTTGATACAAAATAATCCAAAGTTGGCACGACTTTTCACCTTTATTTGAGAGCGGAAATAATTCGTATACGAATAACAATTCGATGTTATTCTTCATTTTTTTCAACTCTCAACTTTACAGGAATTAATTTAGATACCTACTTGAATCAGGCCAGTTAATCCATTAAAAACATATCATCTCTACTGAATTACTGCAATGGAAAATTGCCTCGAAATTTATATGAAATAGATTTGTGATCGGAAAAATCAAAGTCAGACATATTTAAATAAAACCTACTTATAAACTATAGAAGAGTTCACACTGTGGATATACTATAAATAATAAATTTTTATCCTTATCCACTAGAAATATTCTTAAAGTAATGAGGACCTTTCGGCTACCAAGTAGCGAACATCAAAGTAAACTAACTTTTAAATGAAAATGTGCCTGTTTAAATACTATTAAAGCTTTACGAAAGTATGTAATGTTGCAAATGGAATGGTTTTACGAAGAAGAAACAAAGGAGTATTGGCCCTCTTGCAAATTGATGTTATATGCTGAGACCAGGACAGTTCAGTTGTTATTGCAACTCCGAAATAGACATGACATTGACCATCTGTTATTGTTCAGTATGCAGGGTGTTCCATCTCAGATGAGCCACCCCGTATATTTCTTATCCCATATTGAGTGGAAAAATCTCCCGAAACATGTCGAATGATTTTATTTGGGGGACATCTTTTGACGTATATTTGAGGCTTGAACGAGCAACCCCCCAATAGGGGGCCCTTCAACCCCTCAAAATTGAATGGGGGAGAGAGGTTGAGTGAAACGTCATTTGAAAGGTCTTGGAAGCCTCTTTACAACGGTGTATGAAAAACGTAAATTTGATGAACCGCTTTCGCCAAAAATTAATTTTGTTGCTCGAATGCGCCACCTTGAATATTTTGGTTATTTGTACAATGTACAAGCTCATTTTTATTAAGCCTTTTTTACAATTTTCAGGCTGAGTCACAAAAATCTTGGACCTAAGATGTCCCCACAAGAAGAAGTCCAGAGGGTTCAGGTCAGGAGATCGGGCAGGCTACTCCATAGGACCCCTTCTTCCAATCCAACGACCCAATCAAATTGAAGTATTGGCGAACTGGTGCGGCGTAGTGAGGAGGAGCTCCGTCTTGTTGGAAATGCAATTGTTGTTCAAGTAGTAGAGAATCTTTTTCTAATTGTTCAGTTATTAACGGATCAATCGCATTTTCCAACATTTCAAGATAAATTTCGCCATTTAAATTACCAGGAATAAACAGAGGTCCAATTAGGTAGTCTCCCGAAATTCCTACCCAAACGTTTAGCTTTTCCCGATGTTGAGTGTGAGCTTCTCGAAATACATGAGGATTAGTATCGCTCCAAATACTACAGTTATGCCGGTTAACCTCTCCATTAAGTAAAAAAGTGCATTCGTCAGAAAAGCAAACGTTGTACAAGAAATTTGGGTTATTGTTGATACGCTCGAACATAATTTCGCAAAACTCTTGCCTCCGATCCCAATCATCATCATTTAATTCCTGAATTAATTTAATTTTGTACGGATGGAACTTGTGTTTATGTAAAATTCTGAAAACGTTAGATTGGCTAATACCGGAAGCTGCAGAAAGTTGTCGTACAGATTGCGTGTTTGGCATAAGTTGGACATGTCCCAATATCGCCACAGCAGCTCCTTCATCATTAACAATTCCAATGGGTGCCCTTTTTCTATCCATTACTGAACCCTTCTCCACAAATTTTGGAATCAACTCCATTCCGTACTTATGGCGAACGCTACGTTCAGGATGGTTTTCGTTAAATATCCTTGCAGTCGCTCGGGCGTAATTTTGATTTTGGTAATAAAGGCTAACCTACTCAACACGTTATTTTTTGAAATTTTAAACAAATCAGCAAAGTAGTAACTCAACAGATTGATTAAAATCATGAAATGATCGAAGAAACGATAAAACCAGATAAACACCTTCTAAGAACAAAAAATGAAGGCAACATAAGGAAATGTTTTGCTGTTTTTTTATTTATTAGTTTGAGAGAATGTATTATTGTAAGGAAGTCAATGGAGGACAATTTGAACATTTGATTTAAACACGCAGATTTAATTTTTCTCATTGTAAGCATGACAACAGAATTAAATTTTTTTACGAATGTGATTTTTTGAAGATTGTTCAAGTTTGTAAAAAAGGCTTGATAAAAATGAGCTTGTACATTGTACAAATGACCAAAATATTCAAGGTGGCGCATTCGAGCAACAAAATTAATTTTTGGCGAAAACGGTCTATCAAATTCACGTTTTTCATACACCGTTATGAAGAGGCTTCCAAGACCTTTCAAATGACGTATCATTCAACCCCTCTCCCTATTCAATTTTGAGGGGTTGAAGCGCCCCCTATTGGGGGGTTGCTCGTTCAAGCCTCAAATATACGTCAAAAGATGTCCCCCAAACAAAATCATTCGACGTATTTCGGGAGAATTTTCCACTCACTATGGGATAAGTAATATACGAGGTGGCTCGTCCGAGATGTAACATCCTGTATATTGTAGATATATGCAGTAGCACACATTTACCAGTATTTAGAGGTAATAACCAATTCGAGCACTATTTGGAGGCTGTGAAAATGTCTCTTTGGGGTTGGTCATGGGAAGTTAAGAGGTTTGCGTATATTTTTGTATCATCTGCATAAGCCAAACAAGTTGATTTTAGTAATCTGGGTATATAGGTTCGAGACGGGCCAAGAACAGATCGTTGGGACACCACTAAGAAAGAACCAGTGGACAGTTACCGACTTAAGATAAAAATAACTTTTACCTAAAAATACTAAAGTCCACTTCTGCAGCATACTTCGAAACCAGCGTGGTCCAATTTAGTAAGTAGTCTGTTATGAGGAGTACCTTTGAAAAATCTAGCTATATATTATTAGGCTGCTTGGCATCTAGGGCGAGTGACCAGTCATTTATACATCGTAGTCACCGATCGACATGGTGGAAATTCAATCAGGGATTACTTTATGAGTCATTGAGAACTGCATCATTTTTTCCAATATTAAGGCTTCCATTAATTCACTAAAGATATGTACCAGGTTGATGAGGTGCTAGTTTTCACAGCTCATTTAATCGCCCTTTCTGAAGATGGCAGTAATAGACGCTTTTCTCCAGGAATCAGAAATGCGTGATCATTAAGGGATTTTGTCACATTTTGTCATGATTTAAAAAATTGGGAAATAAAATACAATTTGATAAGAAAGAGACAGTAAGATCTAAACCAGGATATGACGTGCATTTCAATTTCTGTGGTGAGAAAATCGATATACTCAAGTGAAACTACGTTCCTCTGGTGTGTTGTTAAATGTTGTCTTATATGTTCAGTTAATGTTATTGCATCCAACAATAAACTCCACAAATAACCTACTAACCAAGAATTGCCGCTTGGTAATGATATATGTTCAGTTAATGCATCCAAAACTAAACTCATAAATGACGTACCAACCTAAAATTGCAGCTTCAAGATAATATATTATTAAGAGACTCTTTACTGAGTTTATTTAATCTTAGGGATCATATTTGAATTCTAATTTTAATTTTAAATGATTGATTTATATTATATGTTATATGGAATTAAACACAATACTTTGTTTGAATGTTAAAAATTTATATTTGAATTTGTTTATGAATCTGTTTTTATGGTTACAAAATTATTCAATTTAAATTTATGTTCTGAAATTTCTATGTTGACAAATAGATCTTTGTAATTTCATATTCTCTATGTTTAACCTCAAAACTACTTGAAATTAATACTTGTTTACAAATGACAATCTTACATTCAGAGACACAAATACAATGAGGATATTATAAATAAACTTACTTTTAGATATATCCAATAATACTAGAAAGAATGTTGGCAATGTTCTGTTGATTTTATATGTCTTCTTGCTTAAAAACAATACTCTGCTATGACACATACACAGGTAAACTACGTTGATACTTCTTTATAATTCAGGAACTGTTGATAATAAATTGTTAATTGTTTTATTCTTTTAAGATATAAAACTTCTTCTTTAATAAACTGGAGCTGCTATCGAAGACTGAATATTCTTAATAACTGTGGTTATTTTAACCTTAAAACGTTGATACGAAGACTCATGAACACTACTTGCTTCGTAGGAATAATTTATTTGCTTCTGTTATATTAACTTGTCGAAGCTACAGAGACTGTTTCAGTTCTCCGATGTTACCAAAAACTTAGGTTATGGAAATTTAACTTGAGCTGCTTGGACACACATTCAGTGTCAGATGTAAATGCAAACTGTCTAGCTTCCTTTCCTGTTCCCTTTTTATAGGACCCATAAAAAGACGCCAGCTTATGTCATATTCAACCAATAAGGTACATCCTTTCCATATCTAGGATGCTATTCCCATTGTTGGATTTGACAGAACTTTTTAATTGTTGTCCTTTGAAATATCTAATTTGTCTGGACCAATCAAAATTGAGTATTCTTGAAATTTTGAAATATTGAAGATTTTCAAATTATTTAAAGTGATGGTGCATTCTGCTATTTAAATTGATATTGCCAACATTTTTCCACATATTTTGACATAAGATAACCTATGATTAGGTTCCTATTAACTTGATTATTCTAATTCTTATGCCAATTTTGACATTTGTCAATTCTTAAATCTAATACATAATGTAAAATATAAATAACATTTATATAACATTGTAGAACTCAAATTTCTTAATACTTAAATCTATAACTTATTTTACTAGTTTGTGCTATCTGATAGTCTTTGAATCATTTTAATTATGATTTCCTCTTTCGTATCACTGTACGTTTATCCACTTTCACTGTTTCTTCTTTACACTTCTTATTCTATAATGTTTTTAATTCCATATTTTATATTCTTTTGAATCTTTTCTATTTTTAATGTTTCGGTAAGTTCAAATTCTATCATTTTATGTTATGTAGGAAATGAAATCATAACAATATATTCTCTTACTTTCATTTCATCGCTTGATATTTCCAAAATTATGGTGAAATCCATCATTTCTTCACCTGTATAACCCTCGGACGAAAGTGTATATTATAAATTTTAGTGACCAGATGAAAATGTATGACCAAATTATTTAGATCAAAAAGGATTACGAACGAAACTGAACATTGATATGAGTTATTTTGAGATATCTAACTCTTCTTTTTCCTAATACCAAAATTAGGAAATGACGGTGACCAACATCAAATAGAAAGCCAAGCCGAAGGCCAAAGGACACAACATTCAATGTTATTGAAAATGATATCAATCCAAGCTGGATGTAAATGTCCCTGACAATATTTTTCATGAGAGCTCTTGATGCTGAAATATTTGCAGGTGAACGTTAATCCTTCATATTATTTTCATACTCCTGAAGTTAGACATTGTTATTATTTCTTGTTGTACCGATGGTTCATTTGAATTTAGTAATTAGCTTCCACACGACCGACCCTTTAACCTTTATCCCGGGATTATGTTTAGGCAGAGCTTCGAAAACTTAGAGATCGATATTTCATTTCAAATAATTATATACTGGTTCGGCGGAAATGAACAAGTATATTTATCAATTCAATACAACATATTCAGCAGGCGAAAATGAAAGTTGTTCTCTCTTCTGGCATTATATCAGCCTTCAGAGAAAAATCACATAATGGTATATGACCTATTCGTGCTTTCAGTCTTTTAGCTTTACATCTTACAAAAAAGCTATAATTTTTATTTGGTTTGTCATTAAATTTGATTTTAGTGATAATACTCCTTTCAATATTTTCTAATTGAAGTGATTTCTAAGAAGTTATCCAAATCGAAACCAGGGTCTCGATCTAGCGATCTTGCAGAAAATGGAATAGGTATAGGAAGAATTTGTGTAAATGAATCATAACATGGATATTATGAGATTGAATTTCCTCTTTTAATACGTCGAACTTACACATGGAACACATCAGATACAAGAGGCGACTATATAAAGTGTATTCAAACGCAACTGGCACCACAGGGAAACAGTTGAACATATGTTATTGCTTGTTTTGTACTTCCATTGGGTTATCAGGCGTGAAATGCCCCAATATCGCTTCAGAGTATTACCACCTACATAACAAGGCCAACGGGATCTGGCGTCAAAAGGTCGTGACGTCATCTTAATCCACGTGTACCGGCAGCGTAGCCGGTTTGTTTACAATTAAGCTATTTGACGCCATTACGTTCTGCTTGCAAATTTGTGTTTTATTCACAAAAGTACACAGGTTAATTACAGACAATCATATAGAAAATATATTAATGGAACAGGGTTTGACCACAGCATTGGAAGTACGTACTCCTGCATCTTTCATAGTTAGACGAAAACTTGGATGACACAATTTGAAAGCCGTAAATCGCTTTTTGACTGATTGAGTGGATGGTAATAGTGATTATGAAAGCTTTCAAGGTGTAAATCAGAACCCTCCGAATCAGTTGTTAGAGCAATTCAATAACAATTTTAACGATAAAGTGAGTATTTTTGATCGCTTACCCCTTTACCTTATTAAATTATTCAGAAATGTGTTAAATTTCGCAAGGTTTTCGAATGAAATTTTATGAAACATCACAAAAATTGTACGTATCTACCTACGTCAAGAGCCGGCCCATTGACCTGGATAAGTTCTTCTAATCCTGTTAGCTGAAGAGAGTTACCGGGCTGTGAGCCTTAGGAATTATTCTCATATTGATGAATTTCAATTCGTCCAGTGCAAGTTGATGAAACATAAAGCATAAAAAGTCGTTAGTCTTCGTTAGTTCCCAAAATGAGAATAACAAAAGAATAAAGAATTCCTTAGAATTCCCTTTTGCTTTACTCCCATGAAAATACGGTTTTGACGAAATATTATACATAGCGATTGAAAAATTACCTGTACGGATGCGAAAGCTGGTATAATTTCGGTTAAAAAAATGGAAAAATCAAGAAACTTATTTATTCATCTACACATCGGACAGCAAACGGGCCAGAGCTCAGGAACATCTTTCACTAAGTTACAATAGCAGATTTTCTTCCTATACTTTGACTTCACAAGAGAAAAACCTATAATGTTCAAAGAACATCGCGTGAGCAAGAGGTGGAATGTTGATAGAAGAGATTATTTTTGAAGGTTTGGAGGTTACAGGCATAAGGAAAGACTTCACTAGGCAAAGAGTTTCATAACTTCCCGGTTCTGGGATTCTGGTAAAAAGAAGTTCGGCAGACCTCGAGCTTGACAAGAAGGGTGGACTAGTTTCAGCTCGTCTTGTCCGCCAATCTGGAATCTCTTATGGTGGAACAACAGACGAGAATTCTGATGAACACCGACCATGGAAATATCTATGTGAAAGGGAGAGATCGCCCTCCTTTATGTTTTAGAGAGGTTAATGTAAGTGTGACACCATCAATCAGACGAATAGCTCTCTCCTGAATAGAATCCAAGAGCTTCTTTGGGAGCCGAATCCAAACATATGAACTGTACTCCAGGACTGTTTTGTAGATTATGAGGAGCTGCTGGGATGTAAAGTAGCACTTGGATCGAAATAGAAAACCAAGTTTTTGTCAATCCGTTTTTGCAATGACCTCGCATGATCATCCCACAAGAGGGTGCTGTTAATGGTGATCCCGAGTATGGATATGGAAGACCTCATAGGAATAGTTGTACCCGACATCATCACGTTAGGGATTATGGGATCCGCCTTCTTGGAGAAGATGCAATCTTGAGTTTTGGTTGCATTAAACTCTACTAAATTATCAGATCCCATTCCATAATCGTTGCCCGATCTCCATCAATTGCGTCAACCTGTCTCTGTCTCGCTGTGTGAAGTGTACCATCACCTGTAAATCTGAGGACGGGACAGATGGTCACATCCAACAGATCGTTGATGTGGAGCAGAAACAAAACTGGGGCCAAGACAGACCCTGCGAACCCCAGCGTTAATAGCCATGGTATCGGAGGATACTCCGTCAACCACCACATGCAGTGATCTATCTGAGAGAAAACTATATGGAATTTAAACAATAAAATTTAAAACAAGAGTATTAACAAAAATAAGAAGAAACATATATACATATAGAATACATGTTACCTACATTAAACTCGTAAAAATTATTTTCCGTTTTTTTTCTTTAAAGGGCATATAATTATGTGGTATTAAAAATATTAATGTCTGTACTCAAATTGTTACAAGAGTTCAGCATTCTGGAAATAGGTGCATTATTGAAGTACTAGTATTTTTATAGGGTTAATAAAACAGTTACCCTGTTTCTCACCCTGTTAGTAGGGTCCGCAAATGGAAAGCTTGCAGAATGCTAGGCACTAACAACTGATTGTTTGAAATTGTATATAACTAGAAGGTACGCTGCGAATGTCCGAATAGTTAAGACGGATTTAACAATAAATATATTCATTTTTAATTTTACATACTACATACCTTTAACAGTGATCATATCTATATGATGTGAAAATTTAGAATCAATCGGAGTCACCGTTCGACCGCAATGTAGAAATCATGTTATGAGCCTGAAGGAGGAAAGACTTCGTTCGCTATGCACACGTCTTAACGTACCGTTTGAGTGAAAGGAGAGCGACTTAATCCCCTATGCTCATTCTGTATTTCGCTTAAGCTGAAGAACGCGGGACTCAGTCTACTTAGTTAGCTCTGCTCACTCCGTCATTTGCATAATTCGAACAAGAGTCCAGTTGCGCTAGCTCGATTATTCAAATTCGAACAAGAGTCCAGTTGCGCTAGCTCGATTATTCAACACTATTTCTCTCTACAATCGGCCAGATAGTTAGCGCAGCGAACAGTGCTCGAACAAAACGAATAGCGCTCAGCTGAATAACAAGAAAACGGCTTGAGTTACGACATCGAATTTACAAACCAGTAAATTTAACACATATCTTCTCTGAAAATTTTCGACCGCTATATAGAAAGCAACAACGTGTTTTATGAATCGATTTGTTATCTTCCTTCGATCAGATAAATTGATCAAATTTTATTTTTTACGAGCTGTTGAATCAATCAATCTGATTGGCTATATTTCTGACGTACTTTTGTCTATATTGCACCTCACCCAGAAGTTAATACCAACCTTAACATGTGTTAATACACGTAACGGTACTCAGTGGCGTAGCTACAGCGGGTCTGAATGGGTAACTTCCCTGTGCCCAGCGAGTTGGTGATCCCTCCCAATTTATGGTAAGTATAATCAAAGGCACAGTTAATACATTCACTGACGGTAAGTCTCGTTTGGAAAGTTTCTCAAGAAGAAATTCATATTAGCTTGTACTTTTAAGTTATTTGGATATGATCGGATTGAGAAAAATAAGAGCTGAGATCATTACGACGAATAATTTATGGGGTATTAAATATTACACATTACACCTTTCAATAGTTTTGCAAAATTCACAAATTACCCTTTGTGTAATCTCCAAATTCCTATAAAATGCTGCGAATGTTGAAATCAGCAGCAACTTATAAATTCCAAGTTCTTCATGTTGCGCTCATGCAGAATTACTAATTTCAGCCTAAGCTTGAAAGTTCAGATTACGTTTGTTACATCAAGAAAAAAAATATTTAGACTGAAAGCATCAAAGTCAAATAGGTGTGGCGCGCTTATTCCAAGGAAGGCATCCAGCCTAAGCACCAATTAATCATGATACAATAAGTATAATAGAGTCTCGATACAGTGAATTAATTCATGTGAGGGATTTATCAAAGGCCAAAGGCAACCTGTTGTTGACAACGATATCAAAGTAAATATTTCGCTAAGCCTTCGCGAAAATCCAGGAATACCTGCCTTGCGTGTATTACTCGACAATGAATGCTATTGATCAAAAACAAAATATAATTGTCTCTGATCGATACACAAGTACAAGAGTCTATGACACCATTCGAACGCATTATGTTCTTCTTCTTGACGATGATAACATGGTTGCCTGATGATGATACAACTAGAGATTCCCCATGTTTTTCAATGGATTTCTGTCATACGTGTGTTACGTATGCTCTGCTGACGAAGCCATATTGCCGGTCATTCACAATTTTGTAACTCTCTATGTATTTGATAAGCTCGATGTTGATTGCTTTCTTCATCCCTTTAGAGATCATAGATAATACTGCAATGGGTCTATAATTAGTAGGAAGAGTCTTCTTTCCCTTGTTTGAGATTGGTTGCACTCTAGCTGCAGAATCCTAGCCTTCGGCCTGCTGGACTAAGTATTGGTATCAAGGAGCGCATAATGGACCCAATCAAGCGATCTAGGTGCTCTGAATTTGACCGCCCTAGTTCTGATTGATTGATTATGACGTATAGTGAGGGAATTAGAACATATTCCCATTGCATGTCGGGATATTTTTAGATGTACTATCGACTGGTGAAGTTTGGCAGATTACAACTGGGACATACTGTATATATTTACTTTTCTCTTGAAATTTAATAAGTATTATATTTATTTCGATCTCATTTAGTTGAAATGAGGTGAATTCTTTACTATTTGTAGTATTTCAGCACAATGTAATTTAATTAGCTTCAGCAAGCTTCTAATTTTGCAGGTCCTGTTTTACGTTTTCCCTCTAAGAAATCTGATAGGTCGCAGAAACAGTTCATGTTCACTTCAAACGTCAATATATTTCCACGTTACATTTCGGTTCAAATTTAATCAAAGCCTATTATCATTATGTACTGATGCAAATTTGCAAAATATATCAGGAACCTCTTCGAATCCTAGATAACGAGATTAAACTCAGGAAATTCAATTAATTAGGTTTTAAGAGCACATTTCTCATTTCTTGAGGGGCAAACATATTAAGGAACTGTGCGAGTGTGTAATTTTGAGGTATATATATATATTGCATATTCACAATGTTCCATGCGGCATATATCACGTCTCTGGAAGGGTTGGTTTAGCTGATTAGCTATTTGCTTTTCGCTTTGGCTGTTCAGTCAATGAGTCAATCAATAGTGAGCTTACCTACGCATGCATATGCGCTATCAGCTCGGCTTCATTATCAACCATTCTAATCTGAAAGGTTTCCGTATAATGTTCAAATTACAAATCCACTTCCAATGTTCCAATCACTTTGATATTCACAGTTCACGGTATATTTGGTCACGACCATGATGCACTCAAATTTGCCCATGTTGGTAGGAATAAGGAGAGGAAAACAACAAAAATATTCGTTGTATAACATATTTGGACATCGGCAAATACATTAAATATTACAAAGGGTTCATAAATTGTTAGGAAAAATTAATTGATAATGATTCTTGACCCAAGAATGAATAATATATAAATTCTCGGAAAATAGTTCTCACTAACACGTATGCTTGTTATTTTCGTCTTTTCCTACGTTTAGGTCTCGCGACCATCATCAGATTTCCTGGGATCTCCTATTTCAGCTACTATTGCTGACCTAGTTATGGAATGCCTTGAGAAATCTGTAATAAATTCATTAGATTTTCAACCCGTATTCTTTAAACGGTATGTAGATGATTGCCTAATGTGTGTTCCCAATGATAAAATTCTGTACGTGCTCAATAGGAGACCTAAGAGAAAATTAAGAAATGTTAAAACAAGTATGATATAAATGTTGCCCAAAAACCCATAAAAAAAGTGGATACTCCAGTGTTAAAGTTTTAGTGCAGTCCTTCAGTCGTATTACATACTCAGATTCGATATGAATTTAAAGTTTAAAAGAATATTGCTAAGCAGCGAATTCTTAATTTATACTTAAAATATTAATGTGTTATAATTTCTATTGCTCGTGTTTCAGTTCGTTTCGGCGACGTGAGCATTTTTAATTGAAATTACTGCGATAAGGACGCCTTGTGGTGATACTATTAATTCAAGAAATCACGTTTTACACATTGATACGTCTTCTGATGATGGTTGGGAGACCGAAACGTACGTAAAGACGAAAATAATAAGCATATGTGTTAGTGTGACCTATTTCCCGAGAATGTTATATATAACTCACTACATAATGTTTACACAACTATGAAATGTTCTTTCATAGAAACAAAATGTGTTGAAATATACAAGGTGTTCCATCTCAGACGAGCCACCCCGTATATTTCTTATCCCATAGTGAGTGGAAAAATCTCCCGAAACACGTCGAATGATTTTGTTTGGGGACATCTTTTGACGTATATTTGAGGCTTGAACGAGCAACCCCCTAATAGGGGGCGCTTCAACCCCTCAAAATTGAATAGGGGAAAGGGGTTGAGTGATACGTCATTTGAAAGGTCTTGGAAGCCTCTTTACAACGGTGTATGAAAAACGTAAATTTAATGAACCGTTTTCGCCAAAAATTAATTTTGTTGCTCGAATGCGCCACCTTGAATATTTTGGTTATTTGTACAATGTACAAGCTCATTTTTATTAAGCCTTTTTAACAAACTTCAAATTGTCCTCCATTGACTCCCATACAATAATACATTCTCTCAAACTAATAAATAAAAAAACAGCAAAACATTTCCTTATGTTGCCTTCATTTTTTGTTCTTAGAAGGTGTTTATCTGGTTTTAACGTTTCTTCGATCTTTTCATGATTTTAATCAATCTGTTGAGCTACTACTCTGCTGATTTGTTTAAAATTTCAAAAAATATGGTGCACACATTGCAAGAACGTGTTGAGCTGGTTAGCCTTTATTACTAAAATCAAAATTATGCCCGAGCGGCTGCAAGGATATTTAACGAAAACCATCCTGAACGTAGCGTTCGCCATAAGTACGTAATGGAATTGATTTCAAAATTTGTGGAGACGGGTTCAGTAATGGATAAAAAAAAAGGGCACCCATTGGAATTGTTAATGATGAAGGAGCAGCTGTGGCGGTATTGGGACATGTCCAAGTCATGCCAAACACGCAATCTGTACGACAACTTTCTGCAGCTTCCGGTATTAGCCAATCTAACGTTTTCAAAATTTTACATAAACACAAGTTCCATCCGTTCAAAATTAAATTGATTCAGGAATTAAATGATGATGATTGGGATCGAAGGCAACAGTTTTGCGAAATTATGGTCGAGCGTATCAACAATAACCCAAATTTCTTGTACAACGTTTGCTTTTCTGACGAATGCACTTTTTCACTTAATGGAGAGGTTAACCGGCATAACTGTAGAATTTGGAGCGATACAAATCCTCATGTATTTCGAGAAGCTCACACTCAACATCGGGAAAAGCTAAACGTTTGGGTAGGAATTTTGGGAGACCACCTAATTGGACCTCTGTTTATTCCTGGTAATTTAAATGGCGAAATTTATTTCGGAATGTTGGAAAATGCGATTGATCCGTTAATAGCTGAACAATTAGAAAACGATCCTCTACTACTTAAACAACAATTGCATTTCCAACAAGACGGAGCTCCTCCTCACTACGCCACACCAGTTCGCCAATACCTCAATTTGCAATACCCCGGTCGTTGGATTGGAAGAAGAGGTCCTATGGAGTGGCCTGCCCGATCTCCTGACCTGAACCCTCTGGACTTCTTCTTGTGGGGACATCTTAAGTCCAAGATTTCTGTGAAAATTTGGACGAACTACGCCAACGAATTGTAAATGAGTGTCGTCAAATAACTTCAATTATGCTGAACCATGTTAGAGACGGTTTTCAGTCAAGATTGTATTATTGTATGGAAGTCAATGGAGGACAATTTGAACATTTGATTTAAACACGCAGATTTATTTTTTTTCATTGTAAGCATGACAATACAATTCAATTTTTTTACGAATGTGATTTTTTGAAGATTGTTTAAGTTTGTAAAAAAGGCTTAATAAAAATGAGCTTGTACATTATACAAATACCAAAATATTCAAGGTGGCGCATTCGAGCAACAAAATTAATTTTTGGCGAAAACGGTTCATCAAATTTACGTTTTTCATACACCGTTGTAGAGAAGCTTCCAAGACCTTTCAAATTACGTATCACTCAACCCCTCTCCCATATTCAATTTTGAGGGGTTGAAGCGCCCCCTATTAGGGGGTTGCTCGTTCAAGTCTCAAATATACGTCAAAAGATGTCCCCTAAACAAAATCATTCGATGTGTTTCGGGAGATTTTTCCACTCACTATGGGATAAGAAATATACGGGTGGCTCGTCTGAGATGGAACATCCTGTATAATTCACTACATAATGTTTACACCACTATGAAATGTTCTTTCATAGAAACAAAATGTGTTGAAATATATACCTACCTACATCAAAAGTATATCTATTAGAATAAATTCAAAACAGCATGCAGTCTAGGGTTAATTGAACACACTGTCGATCCATCTGGCGATAAACAATAGAAGAAATAACATTTCATAGGATTCAGAACTAAACATAGCAGCCGAAGAGGAATGAAACCAGAGAAAATTAATTTGAAGTAAAGTTACCATATATGTTTTCAAATTACTTTCAATTTTCGAATTTTCAGAAATAGTAAAAGTGTGCTATTATTCTTAACCACATAATAGGCGATATGTATTTTAACATGACCATTTTACGATCCAATTATATTAAATATAAGGTTCTCCCATTTGGCATTTCCTCTTTGAAATGAGATGATTAATATTTTCTTTAATAAAAATTGATGAGCATGGAAGTATATTGCTCCTTCTAAGTTGATGGAATTTAAGTAACCTTCCTTAGAATTATATACATACCGGTGTTCATAAAATATGACTCAGTCAGGGCCATTGAACAGTTGTCTGTTTAGTGATTTATAAAAATTATTCTTGCTTCCGAAAGAAATAATTAATAATAATATAAACTTTAATAAGAGAAAAATAAAAATCTAAACTATGTTTGAATGGATAATAAATAACCTATAACGAATTAATATCTTTTAGTCGGCAATCTATAAACATATCTTAATTACAGAGAAGAACAGGTGTCATGAGATTTCTAAACTAATGGGATATCGTTCAAGTTCAACGTAAATTACTTCATTAGCCAAAATGTATCACAATAATTCAAAAAACTTTATGTTGATTCACAGAACGTTATAATTATTTATTATATTTGTATTCACGTAAGTAGAGAACAATAAATTGTTTCAAAACATGAATGCCCTTCAAAAGCTGAAACCATTCATCTAACGATTTGTTCGTAGCATTAAATTCGATGTGTCTGTGTTCTGCAACCACACAAACACGTTGAAGTAAGATATATTGTATAGATCGATGAAAACAACAACTTTCGATTATACGCAACCTAATAACTAGAAAGAAGATAATAATCATACAAATAATAAACAATAGATAGTAAGAATAATCTTAGCAATGGACACTATTAATTCATTGTAATAATAATGATACAAGGCATTACCAATGGCAATTTGCCATTATTAGGTGGAACTCGTGATATGTTATAGGTGTTTGGTATGTAGTTAAGTTGAAAGGGAAGTTAAATTCTACATTATGTATCAGGAATATATCAGGAACTATTATAGTGCAATATAAATTGTTCTAAGGTAAAATTCGCCAGATTTAATGAAGGTTTTGCATGTATAGAGATAGTGTAATATTCAACAACCACACAAACACGTTGAAGTTAGTTAGGTTGTATACATCTGATTAAAAACATCAAATTACAACCTTCCATTGATCCATTGTTTAAAATAATGCTAGTATGAGGATAATAATATAAAAGTAAAAATAAATAAATGATAGAGACAAATTAGTTTTAGTGTTCATAATTTTAGTGAATAGAAAATGATAGAATATTATATTGAAACATTGCCCATTATTTATTATGAGATGAACAATTATTGTAATAATTTTATAGGTATGTACAGTTAAACTAAAAAAAAAGCTGTGAAGCAATAATTTCCCATACAAAATCAAAGTATTGTATCTGAAATATTTTAATTTCAATAGAATTAATCACTAAATGTACTTCTATATCTTGACCACAATTTTATATCACCTGTTGTTGACTTACTGTCTCTATAAGAAATATTATTGTTCAAAAATAACAAATTTATAAAATAAAACAATAAAAAATTAGTGGAATGTAAAATCTTTAATGAAACTATTGATACAATGAAATACAAACATGATACAATAAAAATGTTGAGTACTGACCTGTATGTATACTTCCAAAAATTGCAGTTTTTGTGTAGATTCTAGTAGTCCAGAGACATATTTTGCACAGCAAATTCAGGTACAGGTAGTACAATGAGGAGGAAAATGCGAAGTTTTCGCGAACAAATTCTAACCTATCATATTATATCACAAATATCACAACATTTACTAAGGTGTTTAATTAGGTACAAATGTCAAAAAATTAACGTTGCTGTTGCGATGCATTGCTCTGATAACAATCAATTTACATGTATTTTATACACTACATTCCTCCTTGCACCTACGGTGGCGCATGTCAGATGATACCTATGCTTTTTGTGCACACGCATAGCACACACAGCGTTTTCCTGCTTTTCCACCGATGGAAGGGTGCGTAATTTTCCAATCAAATGCGAAACCCTGTGTAGGCTTTCGTCGCGCAAAATGATCCCTGGGTTTATTGTAGAAAACTGTATGCAATCGAAGCTTGACGGCTCCCTCTCTTGCGAAGACTCTAAGACTAGCACACAAAAAGAAATGAACTAAAGCTTTCGTGTAGATTTCCAAAACTTGTCCAATAGAACCCTTCATCCCCTATTATTAGTATTATTACAAACTGACCGAAATTTATTTTGAAGGATATTCATGAAATAAATCCCTGGAACGAAAGGATCCATTGGAATTTTCAAGTTACTCGTTCTTTCGTTTTGAAACGTAAAATGAATCAACACGCTGACGGATAAAAGTCACAGTCTTTCATACTCTACTCGTGAGTTGTACGCTCTTTTTCGCACTTTTGCACTACTCCACAGCACAATGTCAAAAAACACAGTTGTCGTTTACGGCGACCTGGCGGTCTATCACCCGTCATGCTTTAAAGTGTTGATAGTTGCGCGCTTTTCCCGTGTTGGCAATTGCGCGCTTTTCCCTAATTTTCAGTGGCTCGTCCTAGCCAAACCACATAACTTTTTTCAATCGTTAGAGTTTTTGGCACTACAGGCTAGTCCTGTTGGAACGATAACTCATAGTCTAGGCTGTGAACCGGGATTTTAGCTATAATAAAAAACATGTAAGTTCGAATCAAAAAATTTTTTTGCATTAGCTTCAGGAGGTTCTCAGGATCATTCATACACCTTAAAACCTCTTTGGAACCCCAACCCCACCCATTGGGGGCGAAAATGGTCCGAAATCTCCAAGACTTGAATTGTATTTTCTACAAAAAAAGGTATTTTGGCATTTCGAGTGCACCTAGGAGGTTTTTTTGGGTCGCTGAACACGAATCCGTAGCCAGATTTACTTGCAATCCATCGTAGGGGTGGTCAAATCGACAAAATTGGCCAATTTCGCACCCCTAATATGTTATTTTGCAATTTACGTGTTATAGGCATTTCGAAACACCAAGGGGTTTTTTTGGGTCGCTGAATACGATTACGAAGCCAGATTTACTCCGAAGTAATTTTAAAATACAAAAATAATAAATATTTAGAAGCGTGTCAAATTAGCCATTTTTGTAAATTTCCCACCCCTACGATGGATTTCAAGTAAATCAGGCTTCGGAATCGTATTCAGCGACCCAAAAAACTTCCTTGGTGCATTCGAAATGCCTAAAACACGTAAATTGCAAAATAACATATGAGGGTGCAAAATTGACCAATTTCGTCGATTTGACCACCCCTACGATGGATTGCAAGTAAATCTGGCTACGGATTCGTGTTCAGCGACCCGAAAAACCTCCTAGGTGTACTCGAAATGCGAATATACCTTTTTTTGTAGAAAATACAATTCAAGACTTGGAGATTTCGGGCCATTTTCGCCCCCAATGGGTGGGGTTGGGGTTCCCAAGGGTTTTAAGGTGTATGAATGATCCTAAGAACCTTCTGAAGCTAATGCAAAAAAAATTTTTTGATTCGCACTTACATGTTTTTTTTTGTTTTCCGGTTCATAGCCTGGACTATCAACCACCAACCAATCCTCTGTAGTTTTTTACACTAAACTATTAATAAACAGATAAAAGAATTAGGATTGTTCATACAGTTTTGAGATTTAATTTAGTATTGACGTAATATATTATAGTTTTATCAGTTTTTTTTTATTTTTATCCCTACTTTTACTTTTTACTCCTTTTACTATTTATCCGTTTTGACTTTTAGGGATAAAGTGACAGTTTTATTCCTGAAATTAGGGATAAGAAGTGCTTTCCTGTTTCCCAAAGTGCGAAAAATATTTTATGGACCGACGAGACAGACGATTTTAAATTTTCCCAACTAGCATGTGTGTGCATGAAAACCCGAAACCAGTTCAAACACTAATTTTGTATTGATTTCTCTAGGTATAGGGATTTATTAAGTACCACCGGAGCGGCTTAATTCTGCAAACGTCCTGGAGTCCAACATATTTATTATTCAGCTTTAGCAAAGTTAAAATTGCAAAAAATAGATGAATCCAAAATAGATATTGACTTGACTTAAGTAACCTTTTTTTATAGATGGTTCTAAGAAATAAAATACATTCCTAAAATGAAACTATTTATTTTCAAGTTCAGTAACAAATGTTTAAGAAGAAAATTCACTAAGAGTACTTTTAGAATTTTGACTTCCTAAAGAAAAGTTTAACAAAATAACAAATCTCAATTTAGATAAAGTAAATCTTAATATTAGTTGAACATATTGAATGCACTATGACTGCTGGACATCATTCCAAAAGTAAATCTTGGTTGTTCTGCGTTATGATCCTTTTGGGTTAATACATTAGCTGAAAGAAAAATCATGATTAAATGAAAGAACATATACTTTTTTATACCACTTTTAATAATAAAATGAAAACGTTACTATGATTTCAACCAAAGTGCCATTATCAAACAGATACAAAATTACATTCATTTTTTAATTATATTTTTGGAAGAAAAATCGATTATAATTCTTGACAGGATGGCATGAAAGATGGGATCTCAGTTTCACAACCTATTGAAGTGCCCTCAGGTGTACCACAGGGATCTCATATGGGACCTCTGTTATGCAATCTTTTTGCCAATGACCTTTCTGATGTCATCAACTGTTCTTTCCTAATGTTTGCTGATGACTTGAAGATGGTACGCATTTTTGATGCTGAGAGTTTGCAGTTGGATCTTAATAACTTGAAGTAAACTTTCTTTGCCAAATGTGGCCGCTTTCGTTTCAAATCGGCGTCGAATAGATTCAACAGCTCTTCATAATATACCCAGGCTACCGTTTCGCCCTTTTCAAGGTAAACGATATGGAAGATGTGTATCCCAAAAAACTGTCGCCATGACTCTGTTGGCCGATAAACCGACTTTGGCCTTTTCCGCTTTGATTTGCCAGGACAAGTGCACTGTTTCGACTGTTCTTTGGTCTCTGGTGTTGTGATGGATTCATGTTTCGTCCACGGTTACGAAACGGCGCAAAAAGTCGCGCTTGAACATCGCCAAACACTCCTTTGAAGTTGTCACACGGTCGCGCTTGTTGTCAACAGAGAGGAAATGCGGCACCCGCCATGTGGCAAATAGCTCTCATATTCAAAAATGTGTGCAAAATTTTCCGTACCCGTTCGGTTAAGATGCCCATAGCCTCAGCAATCTTGTGCACTTTAACTCGCCGATCGTCCAATATCATACCATGAATTTTATCGACGATTTCTGGCTTTGTAACCTCAATTAGACGACCGGAACGTTCGGCGTTCTTTGTGGTCATACTATCACAACGAAAATCAGTAAACCACTTGTGAATCGTTCCAATCGATAGTGATGAGTCTCCATAATGTTTAGCAAGCGATGCTTTGGTTTGCGATATATTTTTTCCACGCTTTTTTGCTTTCGTTGGGTGTCAAACAGAACTGAATGACATATCAGTCTGAAAATTTTAATGCGTTCTAGTTAAAGATAGTACATCACAAATGTCACATGGGATTTTCGATTGTGGCGCCATCTGTTTTATTTTTCAGAGAATTTTCACCGTCCTCGTATATTAGTAACTTGTATAAATAGCTTGTCCGTCAATAAATTAATAAATGAATAAATACATTTACTTGAGAGATCAATTTGCAGACAAAATTTTGAGATTCATTCAGAAACTTTACTTAATACCTATTAAGTACAGATTTTTTCATGGTTGGAGATATTTTTATCCACTGACTCCGTTGCGAATTAATTTACAGACATATCCCTACTAGGAAAGAGTGTATAAATCAGAACGTAGATTATTTTTATAATTGGCTCTAAAATGTCAAAATGTGCCACACCGTAATCAAGACTGCTTGGAAAATAGTATTTTATGGATTAAAACTAAACCTTACTCAAGCTAGAAAGAGGGAAATTGTCTGCAAGCGGATGTAGATTGTCGGAACTTCCTGAAAGAAAAATAAGAAACAATCTCACAATTACAAAAATACATATACTAGGGGGTACTCGGGGCACGTGTCTAGGGTCCCCCAAAAATTAGGAATTAAAAATGTCTTACTGCTACATTCCATTGCGTCTAAACGGAATATTTCAAATTATTAAAAAAAATTACTATTAGTATTGAGTTTGTAGATGTGACGTTAAAATAGCGCAATAAATCAGATGAATAATTTTATGATGAACACACAATAAACTAACAGTTTAATTTATTTTAGTTCAAAAATTTAATGTCCAACATATTAATTTTTCGAAATTAGAAACCCCATTTTCTAGATCCTCAGTGCACATACATTCATATGAACTTTTATCATCAAAATACCCCAGGGAATGCCCCTGAAACTTCCCTCCTATTAGAGCATATTATGGAAGTTTATAACTCACTTGATTATATTGAAAGTTAATTAATAATTAAAGCTTGTATAAAGGTGAACAATGGTTCCAACCGCTTTACAGGAAGAGATATCAGTTTGCTTAAGATACTCCTCTTAGTTTAGTAATATTAGTAATGTGTGTTCAATTTGTGTATGTTAAAATCGATGTCTTAAAACTAAACAACTTACCGTAAGAAATATTGAACTCGGGGCTTTTGTAACCAGGATAATCAGAAGTGTCTGAAAAAAATTCCCTCATATGTAATTTAATATCACACAAAAAAGACAAAAGAGTTCTTAGATGCTAACCCTCAAATATTAAATATATTAATTAATGATAATATTAATTAATTAATTAAATCATATCAAAACTCTATCTATACAATAATTGAAGAAATAATATTATAGTTTCCATAAACATAAAAAAATTGAAATGATTTTATTAATTAATAACAATTATTCAACGATAAATATGCAAATTACCCCGAAAAAAACGATTTTTTCCGTTTTTTAAATTGTCCCGCCTTTTTTCCATTGCAGTATACTTTTTTTTACCACTTATCGAAAGTAGAGGTAACAACGAGTAAGTGAGCCAATGTAGAACTCTGTAGGAGGCGTAGTTTCAAGAGGAATCGCAGTTAAAAATTTGTTTGTTTTTTTTTTAATTAAATTTAACAGCAACCTCTAAATATTTCCCTCGGAAAAAATTACTGCCTTTTTGCAATAAATAGAGGTATCTTTTGCCAAAGTTAGAGCTTCATAAAGTTTTTTTGTCAAAGAAAAAAATTAAAAACCGAAAAATCGGTTTTTCGCATTTTTTTCGAAAAATTTGAGGTTAGAGTAAAAACGGCAGGTAGACTTTTTATTCTCTACAACTTTTTTTAATAGAATGTACGGTTTAGCCAGAAATCACGAAAAACTGTTTTCAACCCCTAAGAACCCACCCCATTCCACCCCGGATAGCAGCTGTCGGTTGGATTTATTTTTCCCTCTTTTACAATATCTTGTTCTACAATATCCCGCTGTCAGATTGCTGTAACGACTTTTTTTGTCGTTCAAATACTATTTGTACTGGCCTAATTCACAAATGTATCTGTTACTGTATTTGATGTATCCAATTGATCTTATTTTATTGTAATTTATGACATATATTTACATAACTTACCGTCTAAGAAACTCTTGGTAGTATTTTGTTTTCTTGCTTCTTCGGCAACTGCAGCACCCTCTTGGATCGCAGGTGCTTCTGCTAATTTTGCATTGAAAACTTCTAATGGACTAGCGAAATTCACATTCTTAGCCTATAAATTATGATTCTTACAAAATGTTCTAATTTGCCATGTCCAGTACCGAATAGAAAACTTGATTGTTGAATGGCAAAATTATTGAATATTTTTTCATTCCGTTGTTGGTAATGCAACACAGCAACAATTTTTAGATTTTTATAATAAAATGTATTATATCTGGCGAAAAAATCACAACTTTCAATCTAAGAAGATCAAATCTTACCTTCTTTAATGGAAAATTAAAATAGGAGTCATTTATTTGTGGAGGATTGTTCTCAGCGAATTCCGAGGTTGATTTAAGAATGGGCTGACGAAAACCACCAACTGAATTCGAAACCTTCTGCGGATTTATTGCCATCTGGGGATTGTTCTCAGCGAATTCCGAGGTTGATTTAAGAATGGGCTGACGAAAACCACTAACTGAATTCGAAACTTTCTGCGGATTTATTGCCATCTGGAGATTAGACCCCTCGGCAACATTTATAAGATTGCATTCTGGTTTTCTAGTACCATCAGAATCCTCTTGACTATTCTTCACAGTATCGGGTATTACTGCGTTTGCAGTTTTTTGAGTGGCAAAATAGTCAGTAACTTTTTGAGGAAACCGAGAGTTTTGCGAAAAATTTGATATAGCTGTTTTTGGAAGACCTTGCATAGTTCCTTTTTCCAACGATTCGCGATTCTTTGAAAACAAAGGAACCTGTTTATTTGGATCGATGCCTTGCTGATTTTGTACTGGCACCTTGTGCAGCGTCAGATGTTTTAGATCAACTGCCATTTTTAAACGTTTTGCTGGTCGACTTTCATCTTCGTTATTGGATTGTTGACTCAGATGTTTCGATACTAATGGCTGTTCTACCGAATTCTGACTATTTTTAAATGTTACATCGGGTAACTCTTGCGAATTTGCGGGAGTGTTATGTTTAGATGTTTTTTCATTTTGGGAAGATTTATTCGGAGCATTCGAAAATGAAGAATTAAGATTTGAATTATTCCTGCGTAAAATGGATTTCAAGGGTGGAATCCCGGGCAATTTTATCTTTTTCACATCCAATATTCGGACTTTAGGGATGTTCTCATTCAATGGTAATTGGACATCTTTAGAAGCTTGTTGAATTTCTTTCCCTTCACTTTCATGTGCTGCCAAATTTAATGGCGGTATATTTCGCGTTGCCAAAATGTTTGGGAGTGTACGTTCTGAAAAAATTGAGATTGGTTATGGCAGAAATGTTACTTAGTGGGTTCGCGGAATGGGCTGACTCACCTGATGAGACTGTAGGCTTACTGAATTGTTCATTTGAAAACTGAAACATAGGTAAAAAAATTAATGGTAAGTTATTCATGAATTGTCCATAGTCACCACACCTCCAACTTCTTGATATAATTCGGTCGTACATTCCGACAGCTAGCCAAACGGGCCCGTTTTTTATCTAGAAAAGAATTATTCCCGTTCATGAAGTCAATTTTATAATTTTATATACAAGGTGTTTCAGTTTTTTCGTTCATAACTTTGCCAAACGATAGAACTTCTAAAAATAATAGGGGTCTTTCATATATAATTTTTCTCTAATTCACTTAGTTTCTGAGATACAGGGTGTTGAAGTTTTGAAAAATTATTACATTCTCTTCATTATCTTCTAAACAAATGAAGATTTTTAGTTCAAACTTAGTACACTTTAGTTTTACTGGATGCAAAATTTTGTTGGTTACAAATTGTTTTGAGACAAATACAGTAGCGTAGTTATGGGGTTTTATACTTATTTAAACCCCTTAAACTTCTACGCCAATGGCCAAAAATCTTATTATACAGTGTGAGTAAGTTTTTTGTAGACAAACTTCAACAGGAGATAGAACAGATGTTTTTAAGGAGAAAAGTTGCTATAAACATATGTCGTAGAAGGCTTCGTTTCCGAGATACAGGGTGTTGAAATTGAAAAAAAAAATTCGTTTTTTGCAAATATCTCTGTAACCGTTTATCGTACAGAAAACGGCTTTTGTGAGCATTTTCTACTCATAGTAAGCTATGTTCTGTGCGATCAAAAATTTTTTTTTAGTCATAATTGATGAAGATTGTGAAGGGGTAGTGGGTGTTTTTCTCCCCAACTTCTACGCCACTGAAAAAAGTACGGTTTTGAGACAATCATTTGAACCGCCAATGTTTTCTACACAAAAAAGGTACTCTTGGTCATAAGTTCTTAAGTTGACCGTTTTCGAGAAAAATCATCTTTTATGTTGAAAAACATGGTCAATCCTTTGGTTTTGTTACTTGTTCTAACGTTTGAATAAATTTTGTTTAATTGACTATGTTTTTCAACATAAAAGTTGATTTTTCTCGAAAACGGTCAACTTTAGAGCTTATGACCAAGTACTTTTTTTGTGTAGAAAACATTGGCGGTTCAAATGGTTGTCTCAAAACCGTACTTTTTTTAGTGGCGTAGAAGTTGGGGAGAAAAACACCCACTACCCCTTCAAAATCTTCACCAATTAAGAGTAAAAAATTTTTTTTTATCGCACAGCACACAGCTTACTATGAGTAGAAAATGCTTACAAAAGCTGTCTCTTGTACGATGAACGGTTCCGGAGATATTCGCAAAAAACGAAATTTTTTTTTCAATTTCAACATCCTGTATCTCGAAAACGAAGCCTTCTACGACATATGTTTATGGGAACTTTTCTTCTTAAAAACACTTGTTGTATCTCTTGTTGCAGTTTGTCTACAAAAAACTGACTCACCCTGTATACAAACTTAGAAACTCTGATTTATCTTCTAAAAAAAAGTATTCTTGATAAATTTCACTTAGAGGCATCCTGTTTAAGCTATTTTGATTTTTCTAATCAGTGCTATCTTACGGAATTTCTTTTGAAAGGCTATTTAAAACGTAAGAAAATATTTAAATATCTATTCATTGGTAACGATAGAGAATAATTCATAATTAATGCTCAAAATGATTCATTTGGAAACTAATCACGAAGACACCACACAATGAGGTAACAAATGCTTGGATACAATTGAATGGCTGTCCAGTAAGAGAATGGCTGAATAGGAAGTACGGTGAAAGATGGAATGGTTAAGGTGGTCCAGTTACATGGCCTCCTCTATCACCTGACCTCTATCCTCTGGACTTTTTTGCTTCGGGTTATTTGAAAGATAAAATTATGCCACGCCAGTTCATAATAGAGATCTACTGGATCGTATTCCAAGAGCTTGTGATGAAATAAATAATAAACAAGAAGTTCGTTGAGAAATCATGTCGCCGTTGCGTTAAAGTAAATGGATCATTTTAAGCATTTATTATAAATTATTTTTTATCGTTACCAATAAATAGATACTTAAATATTTTCTTACGTTTTATAAGATAACCCTGATTAGAAATAGCTCGAATAGGAAGCCTCCAAGTGAAATTTATTAAGAACACTTTTTTGTATAAAATAATAAGTTTCTAAATTTGTATACAATAAAAATTTTTGACCATTGGCGTAGAAGTTTAAGGGGTTTAAATGCGTACAAAACCCCATAACTACGCTACTGTATTTGTCTCAAGAACATTTTGTAACCAAAAAAATTCATCATACAGCAAAACAAAAGTTCATCAAGTTTGAACTAAAAATATTCATTTGTTTAGAAGATAATCAAGAAAATGTAATAATTTTTCAAAACTTCAACATTCTGTATCTCAGAAACGAAGTGATTTAGAAAAAAAATTTATTTGAAAGACCCCTATTATTTTTAGAGAAGTTCTATCGTTTACCGAAGTTATGAACGAAAAAACTGAAACACCCTGTATATACAGGGTGAGTCAGTTTTTTGTGGACAAACTCCAACAGGAGATAGAACAGATGTTTTTAAGAAGAAAAGTTCCTATAAACATATGTCGTAGAAGACTTCGTTTTCGAGATACAGGGTGTTGAAATTGAACAAAAAAGTTGGTTTTTTGCGAATATCTCCGGAACCGTTTATCGTACAGAAAACAGCTTTTGTACGCATTTTCAACTCATAATAAGCTGTGCGATAAACATTTCTTTTTTAGTCATAATTGGTGAAGATTTTGAAGGGGTAGTGGGTGTTTTTCTCCCCCAACTTCTACGCCACTGGAATAAATAGTTTTGAGACGCTCATTTAAACCGTCAATGTTTTCTACACAAAAAAGGTACTTGGTCATAAGCTCTAAAGTTGACCGTTTTCGAGAAAAATCAACTTTTATGTTGAAAAACATGATCAATTGTTCGAAATAAAATTTATTTTTTGCTAATGAAACAAAATTTATTTAAACGTTAGAACAAGTAACAAAACCAAAACATTGACCAATAGGAGAAAAGTTCCTATAATCATATGTCGTAGAAGGTTTCGTTTTCGAGATACAGGATGTTGAAAAAAAAAATTAGTTTTTTGCGAATATCTCCGGAACCGTTTATCGTACAGAAAACAGCTTTGGTAAGCATTTTCTACTCATAGTAAGCTATGTTCTGCACGATAAAAAAAATTTTTTTAGTCATAATTGGTGAAGATTTTGAATGGGTAGTAGGTGTTTTTCTCCCCAACTTCTCCGCCACTGATAAAAATAAGGTTTTGAGACAACCATTTGAACCGTTTGCGAAATATCAACTTTTATGTTGAAAAACATGATCAACTGGTTCTAACGTTTAAATAAATTTTGTCTAATTAGTAAAAAATAAATTTTATTTCAAACAATTGACCATGTTTTTCAACATAAAAGTTGATTTTTCTCGAAAACGGTCACATTTAGAGCTTATGACCAAGAGAACCTTTTTTATGTAAAAAACATTGGAGGTAGTGGGGGAGACAAACACCCACTACCTCTTCAAAATCTTCACCAATTATGACTAAAAAGAAATTTTTCATCGCACAAAACATAGCTCACCATGAGTAGAAGATGCTTACAAAAGTTGTTTTTTGTACGAAAAAACGGTTCCAGAGATATTCGCAAAAAACGAAATTTTTTATTCAATTTCATTTCTCGAAAACGAAGCCTTCTACGACATATGTTAATAGGAACTTTTCTTCTTAGAAACACCTGTTCTATCTCCTGTTGGAGTTTGTCTACAAAAAACTGACTCACCCTGTATATTTAATTTTCCGGTTGAAGTAATCTTACAATAGCACCAATTACAACAAAAAATTCCACTTACTTGTTTCTTGTATTTCGAACAGTATCTTAAGAAGCGTTTTCTTCTCGCCTACTAACTCTTTCAATAAGATTTTGTTATTTTCGCCCTTTTCTAGAGCCAGCATATTTTCTGCGATTTTAATCATACGAGTATGGAATAATTTTTCTTTGATAAGTTTGCGTTGCTTGATCATATCTTGCAGTTGCTTAACTTTTTGTCTTAGTTGCTTGTATACGACTTCGGCCAACGCTCGATTTTTTATCGATTCCTGAAGTCGCTTGAACGAGAGATTAATTGACTCGTAGAAAACTTTCTGCGAGTTTAATTCTTCTTTGTATTCAACTAAAAGTTTGTTATATCTCTCTTCCCATTGCTTGTGGTCTTTTCGCATCAATTGAATTAAAACATTTCGCTCATCAATTGATTTTGAGCAGTATTTGAAACATTCTTTCTGTCTAAAATAGATGAAACCAATCAACTAATTTTAGTGCCCGAATGCATTGGCAGTCTTTCGGAGAAACGATACCACCAATAATCTTATGTTACTACCGCTGATTCAAGAAATGTTACCGTCATATTTATTTAAAAGTTTAACATGTTGAATCTTTCGGAAAATATAACAATCAATGAATATTCAAGCTTATATTATAGGTAGGAGGCAACATTCAATCTAAAAAAACATTGTTTTATTTGACTCACTTTTCTATTGCTTTTGGAAGTGATCTAGAGATTTCAGCAATATCTTGAAAAGGTGCACCTTTCGCAATCAAACCGATTTGTTTTTCAATTTCTTCTTTCTTGGTGGTCCATTTCTTTGTTTCAGCATTGAAACCTGAATGCATTTGAAAATTAGAGGTGAATTAGAGGTGAATTAGAAATCCTAAATCCGAAATTGCATTTGTACGTGGTACAGACCAGATATAACAGAGTACAGAGTAACTTGATACTGAATGAAAACTACAAATATTTGTTGAGAGACGATTGAGAGAAGATTGATTACTGGATCTGCTAATGCTAAGTGAAACTGAATTTAGAAAAGTTTTTTATGAAGTGCTATAAGTTACATTTTGTGAGAAGGGAACAAAATAAGATAACTCGATCATTTATTGATGAGTAACTTCAAATCTCGTTGACACGGAAAATCATCAAAAAAATTAATTTCTCCCTGCGGAAATCCGAGAAGCCACTTCCCTTAAAGTCAAAGCAACAGTACGAGTTTCCGTACAATCGTTTCTTAAGATGGTGTGATCTGAAAAACGTTAGTGGCAAGTTCAATGAAAAAGTGCTTTTGGAATATTTTGAAGAAAAATATGGAAGTCGTCAACGCTTTGGTCACATTACTTCATGTTGAAGGGATGATGAACATAAAGAATCAAAACATAAGCTTTCATTACAAGCTTGTTGCTTGTAATATCGACCGAAAAAGTCGAAAGTAAGCCTTTATTTACTTTTATCACGAGTGCTAAAAGTAAATTTTTTTCAACACGAGTGCCTTTAAATGACATTTCAGGCAGTGACAGATAGCATGCGTTAAAATTTAGTACTTTAACTAACTTTTGTAGGAACATTCGTTGTGTGAGCGTGGAAAAAGTTTATCCAGATACATTTACCATGTATATATTCTGTGGTCTCAACTATGATTTTACCTGTCATACAAAATAATGTAAGAAGAGGCAACAATAAAAAAAGATGAGTGACTCTACAGTGACCCTGAATGTCCTCATGGCATAGATTAGATATTATATATAGGAGACCTCATGGCTTACAACATCTCTCTGATTACAACCTTCGACATTTCATTTCCTTAGCAACGTTCAAGGAAAAATACTTGAAACAAGTCAAAGTCGCTTAGTGTTAATCATTTTGTATGAGCCTGTATATTAAACACGCTGAATTTAGATGTTTTCATAATCAAGACATTGGGATATTAGAAATATACAAACTTACATTTCCTAAGGGCAATGATATTCATCAACTTTTCATCTTGGACGTCAACATCCTGTTTAATCTTATCCAGTTCTTCCAAAGCTCCGCAGTCCGTCATAATTAATTCCTATTCAATTTGAATCAAATTAGTTTAAAATTAGTGAATTAGTGAGTTACTTTATTTCAATTCGCAATAATGGCCGGCACGCGTCTTAATATCAAGATCATTAGATCGCGTTCCTGAGCACTCTTCACTGTTCAGTGTTCACCGGGTGGTTCACTGAACAGCAAAGGAAAGAACATCTGTTGCGGTTAGTTAAAACGATCTCTGGCTAAATCCGGTAAAATCACAGAACAAATTAAAGTTCAACACTGCTTACAATACTTTTATCTGTATCACGCGTAAGCTTAGAAGATGTATCTTTATAATAGTTCCGTGAAGTGTATATATTATGAAAATGTTTCATTAGGGTTTTGAAGTATTCGAATATTGATACCAACAAATATATTTGGAACCTTTATTCTTCGATTATATTAATTAATAATCAATAATTATTTTCTGAATTATTCGTTAAACAGCCAAGTGCCCCCTTTTCTAAAAACGTAATGGAATTCGAGTGAATCCATGAATCACCATAGTAACCTGGGTACGATGAATGTTCTTCTAGACTAGTATTTCAAATAATTTTTTGGCAAATTTATATTTTAGTGACTTATTACTTGTCAGTTGAAAAGCTGACAGAAAAATATCTAGTTTTGTTCAAAAATTCAGCCTTATTAATACGTTTTTAATCTACAGCAGCTGATATAAATCAACGTGTTACAATGAAGAGCTTGAATAGATCATCATCAGAAGGCGAACTAACATCTACTGGTACCTTCAGAACGCCCAATAATACAGGCTATGCAATTTCTACAAATTCTTCAAGCACTGTTGCTCATTTTCCTAGCAAACATGGAACAAGACTTTCTTCAGATAGTTCTGATACCGTACCAAAAGACAAATATAGATGTGTCCCAAAAGCATTAGAGGCTAAAATGATAGTAGGAGATGCACCAAATCCAAAGGAAATTAAGAAAGTGAAAGGATTAGTTAAGCATTTGAAAGCCATGGACAAAAAATGTGAAAAATTACAACTGGAAAATAGGAGATTGGACGATGAGTTGGTTTTATTTTTTTCTGAATTAGAGCAATATTTTACATTTCGATTGCTTTATGATATGTATGCACTTTCAATGTGCAAAATATTGACGTTTTAAACAAATTTAATGTTAGATGCACGTACAGAATCAGCATTAGGTTTGGCGTTATTATAATAAGGCTATTTTTTAAATGTATCATCATTTAATATACTTGAAAAACACGATCAGAGGTAAATCAAACCAGACCTACCACGAATGCAGCTTGGCACGCGGCACGCCCCTATTTCTTGATTTCTATGATACATCAAACTATCAGTGAAAAGTCATAAGCAACCTAATTTTGAGGAGAGACTATTTAGCAAGATTCGTACCTCCCACCCATATAGCTTCTAGTGGTGAGCGAATTGACTGGTAATACTCCGAATTCAATATTAAGGATGCATTGGCGGTTATCGTCGAGATGATATAGCGTCCGAAAATTCATTTTGCTTCGCGATTTCGAAACTCCAAGCGTTAAGGTAATTGCTTAAAATTTTTATATATTTTGGTGATTGATAAATTAATGTTTCTTCTTTGAACACATTTCTATGTTAGTAGGTTATTTGAAATGTCATTGATGATTCATTGATGTTCCTTCTTTGCACACATTTGACATTGACATGCCTTCATAGATAACTCTACTACCGGTAGTAGAGTTATCTATGCATGCCTTGCCCTTGAACTAGTGCATGTGGAAGGCACGAATCTTGCTATATATCTTTTGGTTTAAATTTCTGGTTTTTCACAACTTTTTATTATCGAATGAAAATCAAATTGCAAGTCAGAAACGCATGATAGAATATGGGGTTGGACACTATTTTTCTTTCAAAATCAATGTGCACTTCTCTGTTCTCAGAAAGTATTCATTAAATTTGCAGGAGTGAGTAAAATGGTTCTCGTTTTACCTGTTTCCATTTTATATTGCAATACCTAATTAAATTATGATAATCGAACATTAGGTACCCAAAATCGAATATGCTTCATCTGTCAATCTTCAATCACTTTCACATCTTACCGCATTTCTCGAATCATAAAACATCTAATATTTCAGATTAATTAATGAAAAACTGAAATCGTCGAAATTAGGAGATAAAATTCAATTTATCAAAGACAACCAAGAGTTATTTGTACGATTGAAACAAGCCTACATCAGCATGAAATACAATGAAAGTACTCTTGGCAAACGAATGATTGAAATTAATGAACAAGGTTGCCAAACATGGGTAGGCTCGATTGATAAAGAATTCAATGTCAAAGATATGCTCGAAAAACAAAGTCTGGAATTAAAACTGAGTCTAGCATTGTCAGAGTAAGTATTCTATAATTCCCTAAACATTTACAATACATTTAATCGTTTCATATCACAGGGAACAGTACCAAAACATGGCAGAGACTGTTGCTAACGTCAAACAAGTTATAGAAGAAAGATATACTGCGAGAGACCACGAATTAGATCAAATGAGAACCCGAATAAATGCGTTAGAAAATGAGAATGAGTGTTTAAGAAACATTGTCATGAATAGGGAAGAGCTTAGTGGGAAACAGGTGGTAACAACACAATATACATTACAGGAAGAAGTGAAAGTGAAAGATAAACAAAATCCAGAAGTAGAACTATTGCAAAGCATTATCGTGAAATTAGGGAGGAAATTTTGGTACATAAATTTATTGTATCTGTTCTTAGGACAACATAACATGATCTCATGAAATGAACGTGAATATTGACGCAAACGAAACATTTCCTTTTAAGGTCGATTCTATTTTCTGTTCAACTTCTTTTGAATAACTTTACAATTGGAACTCTATGATTCAAACAAAATGGCCACAATATTCGATGCCAAATGTTTTAATAGCATTTATTTTGTAGTGAACAATACCCCAAAGCTTGTCCGAATAACGTGAATTCTTCAAAGAAACCACTTTTGAACAGGAATGAAAGAGAAATTCTGCGTACTCTTATGACCAAGTAAGTCCAGAAAATAACATTTTCTTACGAAGTGCGTGAAATAGGTTTCTTCCATTTTGATTGGAATAAAGCACTATCATAGGAACAATGACGTATCTAATAGTTATTTATTGTAGTGTTTTAGACAGCGTTTTATCCGCGCGTTCGTTGAACGTTGTTCGAGCGTTTAATTTCCCCAAGTGGATAAAAAACGACTAAAACACTAATGCAATAGTCCTATCGTCAATCCCGACTGATATGAAGTAAAGATTTTTTCAAAAGCTCATAATATGTTCATCATAATTATAAAAAGTAGCATGAGATGGTGTAACCCAGAAAATAAAGCGTTCGACAGTGTATCCAATCGCGGGTCACTTACTTCTTCCTTGTTTTCAAAAATCCACATGCTAGAACATACAGTTCTCGTCAAATAACTAGGCCCGTACGTCATCAATGGGCGTATCTGATTATGAAAACTTCTTGATTCACACGCGTTATATTGTTAAGTTGGTAGTTGTGGAACAGAAATTTCCGTAAGCCACACGCTGCAGAATCAACTTTATCGATTGAATTCGTACCTAGTCGGTTAGCATTTTCAGGTTTCTTATAATGTTCGTCATTCCGAGCTTGTCATGTTTGTATATAAATATTTGCAGCTGTTATAACCTATAAGATTCGTTAGTTTACATTGCTCGCTCAGATTATCTTTTTAGAGTGAATATTAGTTTCAATACTTTTAATGTATTGTCGTGTATTAGAACGGATTACACTTTTAAGCAGCAGAAATTGTGTTAGGTTCCCAGTGAATGAAGGAATCAACGGCATTTGAATACAATTGCATCAGGCCATGGTGTTACTATTTCATGCACATGACAGTACCTACCTATAAATCTACTTTCACTATTTCTGTGATGGAAATTTTGACAAAAAACCTGTTTCCCCAGCAAAGGATGTAAATACAATCTACGTAGAAATGCTTTCAGAATAGATTTTCAATTTGCTGATGCTCAAGGGGCCTAACTTCAATATCGTGGTAATAAACTGCAGCTACATTTCACATAAATGAAGTATACATTGTGAATTAGAATTCTCAAATAAAGAGGCTTCAGTGTTGTCGTCTTTTTCTCCCGTGAAATTATCGATTAACAAAAACTGCAGTTCTGAAACTATTGTCAAACAATGTAATATAATTCTCCACCAATAATACTAGATGTTCCTATTAGAGAAATATATATATTAATTCAATGTTTCATTTTTATATCTTCATTTAATAAATATAATGAATAAATAGGTGTTCTTTTCGTTTACAATTTTTTAAGATCTCACTTCTGCATTTATATATGTGCTATGGGGATTTCTATGTAGAAAAATAATGCAACATGTGAAAGTATATAATATAATTATTTGATGTCATTCAATAATTCATAAATATTTCACCATGATAATCAGCACTTTGTGATTTAGTAGTGAATGTTAGCAAGGCATCATTTATGAAACCTTTACTACCTCCAGCATGTAGGACAATGTATCATCTTCCTTGAAATTGAGTTTTTCGCACATTTTTAATACTGCTATCTTGCCAAGAAGTAATAGTAGTTCCTTTTGAAAAAATCCAAGTTTCGTCGAAAAAGATTACATCTCGTTGCAAAGGTGAAGATAAATTTTTCACGTAACTCTTAAAAATTGCTGTCTTAAACATACAATGTTATTTCTTTCCATTAGAGCTCTTTTAGGGTTATCTTTTTGATACTTAAAACCAATTGAATGCAGAACACGTCCGAGGCTGGAGTCACCTATTTCAATAACTTTACGTTTGATTTCTTTATTGAGCGAAGCTGTGGTCACATGTTTACCTAAAAAATAGTAAAATTATTAATCTATAGATTCAGGGTTTACTTGATGTAAATTCATTTCAAAAACTATGTACCATATTGAAATCAAACACAAATTCAAATTTACATGAACTGCAAGTTTAATTGTTTATAACACACAGGGACACTTTCAAAGCGAGCCATCAACTGATGAAAACAATAATTGTACCTAAGCAATTGAGCTTTGTAGATCATTTAAATTTCTGTTTCAGTTCAGTATTCTATATGTTTTTCAAATTATTACTGTGTACACAGTAGGAGAAAGCATTAACTTGAACTTACGTTGAGAATACATCTCATACAAAGAATTTCTTATTTCCATTTTCGTTGTCTCTGGTAAGTCTTCTGTCTTCTTCCTTCTAGACGTACGTTTCTAGCCTGGAGATTCCAATATTGGCTGAGTGACCTTTTCATGTTTAATTCTGGTAACAGTCCTTACAGAAATATGCAATGCCTCTGCTACCCTCTGGAAAATCGTATTTTAGAATTAGATGATCGTTAATAATGTATTTGGGTGTAATAATGTACCTCTCGAACTGACGTTAAAGGGCCTCCGATGTGTTTTTCTCGTTCGAAATATTCAATAAGTGAACTGATGAACTCGAGCTTGTCGATGAAGAATTTTATTGTATGACATCTCAAATTTTTGTTCTTATAAGAACAGATTTTGTAAAGAATAACGGAAGCAAATGATAAATTGAAATTGTTCACACTTAGATTCGCGATAACAGGAGTCAGGTGTCAGACATAATATTTGACAAAAGACAAGACAGGCCTGCAACTTGACAAAAATAACGTGATTCAAATGCGATAGGACGGGGATGTTTTGTCTCTTTCTAGATCATGACAATGCCATTGACGTATGTGATTTACTTAGAAATTATACGTTACAATGTTTCTTTATCTAAATCATGAATATTAGAAGAAGATAGACAATTTATAATGTGCCGATATTATTTCATACAGGTGCCAAGTTATTTGACGAGAACTATAATCAAATTAGCTTGAAGATATTTATTTTTCTGTGTTATGTGTCTGCGCACAACCATAGAGATGAAGAATAGAGTTCTTGAAGGTGCTATATTTTTGACTCCGTCTAAGAAATTTGAAGGCAGGCTATCTAGGCGCAGCGTGTGAGAAAGAGGCCAGAGAATTAGAAAGGCTGCCTCCAAATTTCTTAGAGAGGGTCTTTTTTGTAAAGTATTGCGTGTATGGGACTCATAACTATATCTTCATCTCTATGCGCACAACCGGAAATCAATTTCTAGTATTAGTGTAGTAAGAATATTTCGATAGATTCTCTACAAACTAGTGATAAATCATATAATTGACCGCTAATGATGAAGAATTTGCAGATATCTGGAACAGTCGAGATCAACTAGACAACATCATAGTCCCTCTGATCATAACATTTCAAGTGAATCCCGATTAGAAATTTCTCAAGGAGATGACTATGATTTTTATTTGCAATAAATCTTTGAGAATAGCAACTGTCGAAATTATTATACATTTTATTCCTTTAAATTGTACATCATACTAAATAAACCACATAATCCATTCAAGTGAATGTGTTTATTTACTAATATACAGCAGCAGCGTGAAATATGCAAGGCTCTTATAGTGCTGTGGTGTAGAATATCAAAATCGAATAGTTTTTTATTTCAGTTTGCGACACTTACCTATGGCCTGTGACTTCCAAGTGAAACTCAAGAAGTCTAGACTTATTGGTTAAACCGTTCGACATTGTCGTGTGACTGAACGCACCACATAATTTCAGGTCATTTCAATACCCGTTAGCAGAATGTTTATTGGAATTTGGATTAATGCAAAGTTGAATTATTTGATAATTTGAAAATAACAATAAATTTATCAAAATCATTAATATTTTAACCTTATTGTAATAATCTATTTATACCGGGTGTCCCAAAAGTCTGGAAACGGTTGAATATCTCGTAAACAAATCATCGGATCGCAAAGACAAAAAACACGCCTCTTTTTATTTTTAAAGATCTATTCAATGATGCTACTGAAAAACCACCCCCACCCATGTAGGGGATGATGAGAGGGGTAGTTTTAAAATTTTAAATGGAAACACCTACTTTTTATTGCATTGTTGCATTCTTCATGAAAAACCGTGTTAGGATGTGCAATTAACCCCTTTTTCAACCCTACTTAAGGGGTGAAAAAAAGGGCTGGTTTGTTTTCATACGGTGTTGCATTCACTATGAAAAATGTGTTTTCATGTGCAATCAACCCTTTTTTTCAACCCCAATAAGAGGGTGCAAAAAGGGTAGTTTTAGTAATTTTGTAAAAAAAAACTTTTCATACGCTGGTCATTTTCCATAAAGAAAACCATGTTTTGATGTGCAATCAACCCCTTTTTCAATCCCACGTAGGGGGTGAAAGAAGGGGTAGTTTTGGTAATTATTGCAAAAAAAAATGATGATTGCACATCAAAACATGGTTTTCTTTTTGGAAAATGACCAGCGTATGAAGTTTTTTCTTTGACAAAATTACTAAAACTACCCTTTTTGCACCCCCTAATTGGGGTTGAAAAAAAGGGTTGATTGCACATGAAAACACATTTTTCATAGTGAATGCAACGCCGTATGAAAACAAATTTTTTTCGCAAAAAAAGGAAAACTGCCCTTTTTTTCAACCCCTTAAGTAGGGTTGAAAAAAGGGTTGATTGCACATCCTAACACGGTTTTTCATGAAGAATGCAACAATGCAATAAAAAGTAGGTGTTTCCATTAAAAATTTTAAAACTACCCCTCTCATCATCCCACCCATGTAGGGGTGGGGGTGGTTTTACAGTAGCATCATTAAATAGATCTTTAAAAATAAAAAGAGGCGTGTTTTATGTCTTTGCGATCCGATGATTTGTTTACGAGATATTCAACCGTTTCCAGACTTTTGGGACACTCGGTATTTAGTGCATTTTCAAACTCAAAATCCTACATCATTATCATGTGCAAGTATTGGAAGGTAAGAATATTGACGTGATAATTGATAAAATGAATTATGTGATGAATCAATCATGATTAAATGTTATCATTAAAAAAAACAATACAAATAAACGTTTTTCCTAGTGTATTATTCAGTGTAGTGTTCATTTTCAACATAATGGATTTCCAACAAGTAAAGACCAGTTCAACCTTAAAAGAAAACGAATAAATGTCAGCACTAGGAAACTATCAACCTCAACTGCCAAAATGCAATACCAAATACCATTATCCAGATATCCTTCACTCATATCGCAGATTACACCAAAACATAACTAGACAAAAAGCATCATGACTTCATTTCAACCTAGGTGTGTGTATGTACGAAATAACAGGTTATTACAAAAAATAGTATTAAGCAAGTAAATATTGCGTTACGAGGAAAATTATTTTACTTAAAGTGTGCGGTTATTATCAATCAATCTTTGTATTGTGGGGCTTGAAATTTGAACGATATGGCGCCCAATCCTGACAACATACTTCGATCCATGCGCCAACTGGTGGCTGAGCGAGGGACTACGAGTTTGGCGACATGTAAGAGACTCATGTGAAACATAGAGATTCCAGACCTGTATATATGACCGTGATGGCGCCTAATCCTGAAAACATATTTCGATCCATGCGCCAACTGGTGGCTGAGCGAGGGACTACGAGTTTGGCGACATGTAAGAGACTCATGTGAAACATAGAGATTCCAGACCTGTATATATGACCGTGATGGCGCCTAATCCTGAAAACATATTTCGATCCATGCGCCAACTGGTGGCTGAGCGAGGGACTACGAGTTTGGCGACATGTAAGAGACTCATGTGAAACATAGAGATTCCAGACCTGTATATATGACCGTGATGGCGCCTAATCCTGAAAACATATTTCGATCCATGCGCCAACTGGTGGCTGAGCGAGGGACTACGAGTTTGGCGACATGTAAGAGACTCATGTCAAACATAGAGATTCCAGACCTGTATATATGACCGTGATGGCGCCTAATCCTGAAAACATATTTCGATCCATGCGCCAACTGGTGGCTGAGCGAGGGACTACGAGTTTGGCGACATGTAAGAGACTCATGTCAAACATAGAGATTCCAGACCTGTATATATGACCGTGATGGCGCCTAATCCTGAAAACATATTTCGATCCATGCGCCATCTGGTGGCTGAGCGAGGGACTACGAGTTTGACGACATGTAAGACTCATGTCAAACATAGAGTTTCCAGACCTGTATATACGACCGTGGTTTTTAAGGTAAGTAAATCAGCAGTGATATGCTGCTAAACGGCTATAAGTATAGCCGACTATACATATAGACCAAAAATTATAGTTTGGTATATATTGGTATTCTGTTAATTCTAATTTAAGTCGGTCTATAAATATAACTCGACTAGAAGAAAGACTATAGCGTTTTCAATGTAGCTTTATTTTATATACCGGCAACGCTGCATATTTTATATATTTGACAAATGACAACACTAATTGTTAGTTTTATAGGAATTATCGTATGGGTTATGTGCTTGATATGTTCATAGATATTATTCACAGATTCACATTTCACATTTTCTGTTTACGATCAAAAAGAAGTGGATATAGGACATAAATAAGTACAATGAATGTAATATATTCAGTCCTATCTCATTTATATTATGTTATTTAGTTATGGAGAATGCAAGAAGAGGTTTCGGTCTTCCGAAAAGCAAATAGAGTTTTTATTGAAGTTTATGTTGGAGAATAAAGACTTTATTGCCACAGGGAAATTTGTTAATATACGCGGTGAAAAAAATTGTGGTTAATTGTTGAAATAAGTGGTAATATTTTGCCTAATCCGTCTTCTTCCTGCTCTATCTTCAGCATTAGCAATATTCACTAAAATCTGGGGCACTGGCTCAATCTCTTGTTCTTCCATCGGTATTTGGACCCTAAAGTATTTCCAACTGACATTAATAAACTGATCACAGTTGGAAAACTCGAATAAGGAATCTTCAATAGCAATTAAACATTTAAATTGCATTTGATTAAATACTTTTAATCTAAGTGCAATAAAGTAAATTGCCATCAGTAGAGGAATGTTTTTGATGTATGTTAACTATACTAGGCTATATTCTCAACTTAAAAATAAACTTAGCTTCAATTGAACAAATAATCCATCAGTACGAATAGATTGAATTCTGTTTTCAACGTATTTATTAAGAGCGATGCCGTTGTTTTATTCACTCGGAATAATCGCACAAACTCAATATTTCGTACGTCGAACGGATTTTAAGTATCCCGTAAATACTTGTGTTGTATGTTAAAATGAAAAATATCAGCATGAGTTCTTTCTCTTTCTTGCAAAAAAGCTGCTATAAGAATCAATGCCATTTTCAATTGCAGTAAATGAAATTATAAAGCTTTAGGCAGCTATCTTGACGGCTAAAAGATGGACTATAAAATCGACTTTCATTATAGACCCCAAAACAGACTTTAGCGGCTAGTAGAATACCAATATTGAAAAACCGGCTATAAGATAAATGTGAAGGCAGCTACAGTTGCTTTTATAGTCCGAAATGAGGCTATAACTATTAGCAGCATAGCACTGCAGGTATAATTACTTCTTGACTTTATCACAGAATTCTTACCTTAATATTTACACATTTTGAGATAGATAGAACAGGTTTTATAGAATCGGCAAATTTTATTTCCATTTTCAATATTCTCTGAAGTTTAAGTTAGCATACATTAATACTCATATTTACAAAAGGTGATGAATGATTTCATAACTTCTGAAAGGAATATGAATTTTATAATATTAACCATCTCTGATTATTTTACTATTCCATAGGGTATTACAGCTTTTGGGAAATAAATATATCCATTTGTTAATATTTATCATATATTTCAAAGCAATAAACTTATGATAGATTCTCAAATAATTATTAATTATCGTGAACATACTTTTAGAGTATTCCAGTTGAAAAAAATATATTTGATTGGTCGTACATATCACAATCATTATCATAGAGTATTATTTTCTGAACTTTGCTAGAAAATTTACGAACATATTACACTCCACTGACCTTGTAATTCATCAACTATTCATCCCAATACTTTCGACAGTTTTGTTTAGGTTACTTTATCAAAATTCAGGAATCATTTCTTTCAAGAAAAACTGTGGAATTGTAATGTTCTCCTAAACGATATAAATGTCTGTGATAAGTTAATATCAATTCTGGAGCTTTAAAATTTTCCCCTTGTAGAGTGGGTGGGCCACTTGCTTGTATAATTTTGATAGGACATGTCAATATATTTGAAAGTGCTCTTAATTCAAGTTGCCCACCCCACAACTTGGTATTCGCAACTTCTTTACAATATTCTTCGAAGTATTCTTCACTCACAGGTTCATCTGATTCATTGTACATGAAGGGTAAAAAATCATCTTTATTTTCTCTCATGAAATTAGCAGTCAATTTACGTAGCTTAGAAACAGAAAAAGATTCTCTACCTGTGGCATCTAATTGATGATTGATAGCACAATACAGACAATTACCATCAGCAGCTATGTCATAAAGTGCTAGTCCCAATGGTTTCAATGCTTCTTTGATCAGATTCATTTCTTTAACTCTGGGACCATCTCTACTTTTCTCTGACAGCTCCAACACCCGTTTTTCTCGTTCTTTTTCTTCAGAAGCCTTCTTATTGCGTCGTCGTTGGGCTCGTGATACACGGATACTATCTTCAGGTTCATCTTCGGGATCACCAATGATCTCGCTCTCATTTTTAACATCATTTTCAGGGTCACAAGTTATACCATCTGAATCAATTTCATTTATGAAAGTCGATTTGATTGCGTTTAATTCTTGATTGTGTTTATCTTCAAGTTCCTTTTCCAATTCTCCAATTTGATCAGCTATTTCTTTCTTTTTTTTCTTATCACCTTTCGCTACGCTTTTTTTAATAGATTGTATTCTAGATTGGAGTTCCTTCTTTTCTTGTTTATGTCTTTTGAGTAATTCTTCCTCGTTAACATTTTCATTCATATTTTATACTTCACAACAATTTATGATTAAAATTGTGTTAGAAAGTAAACAACGAACTTTCCAGGTTAACGAATTTTGAGCACTGATGAAGGTAAGGAATATAATAAACTGCAATGTACCGTGGCTGCAGTATTTATGTTGTTCTGTGCTGCAGTCTGAACTAGATTTGGTTGAAATGTCAACGGAAACATCGCTCACTCACCCATCACGAGTTCTCCGCGTCGCGCGACAACATCTAGTAATTGATATAATGAGAGATCAGTGAATTACTCAAGAAGTCTTAAGTACTCTAGACTTCTTGAAGCTAGCACACATAATACCGCCCCACAGACCGGAATGTTTGAAAGATGATCAGTCTTCAAAGTAGTATGGTTATGTAGAACAAAAACAAATATCACGAAACAAAACAGAGATATGGAATTAAGTTAGTTGGTTGTTGGTTCCTATTACACCTGCGCTATTAAAACTGGTGGTGAGAAGAAACAGGTTGAGGGCTTAATAGTCAGATAGATGCAAACCTTTTATCTCAATCCCAAATAGCAATAAAAGGTCCTCAGTACTCTGACAGTATTTTTATTATATAACGGTTTTTGTTTCTTATTTATAATGGAACACACAAGTTTAATGGATGAAATTAAACTACAGAATCGAATGAATAGCTTCTACGACAGGACGTCAAAGTTATATTTCATTAAGCCCTAAATAACCTTATTTGAAATATTTTGATCTTAATTCATCGTTACAAAAATAAAGTATTAAATGCTGCAATAACGACTATCGAATAGTTTGTCTGTTGCGTCATTACTCCAAAGTCTGGGGTAATGAAATTACAAATAGCATAATTAATATTGTCTTGATGGAATCACCGTGTCGATGTTTACATCAAGGCTCTTCCTTAATTAGCAATTAGGTAGTACATATCTACATCAAAACAATATTGTTCGACGTTCTTATAAATATTTACCAATGCTACATAATCGGTTCTAAGGTCAGTGAATCTTGTCAGATATTAATATTTTTTTGTTTTCATTTCGAGAGCAATATCTCTATGCTCTACTAAGCATCTGTGATTTATGTCCATCTGAACTAACTCATCTAAGACGTTCGTCTTTTCTTGATTTTACGTTTTTATTATCTGGTTTGATTCCTTAGTAATGTGGATTAGCGGGTGGGGGCAACTGGTTGTTAAATTCCGGCAAAATATTTCATCGAATCAACTGGGCAAAGTTCACTCTAGATTATAGTGTTTCTAAACTCTGGAATTGCGAACTTGAACCTTTAAATTGATTTGGACCATATTACAACAGTTTTAAGAACGAAAATGTCGGCTTTACGACTTTTTGGGTCATTGGCCAGGATATGCGAAAATAATATTAAGCTCACCAGAATCTGTAAGAATAATTTTTTTTTAATTAGATAACACCCTCAATATAATAATATAGTGTATCATAAATTTTGTCTTGATTGTCTTAGAATAGATATTAGATATATAATTTTTTATTTTCTCTTCTGCTTCCAGTATACGCTAGAGAAATGTCTACTCAAGAAAGAAAGCATACAACACTGAAAGTTGTTGATAATGTGGGAGTAATAACTATTGATAGTCCGGGCGTTAAGGTAAGAATTAGAACTGTTCGTTTGTAATTTGTAAATTCATCGAATTATCAATAATTCACAATTTCCTTAATAAAATCACATTGGAAAACAGTTTAATACTTATGCAACAGTGATGAAGATAAGAGGCATATGATAAACTTGAGTTGTTTGTTTAAATAATAATGTTATTCTTGCCACAAATTAAATTATTCTTGGGAAATAAGATGAGTCCAAAGGTCACATTTCCTTGCTTTATTCAAAATATTGTCTGAATCCTTAATAAACATTCGATCACTATTCTAAATAGACTCAAAATCTATCAGTTCAACTAAGAAATGTAATTATTTCAAAAGGGATGAAAAAAATTACAACAAAATCTGTGTTTTATATTCATCACGAGTGATATCAAATTTCAAGATTTTGAAATACATGTACAAAATGAAGCTTTCAACATGTCTAAGAATTGGTATTCAAAAAATTATAGTCTGAAAAATTTCGTGATTATTTATTAATTTTCTCAAATCTGTTATCAACAGAGTGTCGTGCAAGCTGTCAAAAGCAGAAGTCAAAATTTAGATTCATAGAATCACATTGTTTTCATCTTTCGATTGGTAATTTGTTATAGATTCAGTTTCATTTTCTTTTCAAAATGTCTCTTAGCAGAGCTGTCAAATCTATCACGTTTATCAATTATCATTATCAATCCAATGCGTTACTCGCGTAGGAGATTTTCTTCTAACTTATTTTTCCAAGAGTCAGAGTCAGAGATATTCTGTGGTAGTATTTCTCTTTTCTATGTAAAGATATCACTTTTTATGTTTACAAATACGAACGAGTTGGCATTACATTCAAATTAAATGTAGGTGGAAGGAGAAGGGGAAACGTGAATTAAACCTGTTAACCGGCACTCATCTCGAATTTGACAGTATCTTTCCAATACAAAAGTAATTGTAAATATTACGTTCGGAAAAATTCCAATAATACAACAGCGAATTAACAGCAATGTTCTTGATTCCAAACAAAAGCATTCATAACATTCTGAAATTGTAACTTGAAAATAAGTAAATTGCCATCAAAATGGAAATAGCAAGTGTAGAAGCAGGTTCAACAATTAATATAAATCGTAGCGATGGACGGGTGCATCCAGCAGTAGTTGTTGCGGTAAATCAAGATGGAAAGTTTGTTAGAGTTGAATGGTTTGAAAATGGTGAAACGAAGGGTAAAGACATTGACTTTAGCGTTGCAACAATGTTGAATCCAAATTTGAAAGTTATCCCCGATTCACTTGAACCTGTTGTGCAGGCAATTGACGATTCTTTGGTAAATAAATTTCAAAGGAGAGCTATTCCTGTAAACAATAGAAGAACAAATATAGGAAAAAGGAAATGTGGGATTAATGATAATACATTCAATGATGTAAAATCTCCGATAGAAATAATTCCTAAATTGTATGCAACGAGATCTCAAAGCAAAGACCTATCGGTGCAAGGGAGCATTGTTCAAGATCTAAGCAAGGTTGAAAGGTGTAAATCTGAGCGTAAACAAAGACAACCCATTGTAAATGAGAAGAAGGAGAATTCAAGGAAGTGTGGGGTAAATGGTTATGGATTGCTCGCTGATATGGTATCCGAATATCGAGGTAAACTGAAATTCAGTCCACTTCTAATGGACGATGCTGTAGAAGATCACTTGATTATGGTTTGTGTCAGGAAACGCCCTATGAATAGACATGAAATTAATAAGAATGAAGTTGATATCGTTTCTATTCCAAGAAAAAATCATTTGATTGTACATGAACCTAAAACAAAAGTAGATTTGACCAAATATATTGAAAATCATAATTTCAAATTTGATTATGCTTTTGATGAAAGCTGTGATAATTCTTTAGTATATAAATACACCGCTCAACCTCTTGTGAAAACTATTTTCAATGGGGGATTTGCAACCTGTTTTGCTTACGGTCAGACAGGTTCTGGGAAAACGTACACAATGAGTGGAGATCTCGTCGGTTCAGACGTTGGCATTTATGCTTTAGCCATATCTGACGTTTTCAAGTTAGTCAATTCTGCAAAATTTAAACACTTGAATTTGTCGGTGTCTTGTAGTTTTTTTGAAATTTATTCGGGCAAAGTTTTGGACTTATTAAATTCGAAAGGTAATTTGAGGATATTGGAAGATGCCAAACAAGTTGTTCAAGTTGTTGGTTTGAAGGAAAAATGCGTTGTTAATACCAGTGAAGTAATGTCTCTGATAAGCAAGGGAAATATTCTGCGGACATCTGGACAAACTTCGGCTAACTCAAACTCGTCAAGATCTCATGCAGTGTTTCAAATTTTCCTCAGAAATCATGGAGTCGTTCATGGAAAACTATCGCTCATTGACCTGGCTGGAAATGAACGAGGTGCTGATACATACACTGCAGACAGACAAACTAGACTTGAAGGTGGCGAAATCAATAAGTCATTATTAGCTTTGAAAGAGTGTATAAGGGCTTTAGGTCGTAAGGGGGCTCACTTACCATTTAGAGTTAGCAAACTGACCCAGGTTTTGAGAGACTCTTTCGTTGGAAATAATTCCAGAACCTGTATGATTGCCATGGTTTCTCCAAGTGTCTGTTCCTGTGAAAATACACTGAACACTTTACGCTATGCTGACCGAGTGAAAGAACTAGGAACAGGCGATACTCAAGCAAATGAACCCAATAAAGTCACATCTCCAGAACTGATCGAATCTATGCCTTTTATTGAGAATGGAGATAATCCAACAACCGAACTACAAAGAGTTGAAAAAAAAATATTCAACAATCATAAATTGATTCTTAGCAAATTGGCTGAAACCGAAAAGGAAGGTCATCATTTACTAATGATGACTACGAATTTTGATTTCGATAAAAAATCTTATGTTAACAAATATGAGACCCTAATTGATGAAACCATTTCTCATCTATTGGTTACTAAGGACTTTATAGATGAATATAAAACAAAATTATCTAGACATTAGTGTTACATGAAACTGTTGTTTCCATAATCCCATGTCCAGTGACTATAAACATTGTTATTAAATAGATCCACATCATGTCCTTACCTTTTTTAAAGACATGCTACTTACCAAAATTTTTAATTGTACTTTGTATTTTTTCTAATATATACCCGATTTTTAATCATTTTAATAAAGTTTTCAATATGATTTGTTTTTTATTCGATTATGGAAACATTTCAATTTGTATTTTTTCCCACTTATTAAATAAGTTTTTTGATTATTGTTTTTTTTTTGATCCATTAAACTACGAGCCAAAAATCATTAGGTGTTTGAAGTTATGTTGAAATGTAAATTAATTCAATTGTGTTCAATTTTCACACAGCAGGGTGAATAAAGCAATATTCTTTTTTTCTGACTATTTAGCTAAGAGTCAAAAATCATTAGGTTTTGAACTTGAATAAAGTAAAAAAGTTTGAGCCATTATTGTTTACAGTCCCTATGAAACTAATAAGAACTTTAAACTTTAGCTTTAATTGTATTATTTCTACGTGAACTAACTTTCGATACAAAAAGAATATTTGGAAGATACTGAACATATTCAGATTGAAACATTTAAAAGGTTCCTCACTAACTTCAGCCTGTGATAAATGATATGTTCTTTTGTTTCTATAAATAGGGACGAAGAACATGTAATCCCGCATAGCCAGTATAGAATTCATTTGGCGTGTTGCTACCGCATAGAATTTAAATCGGCAATTTTGTCAGCCAGATTTCGCAACTATTGGATCTTGTATAGTAGAGGAAATGAATGGATGAACCTCTTATTTTTTTGTAGTGGAGTGGATTTGAATGAAACCTTTTGCATTCGTTTCATTTTTAAACCAATAAATCCCCTCTTTTTGCTAGAGGGGTTGTTATTTTCTATCTCGCTGAGTACTTACCCGAATTCTTTCAAATTTACATTCAGTAGTTTTGAGGGGTCAGCGATTACGAATCCGACGAGAAAATTTGAAAATTCAAAATGGCAGCTACAAAATGGCGGGTTAAAATATAAAAATGCATTTTGTAGCCTAACTGATGATTTTAGAGAAAAATACCAAGAGTCCAAAAGTGTTTAGAATTCTATTTTACGTAATACAAGAATATTCGTATGTTCACTTTCAACACCTTTTTACCTTGAGAGGTACTTATTTCGTAAAAGGCCCGGATTTTTCCATTTAAATAGGGAAATGTTATATAAAAACACGTGAAAATTATATTTGAAGAATATCCCTTCATTCTGCACCCTATCAGATAGATCTCCAAGGGGTGGGGGTGAAGTCACATGCTGCATCGTTATATACAAGGCAACATAAAATGCCTATTTTTTTTCATATTTTATCACGAAAAAATCATCATAAATTATAAAGCTCATATATAATACAAATTATTGTGTTGAGTTATTTGTACGATTTAAATAAGTTTGTATGGTCACTTACATACCCCTTAACACTCTAAGGGGGTGAACATCCCTCTGTACTAGTAGAATTTTTGCATAGGGTGGGTGGGGATTGTAAATATTTTATTTAAAACAAATACTATCGATACACAAAAAGTGTTCAGAATTAAATTTTACACAATAAAAGTATATTTATATGGTTACTTTTCAACCCTTTTTCACCCTTAAAGGATGAACATCCCTGCTTCGTAGGTTCATAAGCCGTATATCTGCATGAAGATACGAAAATGTTATATTAAAACATATGACTAATATTTTTCAAAAATATTTCTTCTTTCTACACCCGAGGAGATTTTATTTCGTCTTATATATAGCGATGCAGCATGTGACTTCACCCCCACCCCTCGGAGATCTATCTGATAGGGTGCAGAATGAAGGGATATTCTTCAAATATAATTTGCACGTGTTTTCATGTAACATTTTCCTATTTACATGGAAAAATCCGGCTCTTTTACGAAATAAGTGGGATGTTCACCCTCTCAAAGTAAAAAGGGGTTGAAAGTGAACATATGAATATACTTTTATTACGTAAAATTGAATTCTAAACACTTTTTGTGTCTTGTCAATTTTGACCCGAAAATGCATTTAAAATTTTAGGGGTGGGGAAAAGTGGAGAGGGGTAGTAAATGACATTAAAAATGGCCAATTCCCATAAAAACCTGAATTTACAACATTTTTTGTATCTAGAAATTTTTCTCTAAAATTAAAATCATGGCTGCAAATGGCAATTTTAGATTTGCAGCATGGGGACAACTAAAGAGGTCGGCTAAGGGGTGGTTGATGAGTGGTGACATATGAGTCATAAAAATAAGGTATTCTTATGCAAAATTGAATTCTAAACACTTTTGGTATTTTTCTCTAAAATCATCAGTTAGGCTACAAAATGCATTTTTATATTCTAACCCGCTATTTTGAATGTTCAAATTTTCTTGTTGGATTCGTAATCGCTGACCCCTCAAAACCCCTCAATGATAATTTGAACGAATTCGCTTAAGAACTCGGCGAGATAGAGATTGGGGTTGCTAACAACCCCTCTAGCAAAAAGAGAGGGTGCGACCGCCAGAATCTAAAGATCAACAAAGTTTATTCGTCCAAAAATGAAGCGAATGCAAAAGGTTTCATTCAAATCCATCCCATTACAAAAAAATAAAAGCATTCATTTCCTCTAGTAGGACAGTTGAACATTTGCCTTGTAGAATAGAAAGAAATAGGCAACCGACAGATAAAATATTTGCCAGTTGTGCAGCACTTAATCACTAGCCACTTCATTACGAACTTGAACTTTAAATATCGATATTGTTCAGATTTTTCTCTAGTTGAATTCTTTGTTAGGTCAATTCCTTGACCAGCGAATTCATGGACGAAATGGAAGGATGCATGCAAGAAATCCAATCGAACCCGAACGTGCAAGGGGCCGTGATAATATCCGGCAAACAGGATTGTTTCATTGCCGGGGCTGATATCCACATGTTGGCAAGGTGCAAAACGCAAGAGGAGGTAACTAGATTGTCGAGATTGGGCCAAAATTTTCTAGAAACCGTAGAGAAAAGTGCCAAACCCGTTGTTGCAGCCATTCAGGGATCTTGTCTAGGCGGAGGATTGGAGGTTGCACTAGCATGTCAATATAGAGTTGCCGTGAAGGATAAGAAAACTGGTTTAGGAACCCCAGAAGTGTTGCTGGGACTATTGCCAGGTAATTTTACATTTGCAAGATTAAACATCAAACTTAAAACAATATTGATAAACGCCCTTTGATAATGATCCTGGTTTCACTTTAGAGTTTCTCGAAAAAGTTTCTATTCTATTCTATTTAAATTTGATATGAAATCCAAAAATTCAATAAATCCAATGAATAGAAAATTTTTACCTATCCAAAAAAGTCACATTATAAAGTATACTGAGAAAACTTATGCAATGTGAAGTTCAGCAAATTGATATTCCTAAAAATAAACAGCTTTGTCAACGTGCTCCAGTTGAATTATCAAGCTGTGTATGGTATATCAACAACTGTATATGTGTCATCCTAAAATTATCTTAAGTTATCATGACCACATTGCTATTATATTTAGAAAGAGACACTTTCAGTTGCCTCCAATTCCGTCGCATACATTCATCAGTTGTTACAATCAAATCTTCTGTAGGTGCTGGTGGTACTCAACGTTTACCAAAAGTGGCTTCCATAGCGACTACGTTAGACATGACCCTCACAGGAAAAACTCTAAAAGCTGATAAAGCCAAAAAACTTGGTATTGTAGATATGATAGTTCAGCCTTTAGGACCCGGTTTAGAAAATCCAAATCTCGCAACGAGAAAACTACTTGAAAAAGTAGCCGTTGATGTCGTCAAGCAGTTGGCTACTGGTAAATTAAAAATCGATAGATCAAAGAAAGGTCTCTTAGATAAAACAATTGCTCTTGCAATGACGTACGATTGGGTTAAGGATCAGATATTCAAGAAGGCCCGAGCACAAGTAATGAAGTTGACTGGTGGTCTATATCCGGCTCCCTTGAAGGTAGGTAGATCTTAATATTATGTATGAGAGAGAGTCTTTCAAATTTGTTCATTGAAATTCCAGGACATGGTACAGCAGCTTAAAGTTAGACAAAAAGGTGCATTGTTGATATATAAGTAAAAATCAAATTTCAGCTACAGATATATTTTCCGACCTTCATATGAAAAAATTAATCACATGTAAAACCTGCAAAATTTTTCTTGAATGTGCATTTACTTATTTAATATTTGGAGACAGAAATGATACATTTCCAAATACTTGTACTGAAACTTCTATTTTTAACTCAATTGCACATATTTGTTCATAATGAAGCACTTTATTTTCTTGAATATATTCACGAAAAATGAATAGAGATTGTTTACAATCAAAAAATCAGACACCATCTGCTGATACACATTAACACATTAGGAAACTAACTTCTTTTATTCGTAGTCCAGGCAACGAACCGGAAAATAAAAAAAAGACTCAGGTCAGAATCGAAAAATGTTTGTGGGATTCGATTCGTGGGGTTATCAGGATCATTCGTAACACATAAAACGTCAAAATCGTGATCAGCGACCCAAAAAACTCATTCATAACACATAAAACGTCAAAATCGTGATCAGCCGCCCAAAAATCCCCCTTGGTGGGTTTAAAATCGAAACATAATATATATTGCCAAAATAATCTATAAGGGTGCAAAAATGGCCAATTTGATTGATTTTCCAGCCCTACAATCGATTTCAAGTAAATCTGACGTCAAAATCGTGATCTGCGACCCAAAAACTCCATTCATAACACATAAAACGTCAAAATCGTGATCAGCCGCCCAAAAATCCCCCTTGGTGGATTTAAAATCGAAACATGATATATATATTGCCAAAATAATCTATAAGGGTGCAAAAATGACAAATTTTATTGATTTTCCAGCCCTACAATCGATTTCAAGTAAATCTGACGTCAAAATCGTGATCAGCGACCCAAAAATCCACCTTGGTGGATTTAAAATCGAAACATAATATATATTGCCAAAATAATCTATAAGGGTGCAAAAATGGCCAATTTGATTGATTTTCCAGCCTTACAATCGATTTCAAGTAAATCTGACGTCAAAATCGTGATCTGCGACCCAAAAACTCCATTCATAACACATAAAACGTCAAAATCGTGATCAGCGACCCAAAAAACTCATTCATAACACATAAAACGTCAAAATCGTGATCAGCCGCCCAAAAATCCCCCTTGGTGGATTTAAAATCGAAACATGATATATATATTGCCAAAATAATCTATAAGGGTGCAAAAATGACAAATTTTATTGATTTTCCAGCCCTACAATCGATTTCAAGTAAATCTGACGTCAAAATCGTGATCAGCGACCCAAAAATCCACCTTGGTGGATTTAAAATCGAAACATAATATATATTGCCAAAATAATCTATAAGGGTGCAAAAATGGCCAATTTGATTGATTTTCCAGCCTTACAATCGATTTCAAGTAAATCTGACGTCAAAATCGTGATCTGCGACCCAAAAACTCCATTCATAACACATAAAACGTCAAAATCGTGATCAGCGACCCAAAAAACTCATTCATAACACATAAAACGTCAAAATCGTGATCAGCCGCCCAAAAATCCCCCTTGGTGGATTTAAAATCGAAACATGATATATATATTGCCAAAATAATCTATAAGGGTGCAAAAATGACAAATTTTATTGATTTTCCAGCCCTACAATCGATTTCAAGTAAATCTGACGTCAAAATCGTGATCAGCGACCCAAAAATCCACCTTGGTGGATTTAAAATCTAAACATAATATATATTGCCAAAATAATCTATAAGGGTGCAAAAATGGCCAATTTGATTGATTTTCCAGCCCTACAATCGATTTCAAGTAAATCTGACGTCAGAATCGTGATCAGCGACCCAAAAAAAACCTGGGTGCATTTTAAATTCGAAATTACCATTTTGGGGGCGATTTCTTCCCCCCATGGGGGGGGGGGGTAAACGGTGAGGTTTTATGTGTTATGAATGATCCTGATAACCCCACGAATCGAATCCCACAAAAATTTTCCGATTCGGACCTACATGTCTTTTTTTTTATTATAGCTGAAATCCCGGCTCATTGCCTGGACTATCTGTAATAATGTTTTTCTTATTCATGTAGATTAATTTTCTAGTTTACTGTTTAATCCGAGGTTTAATCGATACACTTACATCAGCAAGATTTATTCCTAGCCTAGAATCCCATTTTTACTAAAATCTTTTAGATATTGGAAGTTATCAGAACTGGTTTGGATAAAGGCTCACAGGCTGGTTATCTTGCTGAATCTGAAGCTTTCGGTCATTTAGCCATGACCTCACAGTCAAAGGGATTGATTAGCCTGTTCAAGGGTCAAACCGAATGCAAGAAAAACCGATTTGGTAAACCGGCACTTAAAGTCAAAACTATCGGCGTCTTGGGTGCAGGATTGATGGGATCTGGTATCGCTATGGTCTCAGTTGATAAGGGTTACAATATCATTTTGAAAGATTCTCAGCAAGCTGGACTCGATCGAGGGGTAGATCACATTCAAACTACGCTAAGGACTGGTGTCCAGCGTAAGAAGTACACCGGGTGAGTGATTATATCACTTTGAATGGTTTTATTTGATTATTCTTTATTTAAAATGAACTGCTATCAATTGATCATGTGACTTCCCTAACTTTTGCTAGCAAAATAGTTTTCGGACACTCCCGCGGAAAAAACTTTTAAAAGACCGGCTTTTCAAAGTGTACTAAAAAGAAATGAAAATCATGATCTCCCACCCCAAGAATCCCATATACCAATTTTGAATTGATAATGATTCTTTACCCATGTATGAAAATTTATAAATTCTCGGTAAATAGGTCACACTTATGCTTATTATTTTCGTCTTTACGTACGTTTCGGTCTCACGACCATCATCAGAAGACGTGTTATGTCTAAAACGGGATTTCTTAAAACTAATTGTATCAGCACCATTTTCAATTAGAAATGTCCACGTCGCCGAAACGAACAGAAACAAGGATAATCGAAATTGTAACATTGTCTTACAATTAATTTTGATAGTAATTGTTGACAATAGGTTCATTTTAAACATATTTCAGTTTGGAACGCGACAGATTCTCAGCCAACCTACTTCCCACTTTGGATTATAACAAGTTTCGCAACGCCGACATTGTGATCGAGGCGGTTTTTGAGGATTTGAATATTAAACATAAAGTAATAAAAGAAGTAGAAGCTGTAATTCCGCCCCATTGTATATTTGCTACAAACACAAGCGCTATTCCTATCACAGATGTGGCTGCCGCTTCATCGCGACCAGACAAATTTATTGGTAAGTTATATTCTTCTGGGGTTTGGGAGGTGGGATACCGTTTAGGAAATAATGAATAATACTTAATATCATATCAATTGCCTCTGAAGCTTAAAATTCCTGCGTAGCTAGCATTACTCCCTGGGGTGCGGTGTTGTGTGCAGGGTCAGCTGATCAATACAACCAAAATAATAAAACAACAGTTCAAATTTTACAATAATATTTTTATTATAAGTTTAAATCAACAGAAATTTAAACCAAGAATTACAATTATTTTTATGAGTCTAGTCTTCCAGTCTTATTCTTATATAATAACTAATAATAGTAGTTGAAAGTAAGTATCATTAATTAAATAAGCCTTAATTTTCTTTTTTTAAGCAAATTGGTCAACTTTATTCAGCCGAATTTTTTTTTTTCAATTTTTCATTCTCTATGTGCAGCAGTGACATATGAGAGAATCGTTCCATTATACAGTTAGGGCAATAATCCTTTTATTTTAATTTTCCGCATTTATATCACTATTTTTTTATTGAAGCATGATAGTAAACCAAGAAAAAGGAAAAAGTTCCTTTTTGCACAAATATAACAACCAATGAATATGTTCACCGTAGAATATTAATTGTTAGATAGCAAATTTATTTTTATGAAACATAGCAGATATTTAGCGCCTTCTATTCACCGTCGATAAAATAATTTCCGTAAAATAATATAAACTAACAATAATTTCAATTAGAACTAATCATTATTGAATTTATAAAAACTTATTTTCATTGAATTAAATAAAAAATAAATAAATAAGCTAAATATTTGAATTTAATGAATTTAAATAATATAAGTAGTAAAAAATTAATAACACCAGTGTTGAAGGTAAACATATTTATTGGTTGGGATATTTGTGAAAAAAAATAGTTTTTTATTTAATCAATGAAAAGAAGTTTTTACTAATTCAAAAATAATTGTTTTAAGTTATTGTTAGGTTATATTCTTTTACGGACACTATTTTGTCGACAGTTTATAGGACTTAATCAGACTAATCATTTTTGAATTTATAAAAACTTCTTTTCATTGAATCAAATAAAAAATAAATAAACTAAAATGTTGAATTTAATTAAATTTTAAATAATATAAGTAGTAAAACAATCAATAACACCAGTGTTCAAGGTAAACATATTTATTGGTTGTGATATTTGTGAAAAAATTATTTTTTAATTAAATCAATGAAAAGAAGTTCTTACAAATTCAAAAATAATTGTTTAAAGTTATTGTTAGTTTATATTTTTTACGTTACTTCTTTTATGGAAACTATTTTGTCGACAGTTTATAGGACTTAATCAAACTAATCATTTTTGAATTTATAAAAACTTCTTTTCATTGAATTAAATAAAAAATAAATAAATAAACTAAAATAATTTGATTAAATTTTAAATAATATAAGTAGTAAAACAATCAATAACACCAGTGTTTAAGGTAAACATATTTATTGGTTGTGAAATTTGTGAAAAAAAGAATATTTTTTATTTAATTAATGAAAAGAAGTTTTTACAAATTCAAAAATAATTGTTTAAAGTTATTGTTAGTTTATATTCTTTTACGTTACTTCTTTTACGGAAACTATTTTGTCGACAGTTTATAGGACTTAATCAAACTAATCTTTTTTGAATTTATAAAAACTTCTTTTCATTGAATTAAATTAAAAATAAATAAATAAACTAAAATAATTTCATTAAATTTTAAGTAATATAAGTAGTAAAACAATCAATAACACCAGTGTTTAAGGTAAACATATTTATTGGTTGTGAAATCAGTGAAAAAAGAATATTTTTTATTTAATCAATGAAAAGAAGTTTTTACAAATTCAAAAATAATTGTTTAAAGTTATTGTTAGTTTATATCCTTTTACGGAAACTATTTTGTCGACAGTTTATAAAAGGAGTTAATACCCGCTAAATGATACATTTTCATGAAAATATATTTGCCATCTGGGAGGTGCCGAACAACATAAAGTAAGAAATTATCTTCTCTTTCAGGTATGCATTATTTCTCACCAGTGGAGAAAATGCAACTGTTGGAAATCATAACTACTGCTAAGACCAGTAAAGAAACAACTGCCGTTGCCGTAGATGTAGGTCTGAAACAGGGCAAAATAGTCATTGTCGTCGGTGACGGACCTGGATTTTACACAACTCGTATCCTGTCCGGCATGATGGCCGAAACTATACGTTTGTTGCAAGAAGGTATGGCACCCAAAGATTTGGATCAAATGACCAAGAAATTCGGTTTCCCCGTCGGAGCGTGCACATTGATAGACGAGGTCGGTATTGATGTTGGTTCGCATATTGGGCCTAACTTACTCAAGGTAAGCATTTTATTTTTGAACAATTTGAAAATCGGTATTTTTCGAAATTAAAAATCAATCTAAACTGAATTAAAAATTATGGCTATAATATTGACGTGGCTAATAAAATATTTACACGAAAACTTTTAAACCTCATGTACCCACACTTTAAAGAAAAACTAGAAACTAATTTTGTAAGTTTAATCCAGGAACACACTAAAAAAATATGAAAATTCCTAAAAAAAATCAAAACGATGTGGCCTTTAGTTAACTTTCATTTGCTATCAATAATCAATACCATTAATGCGCCCAAATAGTGTACAACATTTTGTTCTAAGTTCAATCAATGTTATAGATATTGAGTTTTTTTTTAATTTTCAAATGCCGCTGTATATATCTCTCAATCTAATTAAATTCCACAGGCTTTCGGAGAGAGGTTCGAGGGAGGCAATCTAGATGTGATGAAAGATTTCGTAAAAGCTGGTTTCTTGGGTAGAAAATCTGGGAAGGGTATTTTCATATACGAAAAAGGAAGTAAGAGTCGCGATGTCAACAACGAAGCTCTAGAAATAATCAAAAAATATAGTTTAGTTCCAAAAGGATCCACAGCGGTTGAAGATGTACAACTGAGGATGGTTACGAGATTTGTTAACGAAGCCGTAATATGTTTAGAGGAGAAAATTTTGAACAGTCCATTGGATGGAGACGTTGGAGCTGTTTTCGGTTTAGGATTCCCGCCATTCTCAGGAGGTCCATTCAGGTGGTTGGACACATACGGAGCTGATAGATTTGTTAAGAAAATGGCCGAATATGGCGCGTTATATGGTAAATGCTACCAACCGGCTCAAACTTTATTAGATATGGCTAAAGATAAGAATAAGAAATTCTACCCCTAAGTCGAAATGATAATTCACAAATGTGCCTTCCATAATCATTTTTTTTAGTATCTTAAGATAATCATTTATGTATTTTTTCAATTATCGGTGCTTGTAAGAATAAATCTGTAAATATGTTTATCATACAGTAATAAAATATACAATTTCTTTGTTCTAATGCTAAGTTGAAATCATGTGTAAGAGATATAAATGTTCATAAATACTTGCAGCTCAATGAATGTAACATTTTTGTTTGTAATTTTCTTCTTTTTATTAAACTTCATGCTGGTATATTAGAAAATAAGAGACTGAACTGGTAAAATGAAAAAAAATTGTATTTGCAGATAAATTAAATTGTAATGGATTTAAATTTATTCATATAAGATTAAAGTTACTTTTAAAGAAAACAATAAAACAATTCATTTTAATTATTCCCTTTATTTTTTTGTTTATCCTTGTACTTCCAATAATTCATACGAAATATATTATATAATATTGTTAATTGATATTTGAATATAAATTTACTCAGGTTCTTTTTTCAGTAGAAGTAGTTATGAAAATAATAATTATTACTCATGCTCGCAGCAATTCCTAAGAGACACATGGATATTATAAATGAACTTTGATCACGTGACCCCTCAATTTTGTTAGCAAAATAGCTTTTGGATCGAAATGATTTTTGGAACTGAAAATACATTGGAAATGATATAGAAACAGCTAATGAAATATGTTAGATTGGAATTCATCCAAATGGTTACATAATGTATTTTACAAATACGTTTCATACTGACATTTGCTGTCGGGTGACCTTTAGCAATTATACAAACTAGTATAACCTTATTTTATAATGACTGTCACATGAGCTGCCCAGATGAACCACTGAAAAAGACAAAATAGATCGTGATGTCACGTGAAACTTACAATGACAATTTCTGTCACTTCTGCAGGTTAAATAAATATGTTGGCCATAGATATTATATATACATACATGGATAGCGCTTCAGGGATTTTTATTGACTCCAACCACGGTCGTATATACAAGTCTGGGAACTCGAGGCTGTTTCCTATGTGAGAAGTGAGTCCGCTAAGCGTCATCTGTTGCGTAGTACCAAAAGGGTGGCGCATGAGTCGAGGGATGTTCTCTGGCACGTGTACGACATAGATATTATATATACATACATGGATAGCGCATGAGGGATTTTCATTGACTCCAACATATGAAACAGCTGACAAGTGGCAAAACATCGTTCTAGCCATAGGAGTACATGTTACTGTAATCTATCATATTATGTTGTTTTCAAAAGAAAATAGCATTATTTTAATACAGAAAACTTCTTTAGTGCTTTGTTTTTTAGTTGTGATTAGTTGTTTCGCTTTTTACTTTGATTTTATCGAATGATATTGTGTAATAACTCTTGGCGACAATAAGGTTATAATAGTGAAATGTGTGATTAATTAGTTTTATTGGATACTTTTAATACATCTAAAATATAACAATGGTGAAATCGTGTTCCGGATTTGGATGTACAAATCGGTATCAAAAAGGAGGACCTAGTTTTTACTGATATTTACAAGTTTAGTATATACTGGATAGTAGTAGTAGATACTTAATTGACAATAATGTAATTAAAGCGTAGACGTTAGAATTACAATTTTAATCGACTATTCACAATCGAAAATATAAACTAATAGTGTAATAATTACTTCTCATTTCAGTTTTCCTTCAGATGAAAATATGAAACAAAAATGGGTAATAGCAATGAAGAGAAAAAACTATGTGCCCAACAAGAGTTCTCTTCTTTGTAGTGAACACTTTACAGAAAATAATTTCAGGTATTCATTGGTTCATTAGGAAGGCAATCAGTAAAATACCATGTAGTTCCTCCTAGTATTTAAAATTTTCCAGCGAATGTTTTGAAACGTAAGTTAAAACCCAGAGAAACTAGAAATCGGTAAACAATATGAATTTGTCATAATTTTTAGCTGGGTATATGTTATTATCATGTTTTTACTAGTGATTATGCAAACATTATTTGTTGTGAGGGCCCCTCATTGGTATATTATATGCTAAGTAGATTGATAACATTTTGATACAATCTTTTCAGTCCTGTACCTTCATCTTCTAACATGTACATAATTTTTCAAATTACGAAGCATACTATTGATAAGCAAAGAAAAGTAATGAATTACTTGACTACAAGTAATCGTCGAATGAATGCAAAAGTTAAACATCTCAAAAATGTAATAAAACATGTGAAGGACGGGCAGGATAATTCAGAACAATGTTTACTTTTATTCTCGAAGAATTTGTATTTTAACAGTAACAGTACCTGATATTATTTCATAATGTTCCTCTGTTGGTAAAATTTAAGTTCAAAATTAAGGTTACTGATAACGTTAATGCCATGTTTATATCACTTTTATTTTCTTTAGAAACCGTAATATTTTGTTAATGTTTATTATTATAACAAAAGGTAACCTAGCAATTTGACATCTGCGACTAGCCACAATACCAGAGGATGACCACTGAATAACAATAACTGTTCATTTATGTAATTTCCAGTTCTTATTTATATTTAGCATCTTGAGACACAATCAGATCAATCTCTGGCTTAGGAAAAATCCAGGTTTGGGTTATATAGTAACGAATTAGATCAATAATTTTAATAAATGACCTACTTTTTTTTCGAAATACTCCAAGAAATAGCAAATATTATTTATGTCTAATTATTTGAGGATTTTGATATTTATAGACATATTTCTATTATAGGTTGCTTAATTTTGAATAATGTGTATATGTTACTTGTTTTCCATAATATAATTAAATCTCCACGGCATTATGGAAGATGTTTTATTTATTAGGTCATGTATGGTAATGATTATGTAGTTGCACATATGTATTATTTAATAATTGAAGATGTTAATAACAAAATTTGTCATTTAATGTGAGTACAGTAATTTCAGTTCACTACATACTAAAATTTTCCATTGAAGAAATACAAAACAAGTTGCATATAGATGCTTCATGGAAATATGATTAAATTCAAAATGAACGATGATTAATTCTATATCGTTGATGTAATTTTGTACATAATACTATTATGTATTGTTGCTGAATCATAAAAACCGATCAAAAAAGATTATAACTAGATAATTCATGAAATTCGTAAAGTGCTCCATTTAAATCAATGTAAATTATTCACGTTCTTGCCACTTGTCACGTGGTCAGAATTATCTCCATCTCTGTCTAATACCTGGCTGGAATAGATCTTCTGTCTCTCTTACGTGTTGCAGTCATCGACTGAACAGTGGTTCGTATACCATGCGCTATCCATGTATGTATATATAATATCTATGGTGTACGACCGTGTTTGAACGATATGGCGCCTAATCCTGACAACATTCGATCCATGCGCCAGCTGGTTACTGAGCGAGGAACTACGAGTTTGGCGACATGCAAGAGACTCATGTCAAACATGGAGTTCCAGATCTGTATATACCCGTGACTCCAACACATGAAACAGCTGATAAGGGGCTATACATCATTCTAGGCTATAATTTTTACTTCCCTGACTATAAGTACTATATAGTGTAAAGGAAGTATTGTAGTCGGCCCATAAAATGTTTCCGGATTTCTGAATCGGTCTTTACTATATTTGACATGATGTGTGTGCGCACGTACTTGCACTGTGATGACGATTGATCGAATGGATTTGAACATCTGCAAATAACAGTAAAGTGATGAAAATAAATTTTTATATATTTATTGTTTTTGGGCGCGGTAGTCCCGTTTCGAGTGGTATTTCCAACATCTTCATTTTCTTAAAGGAATTATTATATGTTATTGAACCATAAGGTCAACCTTGTTTTTTTGGTTATAAATATATTTAACCTGCAGATTTTAAGGGTATGTTCCGTAAATAGCCGCCTCAAACCGGCCGGTTCCGGAATGGTTACTGAAATATCGGTTATTTACGGAACGCCTTGACCGTGGTTTGTATAACCGTTGCTTTATGTTCTGTGTTAAGCCTAAAAATATAGTGTATTGCTGTTTCGGTTTGCCTCATAGATAACTCTACTACCGAGAGTTATCTGTGCTTACCATATTGAAAAATATGTACATGTACCAAAGTAAAAAAAAGAAAGCAGTCCAGTTAAATTCGTAAATCAGGACATTGAAAATCAAGGAATAACAAACTCACAAAACATCAAACAATCCTTCATAACCACAGAACTAAAAGAAGAGCACGAACCAAACCGGAGCAACCGGCAACTTTCGTTGGTTAGTCTGGTTTAACCAATTTCAGGAACCGCATTCCAAAAATCAAACTTTTTCAGGAATCGGCTATTTATGGAACGCGAACCAGAATTCTGATTAGAAAAGTTGATTTACGGAACATACCCTAAGATTCAAGGATGTCATCGATCTGACGTCTCGATCTATTTTGTCTTTATTCTGTGGTACATCTGGAAAGTTCATGTCTGAGCAAGTGTCAGTAGAAAACAAGATTATACCTACCTATTAGTGTGGATAATTGCTAGTCAACCTGACAATAGGTATCAGTATGAACCATAGTACCATAGAATGAACTACATTAGTAGACCATTTGGGTAACATTTCAATGGAACATAAAGTATAATTAATGTTTTATTAGCAGTTTCTAAATCATTTCCAACATATAATCTGTTCCTACAATGTACAATCGTTTAAATTTGACCAGCAGGAGTATGCGAACGATATTTTGCTAAGAAATTTGAGGGATGTCACGTGATCATCACATTTACAGGGCAATAAACAATTGCCCTATTTTGTTAACTCGAATTATTGTTTTCGTAATAATTGCAATTTCTTTCTCTATGAATGCAAGGGTTATTGTCAATGATTTGAAAATATTTATTAAGATGTAGCATTGTTTACGTTAAAAGTGTTTGGTAAGTAGTGTGGTATGTACCTTAAAAAATTAAATGTCATAAAGATCAATTTGCACAATATGAAATGGTTTGAAATGGATTGTTGGGTGTAAAGAACACGTAAGTATAGTCAAAATTTATGTAGCGAAGAAGGGCGTATAGTAGACAATTACCAAAATATTAAAAATGTGTAGGTACCATAGACCTATTATCCTAAGAATAGGTCTATGGTAGGTACCTAATTCATTACTTCAATGTTAATGAGATTTGAAGAAGCTTTTGAAGGTAGATATTGTGAATTGAATAAACTAGTTCTCTATGAGTGCAAAAGCTCCGACTATCGGTTTAAAACTGGGATTTCACTCAATAGATTATAATATTTAGTGAACTACTTTCGTGTTCTAGGTCTATCTGCATCAAACAATAGGTCTGTTTGTTTGTGTTGCTAGAGATGCATAGAGTAAGTTTAGTAGAAAAACGTCCATTCGTTTGTTTCGATCATTTGATCTAATTGTTTTCATTTGTGTTGAGCAAATTGATTTAGATTGAAAAGATCAGACTAAATCTACTCGACGAAAAACGACGGAGCAAGAAGAGCAGATCATTTTATAAGTGGTTTACATAACCTGAAACCAGAGTTCTTTATAGTTCGGACTTTTCGAGTACCTAGATAAAATTAAAGTTAACGAATTCAAAAATGTCAACAGCTTCACAAGATCCTGTCGTTTTACGGTCTCCAACCTCTCTATATGAGGTTTGATGACTCGCAAACCATAGGAACACCAGAATCGACTTCTTATTGTCAATATTTAATCTTATGTTAGCTAACAAACAAATAATTTACCACAAGGATGAAGTAATTATGATATTCAACTCATTTCAAAAAGTAAACTTAGAATTCTTCTGAAGATTTTGGTATATATTAGAGACTAGAAATTCGTTTGAAAGAATTTAAAATGTATCACGACTAAAAGTCTGAAATGCATTTTGCGTTCTTGTTCGTTATACATGGATATGACCTAAGATATGGATATAGAGACAGTTCAAAGAAACATTTGTTATTGTTTCATGCAATACTCTTACTTCAAAATAATTTTCAATACAATTTCTATTAGTTAAAATGGCTTCTTAGATCTTCAAATCATCTACTTCTTCATCTTCAGATGAACTAGAAGAGAATAATGTATCATCTGTTACAAGGCAAAAAATAGCATTTTTGATATTTTTATTTGTGTAAGTTTTTGAAAATTTTCTAGGCTATGTTGACTGTGTCGAAAAGTGTTTGTTTGCAGTCATTCTTCTTTGCTAATCTAAGCTACTACTCTCCTTTATATAATATCTAATCTATGGCTACTACTATCTGCTTTGTGATGACATCAACTGATTTAATCAGCTTGCTCTATGCATTAGCAAGGACACAAATGAACAGACCTAATATACGCATATAAGGATCATAGAATGTCATAGAATAATGACACTTACCTTTATTCACAACCAAGGAGACTAGACAGGAGACCAATCTCGCGTGTAAGGAGCGGGTCATATAATGAACGCAGGATAGGTGGGATGTCAGTCAGTAACTGAGTAAGCGTGCTGCTTAATCTAACCTACTTCCGTGACAAAATATGATCGCTCCCAAGTTATCAAATTTATTTGAAGATTATAATAAATCTCTTTCACGATTTTTGATGCGACAACTATCGATTAGCGATGCTACATTTTAAGCACCGCCCTGATTGACTCAATTCGCTGCACAGGTCTGGATAGGAAGTTTAGTCTCCAGTGTTCTGAACATCACCTACGATTAGAGGTAGGTCTTCTAGGGTGTATTTGTATTGTTTTTTTTAACATCCTGTATAATAAATACTTGCAAATAATGATCACCAAGAAAATATTACGATTTCACTCATTTTAAGTCAAGTTTCAACAATGTCAAGTTAATATTTGGCACTCCAATACAATCGCCCGCTAGGGGCGCTAGAATCGCGTTCCCCGATTCAGTTGTGGAAAATTTAGAACAAGAATTTCCAACTACAATATTGCTTTTCAGAGCATCCATATTAAAATATAATTTTTCTCATCATGTTTCAATTTTTATCCATATTTTTGCGACACTACATAATCTCACTCAATGAAGCACTTGATTTATTTGCTGACAAAATTTTATTTATACTTTGATTGAATTCACTTGATACATGTTACTTTTATATAAAATCATCTACATTATGCAATAATACAATTCTAAGCTAATACATTAACAATTAAGTTGTACTAAAATACAATTTATTTCTTTTTACTCGCCCAGAACGGGTCCAATGTGTTCAGAGGATCTTTTTGTTTATCACTCTGAGATTTTTCCGTTAGTATTTGACCTTCATCTACCTTCAGATATTTTTCTGAAAAAAAAAATAAACATCAGAACTTTAGTTTCAGAAAATGAAATTTAGATTACCTGGTGAGCTGACTTGTTTCATATACGCCAAAAAGGATTGGAATCCAAATTTCAAATGCTCTCGATCTCTCAAGATATTCCTCTTGCAAGCCGTAATCTCGTTGGTCCAGTATATCAGATCAGGTACTGAGGTTGGTTTATTCGTTGCTTCCAATATAGCTGTAATGAGAAGGCAAGCGACTCCACTTCTACCAATGCCTGATAAGCAATGGACGACCATCGGATGATGATGTAAACGTTGTTGCTGGTACAACGTTACAAATTCTTTTACATAACTCACGAATGGATCCGGCGAAACTGGGAATAAGCTAAAATGGATACATAATATATTACTATCAAAATTTGCCTGCAGTGTACACTAGCGAACGTTTTGTAAAAAGTGTGGATGCGATGGTAACATTCAAAAAGTAAAACATTCATAACTCTTATAATGTTTCTAAAGTGCCCGTTTATCAGGCTGACCAGTTAAAATTGGACCGAAAATGGACTGCAACTTAACCCTCCTAAACCTGGTAGAAATTGTTTATTGGTGTTGGCAATTGTTAACATACCCTGTGCCAACAAAAGTTATCGGTCCATTTCCGAGTAATTGGCCATTATTTGGACCAAAAATGTTTCTTTTTTTTCATTTTGTGGATAAAACTTGCGGGTTACAAGATAACCATGTTAAATAACTTTATTGGAGGTCAAATAAAGATTTAAAATTACTGCCTATTTAAACCCCCTAAAACCACCCCCCAAAACAACAAAACCGCCGTTTCGATTTTAAACCCAGCCAGAATCTCAAAAATTGACTAATTTATGATAAAATTGGTCATATTATCCATATAATTCATATTTTGTGGGGGGACTATTAAACCCAGTACAGAAATCACAGACCCATAGATAATAGGGCTGAACTTTGGTTTCTTGGACATCAGTTGCGGGACAAAAAGGGTACATCATGATTGTGTGCCCTCAGCCGATTCTAATGGTACTAATTTTGTTTTGCGTTGTTGCCGAGTTGGTCACTTCGGATTACCGGAATGCTGATATGGAGATGGAAGTGGATAAAATGCTGTTGAATCAGGTGAATCCTGCTATGACATTTTAACTTTGCGGAAATGCGTTGTTGCCAAGTTATGGACGCTGGAACTCATTGGAAGATGTATGGGATTTTTGGTAGAAGAGCATTAATATCAATATCTCGACCAATATGGCGAAATTTTCGTTTTTAGAAAATGCACTGTTGCCAAATTAGTTGAAAATCTAATTTGCTATTTTAGTTCAAATTGCTCATTGTGCATTAATGCTCTATATGCCAAGTTATGAACATCGGAAAATGATTAGTCATGTCAGGTTGTGATTACCGGGATCATAGGCGTAACAAGCATTAGGTTTGAAATATTTAATGGCAATAAATCAGACTTTTTAAATTGGAACATATTGATAAGAAATAATCACATTTATCCATTAAAAATACTATTAAGTTCTGAGGACATTTTGGCTGCCAAGTACTCTGATGATGGCTACTTGGTAGTCCTCAGAACTTTAATTGTATTTTTAGTGGATAAGGGTGATTATTTCTTATCAATAGTGTTATAATATATCCTTAGTGTGAACTTTTTATAGTTTATTAATTGAAACATGTAAAGTAAAATACAACTTTAATTTAAAATGAGCACCGGATAGAAATGGTTGCCATAATTGATATTTGGTTATACATTTTTTGTTAGCGGGGGGGATTATAAGAGCAAGCAGAGGTCTGGCAACGCTGTAAATATTGCCACCTGGAGTTGTATACATAAACACATAATAACCAACAGTTCCTCAAAGAATGAATATTGTAAAAATATTAGAGTATTTAAGAAGTTTTAATAAAAAAGTAGTTTTAATTACTAATTTTTAGCTATTTTTTCATAGAAATAATTAGTGGTACTCGCTGAAACTTGCACAGAATATTATTGTAATAATAATAATAATAATAAATCGACTTTATTCATAAGAAAAGGTGGAGTGTCAGCAGTAGCTGTTTTTCAACTCAACCCTAAGGAGATCCTTCTAGGGGATCTTTACAAATAAACGTAAATATAAAGTAGATGTGAATGTAAAAATAAATATAAAACTATAACAAACATCGTAAAAAATAGCGGAATATAGTAGATTAATAAAAGGGTAAAATATAAATGTATGTAATTTACTCCTAGAAAAAGCGAAAATAAGTAAAATATCTACGAGTACCTCTCGGAGAAGAGAATTTAGCCAAAGAGAATACGCCAGGTTAGAAGCCAAAATGTCAGTCACTTTTCTAGTAAGTTAGAAATGTTATTCCATTTTAAAAAAACGCATTTTTATTTAGCTTTTTTTTTAATTTAAATATTTAACCACGTCGCCATAAGCTTTCATGATAAAATGTTGTTTTTTTGACTCGATATATTAAAAACACGGTGTAGTGAAATCCTCCAAAAAATTAGACGTATTCTTTTATTGTACTGAAAAAAAAATTATCATAAAAAACTATCTCTACCGAACTTCCTTAAGCTGTACTAGATTATTATCACTATTATTATCAGTATTATACAAACTCAATAGAACCTCAATGTTAAATTTGATACTCTCTCAGAATTGAACATTCAAAAACAAGGAGTTTTATTTCTTATGTAACCATAAAGATAATTAGGTTTCTCTAGATCGACCAGTAACCAGCCAATGTAATAATTAAAAAAAAACTAACAAATTACTTGTTAGATATTAATCACGAAGGTAATTTCAGATAACAGTTGTCGATGTAGAGAAAAATAGTTACCTTGATGTTTAACTAGAAGCCCACAAGCATGCTAGCGCAACATGGTCATAATCTGAACTGAACTGATGCTTGCGGAAACAATGTAGAAAGACTTGTCGGCACTTCTGTTATATTTCTTTGTCGACATTTAGAGTAAATACGCGCGTATCGAGTGTCTATTGCGAAGCGGGTGGGAAGCCTCGGGAGCAGCCGGCAACCACCAACAAACATTCAACATTGATATCTAACAACGAATTTGTTCATTTAATAATTCTTTATGATTGTCTAGATTGGAAGTTTAACCCTCATTTTAGTATACCTATAATTTTAAAAAACGCTTGCTAAAAGACATAAGTTTTACCTGCCAGGCCATCCTGTAAACTGCAAATGGACAATCGTCGAGGATTCACGTTTGTCCGGAATATTTATAGAAATCAGTCTTTCAATCCAGTAAGCCTTCACTATCACACTTTGTAACGATATCACCATATTTAAAACATACAAGTCTTTTCCTTTTTCACTTGGCCAATACATATCTTCACCAATCTGAAAATGAACACAATGGACAATGTCTATTGACTGACAGTTTTCTTTTATGTTCTGACATCGAGTTCAGAAGACACAAACACTGCATTTCCTACTCTGTGTTGTGTGTAAGTATCAAAAAGAATTCTATTATGTTAGTTAGGTTCTAATTTTTGTAAAAGCATATTATCTTAGGAGCTTACCTCACTATCACTTAATAGGCACATCACGAACTCAACATGTTGTTCCAGAATCATAGTCCAAAATTCGGCAATGGTAGATGCTTGTGGTGCTTGGGTAACTATTATAGTAGGAACAAATGGCGATATGTCCTGAAATTGAAGAAAATGCAATCACGTTAGCTTACTAATGAATCAAGACATCCAGGAGCGGAAGTTTAAATCGCAATTTATCTTCAATAGCTGAGGGAATATTTGAATGGTTGAGGTGATATTGTTATATTACAAGGTTACCTGGATATTACATCAAATTATCGACTCGAGAACAGTTATGTTGAAACAATTTTGTTTTAGGATTTGAAACAAGAACTGAAATAAAAATAATATAATATTTAGATCAAACCGCTATTCTCCACTTGTTCCAAAATCAACTGCACTCACAATCGTTTTAGCCCTTTTCGGCGTTTATTGACCGCTGAGACACTCATCGGTGAAGCTGCAGTAATTCTCGTCTCTAACGAAAGTGATACGAAAAGAAGATCCATTTTCATGCTCCTCTTCAAAGTGATTTATTGTTGAGGATACCATTTTCGCAGTTTACACACCAAACTACGTAAATGTAGGTAGAACAGTCCTGAGAAGAACTGTTTATGTACTTCTGAACTTCAAGTCTATTAAAACATAGATTCAAAACGTATTAACTGTATCCTGTAGCCTTGGAAAGTGTTCTGTTAGAATGAAATATTCGTGGTTTCCCGAAGATAACTTATTTAGGAAAATATGAAATGGTTATCCTAAATCACTAACTATGACGTCATTTCTTTCTTATCGTGAGCAGGGTATAAGAGTATCATGACGAGTAAAATAAAAAGTTTGATATTTAGTTGCTCAAGTCTCAGTTGTTACTTCCTCATTCTCAAGGATTGTGCGCCTGAATTAACACCAGTTTACTGTGTTGTTTACCATTTCATACGAAATTGGTTTGTTTCCTTCCAGCTGGAAGACAACTAGAATGCAACCAATTCCAAAAAAAGAAAAGAAGAGCCTTCCTAATAATTATAAACTCATTGCACTATTATCTGTGATCTCTAAAGTGATGGAGAAACCAATCAACATCGAGCTCATCAAATACCTAGAGAGCTGGTGTTCCACAGGGATCTGTCTTGGCACCAACTTTGTTTCTGGTTCATATCAACGACCAGCTGGAAGTAACCACCTGTCCCGCTTTGCAGATGATGGTACACTTCATACCGCTGTCTCATCTAGAGCCCCTATACCATCCAATGAAACCACAGGAGCGAAACAGGGACAGGTTGACGCAATTAATGGAGATCTGGCAAAGATTTTGAAATAGGGATCTGATAATCTAGTAGTTTAATACCAGCAAAACTCAAGCTTGTGTCTTCCTTAGGAAGGCGGATCCCACAATCCCTAATATGATGATGTCAGGTACAACTATTCCTATGAAGTCTTCCATAACAATGCTCGGGTTCACCACCAACAGCAGTTCTCTCATGGGACGATCATGTGAGGTCCATTGCGAAAACCGCTTCACAAAAACTTGGTTTTCTATTCTGTGCCAAGAGCTACTTTACATCCCAGCAGCTCCTTATAGTCTACAAAGCACAGATTCGACCTGTCCAGGAGTACTGTTCACATGTTTGGAGTTTGGCTCCCAAATTGGAGAAATTTTGAGGTTAGAACATTCGAAAAGAAACTGTTAGAGCTCTTCAATGCGCGTATTTTGAGCTATTGATCGTGTTTGGACCCAATTTTAGGTCCAGCGTAAAACAACAAAATTCAATGGAAAGTAGATGACTTTCTTTATCCAAATCCAAAAGTGTGACCTCCTAACCATCATTGAAAAAAATCTGGAGCGAGTCAAAGAAAAAAAATTATCATGCATACTATCATTTTTTATTTGGGCCAAAGCCACACTTTTTCACACTTTTTGATTGAGATACAGAGTCATTTACTTTCCATTGAATTTAGGATTTTTACAATGGGTCCAAAATTGGGCCCGCTACAGGCCCAAACACATTTATATGAATATCTAGACTTCTACTGAAGCAAAATTGATCTACAATAGCTCAAAATACGCGTATTGGAGAGCTCTAATAGTATTTCGAAATTTCTAACCTCAAAATTTCTCCAATTTTTCGGGGTCAAAAATTTTCAAAGTTTCGCCAAAATTCAGCATTTATAGCAAAATGTGTTTTGATGGTTATTTTAGGTAATATTTGTCAAAATCTACAAAATGCATTTAATTTTGAGTCAAAATATGCATTTTTCAGCGTGCAATCGCAATTTTGCGGGTTTTCGCAAAATTTCAATTTTGGCGACAAAAAAAATTCAGTAAAAAGTAGAATAAAAATGCCAACTTTCCACGCAAACGAAATAGTTTTACAATGTTTTTTCTAGTTAAAAAAAAATTATTTTGTAAACCGTAAAAAAATCACAAAATGGGCCTCATCTCGGGCCCATAACCGTCAAATGACTTCTACCTTGGCTCATTCGACTTGTATTCAAATTATCTATGACTTGTATTTTTTTGATTGGAGGCTTTATTTCAAAAATAATTTAAATAAATGAGAAAACCCGGAACATTTCCAGTTTTTCCGCAAGAAAATGGACATTATAGCGGCACTCCAGGAATTTTTTAACTTTTTTTCCCATTTTTATAGCACCCAAAAACATAAGAAAACATACATAGCCATATCAAATTTTCAAATCAACTTTTGTGACTGTGCGACTGGATTTTAAGTAGTTTTCAGTTTATGATATATTCTAGCCCATGAACTGAGATTAACCCCCTTTGTCGTATTTACTACGCAAATATTCACCTGTTATTAAAGAATTGAATAAAACTATAGCAATATTAATAACAAATTGACGAATTGTTCAAAAAAACTCACCTTAATGTAAGAAGCATTTATATAATCATCTTTTGTGGAAACCAGTTGCACTCTTGAATGATCATAAGGTAATATATCAGGAAAGCGATTCTTCATCGGATAACACCTGGCTACGGAAATAATTTTCTTTTGCCCCTCGACATCCTGTTTATCTTGGATTTCCTTCCATCTCAGATCTAGATTCGTCTGTCCGCTCAACGTCTTATTACTCAGAACTTCGACGGATTTCTCGTACTTATCGATTTCGTTGGCGAACAATTTCTTCACTTCCGAGTTGTCCAACGATTTTTTACAAACAAGCTGCTCAACGTGTCTCACTGGTGTGTTCACAACATGCGACGATTCATCTTGAACCGGGTAACTCTTGCCTGCTGAAATTTGTGGAGAAGCCACTTCTTCCGTCTTTTGTTGCGGAATTAACGGGGCCTGACTCAGCGAAAAGTCCAATCCGGACAGTAAATCGATGTTTGAAGATTGTTTTTGAGTTTGGGGATGGGGTTGGGTTGTTATTGTAGCTCCAGCTGAAGAGTTAGGATTGTGGGAATATGAAGAATTCATGTTAGGTTGTGGTGGCGTGCATATGGGAGATGCCACACCGCCAGAACTGGACGTCGAATTGTTGGTATTGTAACAAAATCCATTCTGTGCTTGCGTATACATGGAGGTCGTATTGTATTGATGTTGGGTTAAAGAAGCGGCACCTACGTAGCCTGCACCGAACTGACCTGTTGCATATCCAACATTTTCTTGGTTAGTGTTAGATGAAAATTGTACTGCATATGCAGGATTACCAGTATTATAATCTTTAAAATTAGCAGGTGTATTGTACTCGTAATTTTGCGTAGGAACGTTATTAGTATTAGCGCTGATGGCATAATTTGAAGTGAAAGTATGTCCTTGAGGTATTGCATTGTTGCTCGAAACTGTCGTCAAGGTGTTATTTGGCGTTTCGAACGAATGCCCTTGATTCTGTCGCGCCATATTCGTATAAGCACCTTGAGAAATCTGTGATAAACTACCCGAACCTCCACTCGCAACAGGAATTTGTCCATAATTCATGTTCGCTTGGGAATAAGAGACGAAATTTCCTTGTGGATATTGGTAAGAATACTGAATATTTGAAGTTTGGTCGATATACTGATTTGGATAAGTACTTGCAACAGAACTAACGTCACTTGGAGGTAACTGAGAAGCGAATCCAGGTGCATAACTGGACATTTTGGGGTTGTTAGCGACTGATTCATAAGAATTGACCGCAGATATGGGTACATTTGATTGAACCGCCGAAGCTGGGGCATAAGTAAACGCCGCGTAATTCGCAGGAGTTTCAAGCGATGTAGGTGTTGCAGTGGGTAAATTTTGGGTGCCCGTGTAAGTTGGCGGAATGTATGGCGAGGAATATGAATAATTTGAGAAATTTTGCGACGGTTGCATCGGATTGTAACTGTACTGCGACGCAGGTACACCAGAACTTTTTCCCATCAACGAGTTCATTTTATCGACGAGAATTTGTTCGATGTGACCATCTGCAGACACTTGACCTCTTGGAACGTATTGCGTTGCGTTATTGTAATAACCATCATTTCTGGAATCCTTCGGAACATCGGATCTTTCGCTCGACTTCATAGTCTGGTAATTGTAATTCTGATATACAGCATTTTGCGAATCGTATTGCGCCGCTGAAATATCGTTAACTTCCGAGCCAAGAGGTGCCGGTCGGATACCTGGTGGCCAGACTTGTCCGTCGGAAGAGTTTTGCACAGGAGGCGCGTAATTTGGCCCCGTGTAATAAGGGTTATTGGGTGGATTCGGATTAGGATTTTTTTTGATCGAATCTAGATAGTCTTTCAACTTCGGAGCACTGGATTCGGGAGCGGAAACGGTTGGTTCGACTTTAGCAACTGTGGGCACTTTGGCTAACATCTGATCGCGTTCCTCTTGTTGAACTTTACAAGCGCTCCTGATTCTTTGCAAAACTTTCGTGACGTTAGTTTCGAGTTTATTGTAAAATTCGATGCCTTTGTTCGCTTTCGACAGTAAGTCTTCGTAAGTATCGAATGAAGTAATCAACGATGAAAGTGTAGAAGAACGTCTGCTGATAATGCCTTGCAAATATCTTCTCGTGTTTGAAAAACGAGCGTAGGCATCGATAAATGCTTTTATGATGTTTTCTTGAGCAGACACGTTTTGTTCGATCAAATGCGTCTAAAATAATCATAATTAACTTATTTAACTACTTCTTGCAGAGCGTACCTACCAATTGTTGATGCTTTTGTAATTCCTCCTGAAATAAATTATCAATCGGTTTATCAGCTTGTCGGGTGACTAGAACACTGGTTATGTCATCCTTATGAATGGAATCCCGCAGTTGTGCCCATAGTATGGCTCGTTGGGTTCTCATCTCCTCGACCTTACCAAGTAACATTTCGATTTCTTTCAAAGATTGTTCATCCACGTTTGCTAGAAAACGGAGAGATTCACAGAATAATCCGATGGAGGTTGAATCCTTTATAAAAACTGAAATATTTTCAGCACCAGCCGTTTAATATTATAACGGGTTGGAGAGAAAATTAACCTCGCCAAAAATACCATACATCACGCTGTCTAAGAACGGAAGGGGGTAAATTTTGAATTGAGGCCCCTTTTTTAAATACCGTATTTCGTTTCGTCTTCAAAAAATCATTCCAAGGGCGGATCAACAAATACACCGAAGTGTTTATACTCAATCGAGTCAATAAATCACGATATACAGGCTGTCCCAAAATTGCTGGGAAATAAAACTTCCACTTATTGTAGAGGTTAAAATAAGTGGATTGAACCCAATTTACGTAGTAACAAAATGTACCGTTTGTCCGTGCGGAGAGTTCAAAGTTCACGTAGAAAATCACATTTTTGTGCGCGATTCACAAATGTGTGGAAAAAAATTGACGAAATTTTGCAAAAGTGCATCGTAGAAGGTTAAAATCACCCTAACCCCTCTGAAAGTTTTTTTATAATTTTATTAGGGGTGGTAATATGGTTATAAGATTTTTCAACAGAAAGGCTTATTCATTATCTTTATTTTTTATCTCTTGTGAAAATTCCGTTTTTCGCATAGTTAGAAGGAAAAAAAATGTTTTGTAAAACATTGAAACTGATATTCTAAGAACAAGTTGGCCATGGAAAAAGTCATGATTTTTATTGTTGACAGTAGATGTTTCAATAATTTGTTCACTTTTAGATGCTTTTTTGTATTGTTTTTTCCCCAATTACTGTTGTTACTTGATTACTATTGCTGTTATTGTTGCTTTCAATTGGCAGCTATTAAATATGGATTTCCCTTTTAATGAGCATGTCGGTATGCTTTTAGTTCTTGGATTCTGTCAAGGTAAATGCCTCGAAAGTGTCCGCGTTTATTAAGAGAGGTTCCCAAATCGGAGAATTCCAAATCACAAAACTTTTGCCCGAATTGTAAGACGTCTTCGAGAAACAGGGACGTTGAAGCCAGTCAGAATCAACGCTCGACAAGCCCGAACACCCGTTGCGGAAGATGCTGTTCTTCAAATGATTGATTCGTCCATTCCACATCCAGGCAGTGCTAGAATTATTGCCACTTGACCACGGATCATGTTTGAATTTTGCACAAATTATTCGGGAGCGCAGAGTAGTCGACAACAGATTTCACACTAATATCTTGTTTACTGATGAGTTTTGTTTTACACGTCGTGGCATGACGAACCTACACAATGAGCATATTTATGGAGATCAAAATCCAAGTGCTATTAAAGGTAGACATTACAACGAGAATTTAAAACTAATGTCTGGGTCGGAATTATTGCCAATTTTATGGTTGAACCTTAATTTCCTTAAAAAAAATTTACCAGAATTATTAGAAGATTGCCCCTTAATTTGCGTCGAAACATGTTCTTCATGCACGACTGTGCACCACCTCATTTTGCACGTGCCGTAAGAGAATATCTTGATGAACAATTTGGTAGAGGACAAGAAGCACCTATTCAGTGGCCTCCGCGGTCTCCAGACTTGAATCCTTGCGACTTCTTCATCTGGGGAGCGTTGAAAACACAACTATACAAGGTTCAAATTGATAATTCCGAACAACTGTGGAACATAATTCAAAATGCTGTAAACGCAATACGAGAAAACGACGTTGTATTGAGGAGGGTGCATTTTAATTTTTTACGCCGAATTGATCTTTGCATTAATGAAGGTGAAGGTCACATTGAACACCTGTTATAAAAAAGTTTTCTTTTTGCGTTCACTAAATGTTGTACTACTTAATTTTATTAAACTTGTTCTAAGAATATTAGTGTTTGAGAAAACATTTCTTTCCTTCTAAACTATGCGAAATACGGAATTTTCACAAGAGATAAAAAAATAAAGATAAGGAATAAGCCTTTCTGTTGAACAAATCTTATAACCATATTACCACCCATATTCTTACCCTTCTACAATTTCCGTTCAATTCCTTTGGTTACTGAAAGTAGGGTAACTTTCTACAATGATGCACTTTTGCAAAATGTCATCTTATTTGTTCCACGCATTTGTGAATAACGCACAAAAATGTGATTTTTAAAGTGAACTTTGAACTCTCCTCACGGACAAACGGTACTTTTTTTACTATATAAATTGGGTTAAATCGACTTATTTTGACCTCTACAATAAGTGGTAGTTTTTTTCCCAGCAATTTTGGGACATCCTGTTTAAGTGCCTTGAGATATAAGATTTAAGCGAGACGCAAACTGGAGCGCTGGCGGGCGCGATAGCGATTCCAAAGCGGACAAAACATCCGCACACCAAAGCGTTCGTTCACCAACATTCAGTGCAGCGTTCGAAATACGTCAACAAATTGTTCCGTATTTTATTAATAATTAGAATAATGGCCTGTGTATAACAAAACTGTATCGTTGGCGAAACCGATTATTTTTCAGCTTGAGGATACAGAGAATAAGTCATTGATATATCAGTTCAACAAAAGTGGCCCCAGCACTGTTCCCTGTGGAACTCCAAAATCAATTTCACACCAGTCGCTTTCAATTCCATTAATGTGATCTATTAGTAATATAGCTCTTCATTAATTTCAAACCCAATTCTCTAATTCCTACCTTTTTCATTGCCTCCAATAATTCATTGACTGACGGTATCAAATGCCTTGGCTAGGTCTACGAAAATTCCAAGACAAGACTTACTGTTATCTAAAGACTTGTATATATTTTTTGTGAACATGGCAATTACAGTTTCAGAAGTGAACTAATCTAAAGGTGATCTTGAAAATTTTTCCTATCAATACAGTTTTCACCTTTTCTGCTGGCATTAGTTTACCATCATCCTATTTACAATAATATTGAATGAACTACTTACGATCTGTTAAGTTTACCGAAGGTATCTGGCTCTGTAACTGTGTAAGAGGCTGAGACAGAGTTTTTAAATTCGTCACATGCATCATCATCGCCTTATGCAGATTTTGATTGGAATCGTTCGCCTTGTTGTGAGCTTCTCTGTACTTTGCAGCTTCTCTTGATAAATCAGTAGCAATAATTCCTGGAGGCCTCTCGCCAACTGATTTCTGATATTCTCTTTCACTTTGTTCCTCTTCCTACAAAAATTAGTGTACACATTAATGTTAATCTTCATAAAATTCGATAGTGTTGCTCCTTACCTTCAATAATTCCTGAATCTCAGCTAGCATAGATTCCACCTCTTGGTAACTATTTGATAATTTACCCATTGAATTGATCAAGTTTTGTATGGCATTTGTTCGTGCCGATAAGGCTGCGGCTCGATCTACTATGTCCTGTGGTAGACCTGTTGCTTGCCTCATCTGAAACAAATTGATTAACGAATGTGGACCGTTGCCGATTGTCACTCACCTCATGGATTATTTCAAGTTGCATCGAAGACATGAACTCCACCAACGATTGATCTTTAGATTCAATAAGTTCACCGAATTGTCTCAATAACTGGGCCTTCTTCTCGCTATACAGAGAAGAGGCTTCGTGAGCTGCCATCGGCACCAAACGAGCGAATAAATCTTGACCGGAAACCTGCAAAGAACATTGAATTAGTATTTTCAATTTCTAAACAAGTAGATAATTGATAGAATTACTTCTATGTCAGTTACACTGAATGGAATCCCTTTCACCAATGATGCACCTTTGACCTCTTCTAAGACATTTTTGTTGGGAACTTCTTCATGATAGATGAACTCATTTTCATTCTTTGCAGCTTTCTTTTTACCTTCAACAACATCTGAGGTGAAAGCTAACGATTCGGCTATTTCCTGCAGAAAAAAAAAATCGTTTGTCTGTAAAGTCGGTTTACTGACGATAGTTGAACGTGACAACGTCATAAGAAAATACTGATGGAATGGTTTCATTTTTCAAAAGAAAATTTTAATTTTATTTGTTTGATAGATATTTTGTATGGATATAGAGAAGGAGGTAAATGGAAATCACAATTGAATTGATCAAGTTACATTTATTTGTATGCATAAATACAATTATGTCAATTTTTATTTATTTTTTTTTACAATTGTTCCCTTTGACGGCTGGCTGGTCCAACCTGTCATTTCAGACACGTTGTTATGATATGTGGAAGATTTAACATTTATGTTTTAATTTTTTGAAATCATAGCTACGCTCGATAATTATTTCGATCGAATAGTAAAGCAATTGATTTTTTACTCATCGTGTAATAGTTGTTAACTTATTGTTATAGTTTTGTCAAATTATAGCATAACCTACAATCGCTGCACTAGCGGACCGATGCTATTTATTTTAATGATGAAAGCACGAATATTAGACAATATATCACTGAACATATATTTAATATCGAAAGAATCATTACCTTTATCGCCGCAATTATCGTTGCTATAAACAATTGACACCACATTCACTTTTCACTGCACTTCATACTTGACGAAAACATGTAAATGTATTATTGTATAGCAGCTGTCCACGCGAACGCATCGCTCACTCAAGTAGGACTAGTAGGAGAGAGACAGATGTCGAACGCTGCCGAACGCGGAGGCCGATGAATGGAACGCCTCAGAGCGAGGTAACGCCGCATGAGAAATGTTTTTTCGTGCGTGCAGCCGGCTCCATCGAATTATAAGACGTTGTCACGTCAAAAAATTATTGTATTGAATAATAAAAGTTAAAAAAGATGTACTCACATGCTTGTTATCCAGGTTATTGGATAATTTTCGAGCTTCTTCCAGTTGTTCTATGGCAGCTTGATAAAAAGCAACCCTTTCTCCCATCTTTTGCTGTTCTTCAGCCTGTTGGCCTTGATAAAGTAATGCAATACATTTGTGGTATGCAATTTTGAAATTTACGTATTTCACCCAATCTTTATAAGTCTTAGTTCTAATAAAATCATTGTAAGTACTATCATCGTTATTTGTCTCAAGCGAATGAAGACCCCTCCGGTAGTAATCAACCACTTGGACTGCCACTTTTGCTACAATAATGAATAATTAATTACTCATGGCAAACTAACCAACTCTATTTTATCATATATAAAAATTCTCGGGAAATAGGTCACATTCAAACTTTGTTTTATATTTTCGTCTTCACGACCATCATCAGAAGACTTATGTCAAAAAGGGTTTTTTTAAAACAAATTATAACACAAAGCGTCTATACCGCACCAATTTCAATCAAAAAAGCCCACGTCGTTGAAACGAACTAAACCACGAATAATCGAAATTGTACCGTCAATATTTCAAGTATAAAATATAACAAGAATCCACTATTCAGTAATATTCTTATAATATACAAGCGCATGTTGGTATAGTCTCTCAACGACTGAAGATAGAAACTATTATGTTAAGTATCTACTCTCGAACCAGATGTAACGATTTACGAGGTACTTGAAAAAGGTTGCAGACCTGAATTGGAATATTACTTTTGAGCATTCTTTCTAAAATATACTTTTAACATTATAAAGACGCACGTAGGAATTTGCAAGAGTTTTAATTGATCAAGTTAGTATAAATATGACTTAATGTCTGAATATCAGTCCCATGATTTACAGCATTGGAGTCACGTTTTATGTGAATCATCTCCAGAATAGATATTTCATAATAATTGGTTGGTTTCCTTAGTTAAAACATTAACATTTTTGTAATCAAAGCAATGTTTAGCAAGGGCGGTGGAATTTTCTAAGTTTTTATTTCTTGTGCTATACTTATGGCCATACATTCTTTTTTGTAAATATTGTTTAGAGATTCCAGTATAAGTACCATCGCAATCTAAACAATTTAATTTGTATACTGTGCAGGTTTGTTTATCTTTAGGTATTATAGGTTTTAGATTAGAGAAATATTTTCCAACACAATTAGTAGGTTTATGCGCGACATTTATATCATATTTTTTTAAACATTTTTAATTTTCTCTGAGGTCTCCGGAATGTCTATTTTATCAGCATTTAATAAATTATCCAAAACATTTGAATATTGAACAACATGACTGAACAAATGTTTATATGATTTATGAGCATAACGGATGAAAATTAAAATGTTATGGTTACCTACCAATTATTGTTGCCTTTCTGTTGTCCATCATACTTTTTTCCAAAATACATTCTTGAGCTTGAGCCAAACACACAAGTTCCATAAAATTTACAATTTCAATAGATGAAATATACATTACCATTTGGTGATACATTTGTTTAACCGTCTGCAAAATATCCAACAATAATTTGGGAACAAAAAAAAATCAAGTGGGCAGTACACAATTTAACACATCACTGCACATGACACATGACTATTAGTCCAGGCAACGAACCGGAAATAAAATATAGTAAGCTAGAATTTCAAAATTTTTTTGCATTTTGTTCCTAATACCCCATATATCATTCATGACTATCAAGACCGCGGGGGTCGACCTTTCTACCCCCCCCCCCCAAACGGGGTTTCAACCCCTCAGAGGAGCATTCTTATAAAAACAATCCAAAAGTTTAGAAAAAATTAATGAATTAAGAGCCAAAAATGACCCCTAGTATGTTTTTTGAGTCGCTGATCACGATTCCGAAGTTAGTTTTCTCGGAAAACTCCCTCCAGATGGGAAATTTGGAAAATTTATATATGATATATAATTTATAATTTTGTTGCAAAAATGACCTCTAGTAGGTTTTTGGGTCGCTGATCACGATTCCGCTGTTATTTTTTCCAAGAAACTCTCTCCAAAGGGAAAATTCGGGAAATTTGAGATTTTCCTGAGACGGTTATGAATAATGAAGTATAATTTTGTTGGAAAAATGACCTCTAGTAGATTTTTTGGGTCGCTGATCACGATTCCGCTGTTATTATTTCCAAAAAACTCTCTCCAAAGGGAAATTTCCCGAATTTTCCATCTGGAGTTTTTTGGGAAAAATAACCACGGAATCGTGATCAGCGGCCCAAAAAACCTACTAAAGGTCATTTTTGCTTCAAAATTATAAATTATATATTATATATAATATTTCCAAATTTCCCATCTGGAGGGAGTTTTCCGAGAAAACTAACTGCGGAATGGTGATCAGCGACCCAAAAAACCTATTAGGGGTCATTTTCGGCTCTTAATTCATTAATTTTCTAAACTTTTGGATTGTTTTTATAACAATGCTGACTGGTTGAAACCCCGTTTGGGGAGGGGGGGGGGTTAGAAAGGTCGACCCCCGCGCTCTTGATAGTCATGAATGATCTATGGAGTAATAGGAACAAAATGCAAAAAAATATTATGGCCTTTTTCCTGGCTTATTGCCTGGATTATATAGCTAAAGTGAACTCAAGAGAATGAATTTGAATACCTAATACCTTGTTTGAACATTGTTAAAATGTTAAGCCAAAAAATTAATTCTTGCAATTACCAATGAATAAAACTGAATAAAGGTAACATTGATTTACTTTAACTAGAATAATGTAATATCTTAGATTTGGTTTCAAATGAAAATACCTGGAATGCCCAAGCAGCACATTGAAAGTGAGTGCAAGCAATTTTCATTCCATCCGGAGTTAATCTAGTATCTGAAGCTCCTAAATGAGAATGCATAGCTCCAATATTATATAAGATAGCCATCAGTTCAAATCGAATGTCTGGAACACTGCATGCTAAGCTGGAATAGTTATCTTTCCTGAAACGAACAAAAACCACTTAGAATTTGATCCAAGATATTCAAATCATTAAATTTGTATTTCATGCTTACCAAGAAAAATATACAGCAGCTTGCTGAAGTTCCTCCATGGGAAATCTTGATTTAAGGAAATGTAATTGGCAATAATACTTTTTCAGCATCTGACATCCTGCTACATCATCAGTCGGTCTTGTTGCTGCTGAGCGCAAGCTTTCTAAGTTATGAATTTCAGTGATGTATGTTTCAGGATCTTCATTGTAGAATGCAGCGATATACTAAAAGCAATTGTCCTTAGAAGTTTCTAATCATATTTGCTTGTTTTGTTTATACAACAAAATGCATCAACTAGAGTTGACGAGTACAATTACAATTACTATATATGCATATACCTATTAGATAAATGTATAAACCAAATTTGTTTATTCCAGATCCTAATAGTTTGAGATGACTCATACATACCTGCTTTAAAGGGGCTCCAAATGATGTAATATCTGTTGGAACTTTAAGATCAAAGCTGATCATAGGCAATCTTGGAACAGCCTCCATATTCAGCTAAAAGTCTTAGATATTGTCTTAATAATTCACTGCCTTATTTTATACTTCTAGTATTACATGTAGATCAATTTCATTTTTTCCTCAGTAATTATTAGTCTTGTTCACATTGTATTACACATTTTATCAGCAGTTTTATATCGTATAGATAACCAAAATTATTTTGTATTTCAAGGCACCATAATTTTTGAAATCTTAAGACGAAACAGCTATCGAAGCAAAATACTACGAACAAGTACCGATAGACCGATACCAAATTTGATTTGGCTAATTTTTTCCGATTACTTGTCAAAGTCAGCTTGACAATAGACTGCGGTGTGAACATGAACTTTGAACATTTATGTCACCAATCAATTACTACCAATATAAAATAGCAGAAACGCAGAAAGTAATTTTGTTGTTTATAAGCTATAAATGCTATTCTATGATATAGTGTCAAATGGAATACCTATTCTGTTTCAGCAGAATTTATGCCAGTTCTTAAATTTCAGTACCTTTATGTAAATTTTATAATCGGCCGTTCACAACAAACATAATTATCTTTTATATCAATTGTAATACATTAATTGGTTGCAATTTCGATTATTCGTGTTTCTGATTGGTTCGGCGAAGTGGGCATTTTTAATTGAAATTAATGCGATAAAGACACGTTGTGCTCGATACAATTAGTTTTAAGAAATTCCGTTTTAGACAGTGATACTTGTTCTGATGATGGTCGTGAGACCGAAACGTACGTAAAGACGAAAATAATAAGCATAGGTATTAGTGTGATATACTCGTGGCATTGCCAGTTGCTTCTCCTGTTTAGAGACTTCGTGGTATTCATACAGCAACATTTTATTTAGAAATGTGATTGTAAAGCTTTTTTCATATTATAACGTTGGCAAACAGGTAACATCGAATAAGTCAATGAGGGGATCGTATTTGATGACATGTTACCTTAGAAGTGTTTAATCCCTTCTATGATTCAGTAGTTGATCTCTTTTGTAGGTTATAACTACACTCTTCCTTTTCTCCCGTTTCTTCTACATATCGTACACAGTTTACGGCACCGGTAGTGCAGTAGCTGTTTAGAAGTTATTAATATGAGTGACGCAACTTCGGAAAAACTATCGAAAAAGTAAGTTTTATTACATCATTTGTACAGAATTTGAAAAAGGATGTTATCGATTGTAAATCGTCTTAGCCAAGGAATACTTAGGTCTAGTTGTGTATTATCGAAAAGGTATGTTAAAGTTATGTATCAAGCTAATTAAGAATTATTATTCCATTACAGTGAATTAAAACGGAGGTTGAAGTTAGAACAGAAGACCGCTCAAAAAGCTGAAAAGGAAGCATTACAACCTAAGCAACCTGTAAAATCTAAAGAAAAGAAACCTGAAGAGGAAGTTAGTCCAAATGAATATCTTAAACTTCGTACTCAGGCGATTGCAAAATTGAAAGAACAAGGGGGTGAACATGACCCTTATCCCCATAAGTTTCATGTGTCATCATCAATTGAAATGTTTCTCAATACTTACTCTTCTCTCAGTAATGGAGAAGCACTAGAGTCTGAAAAAGTAAGTGTAGCAGGAAGAGTTCATGCAATTAGAGAATCTGGTGCCAAGCTTATATTTTATGATTTGCGAGGTGAAGGCACAAAAATGCAGGTTATGGCTACAGCTGGATTCTACAAAAGTGCAGACAAGTTCTTAGAAGACACAGGTAATTCTTTCATATCGACCCAGAATTAATTCATCAGTTGTTACTAAATTTTCAGAAAAGATTCGACGAGGGGACATAATCGGAATAGAAGGCGTACCAGTTAGAACCAAAACTGGTGAATTATCCATTAGACCGACAGCTATCAAATTACTATCTCCATGTTTACACATGTTACCCCATCGTTATGGTCTGAAAGACAAAGAAACCAGGTTCAGACAAAGATATTTAGATCTAATAATTAATAAGAGAGTTCGAGACGTTTTTATAACCAGGGCTAAAATAATAGCTTACATTCGTAAATTCTTCGATGAATTAGGATTTCTAGAAGTTGAAACTCCACTCATGAACATGATAGCTGGTGGGGCAGTAGCTAAACCGTTCATAACACATCATAATGATCTTAACATGGACTTATTTATGCGTATTGCACCGGAACTCTACCATAAAATGTTAGTAGTTGGTGGTTTAGATAGAGTTTACGAAATTGGAAGACAATTCAGGAACGAAGGTATTGATTTAACTCATAATCCAGAGTTTACTACCTGTGAATTTTATATGGCCTACGCCGATTATAATGATGTTATGGACATCACCGAGTCTTTAATCACGGGAATGGTACAGAGTATTTATGGTACTTACAAAGTTAAATATCACCCAGATGGCCCTGAAGGAGAGGAAGTTGAAATAGATTTTACTCCGCCATTTAAACGGATTGAAATGATACCGGGTTTAGAGAAGATATTGGGGGTGAAACTTCCTGCGGCAGATACGCTGGGAACTGAGGAGGCTAATAAGTTGCTTGACAAGCTGTGTGTGGAGAGAAATGTTGAATGTGCTGCCCCTAGGACCACATCTCGGTTATTGGACAAGCTTGTTGGTAAGTGTGTTTTACAATATCACTCTAGCTTCAATCAATGAATCAAAGCGGGGGCGAACAAATCCAGTGCACTTAGTTCGCCAGATTGGGGCAATTGCGCACTCCTTGGAACAAAACCAATCCAGCAGACCTGAGACATGTCACTCTGGCTCAGTCATGAAAATTCTGAAAAAAATATTTTAAGATGAAGTAAACTCGACTCAGTATTTATTACTTCCCAATTCATTCAAATTGAATAATTAAACTCTGTGTCTTCTTTAAAGTGCACCAGGGTTTGTGTCGATTGGTTTTGAATTTTTGAGGTTATGTGCGAAAACAAAAATAACGCATTGCTCAAAATCTATCGGACCGATTTCAACGTGCTTGGGCTCAAATTGTAGGTAAAACAATGTATTCTTATGAAGAAAGATTCATTTCAATAACTCTTTTATAGCTTCCGAGAAAATCGAGTTATAAAATGTCCAAAAAAATTAAAATGGCCAAAAACTGGCCATAAACCGGTTACAAGTGACTAATCGATATAACCGAAGGTAGGTCTTTTTATTACAAACAATTTGAGGTCAAGTAGGACCCTCTAAGCTTTGTACTTGCAGAGATATTCAAGGTTTTGTACTTGCCACCTAATCTCACTTTTAGCGAAAACGGTAAATTTTTTTTTTACCAAAAAAAAACCATGAATCAAGCCCAGTAATGGGCAACTTTTCCCGTAGGTTTCATCATTCTATCCCATAATGCGGGTGAGAAAAAATGTCAAAGTTGGGACTCGTTATGGGCCCTAGGGCCCGTAAAACACTCTGCGCATGCGCAGTTGGTGTAGGGTTATTCAACTTTTATTCTAAACTTTTTTCGATCTGACGTCATCTATAAAACCTAGTTTCGAAAAACTGATTTTCAAAACAGTTTTTCATAACTGGGGGGAGGGGGGAACCCAGCCCCCCTCAAAGTGTGTGGGTCTTTTTTGGCTCCCCAATGTCTATATAAATCGACCCTCAGATCTTAAAAGGCTGCAAAAAAAATTTTTCCCCTCCTACAACTGGATTATACAGTCGTAAACCACTGCTCATCAATATTAGCAATTGAATTATTTTGTAGCTGCTGTTTTGATTTGTATGGAAAACATTTTCCAGTTTCCACATTGAAATTGCACAGGATTACGCACGAGTGTGTTTAATGTGAATATAATTTTTATTTTTATCCAGGTGAATATATAGAAGAACAATGTGTCAATCCAGCATTCATTGTTGGTCATCCACAAATAATGAGTCCTTTGGCCAAATACCATAGATCAATACCGGGATTGACTGAAAGATTTGAATTGTTCATAATGAAGAAAGAAATTTGTAATGCTTATACTGAATTGAACGATCCTGCCGTTCAAAGAGAAAGATTTGAGCAACAAGCCAAAGATAAGGCTGCTGGTGATGAGGAAATTCAATTGGTAGATGAGAATTTTTGTACTGCTTTGGAATATGGATTACCACCCACTGGTGGGTGGGGCTTGGGGATTGATAGGCTTACAATGTTCTTAACTGACAATAATAATATCAAAGTAAGAAAAAGCCATGGTTGACATATTCAATCGATGTTAATTAATTTGAATTATTTTAGGAAGTTTTGTTATTCCCAGCAATGAAGCCAGATGATCCAAATAAGAACAAAACTGAAGAAGATTCGCCCTCATCTGAACCTTTGTAATTTTCGAATTTCTTATTATAAGTATAATTTATTAAAAGTTATGCGTTTTTATTTGTTTTATTCTTCAAAAAAGTTTTGGCATTTGGGACCTTGAATGAAGTGCCGCAAATTAAATTTTGAGACATTTTACCCAAACAAAAATTAGGTATACCGATTTTTTGCGTTCATCAATGGTATAAACTGATTGATTTTCATAAAACCAATGAACGGTTTCTTTTGAAAACTATTAGCTTTGTTTTATTTGAAATTCCGCGTAGCTTATTGCGTGTATGGGTGCCTTTATTGATCATCGAACTTAAGTATAACGGTACCTAGCATTTACTACCATAGAGAAGTTGTCCCGTGAGCGGAATTGAATGTTGAATCAGTTCTCTGAAGGACAGAAGATACTGATTATCCCGTTCTCATGAGTTATTATAGTCATAGAGTATCTTCATCTCTATGTATACAGTTTCTTGCTAACACCTTTGTATCCATCGGGAAACTATCATTAGTAGGCCATAGAAAGACAAATTTGAATCCTGCGAGTAAATTCGCTGATTCATTCGTAGTTTTTTTTCAATACCAAGGTAATGGAATGCTCATGTTCAAATCGCTACATTCATGGGGAAAAAACTAGCGTTAATTTACCGGCAGGAATTACATGGCTCGCGGCTAAATGAAGTAAAAAAAAGGATACGTGTCAGCTCACAATTTAAAATGTCGAGGCTTGAAAAGAAATACATATTGTTAAAGTTCGGTGTGTAGTTACACTCTTCGCTGTCACAACCATTTCTAATGGAACTTCTTTTTTGAAAGTACTTCTCAACGACAAATTTTTTTAATATATCTGCAACGTGAGGATTGTTGTTTTACTAATGCTTTGAATTATTCTTGTTTTTGTAAATTTTTATTTATGTATTCGTCTATATACATCAATGTCTTTATAAATAATGGTGATTTAAATATGTTCCGCTACACACAGATGAAATACTTTTTAATCCATAGACTACACCTACGAATATAAAAACATCATTGTATTTAGTCTCTATAACCAGAAGCAACCAGCAATAGTCGCAATGCCACGGGTAAATTTCTCGTTGTAGTTCTCGAATGCGAGGTGCACGATATTAATATTAGGTATATTCAAAACAGAATTAGAAGGATTACTTTTACCACATATGCTACCTTGCTTCAACTTTACTCTTCAAACCTCAAATTAATTGAAGGAATTGCAATTATAGAAAAAAACGTCAATTAACGTTACATTTCCAGAGCGGTTAAAACGGTCAATTCGTCTTACCTCTCTCGATATTTCAGCTAAGGTGCTCTTTTACCCTAAGATTAATCTCACAAAATTGTTAACAATTCAGAAAAAATGATTGTCAACATACTTCCACAACTTTCTCGCAGGCACACAAATCACAAACACGCACCGCTACTTGTACTACTCGTGCGCACATTTTAGACTAAGATTAATATTCTATGGTATATAATATTTAACATAATTCCGAAATACCGGGATATCAAAAATTATCTTGGTCAAGGGTGGTTGTGGAATCTAAAACGTGTGTCTTTACTTTACGTTTGAAATAATTATGTCACTGTCACACTGACATCATCAATAACCTACAAATTTCATACCTATTTATTTCAGTTGTGAAACAATTATGAAATAATTATGTGAACTCTGAACCTTTTCAGAGGTCGTGATAGCCACAATCTGGGTCAAAAACTGTTTCGAAATAGTTAATTTTCCGTAAATCGAATGACGTTCACGCGAGAAGCCTGTAGCACGCGAGTTAGAAAAGTGCAAACTGGTTGTACCTAATACGGCTTTACCACGACTTTTCGCGTGCCGTTTTCGCTCCGTGTAGTTAGATTTAGTATCGTATCGTGCCCCACGGCCCTTCTTTTTTCGATAAATGTCCATTAAATAGGAAAATGTGATTAAAACAGTTTCAGCTATTCTCAGATCTCAGCTACGACCGTCTAACGTGCGACGTACCAAAGGGAATTTTCTCGCGACTAAAATATACACGAAGCGGGTAAACGCTAGCGGCCCATAGCCAAAAACCCTTTATTACAAATGGCGCCGGTCGCACGTGGCAAGAGACGACCCCAAATTAACAAGACCGAGGTAAAATGTATAAACTCTAACTTACGCGCAGCGAGCTCCTCGAGGCATATGTCAAAATGATTTCGTTCGTAGCTAATTACATATGACGTCTGGCGTTCATGCACTTTTAGAAACTTCAAATTAATTATAACAATTATTTCAAACATAAAGTAAGACACACGTTTTAGATTCCACAACCACCCTTGACCAAGATAATTTTTGATATCCCGGTATGATCACATATATCAGTTGCAGTTCATATAATTTTAATTAGATGAAAAAATTATTGTGTAAGCTCAAACATCAACTTTTAAGAATATTTATTATAGGGTAAAGTAAATCAGACTTTTTTTCTAGATGGAATGCATCTATTAAACATATTTTACAATAGTAAAATCACATATTTTGTACATAATACTCTATCATCACAAGCACTGGCTATTGATATATTGTGCTGGAAAATTGACACGATGGAACAAATTCTAAAATTATGCTAGACGTTTTTTACAATATCTAGTATATCATTTCCATTTTTCCAAAAAACTACATTTGCACGGAGTAATCGAGGATTTCCCTGATTATCAAGCAATTTACCTTTGTTGGCTTCCTTAATCATAGGTTCCAATTTATATTTTTTTCGTACAAAAGCATAATCCTCCTCATGCAATCGTAACATAGGGCATAAATCATTTGTACCATCCCCGACATATAATACTTTATCATAAGTAATATTGTTTTTCTTTTGGGATTCAATGAAATCATCTAAAATCTGCCCTTTGCAGAGATTTTTCGTACTAAGATTACAGTATTCTTGTAAATGATACATTTCAATTTTAAGTGAATCATTAACAAATTTCGCAGGATTGGTGAAAACTTTCAAAATACAGTTTTGAATGTCATGTTCTTCGAGCCAAGCATCTATGAAACAGGAGTTGGAATCGCTTATAATTATAACATCATGATGTAGGGTTTTGGAAAGCTCAATTAGAAGTTTTAACATTCCTTCTACTGGCCTCAATTTTCTTATCAATTTGAAGATTGTTTCACCAGAAATCCTATTTTTATGCAGTAAATCGAATATACCTTGCATGAATGCTGTCCAACCATCTTTATGATGTAACTCTTTCAATTTTGGTGGTATTCCATCCTTCAATAAAGATACTATTGCTGTGTCTGAGTTATCATCTATAATAGTGTGGTCGAAATCGAATGCAGCTAAAATTTTCATCTGAAACGAGAGTAAACAAAACGTGAACACAGTGAAATTTGGTTCAATTATTTACAATCACACGTTTCATTATTTAGAAAATCCATGACTCACGGTAGGGACAATAATTAATTTATTTCACGCTTCGGCCTAGAGGTGATTAATTTATATGTAAATAAACCGAAGAATTCTTCATTTTTATGCTGATGGTCATTGTATCCTGTTCTTGTGTGAGAAGTTGAGAACTGCATAATACGTGAGTCATAGATGATACTACCGGTAGTAGAGTTATCTATGCCGTGAGTATATAGAATATAATCAAGGATAATATAATCATTAGGCTTATTTTTTGTTGAAAACATAGACAGGATGTCAGGCTGTGAAAAAGATATTTTGACAGGGCCGTATTCGATATAACGATAAAATTTTTATTTCTATAGGTTGACCTCAGCTAAGAAATATTTCGTCAGTATAACACTATCATATTTCTTGATATTAACTAACGAATCTATGCTACCGTGGTTTATTTTCAACTAATGAGGGATATATGAGAAGTACGCAAACATATTTCAAACAAACAATAATTAATATCTGTACCAATGATCTTATTTATTCCCAAAGTTCTGCTTCAATTTTTTCTATCGTTCATAATAGGTGAAGTTGAAAGATTTCAGAAGCAGATTATGTAAGATTTTAAGTCAATTTGATAATTTTTAGTGTGTAAGACCTTCCTTGGAATAATGTTTTTTTTGAAATTATTAAATGAATGTGCTTACAATTTTTAATCATTAATAACTCACGATTATTTTCGTATTGGGTGAGTATTTCGTGAAAAACCACAGTTTATTTCTGGAGGAAGTTTAGTTTAATTTTGTGATGCGCTAGTGACACAAGAATTCAATACAGAACCAATTGAATTACTTAGTACAAATTGAGAATAAACCCAAACTTGATAAATTTCATCAAAGATATTCGTAGGTAAGCTTAAATAAAACGATAAAAATTATTTATTATATATTAATAGGTATTCATTACAACTTTTAATTACTTACATTGGCACCTAATTAATGGCAGCCACCATTTTTACCGTCTGAATATTATTTACATTAATAATTTACCTAAATATAAACTCACGTGAATTTCAACATTTTGGAACATAAATATAATAATTTCGTGTTGTTAACAATTGTTCTTTTCATTCAACTTTGGGTGATAAGATAAGTGAAACAACATGTAATATCATCTGACTAAATATAATAAAACATTTAACATGTATTGTGATTATGGTTTCTATTATAGTCATTTACCTTGTGTCTTTCAAAAAATTGATTATTTAATATTTTATTCAAATCGATTTCGATTTGTTCGAATATTATTTATTTGCAAACGCGCTCCTTAACCAACTTATGCCGGAACTAATTCGAGTATTCTTAGGGCTGAAAATAAATTTATCGCAATACCACTACAATCTTCATTCTTCATTCATTCTTCGCTACATCGTTCGTCTTTATGAAATGTCATGACACTTAAGTGATACTGTCGTTCTTGCTTACTGGATGATGTTAATATGCCTGTATAAAAATCGAATCTTCCTGCTCTTGTTGTTACTTTAGTTGATTGATAGCTGAAGATTCGGAGTGCTAAGCCCGCCAAGACTATCATAATAATTCTTTAAATAAGTAAGAAGTATTAACTGCTGATGAAAAGTATGTCATATAATAATTAATATTCAATTCGTTTGAGGTAATCTGACGATGAATATTGCAAATGAAATTGGAATACTTGTCAGCTGTGTCAGTGAAGATACATGTCAGCCATCTTTAGGTCTTGCTACGACTTCTTGTAAGTCGAACTGATCTGTAGGAGGATGCTCGGTTCAATCCTTTACACTTTTATATCTTTTGCCACTGAAGATCTGAAAAAGTTGGACTACCCGCTTCTCTGTAAAAGTTAGGCTGAACAGCTGGCAAGATTTCATTTGTTTTGACTTGTGACTAGATATTTCCGACAGTTCTCAATTAAATTGTTGAATTATTTGTTTGACTTAATAATAATCTCATGTTCTGATCTGTGGTCAAAGCGTAATCTACCTTCCCACATCTACGTATCACTTTGAAGCATGGTAATTTTATCCATCATAGCCTACTTTTAGGCTACGCGTCCTTCATCACATCCATGTACTTATTTATTATATTCGTGTTTTTTTATAATGCGGAAACGTCTCACTTAACTAATTATGTTTCGTGCATTTCTGAATAAAAAAGAATGTGCTACAGTTATTCAACATTTTCTATCTATATCAATAATGATAAGTTGGTAAGCAATTATCATACTTACACAAGTAAATATATTAAATACATATAAATATAGATATAAAAATGTAAAACATATTATATCTAGGCTTTACTGCAAGTTTTCATGTAGGTACAATATTGTTATTAAAAATATCATGCCGAAAGTTGGTATTTAAGACTGGTGCTCCGTTCATTAATTTTAATTCATCATTTCCATGATCAAATGTAAGTGAAAAAGGTATAAATAGATAGTAGGTAAGAGTTCAAATAGGTTTGATCATATATGTATAGTTGAAACAAACCTTGCTTGGAATAGGGTTTCGTTTGGTATAAAGTGCTTTTAAACGTTATGCGTTCAAAGTCGGGTGTTTCGAACATCTAGGTTTCCGTTTGCTCTCAAAGAACTTTCAAATCAATCTAAGACAATTTATTGAATACTCTCGAAAAAGATTTTCTTAAAAGCAATTGAATATTAATTAGTGGGTATAGCATATATTATGGAAAAAACCAATGTTCAACATCAGTCCTTTTCCGAAACTGTAATTAATAACACACAATTATACTCAGACCATGTGCGAGAATATACTTCAACTTGAAAAAAAGAATAGATAAATGAAATTACCAATTGCTTTTATACTGGATATAATTCACCAAATAATTGTAAGTGTGTGAACTCGGCGTATGTCCGTGAATTTTTATTTGCAACACCACAAATATATTAGTGTAAAATTTATGTTAACATTACTTTACATAAAACATTTTGAGCAAAAAATTTGTTAGTTAACAATCTTGTAATACTATAAAAATGTATATATTCGTTATACTTAGGTACTCGAACAAATAAAAGGAGTGCATAATGAACCGCTAGAGGCTTTTTCGGTCATGTACAACGTTTCAAAGAACCAACAGCGAAAATCCTCATAACCTCACTCATGAAATTCCGTCACATTCATGTTCTGTGATTCCTACCATGACTAAGCGCTTTTATCACAGAGTAGGTAGATACTGGCTCTGTGCCTACATGTACTTCTCTGTCGTTGATGCGGATCTTGACACCACTATGAAACGGAATCATGCATTTGAGGATTAAGGATTAGACAACTCGAGTATTCACCCTACCTTGAGACATATCGTGTGTTTACTATACCGAAAAATACTCACTACTACCACTAGCAGTTCAAAACCACTGGCCTAAATTAATAAAAAATAACAACAAATATGAAACTTTAATTGTTCCTTTCGTATGATATACACATTAATCAAGATGTTGATGTTCTTGTGCTTTACAATATTTGTTACATATATTACAGTCATGTGAATGAACACAAATAGTAGTGATAATTTTTGTTAATAAATGCCTTCTACGTTACATGTTCTGTTAAAATGCTAAGACGAATGATAGTTGACAAAATGAAGAGTTGAGTTTCGTTGAAACTAGACTAATTAATCAAAATAGCTACCTTATCGATTCGTCGGTATAATATATAATATTCTTGTGAATGGAGTGGAGTGCTTAGTACATTATGGACATAGACATCAGGTATATGAAAATAAAAGGAAAACTGTATAAAGTGCATATCTCACAACTTCAATATTTCTTTATTACGTTAGATCAAGGTATATCGCATTAGTTTCACAAATAACTTTTCCAATTTCACATTTCAAAGGCGCATTTCCAAGCCTACTAGATCTCAAAGTTTCTGTTCTCAAATGACATTTAGTTAGTCTACGAACATTTTCTAGATATCTTCGATTTAGCCGTTGCAGTTATTTTTATATTCGGACGGAAATGCGTCAAATTTTTAATAAATACATCTATGATATAATTGGTTCAATACGTTATTCCACAAGTTGTGGGCTATGCACGAATTTGTAATGAAAATAAAATCTGAAGAAAGCAAAGTTTGCAATTTTATTTTGATTTCCAAAACCCATCTTCTTCGAAATGTACATAAGTTATTAAATGTTCCTTCATGAATCATTTAACTATCTCACTTATTTCATAAGGTGACTTCCATGAGCTACAATCAGTTCTCTGTAAGGCACAAAAATATTGAAAAATTATTTTGGGGCGCTATGAAAAATCTTCTGTTTCGAAACCTATACCTATTTTCCGTTAGAAGTGTGAGGTTGTTGAGCAAAATTTCCACTGATAAACTTCTTGTGAAACTAAACCAATCCCGCCAAAACAAATGAATAAAAATAAAAGAGAGGTTTTAGACTTGAAGAAATCAACTACAAAAACGTGAAGCTTATTGTAATGGATTCAAGAAACGAAACAGAAACAAGAGCTTCCCATAACTGCTCTAGATATATTAGCCAGGTGCGATAAGGATGCATTTCTTATAATACATGAATTTGTACGAGTCCTTGCAACGTTTCCAGTGACAAAAGTATCTGCTTAGAGGTCTTGCCCCTATGCAGATCCACAGACATAAGAAGATATTTAAGAAGCATATTATATACCCTCTACTTCAAAATAAATTGTCTTTTCTTTCTCCAAATCTATGTGTTTTTATTCCATAGGTTTTTCAGACAGTCAAAAAGAGCATTATTGAAATGCAAGTATTACATGCATAACTGTTCAATTCTCAGGTACTGACTGGTCTCTCCAGCTTCAAGACGTTTAAAAATGCTTCCGTGGGCAAGCTGCTCATTCTCGTGGACTTCCGGAGATCGTCCTCTCCTCAGATGAAACACTGCGCACTTGTCCAATCCCAACTCCATGCCTACGGCTCGCGTTTATTCTTGAACCACGTTGAGAGCCTGATGGAGGTTTTGTCCCCAGAGACATACAGTTTCAGTTCATCTATGTAATATAAATTGGTGATCTGATGCCTCCGGTCGTTTGGTGGTTTGGAGTTCGTTTTAACGCAATAGAGAACGGCAGCAGTGAGATGTTGAACAAGAGGGGTCTCAAGGAGTCTCCATGGAAAACACTCCTCTTGATAGTTACAAATTCTGTCAAGACTCGCCGTGTGCCTGATGTGATGGCAAAACGAGTCTTCCAGAGTGGCAACAGATGTTATATGCATCTCCCCAGTGGGGTTGGTACCGCATGGCATCGGAGCAAGTATAATAATTGGCCATGGAAATGTTGCGCTTGTAGAGTATGGAGTCCTGAGTGATCTATCTGTCAATTTTTTTGTTTAGGACGAATTTTCTGGATGATAGGTAAATTCACACAAAAATTGACCCCCCTCCCCCACTAAAAGAAATCCTAGATGACATTAGAATTTAGATTTATTCAGTAGTAAACTACTATAATAATACAGTTATCAGCTTATTCAGATATTGAATTTATTTTATTATAACACGTGTAAAGCCATAATGTAGCGTCTATCACTAATTTCACTTATCGCCTGAATTTACTTTTTCATTCGAAATATGAAATGTTACAGTTTCGAGAAGAAAGTTATGAAACTGATATATTATGCGCCCGAATTTATTTTGCAGAGATTTTCTGATGTTGCCTGACTTGTCTCGATTTTTTTCTGATGTCGCTAAACGAGTTTAGCACGTGCATCATTAAATATGAGATGTTATTGTTCATTACAGAGAACGTTGTACTTCCTCACTGCATATAGTATGAAAATTCAACAACAAAACGATACGTATTATTTGACCATTTGAAGTGGCTTACCTATAAAATTAGCGGAGTATAATCGATTTTACTTCCGTTTCCAATATTGCATTCGCCATTTTGCTGGTAATCTGGGGAGAGCACTACTGCTTGAAGAAAAAGGCTTATGGTTGAAAGTGAGACTAGCCATACCATAGAGGTATATATTAGAGTTCTTGAGTCCTATAAGCGCAATGCTTTACAAAAAAACCCCATCTGAGAATTTTGAAGAGAGGCTATCTCTTTCTGATTGTATGCTTCGCCTACTTTCTTGACGCGTTATTTAAAAACAACAAACGGAGCATAAGTGGGCGGGGTATATCGGGAACGAGTAGAAAAAGAGAAAGCCGCTCGTCAAATTTCTTAGACGGAGTCAAAAAATATCTAGCTTCCAGTACTCTGTTCTTTATTTCTATGAGCCATACAGACTCATACATGAGTATCAATCTACGATGCAATTTTGACCATGTTGCATGAATTTTAATATCATGTGGTGTAGAATATTGACTTACATCCTCCTGCAGAACATACAATCAGTAGTCAATGCATTCAAATCAATGTTTTCTCTATTTGGAAGCCGCGTTCACTCACAAACCGGCAACGCAGGCAGAAGTTGCTAGTTATTTATGGTATCGAATAATTAGTATCACGAATGGAAAATAGCATTTGGCAAGATAAAAACTACAGATGAATAATTGTTGGAGTCGAATATCTGAGCAATGCTGGGCGAATACAATAGTGAAAACAGAATTTAATAGGTCTATAAGAAATAAGATAACGAATATCAATTTATCAGGCACCTCTTCAAATTTTACGAGTACATACACTTATTTATATTCCAAAGATCATGAGTAACATTCAACTGATAAAATAAATTCGTGATATGATTTTCAGAAGTGCAATAATTTAACATACAGGTTGTAAACGTCTCTTTGGCGATGTGGCAGGTCACAGTATATCAGTTTCGTAGACCTTGTTGGTTTTGTTGTTGATGGGTGCCGATTGATCGTCGGTACTATTAGAAGTGGAATTAGTATTGGTTAATATATTTTTATTGATAGAAATCGCTGTTGTATTCGGTAAATTGGTTAAAGATCCGGTAATTTGCGAGGTGCTCAATTGTAGACCCATCTTCTGTAACAAATTTGATTCACTTCCTGTTTTCTTCAGAAGCTGATCGGGTGCTGGGGGAACTACGGCCGTGTTGTTTCCTCTTTGCAACTGTTGAAGTCTCGCGTATTGTTCTTGTAGAGCCTTTTGTTTTTTAAGGAGCTCCTGGTGCCTTTGTTCTAATTCTTCTTTCCTATTCTTTTTGGAACCGTCTTGGGAATTTACGCTTTCGCAACTGCTACTATTACTGGCTGATATCACATCGCTGTCTGATAAAACTTGCAGGTTAACTTGCAGATTCGATCCTATATTCCTTGGAAGGGTTTGAGCTTTGTCTTTTACGCTACATCGATTTGGAACATTCCTCCTCAAAGTACTTAGACCTAGGTTCTGCGTGGCCTGTTCGAATTGCGATTGATAAGGCTTTTCCACCATGTTTTGTACATTCTGGATGTGTTGGAGACCAGATGCTGGAGATCGTGGTGGCAAATTAGGTGATGTTGGAGAAGCTAAAGGACTTTTCGAACTAGTTCTAGGTGGCGGCGGTGGTGGAACTCGTTTTCCTGCAGCAATATGTTGGAATAGATCGGCATTTCTTTCTGGTAGCGGAGGTTTACTCGTTGTTTTACTAAGTTCTCGTTGAAAAGGTTGTATTGGGGGGCTATTGTCTGTGTCCGAACCACTAGGATAAGAATGTAATCGCCTAAGACTTCCAGTTGCTGTACTGACACTTAAATTTTGGTTGTGGAGTAGCGTCGCCGAGTCCATACTGCCTTTTCTACCGATTTCAGACATGTGGGGGTGGCTGCTTGGCGCGATACCTTTCACGGGAATAGCAGGAGGGGTGACTTCCTGGGGCATCTGGGTGTTTACTGAGCTAGGGGGCTTAGAGAATGTCTGCAATTCGTCTAACAAAGCGTCGAGTGCGTTCTCCGGACGTTGGCTACCGTCGGAGGAGCTGGAACAGTCTCCCCCGAGGATGACCGATCCCATACGTGGTCCGGAAGGAGGCTGTGAAAAAAAGAGCATGGTGATGATGACATCAAACAAGAGTTTCAAGATTAAAGAAGTGTAGTCTGAAAAACTGCATTATGACATATATTTAATATTAATATAGTTAAAGTAAACATTAAGCAAAATATTAGCAGCAATTTACCAAGATATCACAAACTTTATAAATAATTCGATTCAGCGCTTTTTCACATTTTGTGCATCGTAATAATCTTAAATGTTTACTATTATTTATTATTAGCATTATCACTCATCTTCAGATCATCTTAATCTTATTAAAGTATAAAGTTTCTTCGGAATGCTAATCTTAACAATTAGTCCAATCAATAAGCTGGGATTTTTTTTGCATGATGTTCTATGAACCATGAAGGTCATTCATGAATACTGAGCGATATACCAATCGCCTCAAATTCACCCCTATACTCAAAAATAACCCCATTCTCAATTCCTCTTTTTAAGATAATTTGTAATTTATCAACAAATGAAAATTAAGCCTTCAAAATGGGTTCCAAATTTTTTTTTGGGTCGCTGATCGCGAATCCCTTCAATTTCATTCAATGGACCGAAAATCTGGGAAATTTGTCCATTTCCACGAAGAGCTTCTCATTTTAAACGCGATTAGCGTTTTCTACGTAATAGAGGTTGACAGTCGCGTCTTTCGATCCCAAATAGCGAAAAAACAGAAAAATTTGCCGAAAACTGTGGAAAACCTGGAAAAAAAAGTCTTTCCACGTCATTGAAATTATAGTGTGATAGGTCACTGTAGGTTTTCGTCGCTGATTACGAATTTGAAATTTAAAATGTTAAAAAATAACATTTTTCGGAAAAACGCGGAATATTGTAAAATGAATTCTCCTTTCCTTTGAATGGAATTTTTCGATTGTCATGTTGTTTTAGGTTTATGTTTTCGATGCCAAATTCGGAATCGGCGACCAAAAAAATTCCTATGATGACGTATCGTACGTTATTTTCAATGAAGTTATGATGTCTTCCCTTCGTTGATTTTTCCGAAAGTTTTAAACCATATTTTTGTGGCATTACCTACTTGTAATTTTGGCAATTTAAAATTTACATCGAAAACAAACGTAAATCAACTCGACACTCAAGAACTTCCATTCAAAGGAAAGGAAAATTCATTTTACAATTTTCCGCGTTTTTCCGAAAACTGATATTTCTGAACATTTCTAATATCAAATTCGTAATCAGCGACATGTTTATTGCAATGACGTGGAAAGTTTTGCTATTTGGGATCGAAATACGCGACTGTCAACCTCTATTACGTAGAAAACGTTAATCACGTGAAAAATGAGAAAATTTGCGTGAAAATTACCAAATTTTCCCGATTTTATGTCCATTGGATGACATTTCCTCGAATTCGTGATCAGAGACCCAAAAAAACCGCCTAGAACCAATTTTGGAGGCACAATTTTCATGTTTAGATGAACATCATCTCAAAAAGAGGGGTTGAGAATGGGGTTCAATTTTGAGTATAGGGGTGAATTGGTATATCCCTCAGTAGTCACGAATGATCTTCATGGTCCACAGAACATTATGCAATAAATTTTCAGATAGTCGGCCTATTATTATTATTATTTATTGACTGGACTAACTGGAAAGACTTTTGAATGCTTATTTTCAACCTAAGAAACCGTTTAGGTTTTTTGATAAAGTTGGTTCCGGGATCTACAAAATCGATTGTTTTGTTCAAAATGTTATGTGGATCAAACTAGGAGCATTCTAACTCAGTCTAAAGGGCATTTTGCCCATATAAAGACAAATAATGGTGAAAAATCCATCCGAACATATTTTGAATACATGTCACACCATTTCTCAAGAAAGTTTATCACTTTTAAAACACAGTACAGACAAATGTCTATATAATTTAGAAGGGATGAAATGCATAAACGAAAAAGCAATTTATTAAATTCCGATTTATCATCTTCAGCTCAGTATTTTAAGAGTATTTGTAGTGGATAAGGGTGAATATTTCTTATTTATATTGCACTATAACACTATCCACAGTTTTTTATAGTTTATTAACAATCTGATTATCGAAACACAAAAATGTGAAAATACGCTTTAGAATAAAATTAGAATTACCTTTAATAAAGCAAAAGGTAATGTGCAAAATTAATCACATCAACTACGGGGGTGAGTCCAACTGAAACAATTGCTAAATAAAGTAAAACATCAGAAATAAAACACACAACACATAGAATGTAGCAACAAATGGAATAAGTCATGCGCTATAATATAATATCAGTTGAAAAAATTTGTCTCATCAGTTTTTTTTATGCCACATTGTAATATTCATCATGCCCCATGCGCAAATACCATGCAACAACAAAGAGAAAAGCGTTTTCTTCCGTGCACAGTATAAAAGTTCTTTCCCTTATAGTAAGGCTAGATTATGCCAACCGAAAATTTCGTAACTACTTGAAAAATCTTCTCACAAAGATACTGATAAGCATAAGCTACGAACACACTAAGCTACAAAACTTTACAAGTACATACATCACTGATCACTGTTAAGTCAACCTACTGTATAAATACTCTACATAATGTACTAGTAAAGTGTTCTGGATAATCAAACTCAAGCTTGTTACAAGGTATCAAAAGTAAAATATAGACATTTTCAATTTTGAATAATTCTTCTTCTACTTTGGTTGGAGATATGGTAGTTTTAAAAAGTACTTAAAGACTTCTACTAAGAAAACATAATTAAGACTACACATTTTAATTACTGCTTTTTACAACTTTCGTTTCCTATCGCTTTGTTGAATTTGTTGTAGAGGAGATGATCAATTGTTTTTGCACGTTTTCTATAATATTGAGTTTGATATTGTAAATCATAACTCAATATTATATGAAGCAAGATCTAGAGTTCTATTCATTGTTAGCATAGTATAAAGAGAATCTCTTTATACTAGATATTCTGCTAGATCGAGAAATATGAGAACAGAGCTCTCTTGCCATCGGCCATTAGTATTAGATTCTTAGAACCTACTACATATAGTTATGGTGCACATTCAACTCGATTCCGTTGTCAGACCTTATGGTACTGGACTAAGATGATGATAACTTGAATGTTTCGCTTACAACCTCAGCTGGTGGTATTCATTTTACCAGTTAGAAGAAAAGTTTTTTCCAGACAATGTCTTTTGGTACTCTCGATGATCCAGATGAATGAAAGAGTAACATGTAATTTCTTATTACTGAAGGAGATACAGATTTCTTCATAATAAGAGTTGTTACATGAATGAACATCTCAATGGTGCTATACCTAGTCATTTAGTTCATTTACATAAGGAATGATATGACGTCATACTTGAATACTTTTACAACCAAGTCACTTCAAAAATTTCCCAAAGTAAGTACCGCGCTATCTTCATCAAACCAGGTTAATTTCATTTTGCAGTTGGAGTTCCCTATATAAATTGTATATTTCTCAAATATGGGCTTGACAGTTCAAATATTTCCTGTGAATTTGAATTTAAATAGAATTGAACTTCAAAAGTACAGAAACAATTCTACGTACATTTAACATAGTGTGCTGTGTAAATTGCAAAACATGTATCTATATTTTTTACATCAGTATATTGAACTGAAGAATGAATGTGTGAATACGTCTATTTGTTTATCTCCACGGGACATGGATCTTCCCAGATGGTACTGTGGGTCATTCCTGGGAAGATTCTAGCACGAAAACCGCAAAACCGATGAATGTTGGTGAAGCAATGATTATCGTACTTCATGCTGCTTGTACAACTGGTTTTATTCCTAGTGCAGAACTAATATTTTCTTCAAAAACAAAGGATGCCGATCATCATGCTGAAATGTATCAAAACAACTTCTTAAATAGGTTTGAATCTTAACTTTTAGTGAATTTAGAAGAATCACCACCATCGTTGTGGATATTGAATAAACTGCCAACAAGCACCCCAAAGAAATATGATATTCAATAAAGGTTAAGTAGGAATAATATACCTACATTATATAATAACACCTTCAAATCACTGTTGTTGATCTATCCCCTTACCATTACATTTCTAACCCCATTGTCAATTACATTCAAGATTATAAATAATTTGTCTTATTTGATATAATAACTAAAGAACTCCTAAATTTGTTTGTAAACAGTTTATTAATTCAAATCGTTGGTTGTATTCAAAAACATCGAAAACCTGCTCAACCTGGCAACAATGGCTGACCTTGATCCATGACGTCATATCATTCTTAACGTTAATGAACCATAGAGAATAAGTATTCGTATCACCAGCGACATAACTTGAGAAATTTAGGGGCTTAGGAGTGGTACTTTTTCATGTGTATCGCTGGGATTAATATTTTTATTTCTGACGCAATAAATGGCTGCAGTTACACATCAGAGGTGCAAACTTGACTTGAGTGATTCAATGCCTGATTAGAGTCGGTGATTATTATGAGCACCAAGGATATTCATTATTATTTCTTCATCGGAGAACGTATAATAAATGCTGAAACTTTGATGTATCTCTTCAATGTTCCATTGCTTATTCAAGGACTCATACCGTTTAATGTCCATCAGTAATTTTGCAATTGAATATGGAGACCAACGAACATGTAGAATAATTAATCAAAATTGAAAATATGTGTTGAGGGGTTGATTAGTTGTAGATACAGCTAAGAAACGAAATAAAACTAAGGAAAATTCTTGTCTGAATAAGCGTGTATATACGTGTAGATTATAAAAGTTAAACGTGTAGAATTAAAAGCTATATAAGATTTTTGTATCAGGTAAATAAGTACTATTAAAAGTGAATATTCTGTGCCTGAAACATGTGATTTATACGAATAACATTTCCAATGGAACCTTACTATAAGGAAAAGGTAAATGTATATGGTATCATTCAACTATATTGTGACTATAATTCATTGGTCATTTATGTGATGCTCAACTGTTATGGGCATATTTTTATGGCACGAGTAATAGTTTGTGAATAACTGATTGCTTGTTAAGGGTTTATATAGCACAATTGTAAAGATCTAATTTGAAATGGAGTTTGATTATTGAAAGAGAATGAAAAGTTACGAAATTCAGAAAGAAATTATATTGATCTAAATCAACATTTATTTAAAGGATCGCGTTTATAGGGATTTGGTTTTATGATCTGGAAATCAGGAAAAATAATCAAAGACCTACATTTGGAAAGATTTCCAATCCAACATTAGTAGGGGTCAATTTTTCCATTGAATGGTATCCTGAAATTGTAGAACTTCCAACGTCGGATTATAAACGTTCATTTAGAATATTTGCTGTTGATGAGCATAATATAAATTTTTCAGGATACCCAATCAGAATAGTCCAAGAGATACAACGTGTCTTGTTTTTTGCCTTAACTCAGTCACGAAGGCTTTATGTGCATTTCAATTGGATGGTCTACAGGATAGTCTGAAGTCGGTACTAGTTTTCCAACGGTTGATTGTTGTACTCGTCGATGGATAGCCTTGGCTGCTCGAAAATTCCATTTATTTTGCGATGTGGTACCTCACATTCTGACATTATGTGTTTGCCTGTTTACGTCCCTTTACGGCATTGTCGGTCAGGTACCCGCTCTAAGTATGGCCAATTATTGTCAAACATGGTTCCTATTCATGTTGAGTAGTTCTGTTCTGAATGTATTCCCGAGATGATGAGAGCAGATTCATTCCAGCGCTCGCTTTGTTGTTTTTTGACCCAGTACCGTATGCCTCATTCAGACTCTGGACCAATATATGAGGCTGGTGAGCCCAGTCTGGCTAGTTCAAAAGCTTTTCGTTTCGCCCACAATCGCATTATCGCAGTGTATGGGACTCAGATCAAAGTTATTTTGTTTTGTTAATCTCGGTTAGTACTGTCTGGAAATGTTGACAGGTGTCTGTTCCGTTTTTCTCTTGTTCTTCAATTCATTAAGTTGACCCTAAATTTTTCTACAGAACTACAGAACAACTGTGAATACAATTATAGAAAGAAAATGTTTCCACTTCAAGTATACGAAACCCTGATTCAAATAGGCACCTATCATTGAAACATTTTAATTTCTGGATGGATTTCGCATCACAGGGGTTTCGCTATTATAGGTGGAATCTTCAGATAAAGCAGAAACTCATTTTGAGACTGACGACAATGCTTGGTCTACCATGATATTTATCGCCGGATATTTTCATGGTTTACTTCCTACGTTCCACAGACGATCATTGTTGTTGTGTGACCACGAATGAAGTTAAACTTTGAAAGAGAAGTTTCCAAATTCGTATTGTATTGTATTGCGTTGGGGATATTTTAACATTGTTTCTCCTTTTGCTGCTGCACCGTTCAGGATATCTCACAGCTATAGCAGTTCCTCCAACCCTATATAGCTTTAGGGAAGTTCCGGATGTCGCTCCGAGGGTTTTGAAGGTAGTACATTGTGCAAGGATATGGATAGAGTTTCTTGAGGTGTTCTTTCAACCAACAGTGCCCTGTTAGAATCCGCATTAGTATTCTGAGTTGATTTTTTCTTAGGCTGATCTCTTCTGTTTATAGTTTCTCAGTATCTTTGCCTGCCTCAGTCCTTCTAGTCCTATCCAATCATAGGATCTATTGTTGACTACTTCTTTTTTGATTCCTTCCAGTATTATACTGGCAGAAGGGCTCACGTCCCAAACTCACATGATGAATATTTCTTGTCTACAGAAGTCTCTTTCTATATTGAACTGGAGACATTTTCCGACAGCGTGAATTTCCTCTTGGAAAATGCTCGGGGATATACTGCAATTCCAGTTCCTTCTGCTGTTTTAGAGCCATCAGTTTACCATTCAATGGCCTTCCTAGTGTATCTTAGGATGGTGTAATTCAAACGAGTTTTCATTGATGAAACTCAAAGACTAATTTTCCCATTACTTTCTGAGTATATGAAAAATTTTGGCATAGCTTAAATCTTCCTCACCAGAAGATCTGAATGAGATAAACACTGTTTACGTATCTTCTGGACGATTGAAGATTCTAACTCAAAAAGCACATCAAATAAAATTTGTTCCAAAGAACGAACTTTCATTGTCTTCACATAAGCAGTGATGGTACAATAAGTCCTGTATACATTAACAAATGAATAAATCAATTTTTTATCACATATTTACCTCCTCTGGTAACAAATACTTATTGATACGTTAGAAATACATGGAATATGAATTTGACTTGAAAATTGCTGGTGAAAAAGAAAATAGTGCTTGAGATATTGCATTAGTTTGGTAAATGAGCTGAATGTTTTTCACTCTTCTGTAAATGGAGAGCTCCCTATTTTCTTTAGAAATTTCAAAGAAACTGCAAGATCAAGGTGAATAATTTGAATGAATGAAATGCTGTGCATTGATGCAAATGATTTTAATTGCCATTAATATGCTCTGAATTGACATTTTCAATCTTTTCTTCTAAATCTAAGCATTCGTTCAAAGTTGCTTACATTTATTTTGATCTCGTGGGCTACAATATTGTGGAAAGTACAGGGTGTCCCATTTTAGGTACTTTTGCGGGTTATCTCCTTTATTTTTAAAGATAGAAAGTTGTGGTTTTCGCGACACTGTGCTACTTTTTCGTAAAACTCAAGATGCCGTCAACAGAATTTTCATAGCCCTTTTAGTTAAGATTTAGTTAAGATACAGGGCATTTCTGAAAATGTTGCATTTTGTGACCCCCCTCGTATCTCCGTTATCCTTCAACTTATCGAGAAGGTAAAATAACATTCTAATAGTTTTTTTTCCGTAGAATGCAGTGGTGTAGATAAGTTTTGTTACATATTTACTGTTTTTGAGTTATAAAGCAAACTTATATTTTTTTAAATGGAACACCCTGTATATTTATAGATTATAAAATTTGTCTTTTTTTTACCTTTTCAAAAATATATGATAGTATAAACTTTTTTTCAGAAACACGCAAATATTTGACAATTTTCAGAAATTAAATACATATTTTAATAGTAGGCCATTGATATTGTTTATGACAAGAAACAGAAATAAACATCAAATCTCTATCGCATTTAAGCTGTTTATTTTCGTTCTTTTGGTATCATTATTCAATAGATATTTATCAATTTTTCCGAATAATGGTAGTTTACGAAAATTATGAGAAATATGATATGATGGTATGTTTTATACAGAGTAATGAAAATTCTGAAGAAGCTTCGGAATTTTACTTCCAAAGGTGAGTAAGCTATTATGGCTATGAAAATCTCTATTATCATTTAAATTTTTGCTTGTTAGATATCCAGAAAGAAGGCAACCGTTTTTTGGGATATTTGCCCGTTTAAAAGCAAATTTAGTTGAGCACGGATCATTTGTTCACCCGCGCCCTAAAACATACAACAAAGAGAACAGGGAAAGAAAAGAGATAGATACTTTAGGATATATAGTAGCAACACCTTCGTCCTCATGTAGAAAAATTGAGAAGGAAATTGGTGTGCCAAAAACTAACGCTCAGAGGATCTTGAAGAAATATAAGTATCATCCATACAAATTTAGTATACTACAACATTTGCATCCTGGCGATGCCGAGCGCCGGGCACTGTTTTGCCAGTGGTATTTGCAACAAATCGATGCTAACGATTCATTTGGCAGACTTGTTATCTGGTCAGACGAATGCTTTATTTCAAGTGCTGGCATTTTCAATCGTCTCAATACCAGGAACTGGCGTAGTGAAAATCTGCATTTAATGTTTGGAAGGGCACAACAAGGACGCTTTGGAGTTGGGGTTTCATGTTTTATTTTGGGTAGACATATAGTTCATAGGATTTTTGAAGGAGGTCTTACAGCACGTAAATACCTAGAAATTCTTGAGGAAGTTATTCCAGAACTGCTCGAAAACATTCCATTAGCCCAGTATAATGATGTTTACCTACAGCAAGATTGTGCCCCAAGTCATAACTCTAGGCTCTTAAGGGCCTTTCTAAATAATAACTTCCCTCAAAGATGGATAGGTACCAACGGACCTGTTAGATGGCCTCCACGATCACCAGATCTCTCAATTTTAGATTTTTTTTTATGGGGCTATATACAAAATGAAGTATATAAAACTCGATATGACGGCATTGCAGAACTTCGAGAGACAATTCATTTAGCTTTTCGAAATCTGCGAATGAGAACAATGGTTTTTTTGAACGCTATTCAAAGAATCTCGAAGATGTGCCAATTTTGCATTAGAGAAAATGGTGGTCAATTTGAACATCACATTTAATTTTTTTTAATGATGTTATTTTTTTGTGTTTTTGTTATATGGTCACTTTACGCCACAAAACTGTTGTTACAAACTTACTGTTAGAAAAAAGATCTATGGGAATTTTTTTTAATAGATACCTATATACAAGGTATCCAATTATTTGTTAGTAATATGTAAGTTGCACTTGTTTATTATTGTTATCCATAGCCTACTATTAAAATATGTATTTAATTTCTGAAAATTGTCAATTATTTGCGTGTTTCTGAAAAAAAGTTTATACTATCATATATTTTTGAAAAGGAAAAAAAAAGACAAATTTTATAGTCTATAAATATACAGGGTGTTCCATTTAAAAAAAACATAAGTTTACTCTATAACTCAAAAACAGTGAATATGTAACAAAAGTTATCTACACCACTGCATTCTACGGAAAAAAATCTATTAGAATGTTATTTTACCTTTTCGATAAGTTGAAGGATAACGGAGATACGAGGGGGGTCACAAAATGCAACATTTTCAGAAATGCCCTGTATCTTAAAAACTAAAAGGGCTATGAAAATTCTGTTAACGGCATCTTGAGTTTTACGAAAAAGTAGCACAGTGTCGCGAAAACCGCAACTCTCTATCTTTAAAAATATAGGAGATATCCCGCAAAAGTACCCAAAATGGGACACCCTGTACAGTGGTGAGAAAGAACATGATTGGGAATGGCATGTGTGCTCCTTGTTTATCCACGAGTTTGAAATAGTTGCTCTTTTTAGGTCAATATGAACCCAACAATAATACCGCCCTGTGCGACGATATTTTCAGGTTCCTTTTTGCAGATTTAAGTGAAAATACCCTCATTAGATTTTTTTTTCGAACCAGATATATTCCTTCTGAAAGCAGCACGTCGCCGATGAAGGGAAACGCAATAGTAATTTTTGTGCAATCCACCATAGGGTCCAGCAAACCCAAGGTAGTGCCGAAGGCTAAGGTTCTACATGGATTGATATCTCTTATGGCTTCAAGCGGATTGTGTGTGCTGCTGAGGTTTTGTAGCCTAAAAGAAGCCAGTGCTCGACATTCTGCTAGGATGTGAGAGGTATTTTCATCAGCCACTCCACATCTACTACAAGCTGGGTCTTCAATAATACCCATTGCTTGGTTATTCAGATGACAGTATCCTGTGAGGAGCCCTGTCATCAATTTTAGGCCTCTCCTGCTCATAGAGAGTAGGGTTTTACAGAGTTTAGGCGAGAACTCCCTAGTGTGGAGCTTCGCATACTTCATGTCGGGGCTACCATGCCAGACCTAGAGCCACTGTCTCATGGATTTGTGGCTTACTATAAATACTTAAATAGTCTATCCACTTCCAAGATAGAGCACACGTGGACAAATGCATGTGACGTTCAGGTGAACAGTCTACTTACATCGCATTGTGAAATCTGGATGACTATTGTATACTGTACCGTATAACATTGATCCGCTCTAGTGCCCATATGAACGAATGAATACTATAGAAGGAATTCCAGAATATTTGGAAGATAGAAGCCTGTACTACGGCTTAGGTTATTCGGAATTCAAACATTTCTATTGCTGGGGTAATTTCTTTATGAGGAAATATGGGGCACATGATTTAACATCGGAATTAAGAAGCTGGTTGCATTGCGAACGATTACACAGCGCTTATTATATTTCGCATGAATGGCAAACGTACTACCAGGTTCACCGCAATATCATGGAATGATATGAATACCTTCCTAATGAAAATGGGAAGTAGATCTTCGTTTGTGTTCTCATTGTATATCTTGGATAGTAGACTTCCGCGGATAGCTAATCTTGAAAAATATTGACTTCCGGATGGATTCCGCGTCACAATGAGTTAATGCCGACGTTTCGCCAACTGTTGCAGGTGGCATCTTCAGGGCAGGCGTGAGGCTTGAAATGGAACTGATTCTACTAGTTTCTGTAGCCGTATTCATTGTAGTAAAAAATCCTTCACGCTACACAGTTCACTGCCTTTATTCCGGTGGTTAACTCCGTTCTGGTACTTGACCCTGCCGTTGTGTGATCATGTGCAAATTGAAATTTTCGAGGATTTCCAAATGTTGGGAAGGTAATATCCAGAGTCACGGTTTAGATTATTTGGATAGAAGTTTGGGGCTCGGGCTAGGATTCAGTATTTTCGAAGAGTATTTGATGTCAAACTTGTGTTCCGCAAGTGCAGATCTACTGGTGTCACGATGCCTTGTACAGCGCTCATGTTCTTTCACACGAGTAGCTACTGTACGACCTGTTCCATCAATGTATCCTTTATAGCTTTTTCAATGTTATAATGGGAGAAATTATTTGATAATAAGACAGATGAAAGATGTTTTATCTGTATATTATGAATATTACCTTCCCAACATTTGGAAACCCATCCTCGAAAATTCCACTTTGCACATGATCACACAACTGCATGATCAGGTGCCAGAACGGAGTGAACCACCGGAATAAAGGCAGTTAACTGTGTAGCGTGAAGAATTTTATCCTAAAATAAATACCCCTACAGAAACCAGTACAATCAGTTTCAGTTGAAGCCTCAAGCCTACCCTGAAGATGCCAATTGTAATGGATTTCTCATTGTATGATTTCATATTTTACACTCCATTTTGACAATTGTCTTCGATAAAATCGTTTGAAAACTTTTTAATTTGAATTATGAAACGTTTAGGTACTTCATCATTTCATTATTATTCGATTGGCAACATTAAGAGAATCACATTGCGAAATGTCATCTTAGAAATGGAATACGATAATATTATCAAGGTAGTGACAATTTGTTCTCAAACTCTTTACATTTTACCAAACTACTACAATATAGAAAACCAGATGCAAGTGCCAAAAATTGTGCATCGAATAGACCAATAAATTATAGAATCGTAATAACGTATCCGAGACAAGCTAAATATTCATGAACAGTTCAATATCAAGAACATATCACGTACGATTCAGAAAATAAATATGCAAGCATTATTGATAAACGGAGATGATTTTTACTCGTGAGTGGATATAGCCTCCTTGAAGTTGGAGCTCCACTTCCAGTCATACTAAATGAAAGATAATAAAACTGGGTTTCAGAGTGGCACTACCATACGTGTTTTGCAGGTGATACAGGTGAAAGGTGTTGTGGATCTATTACTATACAATTTTAAGCATGTGACATTATCACCAAAGCGTTAAATATCGAACGCTTTAGATTTATGATTGATTACAAACCAACATAAGACACTCAAAACGAGATTGGATAAACAGACGCAGTCTCAAAACTTCTCATTATACTGATTGAGTTTAAATCAGCGGTGTATAGTGATTCAATAAGTACGAGCGAGATTCGACAAAACATTCAAAAAACAATAGTAATTCACCACTTGTCAACAATTTGGTAAATAAACTCGCACACAAAATTTTTATCACTACGTAAACGCCGAAATCATAGATATATCCAAAGATGGGCAAGATCTAGAATTGAATTTAAGTAGATATTGTAAAGATATTTTATTATTCATAGATCAGATTCACGAAATATTAAAAAATATTGTCGTCAGGTACAACCCACTATAGCTCTTGTGAAACTTTACAAATGCTCTCTGGCTCTTATGCACAATACTCCGCTGATTTGAACTCTGAATATACTTGCTCATTATTTTTCCTAGGTTAGAGTGGAAAAAGGAGGTATAACTGCCCAAACTAAACATTCATTTTTAATGTCGCTTTGGTTCAGGCTTATCATATTTGAACATGAATATGAATTTATATTACATCGAAGTTATTAACCCAATACCAATCAAAATATTGAGTAACAGCAGCCCCAGGTTCATAAATCGTGTGCCTTAAGTAGTCTTATTGAACCCAGAATGACTGCGCAGAATCTTACAGGCCGGAATGATCTTCAAGTTCGAACGCAGCGAAGACCGATGATCAGAACCACTAATACGACTTTGTGGCATGGGTATAGCGTGCGGAGCTCGAACAGGAGATCTTGATACTTTGTCCATTTCCTCCTACTTCAAGACTATGTTCTTCTCTGCGGGAGCAGAAAATTCGAAGACATATATAGTCTTGGTTTGTTTATCGAGGACAACGTCAGACCTATTTGCTTGTAATTCCAGTAGATCTGGCATTTTTCGTTGGACTCAATATCTCCTGGCATGTTAGGCAGCACCGGCTCTTGGTCTATTCCGTACGAGTGCCTTAGATGGTACCTGTAGTGCCGTATTATGGCGATGTGTGTACGCTGAGGCCGCTTTTGCCGGACATGCCGACAGCAGGTGGAAAACAGTGGCGGCTCGTGAACTTTTTGAGAGAGGAGGCTGGACATAAAACGTTTTTGTAAAAATATACTCTATTCAGCCAATTAATTTAACCTTCAGTGACAAAATTGATTGTTACCCAGCAAGAACCAACGTGGAGGTATAGAGTTTCTCTTGCCCACAAATTTTTTTTCGTTCGTTTTTTGTTTTTTATTTTTTTTTGGATTTTTAATTTTTTTTCTTTTTTTTTTGGAATTTTTCATATTTTGTTTTTTGTTATTAATTTTATCAACTTTTCTATATATTAACGAAAGTCTTTAATTTACGAAAAATGATCAATAATATTATCATAAAATGTATCATTATGTTTCAAGTGTTTTACTAAATCTTTTTCAATAGATATTAAACTAACATTGTATAAACGATTTTGGCCCATTGTATTTCGGATGTATGTTTTAATTCGTTTGAGAGTAGAAAATGATCTCTCCACCGATGCCGACGTGACAGGAATGGTCACTGTCAAACAAAGTAGTTTATAAAACTGAGGTAAGACTTGTTGCAAATCATTATCTATCATATATTTTATCATATCGGCGTGACTGTCGTACTGGCCTAAAATATCTTTATCCCAGTATACAACGCATAATTCATTGTGCAGCGCTATTTTATCAAAAAAATTATATTTTAGAACTAAGTTATCTGAAAGTGTATTGAGAAACTCTTTTGAAAAAGATTCGAAAAATCTTCTATTCGTCAAATCGAAAAACTTCAATTCATGTAAATCGGAAAATCGAATCTCAATATTTGACCTTTAATAGTATCTAAAATTTCATAAAAAAGTTGTTTATAATGTAGTTTCTTGTCTACCAAATTATATGTTTTCCTCCTTTTCACGGGAGAAGCCTCATCAGTTGAATAATTTCCAAATAAAATATTAAAATGAAATTCTGTATAACGGAAACTTGAATTTTATCAATGAGATGTGTTAAACGATCTCTTGAATGAATTATATTAGTGAATTTATGTTGTAAAATTCGAAAAATAAGATCAGTTTGTTCAAATATTAATTTAAAAGTATCAAGAAATAACAAAAATTCTTCATTTTCTAAATAAGATTTTAAACCAACAACAGCATTCAATGAAACCTGATCTGTTGAAAAGTCATCACTGTTTAATATAAAATCAAATATTTCAATTAATTTGTCTTTATTTTTATGGATGGTAAACTAAACATTGCATGTGATGTAAAATTCCATCGAGTTCGAGCATTACAGGGAATTCTGTTTCCTACTATGTTATTTAAAACTTACGTTTGTTTGAAGACCGTTTAAATGTCCCGCCATTACAGATGCCGTCGTAAGTCTGATTTATTCGCAAAGTCGAATCGTTGAAATGTTTCCATTGAAAAATTGAATAAATTGACCGCTGTTCTTCCCGAACTAACATCGTAGAACCCTAAAAATCTTTCCACTAGTTGTCCATTTTTACAATTAATAATTTACCGAACAGACGAATTCTAATCTAACCTTATTTCACGTGGTGTCACTCAACCATTATACCCGCATAAAACAAAACAAATGCCTGCAAATACTGACGCGTTAGTCATAAAATCGCGAAGCTTACTGTCGTATTTACAAAACAAATCTAACAATTCCCTAAAATTACCTTTATTAACTGAATTTTCAGTTTCATCATGCCCTCTAAAAGCCAAATCTTGAAATGATAAATACAATAAGAAATCAATGATTTTTTTTAAAACTTCGCGGTTTTCTTTAACTGTATTATTATGATTTTCGATTTCGCGTGTTCGTGTAGAATCAATCGCATTAACAATATTCTGTTTACCGGTTAATTTAAACTTAATACACGATGTAATATGTTCCTGCGATTTTTCATGTCTTTCTAGGCCACGAGCTAAATTTTTCAAATCATTATAACCCAAGTGCCCCCAACATGAAGTTGTATCTGATGTGAATAGCAAGCAATACCAGCAATATAATTTATTGTGTACATCAGATCCCGTTAACCATACATATTTTTTATAATTATCAGTATTAAACGATCGATTTTGATACTTCCCTGCCATCACTAATCCTTTCAAATCCGGTAAAGGCCGTTTGTTTTTGAAGAACACTTTTCTATCATATGTTAATCCACTAAATGGATTTTTTAAGAACTCTGCAACTAAGTCACTCATAATTTTAACGTTCACCGATTCCGATTAGATAAATTATAACTTAAAAATTAACTACTTAACCTTACTACGCCTCGTGGAATAAAAACAACAACTAACCGCATTCTTCTAGCAGCGGGAGGCGGGAGCGCAAGTAATCGTATTTCATTCGACCGACGAATGGGTACGAAAAGCTAGCCTCCCTACCCTGTTGCCGTTTTCGCCGTTTCACGCTATTTGGCGATTGACTGGTCGGAAAAACGGCAACTGTGTTGAACAACACATGGTCAGCGTTTGAGATATATAGAGAATTTAGCCTCTGACCACTGTTGCCGGATTGAAAATAACTACTGAGAACGGGGAATTAATTGTAAAATTTAAAGAATTATCAGAGAAACAGGAAATAAAATGGAGAATGATCATTAAGATAAATTGGTGAGGAGGCTGAGCCTCCTTAGCCTCCTTCGAGGAGCCGCCACTGGTAGAAAAGCGTCTCAGGCGCCTTTCGACATTCCCTGCAGTTGACATCAGGAACCTGCACACCCATCACGTTGAGGCGATAGACCAAGGTGTTGATTACGGCAAGCTGCGGTAAATTCCTCGGTCTCGGATGTAAGCCCAGCTGACGAAGGTCAGCCTGATTGGCAAGCCGAGCCTTTTGATGTTTCAGTAGAAAACACCGTGTATCGGCTTGTCAACAGACCGCCTGAGCTTAAGATCTCACTCCGCGGCATTTATCTGGGCATTCAGGCGAGAAGTTTGAAACTCGAGGTTGCCCCGTAGTTGACCTTCTCGATTCATGTGAAATTCTAGGCCTAGCTCTTCCGCAGCTTGTTGTGCCGCGTTAACGATGAATGCCCCCACTCCGGCCATTTCGTGATTTTTGACAAGGCACAGGAGAGGGTCCGAACTCCTAAGAACTTTACAAGATATATTCAGAACCACACTTCGATGCAGACCTTCCAGACTAAGGGGTCCCCGATGACGTGGAAGATGAATGCGGGAAACGGACGACCTTGGATGCAAACTGTGATGGTTATGCATCATTTTCCAGGTGTCTTTGTCGAGTCTATGCAGGTCATGGATCGTCCATTTCACCACTCCAAAAGAGTAAAGTACAATTGGAACGGCAAGCATATTTGTTGCTGACGCGTTGTTGTCACTCGAAAGTTTGGAAGATCAAATCGTTTGAACAAAGTTTCTGTACTTGCCACGGAGAACCACATTCACCTGGGAAGCGTCAAAATTTGAACGCTGTTCAACTCCCGTATCGATAGATCTCTCCAGAATCAAAATGTTTAAAGATACTCCCGTAGGCAAGCTGCATATTCTCGTGCACTTCCGGAGATCGTCTTCGCCTCAAATGAAACACTGCGCACTTGTCCAATCCCAACTCCATGTATATATCAAAATACATAAAAAAGTTGTTTAGAGAAAAAGTTCAAAAATATTAAAATTTATGTGATTTCGCTCCATGAGCGACTGAACTAGAAATGCGTTGGTCATTTACATATTTAATATAGAAAATTGTATTGATATTAAGAACAGTGATAGATGTTACTACTATATTATGTTTTAATTATTCTCTTTGTAAATCAGGAGAGTAACAAAGTGGAATTAACAGAATGGAGAAAAAGATAGTGAGATCCTTATCTCGATTCTACATTTTAACGATGACTGCTGATAGTCCTTTGGAACCAGTAGACACTGATAAAAGTTATTTATTTATGTGAATATATTATATACCTCTAATGATTAATCATTATGGTTCAATTGATATGAACGCTGATTTATTACATGACAAAAGAGGATCTATGGGGAACACAGAAATCATTCGCAACTACTCCTTTATTTTATCTAGTGAATTCATCAGCATCCATTCAATTATTCATAACATACTTGAATACGGTATATATTATTCTTAACTTAGAAACATTTATATATACATATTATATCAATTTAAGCTGAACATTAACATTTAACCTAAAGGCGGTTGAAATAAATGTGCAAACGATTTGAAGATGGTGAAATGAAATTAAGGGTAGGGGAGCAAATCAAGATGCTTGCTACAGCAGGATTAATCTAATTCTAAAAATGTCATATTTGTAAATACGCAAGTTTGTGAATTGGAACTTCATACATTTGATGTCGGGGTTATCACGTAAAACAATCTATTCACAAATGGAAGTATCCAATGCTCAACAGGAAACTAATTATATTTAATTGAAAATGGTTCGTGAATAAACAAAAAATCGAACGTAGAAGTGCTGATAACTTTAAAATGTTCTTCTTACGTACGGCGAAAAATTCTTCTAAATGTTATTGTTTTTTCTTTATTGTTCCAGTAGATTAAAAACAGGTTCTTAGTAAATGGAAAATATCTCTATCGGTTATTCTGATCCGAGAAATGTTTTCTGTTTCAGGGAGAAAAAGGTAATTCTTCCTCTTCGGTAGCTTTTACGAAAAAGAGTTCCCAGCTTATGGTTATGGTTAATACTAAATGAATATTTTTTCATGGGTATTGTGTATATACATAACTATCAGTTATTAGGTTATAATGTTCATCGTTCTCAACATCAACAAGATGGAAAAGGTGTATATGCGTATACTGAATTATCCTATATATAATTATAGTTGGACATTTGCAATGTGTTCTTTTTAAATCGTAGGATATTCTTGTATTAAACATATATTTGTTGAATAAATCAGTTATTACGTGATGAAAATCCATTCTGAACTTAAAATAATTATTGAAAGTTTAATAATTATTTCATTTAAACGTGAATTTGTTTTGATCAATTATTAGAAAATACGATACTAAGGTGAAATAGAATGTAATTGATAAGGTATTCCTCGTCCAGATCGAGATCAGTAGCGTCACAAACTTATAGTTCCAGACAGCCGGAACTGTATTGTCATTTGGCAAAAGCCCACATGAGTTAGATGAGTTTATTCATATATTCATTTATTTCTTGTTCTCTTACATTAGAATGAAACTATAAATACTCAGACTTCGAAGATGGATCACTTCTCTACGACTAAGGCCCGGTTCTACAATGAAGGCATAAACTAGAAATAAGCTTATACCGAAAATAATTCCTCTACCAGCGTCCTACAATTAAGGTATAGGGCCAATTCCCCTTTTCTATTGGCCGCCGTCGTACGTTATTTGTCAATGTTGTTGACATTTGTCCAATTTTTTCGAATTTTGATTGTACGTGTATTCTGTATTTGAACCAATGGATCCAATGAATATACCAATTTTTACTCTGATGAAGAAGACTTCGAAGAGAAAGTTGTTATAAGGCTTAGAAAGCTAAAAATTCTTAGAATACGGTAAATTATAGATATTATGAGGGCAAGGTGAAAAGTCCCTGAAGAATGAAACAATAAGAGATTCATTTAGTCGAAACGTTTTTCTAATTTTTCGGTCCCTTCCAAATAATACGATTTCGGCAATCCTTCAAAATAAGCATTTGTTTCAGCGATGACCTCATCGTTGCAGTCAAATCTCTTTCCGCCCAGCCATTTCTTCAAGTTTGGGAATAGATAAAAATCTCAGGCGGCCAAATTTGGAGAATATGGGGGATGACGAACCCATTAGTAGCGCAATTCAGGCAATTTTGCCATTGCGACTGTGGAACTGTACGCCGAGGCGTTGTCCTGGTCGAAAAACAGACAGAAACAATTTCATCAGCAACCAAGTTACTATTATCTTTGCGTTCTTAGCAAAGTTAAGATATTTTTGTGGTTTAATGCACAAAATGAACTATCTGTGAGTGCACCAGAACTACCCAATGTTCTGAGTTCTGAGGATTGTAGAACGCTGCAGTGGTTTCTACCATGGTATAAGTTTATCCCTGGTATTACCTTTGTCTGATTCATAACCTTATTGTAGAACCGCGCCTGAGACAATGAAAAGAAAAACAACCAGGCCAATCCATCTTCTTTGGAAATTATGTTTTCTTATTGGATCAAAAGAGATGTCCAAGATAAATGCTGAGAATGTGAATTTGCAACTGGACATGCTACAATAAACTATAAGCCATGATCAAATTATCGATGAAAGACAATTTCAAACCACTTTCCTTATTTGCCTTCATATCTGGTATAAGAAAATTACTCTTGGTGGTGGATTTTACTAGTGAATCGAGATGTTAATCCTGATGCTATCAGAGCTACTATTTGAGGCAAATCCATCTAAGATAGATTGGAACATGAGTTATTGAGGAAGGCTGAATGCTACCAAGTTCCAAAAAGTAAATAATTTTGTATATTTACAAATATGACTTTGATTTGATAGAAGGGCTAAGGGTATATAGCTAAGGTAACATTGGAAATGCTTATTGGATCATATGATAATATCACCTTCTTGATCCAAATAAAAACAGCGCACAATTCTCTTAAGAGCTACGCTGAAAGAAGAATCAATTTATATTTTGCAAGTTGAGTCAGTAGTGGTTCATTTATTTTACCTGTCTTGTCGGACATCACCGAGTGATATAAATTGATTCAAAAGACACTAACATGCAGATAGACAAAAATAATTTCATGTACAATTATACCTTGCTATGTTGAGCAGATGTTGGAGTTATTGGAGGCGTTTCGGTAGCAGTTGGTGATTCCCTTCCATCTCCCGTGGAGTTGGGACATGGAAGACGTTGTTCTTGAACACTTGCCAGTCTAAAAACAATGGGGGTAAGTGTGGTGAGAAAATTAACGGAACGATAACTGTCTGATTCAGTCAACGTCTCTAACAATAAATTACCTTTTGAGTGTAACCAATGTACCGGTTAGTTTTTTGCATCTTCTCAACGCGCTCTCAAGTCTTTCCGGTTCTTCTTTGAGGAACTTTTCCTCCGTCATCGCTCGTTCCATCTCGGAGTTCAAGAACGACTTCATACTATCTTGTAGACCAGGAAACCTAACGGAGTAATGCATTTTTAAAAACTTGGAACGAATTTGAGCAAGGCTTTTGGGTGAAATGATGCCCAAAAAATGAAATCAGAAATGGACAAAACTGGTTTCAACGGCTGCCATCATTCAAGAGGAAGAAAGACATTCATGTGTAGTCCAATAGATTTTCAATGTATACACAAAGCCTAATTGGTTTGTGAGTCACTTTGTGATATTGTATTTATAGATAAAAAGAAATACAATTATTACTTTGTTAAATATCACTACGTTTATTAATTGACCTTATAATGTTTTTATTCCAAAAAATACAATGATAAAGAAAGAAATTTTACATCTATTTATGGAAATCATGGACAGAAGAGGCACAGGAGAAATGGGACAACGTAGTAAAAGCGACACAACCGCCCGCGGTTAACCCTTACACTAGGTCGTTCAAATCAGATAGTAGGAACGCCAGAGCTTAGATGACATCAATATTTTTTCAAAATCTAGTCAAGTCCGTCTAGTAATAATCCAATATTATAATATGCAGCGCTGGACACGTATTTGACGAAATGTTTGGTTTTTCCAAATTATCTGATATAACAATATGTCACCCCATATGTATTGTCTTTTAGAACACTTTTAAGAATTCTTCAGTGGGAGTCTACAGACTTTACTGCTTATTTTGGTGGCCACCTTATAATTTTTATCTATTTATTGGAAGGTAGTAATTTTTCCTATACATTTCATTGGTTCCCCACCACGGTCTTTATTACAACCCGTAACATATGATTGTATGTAAAAAATTTGGGAATCAGTTTAAGGTTCAGCTAATTGGTGTCCATCTCGTATATACAATTACAATGGATAAAATCGAGTTTATAGAAACTAATAAAAGCAAACCGGCAGCTATATGTTGTGACGTTATACGTTACTGAGTTTCTAACTGATTGAATAATATTCATAATGGCTTCCGCTCGGAATTATAGATGATTAAACTTGGAAAGAGACTATGACTGACATCTGTGTTTTATTAGCGCAAATCGATTATTTTACCAATGCGCGAAACCTCGAGAGAGGTCTCGCGACACGCGATGAGAGCGAAGACTAGAAAAGGGGGACCTCATCAGTGGTGAATTTGAATTATTTTCATTCCTTCATCTTTTATTAATTGAATATATTGAAGGATTATCATCGACAGTAAACCTGATAATTTGATGGCTAATCATATCTAAGCCTTGTAGTAGATGATATTTTTTGATAATTATATAAAAAATATTTCTGAAAGACCTTGGGTATGTGCAAAAACTAGAATAATAGCCACATACTTCTAGTATGTTAATACCAATAACATGTGAATATATTATATGTATATTGTGTATAATTACAAGATATTTTTAGTTATTATTGTACTTTCCTAGTAATTTTATTTGAAAGAGTAAAATAAATAAAAGTTTAATATGTACTTCCTAGTTTTTGTTTATTATTATTAACCTTTGATCAACTTAAAAAATCTCCTATTTAACATTTGAATATTCAGTAGAGGCGATTAGGAGTAAAATCTACCGAGTTTTGTATCCTGTTTTTAGATTTTAGTAATATGCGACGGCTAATAAATTTTTACACATTTTCCCAGTTCACTTAGCTTATAAATCATAGAGTATTGGAGAAATTTGACTAAGCTTATAGACACCCGGTGCCTTGGGGTTAACTACGGCAGTTGTGTCGCTTTTACTAAGGTGTCGCATTTGTTCTGTGACGCATCTATCCGTAGACCATTTACGGAGAGAATATATTTATATATATTCCAAGGAATACATTTATGTATTCATCTATATCCAATTTTCTTATATTGAAGGTTAATTAACTTACTTCTCTGTTCAGTTTTATTTGAACTTTTAGACAGATAAAAGCCGAAAATTGTTATAAAATGATTATATTTTGTTTGAATTTGTAAAGCGTTCCATTGAATGAATATTTAGAAAGATAAATTGCGAGAAAAGAAAGGGATATTTACCTTAATTTTAAATCGGCCACGGTTTTTGAGCTTTTACTTAAAATTAGTGCCATATTTTCTACATCCGACATGTTGACTCTAGTTTTACGATTAATCACATTCCCTCGTAGTTCCTCCACCGTTGACTCCAATTCGCTTAAATCCTTCTCGAGCCGGAGCATTTCTTGTTTGTATAAGTCTTCATCTCGAGAAAGTCGAACACGTTCTTGATCCATTCCTTTTGATAAATAAATTATTTTTATTCATGAGCTTATTAAAACTTCAAATTTTTTTCGCTTTTGTAGCAGTAAAGTTATATTCCATTCAGTAATCCTTTCGAATTTCACAGCCGCTTTCAACCAAAATAATGTAAGTTCCATAAGGCGAGATTTGAAGTTTAATAAAGTTTTCGTTTCCTGATTCAATAATAATACATACATTTATGGGGGTGAAAATATTAAACGATGTGGACAATCAGAGCCGCCCACAGCGAGCAATTTTTTTAATACTGTATATGATAAAGAAATCGATCAAAATATTATAAAATAACCAATTTAGGTCAATATCATTATTCATTGATTATACGATTAAACCAAAATAACTGAACAATGTTTATTCAAAATTGAGCATTTGCTTCTACGAATTGATTAAATAATATGGAAAAAAGGCGCCCAAGGCGACCATCTCCCGCTTGCCTTACACTGGGGCCGGCTCTGTGAACAATTTCGTACTATTCCATGAAAAAGCGGAGCTCGTTATCCCATCCGACTTTTTCAGAGAAAGAATTAAATTTCCACGGCTAATAGCTAATAATATGCGTTACAGTCCAAATAGTAATATTGGGTAGACTTATGACCCAAGTAGTCAATGTTGATGATGATTAATATGAGATCATTTTTATTGTTTATTTCAAATATACAATATATAATATACAAGCTATATTTGAAATCTTTCAAATTTCTTGGGAGAACATTTTATTATGAATAATTTAATTAGTTATTCTAATATATTTATATTTTTATTAATATTATCTTTTTTAATGCGGTTTATTCTCTATTTTAATACTTGTTTTGCCAACATGGAGTATTTTATTCTGGCTCATTCCTTTACGACCTTATGATATTTGTGAGTTTCTGTCATTATTTCTTAATCGCTTTCCCTTGAATTTATTACTTTTAGATAGATGCTAATATTTTATTCAAGCAGTTCAATAAAAATGTTGATTTATGATTTAGATTAATTTTCTACAATTGAACTATTATGTAAACAGGGCATACACGCCACTAGGATTTGTCTATACAAAGCTCAGAATAGTTGACTTATGAACCAATGTAGTCAATAGAATTATTATTACACCTTTTTTATCATTTTTATTTTATATTTCAAATAAAGCTGCTCCTCTTTCAAATTGAAAGGGGGAACATTTTATTATGAATAATTTAATTATTTATTCTTATATATTTATATTTTTATTAATATTATATTTTCTAATGGTTTATCTCTATTTTAATACTTGTTATCCCAGCATGGTATATTTTATTCTGGCTCGTATTCTTTTCGAGTTTATGATATTTTTGAGTTTTTGTCATTATTTCTTCATCGCTTTCCCTTGAATTTAGTTTTAGATACGTGTTAATTTTTTGCTAGAACCTCACATCTTCAGGCTTTTTAGCTTTTCAGGAACTTGAACAAACTTTCAATAACCTTACATCTGAGGATTGCCGCTTGGATACGCAAAAAGAGAGAAAACGCTATAAATTTGATCCTACATTACTTGATTAATATTGTCGTTGCATATTATCTGATATTGCTGTAATATAGAAAACATTCCTCGTAAAGTTGGAAGAGAAAATTATAGATTGTCAGTTTACGATTGTTTTGGAATATAACTGAACGAATATTTGAGTATAGTTTTTATTTTCTGAATATTTTTCGCACATTAGAAGAAGGTCTCAAATCTGATGCTACAACTTTACCTTGTTTGCTGAAAATAATAGCTTACCTGCTTGCCATACCTGCTCGCCACCAGCCATCAACATTGCTCTGATTTTGATAAAAGTGTCCCTTATGGTTTCGCGAACGGTATGCGCTTGAGCTTGAGACATTCTCCTCAAATTCCTCACTTCCGCTCTCAGATCTTTGGCTTTCTTCTGTAATCCTCTCAGCTGGTTGTACATTTCTGGCGTGAGCTGCAAATCTCTGTAGATATTACGGCTATCGTATTGGCCAGGAGATAGTGATGCAGGTTTGGGGGGAGGAGCAGGCTTCAGACGATCTCTTTCTGTAGAAACCAAGGAAAAAATATATAATTTGGAACACTGATGATAATGTGAAAACCTCAAAACTCTCTTTCTTCCCGTCAAACTTGGGTTCAATAGTATTCTATTAAACGTAAGAAATATCAAGAAAGTGGTGGAAGAGGTAAAGTCGAAAAATGGTTCTTCGAGTAGGATATTGGACTGAGTTCATAAAATCTGCAATGTTTTAACGCTGTGGAATTAGATTTTCTTGCCAAAAAGAGCCCTAGTGAAGCACCATGGTACATCAGAATCGACAAAATCCCAAAGTAACCGATAGAACAGGATATGTTTGAGATAAGCTGAGAAAAACACGAATGTGCAATTGAAGATGGTTGAATAAACTATGAGTCATGCTTCGATTTGAAATTGTCATTAAGCTTACAAGACATTTTCGCTTACAAAACACAGCTCTGCACCATTTCACTTGCAATTATTTTCATGTTAAGATTCCTTTTATTCAAGAAAAACAACAAGTGTTTAGTGTACAGGGACATGAGTGTAGCATTATTTGGTTATTTGAAAGAAAGCAACAAGACAATTCTGAAACACTTAGACATTAGACTTAATGGGAATGTACTTACCCTGAGAAGACGTCCGAGGTAATGTGGAAGATTTAATGGCAGGTTTGGCAGGTTTAGTATCCGCTAAGAAAGCAACACACCAAAAACAAAAAAATTGAGTTAGTTTAAGAATCAGGTACGTGCCGATATGAGTTGTAGGAAGTCTGTGCTACTGGATCAAGATGATTCGAAGTTGCAAAACAAAATCAAGCAAAACAGCCTTTGATGAAGATAACCAGAACGTTGGGAAAATGCTTCGATCATTTTTCATTTTCATTTTCTGATCCAAAAGTTACAACACGCGAACTAACGCTGATATCGAACTTGAACCTGTTTTACCAAGCGATTATCAAGCATTTCATCTTAATTATTTATTAAAATTTGGTTAGAAGGTACATTTGATGAATATAAATTCAGTAAACAGAAATTTGTCTACTTTGTATCAGTTGGTGTTAGTATGTGCTCTTCATTTTGAATTGCATTATCAAATATTTATGTTAGATAGTTCTTGAGATAAAAAAATTGCATGTAGGTTCTAGATAGCTCGAGATAGTGATCTTAGGGTATAGTAAAGTAATATTGTAAGCTCATGCTTGACTATGAGGAGTAAAATTGATGCGTTTTGATGTACGGCGTCTGAGAGAAGATGCCCAGGGTAACTACGAGCGATCAAAAAGTACAAAATTGACATATGGGCTGAAGAGCTTAAGTTGTCCCATTTGAAGCCGATATGTCAATTTTTGTTCGCTTATAGTTTCCCTGGGACATCGAGTTCCAAACACCCAAGTTTCTATGAAGGCTCTGCAGGTGAGACCTATCCCAGGTCTGAGCTTTATGTGAATACCAGATGCATTTTAAGGAATGTTTCATTTCAAACTTGAATGTCATCTTGACGTTACGTCAATATGTTCGAAATAAGCATTCTTCCATGTAGAGGAGGTACGCATCTTCATCGGTATGGCATTTTGTTGAGATTATATCTCAGAGTGCAATGCCTAGTTAGTAGTCATCTGTTTGCAAGATGAGAGCAACTTTGTTGTCCACGTACAGACTTTCTCGAGAAACTATCATTTCGCAAAAGTCACTAGTTGGAATTTTGCATCGTGATTTAGGAATGAAGCCATACCCTGCTCATTACAGTCTGATGTTTCGAGATTACCTGAATGACACGTTCGGTAATCGCTGGATTGGTGATTCTCTACCATGGCCAGCACGTTCACCCGACTTGACGCCATGCGATTTTTGGCTGTGCGGCATGTTATAGCATCGGGTCTACGCCAGCAAACCTCGAAACTTGGATGACCTGAAACACAGCATCAATCACGTCATTGCTGGAATTCTTGCCCAAATGGCCCAAGGGGCCTTACATACAACATTGGAGAGACTTCATAAGTGTATTGAGAGCGATGAGTGCCAAATTGAAACCCTGTAACCAAATCTCTGCCTTGTAATTTGAAGTGATTAAACACCCATTTAATGTTAACATTTTTTTGCCTCACCCTATATGATAAACTAATCTGTCTGATCATGTTTATTAAAGATTGCATGAACGAGATAATATAGGTTGTCAGAAGCAACTACGATGGTCATAGTGGTTAGCCTTTGGTGAAGGAACTCATGATGAAGAGCTTTGCAATCCAAGCTTAGCTCATTTTTTAACGTCCCAGGTTTTAACCGATCAGTATTGATCGCTCTCTCCATGATTCATAATAAATATTGTCTGAAAATTCAAATATTTTTTCATAGGTGCCTTCCAATATTTTGAACCAGGTTTTGTGTATATAGGGAAGTAACTGGATTTATCAACAATAGTTCACTATTTGCCTATTTGTGAGTCTATAACATAAAATGTAGGCAGGATGTTATACTAATAGGACGGCTGGTTGCCTTCAGTCTTCGGCATGAATACCACATTGACTTTCCAATGTTGAGCAAGTTGTCTCAAAACTATCGATATTCCCAAAAGTCGACATCCAACTTTTCATCAGGTGTGGACTAAAATAGATTAGCAAGGCTATCTCAACGATAAGATTTTTATGTTGATTTTGCCGGAAAAAATGCGGCAGTTTAAACACATTAAGAAATGTTCAAATTATTCCCTTGGGCAAGATTTCAACCTCTCTGAAATATTGCACTTTGAGCAGACTGTGGCTTGCCAATTGCGAAGTATGAGATCCGTTGTTTTCTTTTTTTCGAATTCTTTCCCATCTGGCAATAATGAAACTATTTCCTTCTACGCCTTTCAAATAAAGTGCAATCAAGCTTCAAAAAGGAATCCTTGTATCGGAAACAGTAAACTATACAAACAATCGTCGGAAACCATCAAACCGGAACTAACTAACTTTGCTATAAAGGAAAATCGAAGCAGAGGTTTTGAAATGAAAATATCCAATCACATGCCAGTTTTCTGTGCATGCTTTATTACATCATTACCTGCATGTTGAGGACTATGTTGCTTGGGCGAATTCATATCTGGCGGTTCGTCGCTGAACGATACAGATTTCTCGAATGATACTGATTTATCTAAAACCCATATAAATAAACTGTAATAAACGAATGTGTCAAAGGTGATTAGTTTACATTCCTAATTAGTCTTAACGGGCGTAAGTAGACAGACTGAATGTTTAATTGTGGCGAATTGTATGATTCTAGATAATTGCATGGTTTTCAGTTTATACTACCAATACGAAATTGATATTATTGGGCAGATGTGCAGCTCGAACTGTTGAAAATCGATCCTAGAGTTTTGAGACTGAGAATAACAGAAACGTTCGGATGGAATTAGATCGGTTGTAGTTATACCATAATAGAAAGGCAAAAATGGCAACGTCATCTTCTTGTGACAGTCGATAAGAAATATGCCACATGATATTATTAATAATGATTTTGACCTAGGTATGAATTATACAAAAATTCTCGGGAAATAGGCCACACTAACACCTATGTTTATTATTTTCGTCTTTACGTAAGTTTCGGTCTCACAACCATCATTAGGAGACGTATCAAAAATAACGGGATTTCTTAAAACTAATTGTATCAAGCACAACGCGTCCTTATCGGATTAATTTCAATTAAAAGTACTGATGTCGCCGAAACGAATAAAACTCGAGTAATCGAAATTGTAACACATTAAAGTTCTAAATATATGAATAAGTATCAAACAACCACTGCAAAGCAATCTATCCACAGTGATGGAAGTCATATCATGAGTTGTGGGAATAAAACTGACAAAACAACTCTAATACGCTCAAGTATTCACTTTCAAACCTCATGTTAAAATTTATGAGGTTATGAGGTGATAGGAAAAGGTTGTCAAACTTAACTAGAAAAATTGATTTTTTCAGCTTACTACCTAAAATATACTTTTAACAATATAAAGACGTACGTACGAATTCGCAAGGGTTGAATTAATTCAATTTCTATAAATTTGATTAAATGATTGAACGTCCGTTCTATGATTTACATACTTAGAGTCACTTTTTAAGTGAATCATCTCCAGGATAATTTTATAATAATTGGTTTCACTGGGTAAAATATAAACATTTTTGTAATAGAACTGATGGTTATAATCAAAATAATGCTTAGCATTTTATTAGAATTTTCCAAGTTTCTGCTTCTAGTACTATACTTATGATCATGAATTTTTTTTGTAAATATTGTTTAGAGTTTGTTTTAAGTCCTATAGCAATCTAAACAACTTGATTCATATACTGTGGGCTTCTTTATCTTTAGGTATTAAAGGTTTTAGATTTGAAAAATATTTACCAACACAGTTAGTAGGTTTATGGGCAACATTTATATCATACTTTTCTAAATATTCCCCAATTTTCTGAAGTCAAGTCTCCGGTTTTCTGGGGGTGACAATTTTGTCGTTCATAATACACGGGGAATTAATGTCTACCCAAAAACAATTTTCAACCCCTTCATTTAGAAGAATCTATTATGGTAGGTCATATACAAATAATATAAACGGTAATAAAGATAACTTTCTAACATTAACATACATTCCGGAGACCTCAGAGAAAATTAAGAAATGTTTAAAAAAGTATGATGATATACATGTTTGGGCATAAACCTACTAACTGTGTTGGTGAATATTTTCCAAATCTAAAACCTTCAATATCCAAAGATAAATAAACCCATACAGTATATAAATTAAATTGTTTGTGTTGCTGGGACTTATACAGGAATCTCTAAGCAATATTTACAAAAAAGAATTTTGAAGAGTTTTGATTATAACCATCAGTTCGATAATGAAAATGTTGATATTCGAGATAAGGAAACCAATTATTATAAGACATATACGTATCCTGGGGATGATTCACATAAAAAGTGACCCTAAATCTGTAAATAATAGAACTGATGTTCAGTCATCGAGTCAAATTTATACAAATTTAATTAAGTCAACTATTGCAAATTCCTAAGTACGTATTCATAATGTTCAAAAAAAGGTGTGACAACCTTTTCCTATTACCTCATAAATCTCCAACATCTGATTTGAAAGTGGACACTTAAGTGTATTTGAGTTGTTTTACAATTTTGATTACTCCTATGTTTGTTCGTTTAGGCGTCGTAGGCATTTTAAGTTGAAATGAATGCAATAAGGACGCTTGATGCAATTAGTGATTATGTTAATAAGTCTTCTGATGATGGTCGGGAGACCGAAAAGTACGCAAAGACTAAAATACTATACATATGCGTTAGTGCTACCTATTTCCCGAGAATTTATATATAAACCACATGATATCTTAAAATCGCTCAATTTGTGCATAAAATTCTTGTATTTACCAATACTTAGGTTACGTTCATTGTAGTTAGAAGTGAAAGAGCAATAAACGAAATGTTCAGATGAATCATTATATCATATCTGCGCTGTAATTTGTCTGAGAAACATGTTTCAGTATTCCAATGCAAAGCGAGCGCACTATTTGTCTGCTTATCAGATTCTCTTTTCAGGGAGTGCAAACAAAAAGGATTCAGCAGAAAAGAACCGTATTGAATTTTTTATGTGTGCAGAATGTTTGACACATCGGAATTTTATTCCTCTCGATGCCCTTAAACGGTGCTGGACTGTTTGGTGATTAAGATTTTCGACATCTTTTCTCAAAGGAGCACAGAGAAATTTGAGTCTTTGATTCTCATTTTCTAAATCAAACACAATAATAATTGCATACATCGATATATTGGATGTGGAATGAACTGATCTGGATGTAACAAAATACTTTTCTAGTTGGTTCTAGTATTGTTCGATACATGCCACAAGAAAACATTCAGAATTCTTAACAAGGGTAAATCACCAACAATTTCAAAAAAGAACATTCATATTGATAAAGTACATGCCTAGAATAAATTATAACTTACGACAGCCGCTTTTACCCAATTTGGGTGTTTTGCTGTCAGTTCGTAGGTATGAGTCATCTGCCAACATAGATAAATAAGGGTTTTGTTAATAGTTGGTTGTTCTTTTGCGAAAATAAAGGAGCTGATCAAAATAATATTTTGTATGTCTTTGTAACTGTGTATGAGGAAGCAAACTTTATCGTGTGTTTTTTTTTTGGTTAGTTACCCTTTAGAGCTAGGATTGCACGGCACATTTAGAACAACTCTAAGGTATCTGCTTCAATGTCTATGCTCGGGAAGGTTACGAGGCTATACAATGATTGGAATCAAAGCTAATTTTGAAAAAGCTTGCTATGCCAAGTTGATAGGCGTGGAACTATGACGAAATCCAATGCGTAATGGTGACTACGCATAGCTGTTAGGGGATTAACTGGTGCAGTGGTTTTTTACCATTGACTTTGAAAACTATCAAACATTTCTGAACCAATATTGAAATTAAAATCTGAATATTTGGTCGGAACGTTTTTTTCCGCTTCTGGGTCGATATTGGAAAAATGTGACGTTTCACGTCTGATGAACCAATGGGAGCGATAACATTATCATGTTCGACTTCTGTTTACCTGTGGTGCCAGTTGAGTTTGAATACCTGTATGTAGTATTAATAAATGCACGTTGTTTTCATTGGCTTATGTACATTTGGTAACATTGATCTCATATTGTTGGGAAGCAATGGCATATCAGCATTATTTACATAAAATTAAGTGAGGAGTACAATAACATAATCGTATTGACTCAAATATCAAGTTATGTGTCATCTTCCTTGAACTCGAATATCCAATTGTGATCACGTCTCACTGGGTTTGTGTGCAAATAAACCACAAATATGGAACAAACTGTGTTTAAATGATAAATTTAACATTTGCTAAATAGCGGAACTGATAAAGTTTGCTTAGTGGAAAATGTTGAATGTCAGCGTTATGTTGAAATAGAAAGCAAAAGAGATGAGTGAATAATCGAATATGCTTCAGTTTACATTTTAATTCTGCAGATAGCTAGCAGAGACACACGTGTTTCTTGTTTTATATTATACAGTTATACCTTGGTGTATGCGATCTCGTTAACTGTAAGAGTTAGAATGTAGGTTTAACGGAGAAACAACGATGGCACTTTTTGTGGCAGTTTTTCTTAAACCCTTCATCAACTTATGTTGCATTTTTCTTATCGATTTTGATATAAGTGATTACCCTGTTTACACTATGGGTTATACTTGATTAGTTTACAAAGTTTTGGACATATTATAAATCATCTTCAAGTTAGTATTTTCTAAAAGCGAAGTCTGGACCTGAATATGAAAATTTAAAAGGAAATTTCACACTAACTATATTACAATTAATGAGAAAAGTTATGGAATAAATTGGGCACATTCCTAGTTAAACTGCTCGAAATCCGCCCATTATTTCTTCTTCTCTTGAAAATCCTCCTTAACCTATTAACAATGCTGGTATTTTCTGGAAGCCCGGAGTTATTAATTATTTTTTTTCTAGATATCCACAATCTACACTTCAATTGATGTACCAATTTACACAGTGTTATTTAGTGGAGTGCAATTTTCAGTCTAATAAGCTGTGCATTATGACATGGTATGTCGCAAGAGCTAGTAATTATGAGCACCCTTGAGGGTAGAAACTTTTCCACAACGTGGCAAGGCTATACTCTAGAACGTTCGGTATCTAAAGGGTGTCCACAGTGAGTGACAATCTCCACCTTACCATGGAGTTTGGTCGTGGATGAGCTACAAGTAAGGTTGAACCATGCTGGGGTTGAGCTCTGAAGAAGCGAACAATAAAGTCGCGAAACGTAAGCAAAGACGTAGAACATTGTTTTTTTATAGCCAATACCCAACAATCTTGTGAACTAACTCTTACAGTTACCGATATCTCAATACACCAAGCTAACAAATGGGGAACAGAAGAAAACAGGCTTTCCTTTTTCGCTGCAAATAGCAATTCAAACAGGAATTTCTATCAAATTAGCCAAATAACAGCGAAAGAGAAGAAAATACTGAAATACTAATTCAAAATATCTCCTGCATAAGGGTATACATTGAAGAATCTTTCTATTTTGCAATCTATCTCAATTTAAAGCAATGACGATGTTCGGACAGCGGGCTTTGTGATTATTTTGAGAAGTTATAATAAGCAGACAGAAGCATAGTGCATACAAACCTGGCAAAGATGTCGAACTCGAGCTGGAGTTCTTATCGAACTCGTCTCCTAAAGGAGAAATGGCGAAGTTAGCAACACACTTTACAAGCAACAAACACATTGCATGATTATAAGACACCAACGACAGGCGTTGAATGCAGTAACAATGATGATTTTACAATGATGATGAATGATTTTATACACATAAATAAATTATATGACTATACACAAAATGTTCGGGAAACATGTGGCTTCTGGAATTCAACGAATAAAGTTTTACTTACAACAATTGTTGAACAACATTAGGTTAGAGCATTCAGTTAATCTTAGTGTTCCCGAAGCACATTTACGCAACCTGTTGAGTTTACTCAACGGTTTGTCGAAAATTTAGTATAGTCGAGGAATTATAGCCAAAATGATCAAATTTTTTACTGGCAACCTGTATCGAGATGCGGTTTTCGCCATTTGCTTCAGAAACACAATAGAAAAAATGTTACATATTTGTTTTACCAGGAAAAGCTTGGTTGCATTTGTGCATACAAAAAATGCATCTAAATCATGCAATTTACTGATCTGTGTAAATATTATATTGTCGCTCATCAAATATTGATCAAAATTGGCCAGAATTTGTTACTCGGGGGTTTTTGGGGTCGCTGATTACGAATTTGATGTTTTCATAATGCCAAGCTGCACCCTGGGGCAGATTTCAGGGGATTGGGGTGGGGGATTTGCAATATAAAGCGGAAATCCTCAAATTTTCTCAATCATTCAGTATTTTATGGCAATTTTGGGATTTTTAAACACAAACTAAACTGATGTTCGTTGACTCAAGTGCCCGGGGCAAAGTGGGGCACTTGGGACTATTATCGAATTTCAACCATCAAACCTAAAAACCTTGTTCTGGTAAAACAAATATGTAAAATTTTTTTCTATTGTGTTTCTGAAGCAAATGGCGAAAACCGCATCTCGATACAGGTTGCCAGTAAAAAATTCGATCATTTGGCCTTTTTACTGCTATATTTCCTCGACTAGTAGTAAACTGTGAATAAAACCCACTTTATACTCAAAATTTTAACAGTTGAAGCGCTACAAAACCTACAAGAACTAATACAAGTTTTATTTGAAGGAATATACATATTGAGTTTGTATCCAGTGGTGTTTAGGAGTGTCGTGTGAGTTGGAGCGAGCCAGACCCTCTGCACTAGAAGGCTTAACAGCTGAATTCAAATGTCAGTGTGATGTCATTAACCGGAGGCTTGGGTCGAAGATCGACGTACGACGAAGTTAACGCAGGGGACGGGAATCTCTAGCTGTATCATTGGATATATCCAAAGCATTTGTCATTGAATGCGGTACATCAACTGTTAATTCTCTCCCCACTAGGCGCCTGCATATCGTGAAAATAGATATGTTATAACAGTTTTTCTTTTACCGATTGAGCTTCCTTGCACTTCCACCTGGGTGGATTTTTGAGTCAAATACCGTTCAATTGCATCCACTTATTATTATCCAAGTGTACTTCTTATTATTACATATTTAGTATTTGAATTCCCCGTTTTATTAAGTTATTTCTGCTCCATCTTTTAATGAGTTAGGTTATAACCAAGTATCAATTGTAATTAAAGCCTATAAGTTTGATACTGTTCTTCTGCCCAATGGGCCCTGGTTATACTTCACTGTAGCTACCTTAGGGACCAGGCTATCTATATATAGCATGGTGACAAGCTTTGTGGTAAGAACCCTAGCAGAAGTCCTCAAGGAGGAGTGAATCTTTAGAAAAAACTGGCGTCCGAGGAATTGAAGTTTACAGCAGTAAGTAGGTTAGCGCAAAAGTAGTAAGGCACGTCTTGCTGGGTTATATATCACGATATACGATGCAAGCAAGCCGACTCACTCCACTGTCCACTTAGGGCAGTAACTCGCGATAGAAGCACGGTTATATATTTTTCAGAGAATTTATATCTCGTAAATCTGTTATATGAAAGAAAAAAAAATTACAGTTTCTACTTCAATTCAATTCTAGTTTAGCACCCTCTTTAGATAATTATCTAACGTCCAATTGTCCCAATCGAATATCGCCCGCACTTTATAAATCACTATACACCGTTTATTTGAGCTCAATCCTATGTCTTGGAATAAAATCATGTTATTGATTTTGTTTTTCTAAGGCTAAAATGTATATATCTTGCTGAATCGCTCAACTCAATGAACAGATCATTACTGGAAATACGACTATTATACTTCAAGATGCGAATATAATTAGCATACATTTTCAATTGGCTACTACCTGCAAGTGCCAGTAGAAACAGCAAGGGTAGGATGTGAAGTGAGTCAGTCTGTTTTGCAACTTTTACAGTGCTTTCTAAATGGCAGAGTTGGCTTATCTCATGTGACCTGGATGTCATCTGACAGCAATATATCACCGAGACTGCATGTAGTTAATCAATGGAGAGCTTAACAAACTGTTTTATTCCATACGGTGGCCACTTCACAATGTCCAGTTAGAGGTAATTTAGTATCGTGACCAAGTTATAAAATTATTAGAAATGAACCATTCGGCAGGAAACACTTTTCGTTTTCCCGGAATTGTGTGTTTTATTCAATATTCAAGAAAATCTTCATCATATAAATGGGATAGTAATACGTTCATCATCAATCTTCAAGAACTGCATCTTTGAAACGTAAATCACTAGTTGGCAGAAGACAATTTCCATACCAAAGTGGAATTTTGGGCAGAGCAATGCGCAGATCCCATAATCATGTAGAATATACTGATAGGAATGTGATGAAACAAACATAAGTGAGTTTCGTTTTGACGAACAGTCACCTGCTGTGGCGTGGTCATCTACTAATGCACCGAGGAGAACTCTGGAAATATGGAAGGTCTCAAGATAACTTGTGGTACAAACAAAACTTGCTATGAAGTCGATAAATGGCGATTCTTAAACAAAGCGTTCCCTTTTCAAGGAATTGTCGACAGTTGACAACCATTTCTTCAGATGTGACTACGTTGAATTACTTCTTATGAGTTTATATGAAGAGTAGTTTATAACGAAAGACCTTAATTGGAAAATTAGAAGGAACATGAAATAGTTCCATCTAATGTTGTGTAATGGATTTATTTACCATCTTGGTCATTGTCCAGAAGTAAACCTCAGAATTTCGAACATCTATTCTGACTGATCAGGTTGCTGTATGGATGCCACGTCACAAGATCACGACTACACGCCGATGTTTCGCCAACAAATCTAGGTGGTTTCTTCAGGGTAGACTAGAACACTGAAGCCTGCAATCCGAGATCTATTTCGATTTCGTCTCATTTTTATTGTAATGTTTAATTTTTTGAAAATTATCAACAATGTCACATTAGTAAATCTGCAAATGCAAGTACTTTAACATTAATTTATATCTTAGAAATCAAAGGACTAAACCGAAACTTTGAAATCGGTTCCGCTAGAAACTCGTGTGCTGGTATTTATATAATGACATTTTACAATGAGTTTAATCTAGTATCTAATGACATATAATTAGAATTTAATTTAATTATTTTTATTTTTATTAGCGTCAAACGTAATGTGTGTAAACTTGATTGCATTAACGGAGATACAACCTTTGTCATTGACTAATGAATTTGACCAACGTAACTTGTAATGTGAAATTATTGTTTGCGACACTCGTGGTTTCCCAAAGAATAGGTAATAAAATGATCCAATTCGAGTTTCGCAAGGCAATCTGATTGTTAATAACAATAAAAAGTATGTTATTCTGAAATAAGTCATGTAGGAATGTTCAGGTTATCTTATAAACTTTAAATTATAGCATAAGTAAGTGTAACGATATTATTTGTTTTACTCGAACTTAGAAGTAAATATAAATTTAGATTTGAGGAAAACACTTGTGATCATCAATTATAATAGCAAATTGATAACTAACTGCCATGGCATTCCCAAACGATATACTCTAGTATGAATAAGACGAATATTAATTTTGGGGTACAATATCAAGAATTGAAATGTAATATTCTAATATTCAAAGAAATTAAAATTGTTTGCTGTATAAATGATAGCTTTGGATCGAAAATGACATATTAATGTTTTGTGAAAAAATGTCTAGGGAAAATGAGAATTAATCGTGAATTAGAATTTCACGTGAAAGGCATTACGTTACATTTTGCTGCATCCAAATCTAACTTATTATCAAGGCACTACAATTCAAGAGCATATAAGTCGAGTTGAAGTGAGATACAGTCATTTATATTTTCAATTCTCAGGTCCCTGCATGTTTAACAATGAAACAAATAATAACTTGTGCAAAATCATCAATGAAAACGTTAAAGAATAGTGGAACAATGCGCGAGCCCTGTGGCACCCCAGATAAGGCAAGACAATTTTTGATCTATACCCATGATACTAGAAATATTTGTGAAACGAAATACGCAATATAAATTCGTCTACTACTGAAACAGAACTATAAATAGGAAAGGAGAAAAGTTTAGAGAAAACATTGGACATTTCATTTTATGGTTCCCGTTTGCACATATGTAGTTAGGGGAATTATTTTGCTGTCCAAAACAGATGCACAAATGAAACATCAAGAATTCTAAATATGATCATATGAAATCTTGCTTAAAAATATGCATGGGGATTTTCGTTTGCCCAAACGAAATGCATGATTTAATGGGACACCTTCCGAATAGGTCTTAAAAAGTTCACCAGAATAACAAATGGTGAGATACTTGCACTGTAAATGTTGGTGTGCCCCAAAGCCGTATTATGGGACCATTGCTTTTCCTCATTTTCATTAATGATCTACCAAATCATTTGGATAAGTCGAATACTGTTCTTTTTGTTGACGATATAACGTCATCTGTCTCTAACCCGAAAATGTGTTTGACATTCATCCAATGCATTCTTTTGTTATAAGTTAGTTCTTTGTTATATCTGTTTGAAGAAGCTATGGTGTTAATTAGTCACATTTTTGTATTAAATTAGTGAAAATCAAAAAATGAAAACTAAATAAAGTGTTTTCCTCACATCAATATGTTTAATTATCACGAATTAACAGTTTCCACTCTAGTCTTTCACTTAGAATAAATGCTTACGATTCTAATGTATTATGGTAAATGGAGTTTAATGCAGCTCTAGATAATGTTTTTCTAATAATATCCATCCAGTATTTACTAATGAATGCAATGACAGTCACAGGCAATGTAATAGAAAACAAAATACCTCTGTAGGTTTCTCTTCCAGGTACTTGTAGGTGTGTGGGTGGTTGCGTTAATGCTTTCTGTACTAAACCCGTTAAATTTGCTAATTGCCGCTCCATATTTTCTACTCGTAATCTGAAATTAACAAAAAATGCATTCAAATATGTTTATACCTTACAAATGAAATAAGGAATATACTACATTATAAAGGCTGACTCAACAAGAATTTGAGTTTTCATAGCGCGCCATCTTTGATTGTTAAACATTAACGAACATGTTGAGTCGCTCTTTATCTGGCATCTGGTTTGGAATAATTTCAGATTGTAGTAAATATTCGAGTTCTTTGGATAATATCTAACGAGAAACTATATTACCTAGTGGCGTCATAAGGAGGAGCTGCTGGCGGCACAAATGGTATCCTAGTTGGTGCTCTTGATGTTCCAGATCCTGGAGGCAATTTTACTCCATATAAAGAATATGAATCATCTAATAGTTCGGTGTCACTGAAAAAATCATACAATGAATGATTGAATGACGAAATATGTGTCTCTTCCTATTAGGTAACCCTTACAGAATCCACAAATGGAATAACCCTCATTCCTTTGAAAATATTATAATGAATAAGAAAGGCCCCAGATCGAACCGTAAGATTAAAGCTAATAGTTCCAAACAGTTGTTTCACTCTCTAGAGCTTATGAGCGGAACGAGCGAGTTGCAATGCTACTGTACGATAAATCTGTCAAGGTATGTCTCATATGTTGGAGAAACCAAAATGTACTACTCGATCTAGAGAAACCTTACCATTAAAAATACAATTAGTTTGTTGAATATCATTAACTGTATTGAATCGTTTGATGCAATTTTGAACTTCACAGTATGTCTTTGGAAAGGGTGATAAATCTTTATTTTCAATCGGAGGCAAGCTATGCTGAGAATCTGAAAACTGGTTAGAAGAATTTGAATTTGACTTTCTCGTGCTTAAATAAATCAAAATGATCATACAATTAAATCTCAATCAGGTTCTGACATATTCTTTAGATGCCAATTTTTTTTTAGTGATGGGAATAATCTATAAGATATGGGAATCGATTTAGTCGATTATTGAAGTACTTAGATTTAGATTATGCTCTCGGTCGTACAAGACACGACAAAACTAATGGTGGGAATAATCGTAATCGAGTCGAGATCGAGATATAAAGCTTGAGTCAGATCGAGCGGGGTATCGCCAGTTAATAAGTGCGATAAAGAATCGATGCAGATGAGAATAGCATGTATTCCCAACCTGAGACAAAATGAGCGTGATTTATAAGGCGCATGTCAGTACCTCTTAACTAAAGACACATACCAGTATTTTACTAGAGATTGTCAAAACTGTTATTGCTAAATACAAATACCATAAACATGATATCAAGTACTATTAAGGCTATTTCTATTTCAAATCTCAAAATACCTGTTTCAAATGAGAAAAAATAGCAGTTGCTATTTGATATTAGACAAAATATGCCACAGTCATGAGTTGATTTCATGAAACAACTGTGCAATGCACGCTCCCCTTTCCCTGTCGCAAAACACGTTGTTCTTCTGTGTCTTGAACAATACGATGCGAATCTGTAACTCTCTCTTTCTCTCATACTCTCACATTAACCTATACAGCGCTCGTACTGACTCAATCTGAATAGAACTACTGAAACTGAATTATAAATTGCTTAAGTGAATAGGAAAGAAAAAAGTTTAGAGAAAACATTGGACATTTCATCTTATGATGCCGTTTGCAAACGTAGCTATAAGAATCATTTTACTGTCCAAAACAGATGCACAAATACAACATCAAGAATTCAAAATACGATCATATGAAATCTAGTTTAAAAATATGCATGGGGATGTTCGTTTGCCCAAACGTGACTATTGTGGAAATTCACAAATCCTTCCCGCTTGAAGTCAGCTTCATCAGTGAACAACATTTTCAGATGAAAATGGCAGTCTTGCTGAATTTAAAATTGCATCCATTGACAAAAATCTAATCGGAGATTTTAATTTTGCGGTTTAATATCTTAAAGGCATTATGAATGAAGTTCCTGAATTTCCGGACATTCTGTATATTGAAATTGATATATTGATTGATTATACTTCGAAATTCCTATGGAATTATTTGAAAAAGCTACACAGTATCTACTGTTTCATAAGTAAATTATTTATTTACTTAATGCAGAATTTCGGCTTCATCTATAATATATTATTCTAGTAATTATAGTAGTGTGTAATATGTGCTCAATATTGACAGTGGAGATATGTGAAAGCTATTACTCACCTAATTTCTTCATCGATTACTGGTGTTATAGATCCCGATCTTGATGCATACTGACTATAATACGGATCTTCATATCTGGAGCCTCGTTCTGGTGATGACATATAGCCATCTAAATGAATAAAATATAAGACATTAAAATAGGTTTGTATAGACAATAATAAAAATATGACCGAAAAGTGGTGAGAATAAAATCGGTATATTTTATTAATTAAAGTTGGCCTTTCACGTCATCAAGAAAGCTATGGACGAGACAAGATGTCACTTCCAACAGATCCATGGCATGGAACAGAAACAACATTGGTGCCGAGACAGACCCCTGTGGAACACCAGTGTTCATTCCCATTGAATTGAAGGAGAATATGTCAACCACCACATGCATTGGTCTCTGAGAAAGAACTCGACGGTCTTGGTGGTGCCAAACGCTACTTTCACACAAAATTTCATCCGGTTTGGTAAAGATTTGACCAAGACAGCGTAACTTCAGTTTTTTTTCAAAAAAAAGGGCATATATGCTCGTATATATAAATTTCAGGAGGGAGATGAGCTCAGACATCTATAATAAAAGGGTTCAGATCTCAAACATTAGCCAATAGTGTAAGAGGTCCAAAAAAAGATAAAACTCAATAAATACCACCTAAAGGGGTTAAAAACTTTTTTTTTGCATATACGTAAGGGTTGCACCAAATATTTTCAATTTAGGGTGTTGTTAGACTCATTCATTCGAACATTTTGCGCCGGGCCACGACACTAGGTAACAAAGTCACCAAAAAAAGCACAACTTGACTCCATTATTTGGCAAACGATTAGGGTGTTGAGTATTCAAGATTGATTGATCGATCCATTGTTCTACAAGACAATGCTTATACATATGTATAACAATAAGCGAAAATTATATTTACTACTTATTCGTTTCTCGAATAAATAATAATTATATACCTATACCAGATTTCTACAAACAATTTAATATTACAAATCTAACTAATTACAAATTATCCATGCTAACAGCGTGTACTACATTTTCTTAATGAGTTAATGGTCTGATTAAAATGAACGTGACTGAGTCGGAGGCAAGTGTTCACATTAAATAATCTAATATGTGATAAATATCTATGTTTTTACAACTTTACATAATATACTAGAACTACACCAATTCAGCAGCCACTAGCAGGTTATATTATACATACCGAATAGAAACACATCGAGATTTTGGAGTAGATCAAGCGAAAAATAATGCGATATTATAGAGCTTTCGGGGTAAATAAACCGTTATATGAATGTGAGAAACAATGAATTCTATATTTGATGTAAACTGATGCACTTCAAAATCTCATATTGAAATAGAATATGTGCTGTTGTATAGTCTAATTTATAAAGTGTTCGAATACAACATTGAATTTTGTTTTGCTGTAATTCACGAAAACAAAAAACTGTATAATGTTACTGCGTTTTTAACTTTTCATTCGGATATGATTTACACGATTTCATCCACTTAAGAAACGAATTTTTACGGTTGCTTACAACTTGATATATATAAAGCATTGTTGTTCGAAAGATCTACTTCAAAATCTCAATCAAATCAGTACGGTGGTTAGAGACCCACCTGAAACACTATAAAGGGGATTAGCAGGCCTTTGGAAGGGGACGAATCGGTCTGGAGGTCTTGGGGCACCATCATCAGCTGAGCGTGTTGTCTCATTCGTATAGACTCGTTGAGGTTTAGGGGGAGCACCTTTTAAAACCACTAATATATTCTTTGATTCAAGTAGAATAAGGATGTATCCATGCTTTCGTTACGTTTCACTGCTTAATGTCAGATGAAATTATGCATTAGACGTGATCAAACGGTTTGCGTTCAATATAAACCCTATTTACGATAAGAAATAAATGACGTCATAGTCGGGAATCATGTGGCACCAATTCATTTTAACAATTTCCCTGAATAAATGTCCCGATATCTTCGTCACACCAGCAATATTTTGTTTTAACAGTTGGTAACACTAAGTCGATTTTATTGAAATGACTTGACAATTAAATTCGAAAACATAGAAATGGTGGTGGCACCTGATAACACTGTATCACATGCTACAATGACGTCATTTATTTAATATCGTGAACAGGGTATAGTTAAGAATCACTGTTCTCTCTCTTTTTTCATTACGGAACTTAATTAAAATAGCGGCTTCAAGATAGTTCCTTGTAACCCAGAATTTGACTTGACTACTGTTATAGCTTATAACCACTAAATAAGTTCATTGTGACTATTGAAAGAGTTGAGAAATTTCTTTCGACGCACGTTCTCGAAGAGATGACATAAAACGTGGAATTAACTTAGCATTCCAATTATTGATTTGGTCATAAATAAAGGTCACTGAAAGAACTTTGCCTAAGTTATTTTAAGCATAAACGTTTAATATTTAACACTCCACAATGTGTGAATTCCTTAAAGCGGAAATGTAATTATGGGCGGCAACTTTCTAATTAACTCAATTTATTATAGCAAGTGTTTTTAAATATGACGCTAAATGTGAAACTATTGAATATTCAATAAGAATTGTTTTGTATCTAGACAATACCGTCTATGTTCATGTTCATCGTTGATTTTACAGACACAATACATGTCATTCAACTAGGATTAGGATTTTTCAAAACACATGACTATCTTGATATTGTTAAACAGCCCAAGACCCGTACATTCAATACGAATACCGCAGATATTTATATTTTATATTTATTTCTTTCAGATTTTGTGGTTCAGTTCCCTACTGTCCGGCTGGATCTCCACATCTTGAATAGAAGACTCTGCGGATGACTAATTCTTGGCTTCCGGATGGATTCCGCATCACAATAGCACGACTTGATTCTTCTGGCTTCTGTAGCAGTATTTATTGTGGGAAAAAACTTACAACCTACACAGCTCATTGCTTTTGCTCTAGTGGTTGACTTCGTTCTGTGACCTGACCCTGTCATTGTGTGATCATTATTTGTATATTTCTGGATTTCTATCGATTCAACTAAGATCCCCTTTCTCCTGTCCACTTAGAGGGTATTCATAGCATGTCTTTTCGTTGCGGTAAAGTCTACATTAGTAAAACAGGACGTACAGTAGTTACCCATGTGAAATAACATGAGCGCTGTACAAAGCTTCGTAACACCAGTAGATCTGCACTTGCGGAACATACGTTAGTGTCAAACGTTTGGGCGATGCGAAAGTCATGCAATATTCTGCGAAAATCACACTGTGGATACACTATAACACTATAGATAAGAAACAATCACCCTTAACCACTAAAATAGTATATTAAAGAACGAGTTTCCTAAGACTCGTCTTAAAGCACGAATTCAAGTTTAAAAAACGAGTGGCGAAGCCACGAGTTCTTTTAAAGAATGAGTGCTTCAAGGTCTTAGGAAACGAGTTGTTTATACTATTTTTTGTAATTTGCCCTTTTTATGCCGTTTTTAAACAAAAATGTTTAATTTAGTCCATTTAGGGATTTTTATGGTGGTTGGTAACATCTTAATTTTGAAAGTCAAAATTTGATTCAGTGGTTCTGTGATCGCTTTTGTTTCCGTAATTTTAGTTTCGTCTCTACTGGAAAGAGCAATAACACTAGAAAACGACTATTAGTACAAATATCTAAACCATATTGTGTATTAGCTGAAATCAATTCTTCCACTGGACACGTCGATGACTTTCTCTTCTTGAGTTGTTGATGCTCGACACTGTCATTTAAACTGACATAATGATGACAAGATAATTCCGCATCAAGCTCGCCATCCTAAAAATGTAAAAAGTTCCGTGCTTTTTTTGGATATTAAGACACGGCAAGTGATGACGTTGCGTTCGTTAATGGGTCTATTAGAAAATCAAAATGGAGGCAAATTACAAAATAGTATATTAAAGAACGAGTTTCCTAAGACTCGTCTTAAAGCACGAATTCAAGTTTAAAAAACGAGTGGCGAAGCCACGAGTTCTTTTAAAGAATGAGTGCTTCAAGGTCTTAGGAAACGAGTTGTTTATACTATTTTTTGTAATTTGCCCTTTTTATGCCGTTTTTAAACAAAAATGTTTAATTTAGTCCATTTAGGGATTTTTATGGTGGTTGGTAACATCTTAATTTTGAAAGTCAAAATTTGATTCAGTGGTTCTGTGATCGCTATTGTTTCCGTAATTTTAGTTTCGTCTCTACTGGAAAGAGCAATAACACTAGAAAACGACTATTAGTACAAATATCTAAACCATATTGTGTATTAGCTGAAATCAATTCTTCCACTGGACACGTCGATGACTTTCTCTTCTTGAGTTGTTGATGCTCGACACTGTCATTTAAACTGACATAATGATGACAAGATAATTCCGCATCAAGCTCGCCATCCTAAAAATGTAAAAAGTTCCGTGCTTTTTTTGGATATTAAGACACGGCAAGTGATGACGTTGCGTTCGTTAATGGGTCTATTAGAAAATCAAAATGGAGGCAAATTACAAAAATACTATTAAAGTACTGAGGACCTTCCGACTACCAAGTAGCCAACATCAGAGTAAGAAATACAAATCAAAATATGCCTGTTTGAATACTATTCGGGGATAATAATCTATATCTACAGCTGTAAATAAATCGGAATTTAATAAATGGTTTTTTCGTTTATACCTTTCCATCCCTTCTAAACTACCTAGATATTTTTGTCTGTACTGTGTTTTGAAAGTGATAAGCATTCTGGAGAAATGGTGTGACTGATTTTTCACCATTAGTTTTCTTCATAATGTTCCTTATACCAAGTTAAAATGTTCCTTCTAGTTTGACCCCCGTGATTTACAAAATCGTATGTGAGTCGTGTTCAAAATGCTATTTCCAGTTGAGGGTATTATCCCCAAATAGCATATGAACAGGCACATTTCGATTTATAATTTAGTTTACTCCGATTATGGCTACATTTTAGCCTGAAGGTCCTAAGTAGCTTAATATTATTTTTAGTGGATGAGGGTGATTATTTCATATCCATAGTGTTCTGTTGGAGTTACGATGAATTTGTCATGTGTTTTGATACCAACTAGAAAAATGTAAGCTTACAAGGTTCACATAAGGCAAACTGAGCGCAATTCAAATACCAAAATTTAATTATGATTATCCATTTATCACAAACTGAAAACAGTTTCCATGAGAAAAAATAAGTATGGTTATAGACCTCGATTGTCAATTCTGATCCGTAAATCGGAAACCGTTCGATCATTGGTAAAGCTGATAAGAGTATAGGACCAATAACAGTTGTAATTCATGTCACCTGAGCAGAATTTCCTGAATTCACACTGTAACAAGTCGCATTGTGTAAAAATGTAAAATCATTTTGGCATTAACTGCTATTTATTCGACAACAACAACTGAGGGAGCATTATTTGGTGTTGCAATACCTGGTACCCCTTCTCACTTACAGATAAGTCATCACTGTTAATGAGATAGATGTTTATAGTCGAGTCAAATAGGTATTTCATTACGAAAATCGAACGATATTGACCGATTTTGATGAAACAAAGTGCATTCGATTCGGGATGACGTCTAGAAAAAAGCTTACCGGTTAGTTTTTTGTGCGAATTTGTTATTATTTTTTTAACTGAAAAATTGACCAATTTCCAAAATTTCATCAAAACTAACCAGAAATCCTCAGTTAGGGATTGTGGAGGTTGCTTTTTTATGTAAATGTTTAAAAATTTGTTAAAAGGGGGTCGTTACTAATTTAAATCAAAAACAAAATCGAATTCTAATTTTTAAATTTTTTAATTTGAAATAAATTCCCGCTCATCTAAAATTTTGTTCTATCTTCTCTACTCAGTCTTTTTATATTCCACACAGCATCTTTTACATATACGTAATAAAAACCGAGCGGGAGTAGCAGGTAGGTATTTTTCTTAAGCTATGGAGTCTACACTATACTATAACACAGCATCTATCATATAATAAGATCTCTATGGCATCCACCGCTTCATAGAGCAGTTGTTTATCTAAACCGGTCCTTCCTCCCAGCCCCCAAAATAAAGACGCGGCAACGTACTCGTGGACCACGCTGCTATTGTAATGTAGATACATAATAAATGATCACCACGTGTCACTTACTGTTGTTCAGATTATTAAAATTTCTCATTCGTTTTATGTGAAAATTATTTTGTTCTGTGGTTCAGTGAATATTATCAGAAACATTTTTTTAATAATTCAAATACATATTGTTCAATAGATAAAACATTGCTTTAATAAAGCATTCACGCTGCAAATTAATAAAAGTGTTTATCGATTAAAAACATAATAACAAATTTGCACAAAAAACTAACAGGTAAGCTTTTTTCTAGACGTCAACCCGAATCGAATGCACTTTGTGTCATCAAAATCGGTCCATATCGTTCGATTTTCGTAAGTCGCCCTGTTTTGATACCTATTTGACTCGACTATTAATTTATATAGTTTTTTTAACCGATTCCATAGAATTGAAAAATCAAAATTAGCTTATTTAGAATCGTAACAAAAGTATAGATCTATTGCATTATTTCTTTCAAATTGCATATTCTTCTTAATATGTTGAAATGTATAAGATTGGATATGGGTGAACGATTAAATTCTACTACGATTCATTAAGTAATAAAATGTATGTAGGTGATGAAAGAAAAAAATTATTGGTATATAATGAATCATCAATCAAATATTGGAAAAGAAAAGGATATATCGAATACCAGTTATCAGAACGAAAAAAACTAATTGAATTGCTATGTATTCGATTAGTTTGTTGCCAATTCATAAATCAAAGTATATGTTACCGACTTTGAGCAATCGAACTAAATAACTTGAAACGTGAACAAATGCAAAATAAACACCAATCATAGAAAACTGAAATTTTATCGAATTCTATTTCTGCAACAACAGTTTTTTTATAGAGAGGACTTTTTTCCCTAAAACTGAAATTTATTTATCAAAACCACATCCATTGTTGCCTTATTTACAATTAAAAAAATCTTGTACGTAAACCTCGTTAGGAAATACCGTTTGGTGTAACTTGTGTGACTTTACGGAATCTCGCTTCGCTTGTTTCTTTGAATATCCCACGCGTTGCACAAGTGTGGCAGTTCCTAACCGGTTTCATAAATAGCTATTATACCAAGTTATTATTAATAAAACTGATATGATTATGTCGTGAAAAATTTTTGTTTTTTCTTCAATGACATCAGATCTCACAAAGGAATTATCAAAATGTACCAAATAATAGGTATGTTGAGAATTACATTTGAATGAAAATGGGACATTTTAGGAAACAAATGTATACACTCTAGTTTTGTGAAAAGGAGCGAATTTTGCTGAGGACCAATTTAGTGTCGAAATGTTCGGAAAAGTCCCCTGAACGTGAAGCCGATAAGGAAACACAGCTATCTCTTGTTTTTCATTTTTTATGGCCAATTATTGGTTCAAAAAACGAATTATCAAGAAATTTAATTCATCAATAAATATATAAGGAAATTGAATGTCAATTGTTACTTGGACATTTTGGAGGTCGCTGATTACGAGTATGATTTTTAAAAACTTCATTCATGCATCTGGAGGCGGAACTTCCTGGATGTTACCTCTCCTCCGATGAATTTTTGGAAATTTGCGCCTTAATGGAGTAAAAATCTTTACTCAGAGGTTCTAGAGGTTGCTGATTACGGATATAATGTTTTAAAACTTCATCCATGCACTTGAGGAGCAGTACACCCTGTATTTTTTCTACAAACGCTTAACAAAGTAGCCTTTGACGCTTTCAGATTTCAACGCAAAGTTGACGTTTTCCGTGAAATGTCATTTTGTGACAGCATTTGCGCTCTAAAGCGGAAATATTTCGAAAACGCTCGCTTCTCCAACGTATTTCTGCATGATGATTGATGATAGTGACAGTGAATTATCAAACACTCCTCCTGATGTAGCAGAAAGTGCAAAAATTGTTACTTTGAATCTCCTACCAGAGAAATCAAGGAAGAAATATGAATTACAATACGGTAAATTCATGACGTGGTGCCAGTCGAAAAAGGTGAATAAGTATTCAGAAAACGTATTACTGGCTTATTTTGGAGAAAAATCATTGATTTGTAAGTCATCAACTCTTTGGTCTACGTATTCGATGATACGGACATGCTTGAATGTTAAAAATAACATCGAAATCAATAAGTATCCTAAACTTATCGCATTTCTGAAGAAACAGTCTGTTGGATATGAAGCGGAAAAATCCAAAACATTCACCACTGAAGATATTCACAAATTTTTACAAGAAGTGCCCGATGAAGAATATCTACTAAAAAAGGTAAATTTTAATATTTCATGCTCTTAGTAGTTTGAGAAGCGGTTAGTATTTTTTTGAATTTAGTGCAATTTGGTTAGCATAGACATTTGGAATAGCTATTAATTGCAGTTTTTTTTATAGGTTATTCTAATTATGGGTATTGCTGGTGCCTGCAGGCGCGATGAGTTGGTCAAAATGGAGATTGGTAACATAAAAGATAAGGATTCTATTTTAATAGTCCGAATTCCCGATTCAAAAACGAGAATAAGCCGTGTTTTTACGATTGTTGGTCATAATGAAGAGAATTCAGTTGATTATCTTTCAATTTGTAAAAAATATATTGCACTCAGAAAACATTGTCTGAATAACAATACTGTCCAACGTCTATTTTTACGTTATGAAAAAGGTAGATGTATGAAACAAGTTGTGGGTATGAATACAATCGGCAAGACTCCCAGTGACATTGCTGAATATTTGAAATTGCCCGAGCATAATTTATATACTGGACACTGTCTCCGACGAACCTCTGCTACTTTATTGGTGAATGGTGGAGGTGACCTAATACAACTGAAAAAACATGGTGGATGGAAAAGTAACAATGTAGCAGAAGGCTACATAGATGATTCAATCAACAATAAGATTGAAACTACCAAGAGAATATTCTCAAGACCATCTACATCTCGTTCTGTAGATTTCCAATATTCGGGGGAATTAATGTTAGATAAATCTACTGATCGTCCATCAGGTTCAGGAATAATAATTTATGAGTGTCACAATTGTACATTCAATTTTAGTAAAGTCAATGATAAATTAAATCAACATTAATCAGGAATTTATAAACTGTACTTGATGTACTTTTGTTGAATAAAGCATCTGGTGTTTTTTCTTTTTTTTTTTTCTGAAAACTGCGTTTGTAGAAAAAATCTTGTGTGTATTTCGAGCACAAAGTGTCATTGTCGCTCTCCAAAGATTACCGCGCTCCGCTTTGCGTCGCGCGGTAACTCTCTTTGTCGAGCGACAATATATCACTTTGCGCTCTTAATACACAAATAGCTATTACCTCTCTTGTGAGGAATTTTTGGAAGTTTGCAGTCTAATGAAATGAAAATCGTAACTCAGGTATTCTCGAGATAGCTGATTACGAATTTGGCCTTGAAAAATCCAATGTACAATACACTTGGTGATTATCCTGGGTTGAAATGGAATAAAAATTGTTACTCGGGGGTGTAATGGATGTTCTTGACGTTGCTGATGACGAATCTGGTCACAAAAAAATTATCCAATACATGTGGTGGCCATTATGGGTTTTATACCTCACCTTCAGCGAATTCATAGATATTTAGGCTGAAATGGAACAAAAATTGTTACTCGGGGGAGGGGGGGTATGTTCTTGACGTCGCTGATGATGAATCTGGTTTCAAAAAAATTATCCAATATATGTGGTGGCCATCATGGGTTTTATACCTCACCCTCAGCGAATTCATAGATATTTGGGCTGAAATGGGATAAAAGTCATTACTCAGGGGGTTGTTTTGAGATCGCTGTTCACGTACATGATGATCAGCGTCCGCGAAAACCCCCAAGTAACGATCTTTACTCCATTTTAGCGCAAATATCTATAAATTCCCAGGAGATGAGGTGACACCCAGAGCGTACTGCCTCCAGGTGCAAAAACCCCCCAGGTAACAATTTTCAGCCAATTTTCTCATATATTGCTCGATGAAATAAATTTGTTGATTATTTGTTAAGTAAAACCATATAATTGGCCATAAATCGTTGAATAGAAAAGGAATTTTGACACCAAAATGAGCTCAATCCATGTTCCGCACCAAAATTCGGATGTCGATTGTTAATTTTAGCAGAATACTCATTGCATTTATCAAAACCGTACTCTACGTCAAGATAAATAATCTACATATCATTGGATCGGTGATACATCGCGAAGTTGAGATACGAAAAATGAAATGTCAACATTTTCATTAATGTATTCTGTCAATCTTCCAGCGTGAAAGCAATTTTCCATACCACAGAAGAATATGCAATATGATTCGGAATAATTTTTGGAATAGCGGAATTCAAGTAAAATATAAAAGCAATCTACAAGAAGCCGTATATTCTAATGGACTATGCTACAAAGCTCACATATTATTTGCATGCAAGTTTACTGGAATCGTCTCATTCAACATATGATGTATGATATGATATATCAAAATGTACTGTACCTGTAGGCAATGCTTTTAGGCGGTCTGCTGGAAGCGATGAAACAGTTGGAGTGTATGTTCTGAGTAAAGTCGTACCCCGAGGCAAACTAGTCGTGGATCCCATATAGTAGGGTGCCTTATTAGCACTACCCTGTGAAAGATGAGATGTATTTCAGATCCATATTCAAAACACACATGTTACAACGAATGTTTCGTTTCAAGGACAGTTAGATTGAATATACTTCTAGAGAAGAGTGATGAGCGTTCCATTTTAAATAATAACAAAACGAAAAAATGTGAGAAACAAATGAAATAAACATGAGCTATTCTCAAAAAAATGCCCTGGATAACAATTTATAGTATAGGAATCACTTATTCATATACTTAATTTACTTAATTTCCATAAATATATCTTATTTCTGTTATTAATCACTTTAGTATAAATGTGTTATATGAACATACGTGAACTTCAATCATCTCTCAATCATTCGTCTCCACAACCCTGGACTTTCCGGCTAAGCCACCATTTATACCGGGTGGGCTAATCAAAACGAAATACGGCCGATATCTCATATACCGTTCGTTTAAAAAAAAAACGCTCGGACCCGTCGATTTTTTTTCCCAGGGGAAAGATTTTGCTTATATCATCAACCTTGTAACTTTCACCCCCTCGTGGAGGTGAGCTTCAACCCCAAAATCTTCAACGGGAATAGGGGTGGTGTGGTAACTTATTTTAAAGGTAATTGAATTATCTGTTCAACGCATCTTAGTTTTACAAATTTGAAGCAACCGTTTTCATAAAATAAGGGAAGAACAATGAAAAAAAAATTATTGCTTGATGAAACAATGTTGAGGTTCGTTGATTTTTATAGCGAGAAAAAAAGTTTTTTTCGCTTATTTTCAACTCAGCCTCTCCAACCTCCCGCAGAGGTAAGCTTCAACCCTTAAATTAAAATGGGATGAAAAGTCAAATGATACCACAATTCAAAGGTCATTAAGATGTTTTTTCACGGCCTAACAATTTCCAAAAATTAAGTAGGTAGTTAAGTTGGTTAATAAGTCAACACTGATAAAACATTTGTATGGATTTTTACGTTAATTTTATGTAATAACATTGTTTTTCTGTAAAAAATTATTCTTGAGCTTAGTTGAGCTTAGTTGAGCTTAGCTTTACGGTATGGATTAGGTTTACAAAGAAAGATGAGACACAAAATGTAAATTTAGTTTATTCATTGTTCATGATAATAAGTGTTGAAAGTGTTGGCCTCTTGCTTCCATGCAATATTAGAGATTTTGTTTAAAACGGTCCCTGACATTATGAAGCATTTCTAGTGTAATGGCCCGACATTCATCAACGATCTGCTGACGTAATTCATTTAATGACTATGGCTGAGTTTTATAAATCCTACTTTTTAAGTGACCCAAATAGAAAAAAATTTAAGGGGGTCAAGTCAGGTGATCTTGCAGGCCACTCTGCTGGTTCTCTTCGGCTGATCCTTCTACCAGGATACGTCTGATTTAAATATTCACGAACAGCAAGGGTATAATGAGGAGGTGCACCATTTTGTTGAAATGTCAACTCTTCGGCATTGTGATTGTTATTATTTTCAAGCGCTTCTGTCATTGCAGGATCGATAGCGTCTCCTAATAATTGCAGATACATTTCTCCATTTAGATTTCCTGGGAGAAAAAAAGGACCAATTAAACAATGGCCATAAATTTCACCCAGATATTCAATTTCTCATTATGTTGAGTGTGAACTTCATGGAATAGATGTGGATTTTCGTCAGACCAACATCGACAATTGTGACGATTACAGTCCCATTTAGAAAAACAGTCATCGGAAAAACAAATGTTGAACACTAAATTCGGATTACTTATTATTCGTTCCGTCATAATCTCGTAAAATTCCAAACGTCTGTCAAAGTCATCTTCGTTTAATTGTTGTACAAGATAAATTTTGTAGGGGTGGAATTCACGTGTCTTTAAAATTCTGCGAATATTCGTACGAGATGTGCCACACACTACAGAGTTGCCTGGTGCTTAATGTAGGGTCCATATTGACGTGACTCAAAGCAGCAACTTCCACTGCTTCGTTTCCCACTGTCCTTCGATTTGGAGCAATTGGTTTTCGGTTTGTCACTGATCCTGTCTTCCTAAATTTTGCTACCAGCTCAATTATGTATTTTCGGTCAACATGTTTATCTGAATTCATTTCATTGAATACCTGTGCTGCAATATTAACACGTCTACCATTTTCATAATACAGTTCAATCAGCGATACTCTTTCTGCAGTAGAATAAACCATTTAACATCAAAATGAAGTTAAGTCACAGACAAAACCCTGCGAGATACTAAATTGAAATGAATTAAATGTAAATACTCGGAAATTCTATGGAACTGCAAAATTTATAAATTCTTCACAAAAACAGAATTCCACAGCAGATAAAATGAAGTACTTTTTTCTTCGAACCATAAAATTAGAATTTACATTACCTTTCGTAAGTGGTAATTGGATTGAGGAATGCAAAAAACATTTCCTTATTAAAATAAGTAATAAAAAGAAATTGAAGTTAATAAATTATGTTGGATTTGAACGACTTGAACGAAGGCAGGTATGCTCAGATTTTTACTATGTAATATGTGTATTATGCTTACGAACGCAAGGATACCCACCGATGTCAATGATTGTATAATATAAGACATTGTAGGCTCTTATGGAGAGTATCGCGATGTCATCCGCATAACCTACCGCCTACTAAGGTTAACCAACAATTGGTGTACAACTCATAAGTTGTTCCTAAAAATCCACAAAACTATATGCTTAAGCTTTGGTAATAGAAAAATCCATGGAGTGCAAGTCTCATTTGCCATGAACAATATCACGATAAAAATTGAACACAGCATCAACTTTTTGGGATTATACGTTGATGATACGTACTTAAGGTGGGGGAGTCATTTGGATCATGAAACAAAAATGTTCCGAGATATTTCGGAAAAAAACTCAAAATCTCGTAAAATTTCGAGGTTTTTTTGTTTTTCTCACGTTGGCACCAATTATACCGATACAAAAACAAGTCTTTTACCCCATCTTTTATAAGGTACAACGCGTATCTACAGAATGGAATCAAGTATACAAAATGTCGAAGATTGAATGGGGGATATTTATTTATTGTCGTCGCTGAGGATATTCAGTTATGCAAATTTCTTTGTTTACTACTTAGCTGAAATGATTTATGGTGTTCTAGATCAATTAAATAAGAGGAAAGCTTATTACTATCATTTCTCAGTTACTCAATTCTAGTTTTAATTTATTATATTGATATTCATTTCCTGTTGGCGCTCTTTACATAACTAATTATAATAAAATTATAATTATAGTTCATTTACAATCGTCGTTTGAAATGAGGAGGATCCCCCCTTATGGGAACTTAAATATGTTTTACATGGATGGTCCTCTATAATTTTAAGTCGTTAACTATAAGAAAGTGTTTTTTTTAGCAGTATTATGAAATGTTGATAACATAACGAGGTGATTTAATTAGTAATTAATTCTTTTGGAAACTGTAGATACCAAGCTAGTGGGCTTTTTCTAAACGTTAAACTTTCTTATGCTTTAGTTTTTTTAGAATTAAAGCTGATTGGAAAACAACCAATATTTCTGGATACAACTTAGACCAGTTCCATTTATCAGTTTCACCGGTGACTTTAGAAAGTGTCAAGTCTTTGATTATTGCATATAGTAATGGAAAAATTGAATGGTGAATTGTGAATGAAACATAAATTTGCTTCCCAACATTATATTAACAATTGTTTCATCACATCACAAAGAGGCATCCGCAGAATGAGTCATAAACTGAATTCTCAATTTATTTAAAATTTTCGGTTATCTTTACAATTTATTTTTCAAAATGCCACGAATGAATTCGCACATAGCATTATCACAAATTTCATCGACAAGATATCTTCAAGTTTCTTTCAATTAATATGATTGGGATCAAAAATCTACATTGAATGAATCAATTGAGGTGTTGTTTCTTGGATGCACCGCATTGAACTTTGTTTTCAAACCGCATTCAATATGACGTAGTGAATAATGCATTTCAAGAAAATAAACCGTTTTGAAACGTCAATGGTCGCCAATATAATAATTATTGTTTATATTAATCGTCGCTAATGATTATTATAAAATTGAGAATGAATATGCACGATATTATTCCAATTTTGGTTGATGATTACGTATTACTTCTGATAAATCAGTTGCAGTTAGCAGAAGAGAGTATCTCTCAGGAATTATTTATCTTACACAATTTTCAACATTCAAAGATTGATAATTTTGTCGAATAATGGGTGGATAATTATCTGGATTACGACTTTTTCCAGCTGTTCAGGTTCCAGAAACAGACTAAGAGATTTACTCTCTCGTATAGATGGTCCCAATTGAATATTCCTCATAGTGGAGGTTATCATACCCATTAACAAAGAAAATTGTTTATGTTCAGTATTTCTCTTCTGTGAAACATCTGTAAAAAAATTTGTGAATGATCGAATGATCTGACATTTCTCCTATCTTCTATTGCTTTTGGATTTCGAACCGTTCTTAGGGATGCATTCAAATTAGATTGAACCGCATTCTATGCTGACGTCACTGGTTCGACGAAAAAATGTTTGGTTTCAAAGCGCATTGAACACGGTTCTTCAAGAAAAAACAGCTTTGAATGTATCACAGACAGCTCCATTCCTACTTACCTCAATATAAACACTTTTGCAGAAATTGAATTTCAAGTGAGATATCAAGAGTTATTTGAAGAATGCAAAGAAAGAAGATTCAAATTCTACATTACCAAAAATAGCATATGAGTTGTTCGTTTTTAACATACTCCCTTATCTCCAGACTTGAAAAGAATATTGTTTTGAATCTTTGGTAGACTGATATTATGCAAAACACATCCAGGTTGCCAGTTACCTTGGGTACAGCCAAGTCAACAATATTCCAGGCAGAAAATGCTGCAATACATCACTGTGCCGAGGAGATATCAATGCAAGAGTTTTAGGGAAAAACCATCGCTATATAATCTGAGAGCCAAGCGACGATAAAAGCATTTAGTTCCTTACAGATCAATTCCAACATCAACATCTCATTCCAAAATCACAGCCAGATCTCCATTAATTGCGTCAACCTGTCTCTGTCTGGCTCTTCTGGCTTCAATGAATCTCATAGGGATTCTAGATGAGAAAGCAGTATGAAATGTACCATCATCTGCAAAGCTGTGGACGGGACAGGTGGTCACTTGCAACAGTTCGTTGATATGGAGAAGGAACAAAGTTGGTGTCAAGATAGACCCCTGTGGAATACCATCGTTTACAAATTTTTTTCCAAAGTTTTGTGTTACAGTTAACTTATTGAATTGGAACATAATTTTGAATTCAGTACAGGTCCTTTTCGTAAAAAACATTCTATCAGAAATCCAAAACGATATACCTTTTAGGACTGGATATACGTTCAGGTGGTAGTTTGATAACGAACAACCTGTATACATTCCATGGATTTTTGAGAGGAGAAGGCAATAAATATGAAATAGTTCACATACATTTATCAATGTAAATGTATGTGCACGTTCAGGTGGTAGTTTGATAACGAACAACCTGTATACATTCCATGGATTTTTGAGAGCAGAAGGCAATAAATATGAAATAGTTCACATACATTTACATTGATGAATTCACGAGTTGCGAATCTGTTATTGGTTTGTATCTGTATCCAATCCCAGAAATATTCCAATAGCGATGTCATCTCTATAATATAATGAAGTCATCGTGACATGATCTAATAATGTTATTGACGTATGTGTACACATTCCGTGTAATTCAGCTTAATTTAGAACTCAAAGGAATTCGATTCATGTTTAGTGCATTAACCACCTGTTGTTCCCATTTGCAAACATATTGCAAATTCAGAACAGAATTATATAGTAGGTGTTATATGTACAGTTAAATCACTTACTATTATTAATTTATTACAAACACACTCAACTTTAATGTTTATAAAGGGGCGGTCATTGGAGCGGGGGAAATTTAAAAACATCGTTGTCAGACAACGTTTTGGTGAGGTCGTTGAAGTTGATCCCATTATTGATGTTATTTGATTCCATGCATTAAAAATGAAAAAGTGGTTTGATGTTTATGGTGCTATCTGTGTTATAAATTGTTCAAAATTGACTGTTCACTTATCTTCCTCTTATTGACATACTTTTTAGCTTTAGGACACTTCTGGGGATTGAATGTATGATGTTGATATAAATTCACTAATCACTAGCCTCCTTTTTGACTAAAACAATGAATTAAACTTAAACAATTATACCTTATATGACGAGAGGAAAATCTATAATGTTCTAGGAACATCGTGGGGGCTAGCGGTGGAATTTTGGGAAAGGCATTCGAATTTTTCTTGAAGGTTTGGAGGCTATAGTCATAAGGAGATACCTCACTAGGAGTTCCACGTGAACGAAACAGATCGTCACTTCCAACAGATCGTTGATATGAAGTGGAGACAAAGTTGGTGCAAAGACATGTCCCTGTGAAATACCAGAGTAGCCAATGTATTGGAGAATACTCCGTCAACCGACTATTTTGAAAAGTTGAACATTTTTTATCGCAACCAGCTTGGCTTCCGTGAAATAGGAGTACCAATGATGGTGTAAATAAACGTATAGAGATCATTGTAAGCGGTATGAAGAAAGGGTTTATCGTAGGCACATTATTTTATGAGCTAAGCAAAGCTTTTGGACTGGTTTCTTCTTCCATTCTTGGTGACAAACTGAACTTTTACAAATTTCATCACAACAGCTGTAATTTAATTTACTCTTTTTTATCCAACCGAAAACAGTACACTGTCTTCAATGAAACCTCCTCGGAACATGGTGAGTTGTCAGTGGAGTACCACAGGAATCTATTCTTGGTCCACTACTGTACCTTATTTACATTATTGATCTGGTTCAAGTAGTGGGAGCGAATGATCTCCTGCTCTTTGCTGATGACACCAGTATGGTTCGAAGCGGGAATAATGAAAGGGATTTTTTGGCTTCCTTGAGTGATTCTGAAGAAAGTCTTTTTGCATGGACAAATGTACTATCCGTAAACCTTGATAAAACTGATATAATGTTATTCACACACAGAAACATTACTTTTGAAAACCCTGACTATATACAATTTTTGGGTATCTTATTTGATCCAGTCCTTAGTTGGGAATGACATGTTGATAGTGTAGCTAACAAAATCTCAAAAAATATTTTCTTGATAAGAAATTTAGTAAACTACTTGGTTGAGGAGGCTCATCGCATGACATACTTCTTCCTTATTCAGTCGCATAGGATAGTATAGGATTTAAAGACAAGTGTAGAGAATCTTAACAAAGAAACATTTTAGAGATGACGTTAAAAACAGTTTTATAGATTTCAAAATTATGACTTTTCCATCACTATATATTTATAATTGCATACTAATGGGTATGTCGTCTGATACACATGTTTTTAAAAATAATCTGCATAATTATAACACTAGATGTTGCCATAATATTCATATTGACTACTTAAGATTAAATTCGAGTCGCTGCTCTGCTAATTATTTTGGATAAATATCTATGAACAAGTTACCCAAGGAGCTAAGAGAGTTCTTACTCAATATTTCTAAGTTCACATTAAAAAAATTCTTTCTCCGTCATGCATTCTACTCGATAAAATGTTGCCCCATTGGCCAATTGATTATTTTAAATAGTTTTGAATATTTACTTACAAACATTTTAATTTTTTTTATATGCACATCTTAGTATATAATCTTCATATTTTATTTGACAAATGTTTACAATAGATTATACATGCAATAAATACTATTACTCAACCCCCACATGGAGTGATCTATCTGAATTCACAGCTCTATGTTTCATACTCTATGTCTTAAAGAAAGGATTCATATGTGAAAATTGCAAAAACTTTGAATTCTTTTAATAGATAGATACCTAAAATGCGTCAAACATATGATATACATATATCATTAACAAAAAATAGGAAATGCAACCATAAATTCATAGAAATGAGAAGTAAACTTGAACCCAACGATCTGAAGATAATAGAATTAATTATAAATTATGGAATAGCATTTTATGGCGCACTAAACACAACAACTTGAAACCAGTTAATTACAATACAGAAATATATTATTAAAACTTTCATGTCTATATCGAACCAATTTAATGAGATTAAACTGTTTGATGTTAGACTGCTTTCCGTTAAATGATTGTGTGATTCAAACCATGGATAAAAGGAATAAGTACCATGTGATTGTTAAGCATAATATTAATACAAGATTCTCAAATGAAAAACAATTCTCTTAGTCAGCAAAACATCAGTTATCTGGGTCCTAAATTGTATAATTTAATACTAGCAATTACAATAACAAAAGTTATAAATTTTATAAAGAATTTAGACTCATGTAAAATAGAAAATAAAATAATTATTAGTAAATCATGTCTCAATAAAATTTCATAACATTTTCCATTATCAATTATTATCAAGTTTCTTTGTGGATATCTAGTATATTTGTACCGGAAACTGATATAAGGGTGTTATAACATATTGACAAGAGATTTGTCGAAATTCAACTGTGAATAAGCTTCAGTTCTTAATTTTCTTCGACAAAAAATTTGGGATAGTAATTTATCAACGGTAAAATAACGAGACCTTGATAAATAGTCGACTATTTTGATTGCATCTAAATTTTGACGGTATTTAATAATAATTGAACGAGACGTAATTGTGACATTAATAATCTGAGGAAAGCCCAAAAGCAAAGCTCTGCTTTCATCGCTGATTTATTGATGCCAAAATTAGTTCTAGTCAAATTAACAAATACAAAAGAGAGAAGCAAAATATTAGCTAATTAATCAAGGTCGTGTAATATTTATGACGATTATTTCGTGAATCCAATTAATTTATTATATTAGAGAGACATATTCACAAATGGCTGATTGCCGATTGAGCACCATGAAAATAGTGGCTAATATTGCGTATGGATTGGTCTTGTCAAACTATAAACATAAGTGTGATTGGTTGAAGACTGATATTTGACATGTGAAAGAAATAATCAGTTTTAATGTCACAAGAGCATAGAAAATAATCGATTATACTTCCGAGTCATGAGAGGTACTCTGAGAAACATCACGACAGCGATACCTGGAGTGGTGTTTTAAGGATATACGTCGAGTGAGGAGGTTAGTATAATTGAATATTTTCGTTTACTTGAAAGGTATTCTTCACGATTATATAATGAATAGAAAGATAATAATAAATAATAATATTTATCATTTATTTTGTATTAATATTGAACGTACAATTATTGTGATTAATATTTGAAACATAATTATCTGTCGATGAGCTTGAGCTACCTATATGGTAGTGCATGGCTGGGTTCTTTTTCTTATTTTTTCAACGATATTAAAATGATGTTCGTTTAGGTATGGTTTGAGAGACACACTTGAAGAATGACTAGTAATTAGAATATATTATAAGTTGGCTCGAGATTTCGTTAAATCGCTTTGAATGATTGGTTATTTTTATTTTCTTTATATCAATTCCAATACTTTGCGTGCCTATACGTGTCCACTTACCGAGTTGGTTGATACCCATTGAACAATGTTTCTACCAAAATACCTGTCTTCTTCCGGATTTGGAGTTGAGAACAATATATTCGTCTTCATATTTGGTGTTCCTTTGCTCAATCTTCTGTAGTAGACACACTGGACATACTTGTCTTGACATTCTTAGTTCGATGTTAACCATTTAGATGTAGTGTTATGTTTTTTTCCTCCCTGTTTAGTTTTGGAGAATATGGTGTGGTATTCAATACTGCCTGTAAGTTCACCATACATGTCGACCTACTATTAGGCAGAAGGTTGCTTCGTTGCCACACCATGCGAGCTCGACGGTAGAACTTTTTTGTAAAGCCGTCCAGTGTTTTCGTCATAGTTTTCAACAATTTTGCTGACCTCTTCAGTTGTCAGAGCTGCAGAACTGGATTTTATTTTCTCTAGAAGCAATTGTAGCTCTCTTCTTTTGGCCGCACGTACCTTTTGGCATCCTCAAAAACTATGTTTTTGAATGAGTTTATTCTTCGATTAAAAGTACTTCTCCTGGAGAAGCTTTAAGGAAATATTTGAAATAGTCTTCACAACTCCTTCCTCATAATCGTTGCCATTAGCTCGTTTCATGTTAAAAGCCCAATGTTTGAAAATATTTGTGTTCGTTCGAAGTCTGGTCAAGAAATTGATATTTTCGCTCTTCACAAAATGTCAAAAACTGCTTCTAAATGCATCTGTGCGTTTTCACCGTGTTTGCAGGAGTAAAAGAGTTGAAGTTTCCGAAGCGATTCATTGCAATTTTAGTCGATTTTCGTTATTATTTTTGCTTTGTTGGACCAACCGAAAAGTCGAAATGAATAAGCCGCGTCGTCAAGGATATATTCGTACATTTATATCTAATTTATGACGAATAATATAATCATACATATTTCTCACAAAGTGATTAGATTTGTTAAGATCAGCCAGTACTACCGCTAATAGTACAATACAAGTTTTGTGGATTGCGAGACTTAGTATATTCTTAGAGAATTTTGGATTGTTATACGAAATGAATGGAAAGGGATAATATACATGTATTATTTCATTGCTGATACTACATTTATGTCACGATATTTATACGTTAGAAAGTAGTTTCACCCGATATGGTATTAATTGATACAATTATATTATGTTCAGTAACTTTAGAATGTAAAGCAAGCAAAGAAATAATCATTTTGTGGGATTATATTTTGGGCAAAGATTAATCAGTTGTTCGATACTTTTTCGTTTATGCCACTTAAGAATAGAGTCTATGAACAATCACGTGATCATGTTGTACAGAATGAATTCAATGACAGCATTTAAGTTTCGCATTACTTTGGAAGAATCCCTCTTAACATTTTCAACATTTATCTAGTATCCTAAAATAAACTTACATATAATAACATATCAACCAAGAATTGCTAGGAGCTAACATATGTTGTCTTATGGGTTCAGTTGACGTTATTGCATCCAAAAATAAACGTACGGTCCTATCTACCTCGACCAATAATCATGTACTAAGCAATATTTTTATAATTTCATCTTTGTTGAATAATGTCTGTAGAGCTCAACCCTTCATTACTAACAGATGTAGGTTTTTCGAAAAGATATATACTTAGCTCATGAAATGATGAAAATATTCGGTTAGCTGGAGATTAATTCAGATTTATTAAATTCAAATTTATCTCCAGCTGAGGTTAGCCCCTTGTTAAATTTTGTATCTTCTTTAGAAAAAAACTGTGTACATACCTGTCAACATCATTCCAGCTGTCATAATTTCGGCTTAAGTTACTTTCGTTGCATTTATTGGCAAACAAATATTCAAGCTGAATAGATTGATTGTTTCTACTGAAAATCTGCTTTCGAGATCATTTCCGGTACAATCCGCCAGTGACATAAATAGAAAAATTCTTTAATACTCGTCAGGACAATTTGAGTATAAGTTAAGGTTGGGATGATTTTTCATTTTCATGATAAGTCAGGGGTAGAGTTAATTCAACATCAAGATCTTTCAATATATTTTGAGCTTCCGTTAATATAGCATTGAAATATTCCGAAGCTGCTCCTCTTTTATATTGAGGACTGAAAGACATAAGGTATCTTATTATCAAGATTCTTATCTAGTTTTTCCCTGAGACAAATTACTTAAAGAAAATGTAACTGATAAAGAATGTACCTTCAAAATAAAATCGGGATTTCTTATAAAGATATCATAAGACCTTTTGCTTTTGAGACTGCGTCCCTATCACAGTGGCGGCTCCTGAACTTCTTAAGAGAGGAGGCTGGACATAAAACGTTTTTGTAAAATTAATCCACTAATGGAATTTCCAAAAAGTCAGCAACTAAATCACTAACACTCATTTTGAATTTTAATAATTTACCGGACAGACAAATTCTAATCTAACCTTACTTCGCGTGGCGTCACAATGTGTGGTATTTCATACCACCGAGCGTACTGAGCTGAAAGGTCGGCGGCCAAAGAGAGAACTCTTTGCCGGCGGCAGGCTAGCCTACTGAGAGTGTTGCCATTTCGGCATTTCAGCTATGTTTCACGGTATTTAGCAATTGAACTGGTCGGAAAAACGGCACCTGTGTTGAGCAACAGGTGTTTACTGTTTAGGGTTTGAGATATATACAGAGTCTAGCCTCAGGGCTCTGTTGTCAGATTAAAAATAACTACTGAGAACGGGGAATTAATTGTAAAATTTCAGAGAAACAGGAAATAAAATGAAGAATGATCTACAAGATAAATTAGTGAGGAGGCTGAGCCTCCTTAGCCTCCTTCGAGGAGCCGCCACTGCCCTATCATTCCGTAAAGATATTTTCTCTCTGCAATCTTGTTCGCCGGTCGCCGGATAGCTTATGTCAAAAAATTCATCGACTTGGTGACGCTCATAACATATGTTCAACTCGGGCCTATAGAACCACGATGCAGCATATGAATACTGAATTCGTTATGTCAGTCAGTCGGTGAATATATTCATGTTACTACAATGATAGAATAAAGATCTAATTTTAATCATTTGCGCTGCAAATAATTAACAAAAGTATTAGTTTAAGTGATTGAGTGAAGTGATAACTTTGATAATAAAATAGCGTGTTGTTTGCTTGATACCTTGTGTCTCAGACGAACATTTTGATTTCATAAGACCGGTACAGCGTATTGTGTTATAAATAATTTCTTTTATTATTATTTCCATTTTGTATAATTTTATAAGAGAGTGTCACCTAAGTATTGTGTGCCGAACTGCAACAGCAGCTATGCCAGTAATCCAGATGAGACTTATTATCCAACATTTGCTTATTCACGAGACGAGAGTTTATAAGCATTTTCCTGATAGTGAAATTATTAGAAAATACAAGATAACGAACCGTGACAGATTTGTAGTGTATCCTAGAAAGATTCCAAAACTTGTTTTATTTTTCCAAATCAACTTTTCTATTTGTCAAAGAAAGTTCGTATCAAACGTGAACATCCTGAAGAAAGATGATTAATTGTAAAACATCGTGATGAGATTGATTTCCAAACCTGGCTTAAAGTGAATGATGTTTCAGATTATAATGACTTTAATTCAAAATTCAAGAACACACATTTAAGTGAAATTTTTATAAGATTTTTGAAAACTGCATTTGTTTTTTTTAATTCTCTTCAATGTGAATATGATTGCACTATTATTTGTGATGTCTGAAGTTATGGAGGAAGCAATCAACATTGAGCTCCAAAATAGTGAGTTGGCCCAAGCTGGTGACGCCACAAATTCTAGGTGATGGTCTAGGGCTAGGCCTACTAGAGAGTTTGTAGGCTATGGTTGATTTTTTTCTGCAATCTATAGGTGGATTGGCCCCATGACCCATCTCTGGATCAGCGCTTGCTTGAAGGATAACCCTAATTGTCTATAAATGATAAGCCGTCTGTCTTTCAGAATGGACAACGCATTGAAAATGTGCAATCATCGTTGGGTCAAACGCTATTTTTAGGAATTCAGTAGTACATAATTTAATTATGCTAATGTCAAATGTAACCACATGGCTATTATCCATTGTAGCTTCTATAATAGTGACAAGTGAATCCTTCAATGAAGATGTAACAACTGAGTAACGGAAAATAACTGTTTATCAATTTCTAATATTGTGTTAAATGTATCCATTGTCTGTTCAAATAAAATTCGACGATTGAAAATAGAGAGAAATTAATGCCGAATAAACCAACATATTGACCTTAATTAGAATTAACAGTGATCATAGTGATGTAGTTGGTTGAATCTGTTTTGGAATCAGATCAATGAGGCATCTTATAAAGTAGAATGCGACAGCTTGCCGGCCCGTCTCTTCGCAATAGGAAGAAAACTTAAGCGTGTAGAAGACTTCAAAACATTACCTCGTGTACCGTATCACGGATAAGTAGGTACGAGCTCGTACTATGTTGATCAATGAAAGTTAATTCAACACCATTCAAAATATTACTGTCAAACGTTCAACTGCTCAGTGATATAGGCTCAAATTTCCCACTCGAATTTCTGGGCATCAGTATTTTTTTTTTAAATTAAAGACTGTGAGTACGACCACATTTATCTGATGTTATGGCGTGATGTGAGAAGTTTGGAGTGATTTTAAGACTTAGTGGAAACTGAAATATGGGAAACATGCAGCGATAGAAAGAAATTTGGTCGACTTTTAAAATAAATGGTAAGAATGTGCTATCCCTTTATTATCCTAAGATTGAAAGTTTATAATTTCCAATGTAGTTATTAATCAAATTGTACGGTAATTTTTGTTGCATGTCTCGGTTGAAAACTCTCGATTAGTGTTATGAACATCTGAAATACTTGAGGTAAGATGTCAATGATTCATGATCATTATATTACAATGCCTTTAATCTGGATCTTGATCACTGGTATTCACCTCTTCGCTACAGAATATGGATACAAGAAGAGTTTCATTCATTATTCATGATATAAATGAGATTAATTATTGATGAGGCATCAGCACTATTATTAATAGCGAATTCAAAGGTCTGGCGTCTGATTCTAATAATTAGACTTTGACAGCTAACCTATACTTTACATACTATTTATAATCTTAAAAATGATGTTCCCTCGAATGTTTCAAATAACATAACGCTAGGCAACAGCGGTTCATAATAATGTATGTCCATGGTTCCTTGAACTTGCCTTGAAATGAAGGAAAACTTAGAAATTTCTTCGTCTATGTTCTTATTCGAATAGAATAAGCTAATACTTGAAGAAAATCCATCATATGCTTGAAAAATATCTATTAAAAATTGAATTTGACTAATTTAATATATTAAATGCGACTAATTTCGTTAACATCTCAATAATGATTCTAGACCCAGGTATGAGTTATACAGGGTTCCCCATATTAGACTACCCATTTTAATATTTGAATTAACATTTTTTTAGTTAATAAAACAAACTTTTTATTTTACTAAATTACAGCTAACTCTTTGGGATTTATGATAACTTATAAATATTTGGCTAATTTAATTCTAACTTCTAAATGACCTCCACCAACTTCAACACATTTTTCAATATTAGATAAAAAGTGGCTCATTACACGGCGTAGCAAACCTTCGTCTATTCCTCCAACTTCTTCACGAATTTTGACTTTCAGTTCCTCGATTGTACCTGGACGACTCGCAAACACTTTGGCTTTTAAATATCCCCACAGGAAAAAATCGGGTGCCGTTAAGTCGGGGGACCTCGAAGGCCAAGGCAAATCTCCGAATCGAGAAATGAGTCGGCCATTAAACATTTCTCGCAGGACCCTCATTGAGTTTCTGGCAGTATGAGCTGTTGTCCCATCTTGTTGGAATAGTAAGGCATTGTTTAGTAATCCTCGTCTATTTAATTCTGGAATGAGAAATGTCTCTAGCATATTAACGTAGCGCTCGGATGTTACTGTTACAGCGCGGTTATTTTCATCCTCAAAAAAATAAGGGCCAATAATACCAAAAGATCCTACTCCACACCACACAACAACTTTTGGATTATGGAGGTTCTGTGTAGAGATTTCACGAGGATTTTCATTTGACCAGTATCTCAAATTCTGTTTATCGACCATGTCGTTCAAATAAAAATTTGCTTCGTTGGTCATTAGGAGACTGCGAATTGCTCCTTGATGTAAATCCAAAAATTCTTGACAAAATGCTAACCTTGCTTCTTTATCTTGATTGCTAAGGTGCTGTGCCATTTGACATTTATAGAGATGAAATTTTAAATCCCTTTGAAGAATTCGATCTAAGCTTCCCTTCGATATTCCTAGGATAAGGGTTTGTCGATTAGCAGACCTTTTAGGACTTCTCGTAAGCGCAATTCTAACTCGTTCAATATTTTCTGGTGTACGAACTGTTCTTCGACGTCCAGGTTTCTTCAAATTTTGTACAGAACCATTTTCACGCCAATGACGAACCCATAACTTAACAGTTTTACGATTTGGCGCGTGACCCCTATTGTTGTTATTAAACTGACGCCGGAATGCACGCCTAACTTCTTCTATCGAATTGCTTCTTATGTAAGTTTCTACATAAAACACACGTTGTTGGACTGAGTAATTCATGAATGTTCAAAAGGATGTTGAAGTAATGTCTCAAAGCAAAAAAATTAAATAATTATTGTTGAAAACTGACAAACTTCTCGTAGAAAAATGGCATTCCACGGAATTATTAATTTAAAATTTATTTGTGACAAGGGCCTACTTGATTAATAATTTACTTAAATCCCAAAGACTACAGAAGATAAGCCCACAGAGAACAACCTATTTAGTTATCTCGTAGGGAATTTATTAATAATATAAAATGGGTAGTCTATTATGGGGAACCCAGTATATAAATTCTCGGGAAATAGGTCACACTGCCACATATGCTTATTATTTTCGTCTTCACGTACGTTTCGGTATCAAGACCATCATCAGAAGACGTATTTTCTTGGACGTTGTTTCTTTATTTACAAATATACCAGTCGTTTTGGCATTGAGTAGTATCAAAAAATGTTGGAAAGGTATTAAAAACCACACACCTCTAGATCAGTATGAATTCATAAATGCAGTGAGGTTTTGTTAATAATGAACTTATACAGGAATCTCTAAGCAATATTTACAAAAAAGAATGTATGGCCATAAGTATAGTACTATAGAAACAAAAACTTCCCTGGCTAAGCATTGTTCTGATTATAAAGATCAATTTTATTATAAAAATGTGATGTGATGATACAATTAGTTTTAAGAAATGTCGTTTTAGACATTGATGCGTCTTCTGATGATGGTCGTGAGACCGAAACGCACGTAAAGATGAAAATAATAAGCATATGTGTTAGTGTGACCTATTTCCCGAGAATTTATATATACCCTTAGCTTCTGCAAACATATATTCCAAAATAATAACTTAGAATGAAAAAACGCATTCAATATAAAACATTAACGATAATCTTAGGACAGAAGGTTAGTGAAATTTTATCCAATTGCGATTTAGCCCATCAAGGGATGAAACGATAAACTGGTAACATATAATTATACAAATTCAGCAGGGGATGATTATTAAGCACTTGTCGATCATTCAGTAGGATATGAGAACTTTTATACTCATTGATTTGTAGGGATTCCAACAAATTTCTTATTTACTTCATTTCTGATTGTGTAAACATTTGAAATTATCATTTAAGTTAATATAGTTTTTCTAGTTGTGTCATTCATCATAATATACATACTAGGGAGTATACAATTTTATTTACATCATATTCGATTCCATCTGAACTCGATTTGAACAAATAATAACACGTAGATTTAGCTATCAAGATATGAAAAGTATAAAGCAAATGTTTATTGAATTTCAAGTTTGATTACATCACTTTCAGCTACACGTACATTTGCATGTTTATAGACCTTCCGGATATATAATGTAGATGTTTTGAACTCAAATTTTTCAATTAACATTTCTCCATTGATTTTATAGGGACTGGGAGAAAGATAAATGAAGTTGAGCACCTACTTTATTGAATAAATCACTTCGATATATAATGTTCAATATTACCGTTTCATTCCAAATCATATCAAAACATCGTTCAGGAACCAAATCTGGCCCACTAATTTGAAACTAACTGATATTGAGCATGCGAATACTTCTTAAATAATATGAATAAATGATGAAAAGAATAGTGTATTTCAGGAAGAAACTAGAAAACAGTTTCAAGATTGGATTGGATGCGAAATTCTGAAGAATCCTACCGACTGCGCCATATTTCCACATTTTCATATTCGTCCTTTTCTGATACGTTTTGGTCTGTTTCACATAAACATCATTATTATTATTTTATCAGAATCGGAAGAACTTATATAGAATAACAAATTCTCCGTTGAAGAAACATGAATTATGAGTTAAGACGGCTTTAAAAATGAAAAACTACTTTACGTTGAGTGAGTAAGAGTATTTAACTAACTTCAACTTATTAAAGATTGACGAGTAGCGGAAGTCACATGATCAATTGATCACAGCTCTTCTAAATTGAAAGAATGCTCACGGTCCCCTAAAACGTTTAGCGGTCCATCGGGAACTATCCGAGACTCCCATATGGCCAGTCCGGCCCTGAACGCGTCCACCATTAAAAATTATTGTTTACTTGTTCGGCTCTCTCATTTCCTGTTCCGGGTTCTTCGGAACGAAATTCATTAATAACATATCCAAATAAAAACTAAACTAACTGATTAATCAATTATCAACGCGCGATCCTCTCGTTAACTGAATTGAGCTTCGCAATGTTATACGTGACTGTAACTGCATTCTAGAATTTACAGCAAATATTGATATGAGAGATATTTGACAGGTTCTTCTTATTTATTAAACGGTGAATGATATGTATTAACATACAGTGTCACCATTAAAGTCCGCACCATATGAGACTTTCATTTTTGTTTAAAATTTGATGTCGGGAACAGTTTTAGGTTCAAATTAGAGCAAAAAGAATCGAATTTGAATAAAATTCATTTGAAGAAGACGTTTCTACTGCAATTTTATGTATGTATGTTATGGGTGGTCTCAGAGGGTTTTAGGGGGTTGAAATAGGCAAGGAGTGGTGGCAATAATTTGAAATGTTTATTTGATCTCCAATGAAGTTATTTAACATGGTGCCATCATGCTACCTTGTAATCCGCGAAGTTTAGTCACAAAATGAGAAAAAAAAAACCATTGTTGGTCCAAATAATGGCCAATTGCTCGGAAATGGACCGATAATTTTTGGGGAACCTTTTTTACCAGGTTTGGGAGGGTTAACTTGCAGTCCATTTTCGGTCCAATTTTAATTAGTCAGCCTGATAAACGGACACAATAAAAAATGAGGGCACATGGTGGAAGTGTACGAGAATGACATGCTTTTCAAGTAATCGCAACTTGAAAAGGGTTAACCTCCAGTCAAAAAATAAACAATTTGCGGAACTGTATCTCGAGATCTAGCAGCCGGCGGAAATTCGGTCTGTTAGATGAATTGGTCATTGAACCGTCCTCTAACGATAAACCATAGTGCCATTGGGTTAATGTTCAGACCATCAATATCTTGGACTATTATGTAAAGAAGTAAGTGTAACTATTAAGATCTACATTTTCCTGAATAATTCCAAATAAATTTGAGCGTAAACAATGCAAGATTCCGAAAGCGGAGGTATTACTTCATGAATATCATCAAACTACTACATTAATCAAGTGGAATGTATTAAAGTCTTGTTAGTGGATAAATGACCCGCAAAGAATACTTTCGAATGAAGTAATTAATTCATATTTAAATTGGAATTTCACCAACTGAAGTCATTCTATAAAATATTCATTAGTTTATGATGAAAAACACAGAATTGACTGATGAACGTTTTCACATAAAATAGTAATATATTGGAGATTAGATTGGACATCATGAAGACTTCACATTAAATAAATTTTAAAAGAAAAGCAATATCATTCGTAATGAATTCTTCGAACGAAACCAGCAGTTTAATGAGTACCTACTTTAGTTTACGTTCAAATATAATTAAAGATCCTGCAGTAGTAATTACTTCCGGAAGTAAATAACAAAATTTTATCGTGTCCGTATTTGCTTTAAACCGTTTTGATTTTATTCTATTTTCCACTGTCTACCTCACTTCTAATAAGTCACGCTTAAAAACATAATATTTCAAGTTAGTTTTCCAATCTACTTACTAATCAAATATCTCATTCATCCACTTCATTCGGAAAGTATTTATAGCATTCTACGTTTTTTGGTGAAGTATGCATTGGTGAAATAGGTAGTATAATATATAGATACGGTTAATTCGCTTGGATTTTACTACTGTTTATGACATGGATTTTTAAAACGTGATTACACTTGATTGGCTTCGAGATGGATTCCGCGTCACAATAGCATGACTTGGTGCCGACGTTTCGCCAACCATTACAGGTGCATCTTCAGGGCAGGCTTGAGGCTTGAACTCAAACTGATCCTTCTAGTTTTTGGGGATCTTTGATAGGTTTGTGAAACCGGGATAGTTTTCGAAGTGTGGAAAACCGAGTAGAAATATTATGTTTTTTAAGGATTTTGAAAATTCGATTTGTTATATTTTCGATAAATGGAAGATGGGCAATGAATAAAGGGGTGAGGGGGTTTGAGCCTCAGGTTGATTTGAAATTTTAGGCAAAGTGTATTTCTTTATGATTTTTTGATTGTTATAATGAGAGAAATCATTCGATAATAAAACAGATGAAAGATGTTTTAATTTTGATTGGTTGTGCTAAGTTGACAGCTCTGTGGACCAAGGAGTTTATGACAGATTGCTTTCGGGCAGGATGGTGGAGGGAAAGGTCATTGAGGTATCTATCGGTGTGAGTGGGTTTTCGATACACAGAATGTCCCAAGTTCTGTCAGTCTGTCAACTAACTAATAAATCTAGGAACGGGAGCAAACCTTTCGATTTAGCTCCCATGGTGAAACAAATATTGGGATGTAATGAATTTAAATGATCGAGGAAGGGAACAAGATTTTCGTGACCATGTTGCCAATTAACAAAAGTTTCGTCGACATATCTAACCCATCATTTCGGCTTGAAAACAGATGAGTGAGTCAATAGCATCTCCTTCAAAACAACCATTTTTCCATGCTAGAATAGAGGGATCTATTTTGTTACCTCAAGCCTGTCCTGGAGATGCCACCCGTAATGGTTGGCGAAACGTAGGCGTCAAGTCGTGCTATTGTGACTCAAAATCCATCCGGAAGCGAAGGATTTCACTGCAGGCTCACACGATGTTCTTCCAACCTTATAGGTTTCCCTATAGTGCAGTTAAAGTAGAAAAAAAATTCAGAAATTTCGTCAGTTGTTTGAACATGAGAAAATCCAGATAGGCGGATTAGACGAGCTCAAGTTAGTCACCCCTTCATTTTCAAGCTCGAGACCTGTCGAACCTCTTCCTACGTTTGCCTAGTGAGGTCTTCCTCAATACCTACAACTTCCAAACATTAAAAAAAATTTCGAATACCTATCTCCTCTCCCAACAGTCCACTGTTCGCTCAGACGATGTTCTTCGAAAATATAGTATAGAAAAAAACCTTTTTATGAAGAAATCATAAATGCAGAAAATTGCGGTGTTCCATTTGAAATAACAAAGTTGTTATCATCTTCCAGAAACAGAAGTAATGAGAGAAAATATTTTAGAATCACGTTGATGAAAGATTCTACAAGGAAATCAAAACGGAGATATGCCTAGGCGGTAGGTTGAAAACGGACAGCCTGTATATACTCTCAAGTCAATAACATATGCAGCTATTAACTTAACCGAAGCCGAAGGCCTAATGGCACTAATAATTCCGTTTACAACACTTTTTGATAAACCCTTATTATCACTTATTATTTGAAATCGGGTCTGGAATATGTTTTTGTCCAAAATTACTGTCATTGGCGTTGGCTTTCTAAAGAGATTTTTTCTTTTTATTTCTATATCCACTTACTTTTGTGGTCATGTAGATTACAAATGAATTAAACTAGACCTTAAATGAGAATGACACGAAACATTTTTCGAAACAACCAATAGTTTTTGTTTATTGCTAATTAATCAATTTGCTGCTAAGAATTGCAAAGTGTCATTAAAAAAAGTCACCGGTCGATTACTTTTGGAAAGTGTTCACTCAAACATCAAGGTTCGCGAATCTTGATGAATACAATTATTCATAATAATTATGATTATTGGTTACATTAAAGGGACCGGTAAATTTCCGGTTTAATGTTCTTTGTAACGAGAAATGTCGAAATGCACGGAAAACTATAAGCGAATGATGATTTTATTGCGAATTTCGAAACTAAAGGTTTTATCGGCGGGTAGAATTTCTCCGTTAGAGACCGTGAAACACGACATTGAACTTTCATTGAATGGTTCGTATTATGGTAATATCGATTCTCAATTATTTCTCGGCATCACAACGTTAGTTCTGTAGTCTGCTGGGTACATTACTTCCAATTATGTCAGTATGTAGGTCAGATGCGGCTCGTTAACTACAACCAGAGGGTCTGACAAACTCATTAGACAAGAACTTGTAATCCCGCATCAAATTGCGGTTGTGAAATCTTATTTTGCGTAAATTCCTTTTCTGAAATTTTGGACAAATTTTGAAATACTGAATGCTTCTGTCAGGCCCACCATGAGCAAGCGTGCGCTCCCGATAGGGGGCGGCAAATCGGCACCAAATTATGATTTATAAAAATATAAATATATTATTCATAAAATAAAGTAGTGTTGTCGCTTGGAATCTTTTGGGCAATATCTATGAAGAGAGCTCTGAATGTCAACTTGAAGGTATTCAAGCTCGGAAGAAATTATAATTCTTGTATCTGGAGTTAACATTTGACCATGACTTAGTTTAGGTATCTTGTGAGTGGGCCAAGCGTCGATCCCTCTATCGTAACCATGTGGTCTATTTTGGCTCACATCCAAAAATAGTTAACCCAAGAAAATCAGACCGTTTATCATACCAATGATCTTGCTGGTCTGGGTTTTGTAGGAGATGAGCCTCACCGATCCTCTCAGATTCGATTTTTGGCCCAGGTGGACAATCACATGAAACCTGTTCTACCGTTCCATGCTCAGGGTCTCTGTGGATGTTGATTTGATAGGCAGTATCCTATGTATAGATCGATTAATATATGTAGGTTTAACCTATTTTGCTTTGGAAATATTGAAGAGCTCATAATGAACGCTTTAGAGTGGACGCATCTTAGTAAGAGTTGCCAGTTTTTTGTATTCTAGTTTCAGTTGAAAATGAGATGGCTATTTTACCTATGCTTACTGTATTCCGGCACCAACTCCTAGGGGAGATTTGGAGCCATCTGTGAACAAAAAGATCCGCCCTTATATGGTCGGTTTTATTCTAAGCCGAAAACCCTGACTTAGTGATACAAAGCAGACGAAGAAACGCAATGGTCAATAGTAGTGTAGCAATACCCCTTGTAACTTGAGGCAAACTCGAAACGCGGGAGAAGAGATATATCACTGAGGGTGGAAACACCTTACGGATACCATGCAGGATACTATGGATCATAGTAGGTACCAGGCACGCAATAATGAAGGAAATACAATCTGCAAAATCATTATTAGCATGTCGTAGGTCTCACACAATAACGGATCACAGCCCCCTTCAAAAATTTCCCTCGATTTCTAAAACATCATGTTGCGTTTTCTATTAAATTAGATCATGTCTTGTATCTTGTAGTAAGATCCCTTTGTTTACATGAATGTCACGTAGTTCCGGAATAATAAGTTCCTCTTATTTTTTCAGTACAGGATGCTGCTTAGGAAATACGTCAGATTAGAATATTTACTTCTACTGCTTTTCTTGGAGAAAATAGGAGCAATTATCCAAGGACCGTTAAAACATGGCCTTCTGACGAAGCACAACTATTTACACCAGGACACAAGTATTAATATGATGATTTTTACTCAAAAAGGATACATTCAGGTTAGTTTACATTATTTCAGATGGTAGTGCTTTTACGTAAAATCTTAAATGTTTTATCCACCACCTCTATATTAGGAAGGTTTAATACGTCTGTTTTCCGTGGATTAGAAGCCTGTTACTACACTAATGGATTAACATTCACAATACCACTCTTCGATTTTTAAACATTTTATTTAGAATTATTATTAATATTAACGTTAATACGTTCATATAACTCTAATAGAGTCTGGTGGGAAAATCCAATAGATACCATCAGCTTTGAAGACTAAATATCTTGAGGAACGCATATTCGAGCTTAGAACAAACAAATGAATTGTATAATATTATTATTGAATCACTATTGTCAAATAGGTGGCAATCCCGGATAAAACAGCCCAGTATTCTGTAGGCGCTAGAAACAATTGATCCAATGTGAACCCAAATGTCAATTTCACGTCAGACAAAACTCCGAAGTCTCTGAAACTATAGGAACGATCAAGGGCTGTATCAACAAGTTTGTAATTGTAAATAATAGGCGTAATTTCCTTGGTGAAATTTATGACAGTGCACTCACTAATACTAAGCTCTAGATGATTGATTACACACGAAGTACTGAATGCATCCAAGTCATGCTTCAGTGAGATACAACATGAGGAATGCTTTACTGCAGTGTAAGTCTTAAATCGTCTGCGTAAGGGAGAAAATAATAGACAGATGAAGGAGAAATGTCATTGATTAATAACTTGAATAGGAGTGGTCCAAGTACTGACTCTTGAGGTACACGTGAGGTGGCATGAAATGAATACGATTTGAAACATACTGTACATATTGATATCTATCACTTAGGTAAGAATTCCAAAATTATTCGTAAGTCCAAAGCTAGACATTTTATTCAATGAAATACATTGATCCATTTTATCAAATTCCTTAGCAAAAAAATCGAGGTAAATACAATCAACCTGGCCACCCTCATCAATAACATCAGCCAAGTATTGACTGTAGCAACTTGAGTTAGTACCAGTTGATCTGCCAGAGATAAGACAAACTAGGAAGAACCAGACCGGAAGAATAAAGGAGATGAATTCGGAAGGAAGAGTGGCAGTTTATAGAGTCAGCATTGGCCCAACCAATTATGAGGTAGTGCAAATTATTAGGAACATGGTACGCCTTTGAAAGGCTCAGCGGGACCAGGATTTGAACTCACGTGTATTGCTATTGCCTCTCTTCATAACCCTCGTCGATTCCAGTCTTGCTTCAGCATTGTTGAGACTTTAACATGAATTTTGAATAAGATTTTTTTAGTAGATCACTTTTTTTCGAAAAGTTTTGCTATCAATTCCTGCAAAGGGATCAGACAAATAAGGAAGAACTAGACAGGAAGGATGGAGGAGATGAATTCGGAGGAAGGAGTGCGAGTTTGTAGACCCAGCATTCGCTCAACCAATTATGAGGTAGCGCAAATTATTAGGGACATGGTACGCCTTGAGGAAGTTCCCTCGCGCAACCTAAGTGAGCGAGATACACTACACCACTAACTTGGTCGTCATAAGACTATGAAATGAGTTATTTGAAAGGCGTGCACAAACATTTTTTGAGAATTGTACAAAACATATTGTTATAATAATAAATTATCTAGCTTACAATGAAGATTCCTAGAATCCCTGTAGGTAGCCGACAATTTACCTGAAACAAAAATTGTAAATTAGAATTGCTATTATAACTTGAAATTATTATTATTTATATACATCACCATTTACTCCATGTCTATATCATTCTAAAAAGTCATTCTACATAACGGAAAATATTTTAGCTGAAGTGAGCTCTCCAACAAATCGATTTATTTTTGAACCACCTAATAATATCAGAAATAGCGATGTATAATTATGACATCAACCTGTTAATCATAGAGACTATCAAATTCCGATGTTTCATATACAATATTATTTACAATGTCAATATTGCTCCGAGGATAACACAAAACACAATGTGATTATACCTATTGTGACATAAACTTGCAATATGATGAAATAAATCTCCATCACAAACCAGTGCCATATTCATTTTATCAATTAATCGATTTAAAATACAATTATATTTCAATTTGTATTTGACGACGTTGTTTGCAGTTGGGATTAAGTTACACAATCATTAATTCAGTTTTCGAGTACGTAAATAATTTTATTTTCACATTAATTGAGAAGGATGCTCTGAAACTATTTATAACGAATGTTGCAGTATGAACATAATTTTATTTTTAGTTTACATAAATTACGATGGATAGTTAAAGAATCACCATAATCTGCAATAGTTTCGTATGATTTTCTAAGATTCGACCTGCAAATGTGTTCATAGTTATCATTTGGATATTAAACTGTTTTAATAATCCGGAACATAAATGGGCTTTTTGTGTTGGAAAAATATTTTTGTTTTCCACAAATGCCGGAAGGATCACAATCTAATATCTCTTAGAGCTTAGAGTATATCTAATAACTCATCGATACTAATATTAAAGTAAAAAACACTAGCACTATGCTCTGCGTTTGCACTAATAAAATTAAACTCTTGAGTCTTCTGTTTAATTGCTTTTCATGACTCTTGACAAATTTGCTAATAGTCTGGTTGACATTGTCCATTTCCAAGTAGCTATAGAGATCATTGTTTCTGGAATACCATGGGGTATTGACAATGCTATTTTAGCACTTTGTTTTATTTTATTTCTTAGTTGTTATTTTTGTTATAACCCCACAGTTGGATGCTATATGTCCACAAGGCAATTAGTTTGTTTGTATTGAAGTACTTTGTTATAGCTTCACATGGTGGACTTTCATCTAAACAGTCGATATTCGAGGGCAATGTGAAAAGTCCATGAAAAATAGAACAGATGGCACCACAATCAAAAATCCCATGTGGCATTTGTGATGTACCATCCTTAACTGGAACGCATTAAAATTTTCAGACTGATATGTCATTCAATTCTGTTTTGACATCCATCGAAAGCAAGCAGCCTTGAAGATTTTTGTAAACATGGAAAAAGTGAATTTCGCGTCTTGATTAAACATTATTCTTATTATTATCATTATCATTAATTCTAAAAGATCCATGTGAAATATGTGATTAAAATAATTTGAGAATTGCTTTGGCAAGAGCTTGCTTAATTCGCAGGAACTATAAATTCATATTCCTAGGTTTATTCTTATTCCTTTTTAATATCATCGAGCTTAATAGAATGTATTGATCTTGAAGATTTGAGAGCATAAATATAAAATTTCGCAGCTTGAACCTATACATATTTAGGCGAGTAAACCTCTTCCATGAAAATAACTTTATTGGGGTTATTTATAAGCGTGTGATGTTCTAAAACTATCTCAATGGAATTGACATTGACTCATTTTATTTATTAATAATTCCAGTTTGTACGGTACATAGAAGAAGTTCCCGCACTCAGCGACTACACGTTTTGTATCTGGGTGAGGAGCCATAATTTGACCTATAGCCATCCACTACTGTCATATTCTCGTAAGTATCTTCACAGTATTCCTTTTAATGTTAATTGTTACTCTTAGTGCGCCGAATTTCAAAATTATAGGGCTCACGTTTTTGTATTGTGATCTTCATCAGAATACGAGGGAAAGGAGGAAAGTCCCTGAAAAATGAAACAAGGAATGATTTATTTGTCAAAACTTATTTTATTTCTCAACATAATCTCTTTGTAGCCATTTCTTCAAGTTTGGAAATAGATAAAAATCGCAGGGGGGCAAATTTTGAGAAAATGGTGGATGACGAACAAATTCGTAATGCAATTCATGCAATTTTGCCAATGCGACTGCGGACCTGTGCGCCGGTGCGTTGTCCTGGTGGATGAGCACTTTTTATTTGCCAAATGCGGCCGCTTTCGCATCAAATCGGCGTCGAATCGATCCAACAGCTCTATATAATATACGCCGGTGATCGTTTTACCCTTTTCGGGGTAATCGATGTGAACGATACCGTGTGCATCCCAAAAAATTGTCGCCATGACTTTATTGGCCGATAAACCCACTGTGGGTGACTTGCGAGGAGACCACCGTAGCTAAAGTAGTAGTCCGCGTTAAGCTGCCCTGGGACAGCACAGAGACGCCAACTTACCAGGAGTATTTGGATGGAAAATTTTAATAAAATTAAAATTTTTCCGAAGAAAGGGAGGTGTGTAACGAAGCGTCGTTACTAATTAATATTATTGCCAAAGTAAGTCACCTCTACCGAAATAAAGGAATCAAACTTTGGTACACTATGTGTATAAAAACCCGACAGCAGAGTGTAGCTCCTGATAAGCGAGTCCGCGTTCCGGCGACATTCTCAATGACATGACGTGTCAACTTCAGAGTATAAAAGGAGGCCGGTCTCCCATCTAAACTGGACTTGCGAGGAGACCACCGTAGCTGAAGTAGTAAACCCGAGATACCGAAAGTAGAGTTTTTCCATTTAATCCGATAAATGGAGAGTAAGTATATTCTCGACTTTGTTAACTAATAATTTTTCCGTAAAGATTCAATTGCCGAATTTACATTTCAATAATTCTAGAAAACAGTCCAGTGTTGACGATTGTTTTTCCTGAATATATTGGGAAACGCCGTACTGTTCATAATTAATTATTATTTTCCGTCACTTTTTGAATCTGAGTTTATTTCGATAATTCTAGAAAACAGTCAAGTGTTGTCGATTGTTTTCCTGAATAGATAGGGAAGCGCCGTACTGTTCATAATTAGTTATTATTTCCCGTCACTATTTGAATCTGAGTCTATTTCAATAATTCTAGAAAACAGTCAAGTGTTGACGATTGTTTTTCCTGAATATATTGAGAAGAGCTGTTCCGTTCATGATTTAATAATATTTTCCGTGAAGAATCAATTTTTGTTTTAATTTTCAATCAAATTCTACGAGACGTTTCAGTGTTGACAGTCGTTTCATATGAATGCAATGATGAATACCAGTTTAGTTAACAATTAAGAATTTCCGTAAAGGGATTGAGTTCCATTTCAAGTTAGGGATTCCCCGTGAACAATTTAATAGTAATTTGTTCTTCCGAACACTGATTCCGTATTTCTATTGAACCAAAAGATAAACCGAGGCGTAATAAATTATCATAAGGAGAGACACAGTAGTACACGGGTGCTTGGTCACCTCTCAAGTAAACAGATTTCCGAGTCGAATTCAGGAAGACGTATACAATCTGATATTCTCATTTCTTACATCGTGTTAGGGTATATTGACCTAATCGAGATACCAGCTGTTAGTGAGCCTGATAAAAAACTTTCGCGGAATCATTTGGATTTAATAATCGAATAGCTTATATCATATAGGGATGACCGAATATCACTGTCTTATAAATGTTGTCACTTCCAGTGAAAACTCTGTATAGATATTTTGATTGTTGATAATTGTATATAATATTGTAAATAGTTAATGATTTATTTCTGTTAATAAATAGCTACAAAGGTTCGTCATCATTTTATTCAAGGCAAAGGCATTATTCTTCTGTAGGAAGAGCATCTCTCAAATACCAACCACAAAACTAAACTAGAAGAACTCTGACCTTCTTACTTGTAAGAAACCCAGGCAGGTCTGCTAAGGTACATGACCGTACCGTAACCTTAGGGTACAACTAATCTTGCACCAAAATTAGTCATTTGGGCGGGAGTTGGTTACAAAATGGCCAGTTAGGGCTTCGATTTACCAGGACAAGTCCACTGTTTCGACTGTTCTTCGGTCTCTGGTATCTGTAATGTTTCGTTCACGGTTAAGAAGCTGCGCAAAAAGTCCTTTTTATCGCGCTTAAACATCGCCGAACACTGCTTTGAAGTTGTCACATGGTTGCTCGTGTTGTCGATAGAGAACAAATGCTGCACCCATCTAACAGTTGAGATGCCCATAGCCTCAGCAATCTCGTGCACTTGTAACTCGCCGGTCGTCCAATATCATACCATGAATATATAGACGATTTCTGGCATTGTAATCTCAATTGGATGACCAGAAAGTTCGACGTCTTTTGTGGTCACATTACCACAACGAAAATCAGTAAACTACTTGTGAATCGTTCCAATCGATGGTGAAGAGTCCCCACAAATTTAACAAATGATGATTTGTTTTGCGTAATGTTTTCTCCACGCAAGGAATAGTGTTCTATCAAGACGCGAAATTTACTTCTTCCTATGTTTAGAAAAATTTTCGAGGCTGGTTGCTTTCGATGGGTGTCAAAACAGAACTGAATGAGCTATCAGTCTGTAGTTGTTGTTGTAGTTAAAAATGGTACATCACGAATGTCACATGGGATTATTGATTGTGGCGCCATCTGTTTTATTTATCTGGGACTTTCCACCTTGCCCTCGTTAGTCTTCAGCTTGCTACCCATAGATGAGAATAAAATATGTAAGATGCCAAACATTGACAGGTACCATTACCATTACCGCTATCCGTCATAACAATTTTTATGAATGACTTCAAGGCGTCATGAATTGTGACATTTTTCATTATTTCAAACTTGGTAGATGCTGTTAATTTTCTGTTTATTGAAATACATATGTAACTATATACCGAAACCTGAAACATTGGAAAAAGAGATAAATTGTCTGTATACGCAAATATTGACAATCTTTCACGTCATTGCGCTATGCGCAATGTCTTAAATCACGAAAGTATCGACGATTTGCAATTATTATGAATGTTGTTCCTATTATAAATTTCTCCTGTTAATGCACTATTTTTGCATTTTTTCCTATATTTTGACCACACGAGAGGCACACCGATAATGTTCGAAGAGCATCATAGAGCCAGCCATTCCTAGACCATCTTGGACCTGATTACATGGGAGTTCAGCGCGTTGATTGCTGCTTAACTATCCGACATGTTGACTATTCCTTGACTACGGAAGTATTTTTCTATATTGAACTGGACATGTGTTCATACCCCGTGAATTTTTTGCGATTTGCTCAAGCTTTCAGAGCATTTGGTTCCAGGCCCATATATCTATGTTTTCTGTTGTCCTATTCGTTTTTGCAACTTCGTACACGAAGCTATACGAAGCTATATCACATTACAAACCAAAATCCAATACTTACAACAATAGATAACGAATAATCGTATGACTGTTCTTGAAATCCCTGAATGAGACAATCAGTTTTGATAAAAATTTGCTAGTTTTGCGATTTAATTCAAGTTGATCGTTGCTTCAAATTGTCCAGTATTGTGGTTATTCATTCATTATATTTAGTACACTGTCACTGTTCACGTTTGCAATTTATATCTCAAGTTTTTTAATTTTTCTTTCAATAATATACCAAATGCTGCTGCGTACCGGAATATTTAGGAATAAAATCACACATTGTTTCAGTTCACGAAGAAGAGAGATTAATCAGAGTGTGGATATCTCCACACGGAGAGAATATCAGCTTGGAGATTCTAGGGAAGCATGTATTCGAGATCCCCGTAAATTTCAAAGAGTTGCAGTGGTATCACGTTTGTCAGTCGTGGAGTTCGTATCAAGCAGCTTGGAATCTCTTCATAAATGGAAAGTTAAGATTGAGCGGATCAGAGTCAAAGGTATGTAAAACACGCATTAATGAACATTCATGTCAACAACAACAACAAACGTGTGTGTTTCTTGCGAATTCACGAATTTTTTTTTATAGAAAGTAGATTGCATATTATGTTTAGTGTGTGTAAAGTCACGTAGAATTGAAATTACTCTCAACGATATAGTCATTATACAGGGTGTCCCAATATTGCTGGGACACAGAGCTACCACGTATTCTAGAGGTCAAAATAAGTCGATTGAGCCCAATTTACCTGTATACCAAAATGTACCGTTTGTCCGTGAGAAGAGTTCAAAGTTTACTAAAAAAAATACATTTTTGTATGTTGTTCCGAAGTGCTTTATACAAATTTAATGAAATTTGGTAAATGTGTATTCTAGATGATTAGCTTACTTTTAGTAATCAAAAAAACCCAAAGAAAATTGTAGAGGGGTTGGAACCACCCTCACCCCTTGGCATTTTTTCCCCCATTTTTGTAGAGGTGGGAATACGGTTTTAAGACTTTTTTATCTGGAAGGCCTACTCATTATCTTCATTTTCTTACTCTTGTAAAAACTCCGTATTTTGCGTAGTTTTCAAGAAAAAAAATGTTTTCGCAAACACTGATAACCGATTTTCGGGTATAGGTTTAATAAAATTGTAATACAAAATTTAGTTGGCCGCGGACACAAAGACAAAACCAAATGTTATGATTTTGACAGGAAACATAGTTTATTGTTAACAGTAAATGTGTCAGTTATTTGTTCTCTTTTGCTTGTTTTTTTATTATTTCTTATTGTCATCACTGTTTTTGTTTAATTGTTATTGCTGTTGTTGCTGTTCCTTTGACGTCCCACAATTATGAATTTTCCTTTTAATGAACAGACCGACATGTTATTAGTTCTTGGATATTGTCAAGGTAACTGCCGCGAAAGTGTTCGCGTGTATCAAGAGAGGTATCCAAACCGGAGAATTCCAAACCATAAAACTTTTGCCCGAATCGAAAGACGTCTTCGAGAAACGGGGAGGTTGACCCCAGTAAGAGTTAACGCTGGAAGACCTCGACAAGCTCGAACACCTATTGCGGAAGAAGCTGTTCTTCAAATGATTGATAACAATCCTAATACCAGTACTAGAAGATTGCAACGAGAAGCTGGAATTCCAAAAAGCACTGTAAGTCGAATCATTAGAGATCAATTAATTCGGCCATTTCACATCCAGCCAGTGCAAGAATTGTTGCCACCTGACTACGAATTACGTTTAAGTTTTTTACAAACTATTCGGGAGCGCAGAGTAGTCGACAACGGATTCCATACTAAGATCTTGTTTACTGATGAGTCTTGTTTTACACGTCGCGGTATGACAAACCTACACAACGATCATGTTTATGCAGATGAAAATCCACATGCCATTAAAAGTAGACATTATCAACGTGAATTTAAAATTAATGTCTGGGTCGGAATTATTGGCGAATTTATAGTCGGACCGTTACGATTACCTGATCGTCTGAATGGCGATAGTTACCTCCGTTTCCTTCAACAAAATTTGCCAGAATTATTAGAAGACTTGCCTCTTAACTTGCGTAGAAATACGTTCTTCATGCATGATGGTGCACCACCTCATTTTGCACGTGCAGTAAGAGAATATCTTGGTGAACAATTTGGTGGCAGGTGGATAGGTAGGGGACAAGAAGCACCCATTCAATGGCCTCCGCGGTCTCCAGATTTAAACCCTTGTGACTTCTTCATCTGGGGAGAATTAAAAAGACAAGTGTACGAGGTTCAAATAAATAACATCGAACAACTGTGGAATAGAATTCAAAATGCTGTAAATGCGCTACGAGAAAATGACGATGTTTTAAGAAGAGTGCATTTAAATTTTTTACGTCGAATTGACCTCTGTATTAATGAAGGTGGAGGTCACATTGAACACTTGTTATAAAAATTATTGTTTGTCTTGTGTAAATGTATTGTGTAATTTGTGTCTAATAATTTTATTAAACCTATACCCGAAAATCGGTTATCAGTGTTTGCGAAAACATTTTTTTTCTTGAAAACTACGCAAAATACGGAGTTTTTACAAGAGTAAGAAAATGAAGATAATGAGTAGGCCTTCCAGATAAAAAAGTCTTAAAACCGTATTCCCACCCCTACAAAAATGGGGGAAAAAATGCCAAGGGGTGAGGGTGGTTCCAACCCCTCTACAATTTTCTTTGGGTTTTTTTGATTACTAAAAGTAAGCTAATCATCTAGAATACACATTTACCAAATTTCATTAAATTTGTATAAAGCACTTCGGAACAACATACAAAAATGTATTTTTTTTAGTAAACTTTGAACTCTTCTCACGGACAAACGGTACATTTTGGTATACAGGTAAATTGGGCTCAATCGACTTATTTTGACCTCTAGAATACGTGGTAGCTCTGTGTCCCAGCAATATTGGGACACCCGTATATGTTTGAAATACGTAATAAGCTTGCCTGAAATCATACAGATTGCTTATTCGAAGAGAAATAGGTATAAATCAATCCTAATGATGTTCTGGAACATTGAGCCTGGAAATAGGACATCCATAGTGAAAACCGAATAAAATGACCTGCCTCTTTATGTAGCCCCCCCACCAAGGGGCTATACAACATCTTCATAATCTTAGACTTAAAATATAGATTAGAGACCTGGACAATCTTTAAAGCGGATGGAGGATTCCTATTCGCTTTCGAACGGAAAGTACGAACGTTTTTGCGAGGGTGTATCGTGAAGGCGCTGATACAATTTCGAGTTGCATAATGTCTACAAAGAACTGGCAAGTGGCAGAGATATTGTAATTCTCCAACTTAACCTGCCACACAGAACAGGATTAATACTCTCTACTAATAGTAGAAGTAGTAGTAGTAGTAGACAGACTAATACGAAAAGCTTGTAATCATGCTAATCTTTACACTCTCGTGATAATCAATAATGATTGTTTATTGTACCCCCTTTGTTTGTAACCTAACCTAATTTTTTTTTCGAGGGTTGGCTGAAATCTTCTCAAAGATACCCATCGCCATTCGGTATAAGGGTAATGTGAGATTCTTACCCACTTAAAAACCCCTCCTTAACCATACCTAACCTAACCCAATCTACTAACCTAACTTTGTTGATATACATTGCAAATATTGTAATCGCGATATTCTTAACATCACTCATAATTACCAATAACTATGGTTTATTGTACTCCCTTTGTTTCTAACCTAACTTAACCTAGCTTTGTTGATATACAATGGAAATATTGTAATCGCGATAATCGTAACACTCATAATTACCAATAACTATGGTTTATTGTACTCCCTTTGTTTCTAACCTAACCTAACCTAATTTTGTTTATATAGAATGAAAATATTGTAATCGCGCTAATCTTCATTCCATCGCCATTCAAATTAAGGGTCGTGTCGGATTTTCACCTACTGAAAACCCCCTCCCTTACCATACCTAACCTAACCCAACCTACTAACTTAACTTTGTTGATATACAATCTTAAGTCTTCGATTGTGTGCATTACTATTTGATAAATTCAGGTTATATGGTTGCGATAATAACAGTATTAGTTTGCTGTCATCACGTCCTCTCAAACAGGTATCAAAAGTGTTCACCTGAACAATGGCTGGTCTGATATGCGTTATGTAAGTATTGGGGTATCACAAGGCTTAATTATATGTCCGTTGTTGTTAGTCAGCTTTATAAAATGTTTATCTGATCAGTTTCATGACTCTCAAAATGTAATTGTAGCTGATGATACATCTTCTTCCAATGCGATTTCGGATCTGGATTTGGTTCTTATTAACACTGCCTAATACAGGTGTTGAGACGAATGATACTAGCATCAAATTTTTTGACATATTCATCAGTGCAAACCTGCGTTAAGACTATCTGAGTTAATACATTCTCTTTGAGTGTCAAAATTGTAAAAATAGTAGATTTTGCATTATGTGAATCATTCTTGAGATAATGCATCATATTTTGGGATAAGTGATAAGTTCACAGGCAATTCTGCATTTTCCGACTACTTGGTTTATAAGAAGGACTGCAGACATGTTTTTAACATGTTCAGAATAAACTTGATGCTAAAATCTAATATATTTTATATTGATAATATTCTTGAATACATTACTGTGAATGTTCTTTTGTACTCTTTCCTTATTTATTTCCTAATATTGATCCTAGCTTGTGTTTTAAGTGTACTATTATGAAATTTTCTTCTGTATTCCTGAATTGCATAAAATGCTATACATTATCACCACCAAATAATCATATACATAAACATTCTCATGAGAGGATGCAACTAACTGCAAAGGATTCTGTATTATGTTCAGAAAAGTCTATTCAATAATAATATACGCCTTGCTTCGCAAGTTTACTCGGTCAATGTGATGATTCATAAACTGATTTTGAAATCACAACTTTTAATTTTGGTTGACACTGTACTTAATTTCTATCTTATCACACAGCTAGAAGGACCAGATATACTTTAACGTGGAAAATAAAATTTAACAGATTCAGATCATTTTGGTTCCTCTTAATCCCATAAGAAATGTTCTTCATTATATGTATCAGTTACTCACTTATCTTATACATTAAGTTCAATTTGCATCTCATTATTTTTCCAGTTAAGAGGAGTCAAGATCAAAGGCGGCGGTGATATAGTGGTCGGCCAAGAGTATACCGATTTCGATAAAGGACTAGACGATGGCATTGAAGGAGATATATTCGGATTTAATTTCGTGTTATCGTCAACTTCGATCTACTCGGAGCATCCAATATACCCTATGAAATCTTCCAATTTCCCTTTGAGAAGCACATCAGACTACCGACATAGCCAATTCATACGCCCACAACCGTTGAATATTTATAATTCTCCTTCATCGTTGGATCTTAATTTAATAGATAAAAACGCACCCCCAGGACTGACAGAGAATCAGTATAACGAAGACGTTCCTTCTGTACTTAGTTATTTCGACACGACTCCAAATAGAAAACCCAAAGATTTATACGACGTTGGTCGCAACATATACAACATGTTCGATTTTTTCCCACACTCGACGTCACCAGTGCATTACCACAATAGACAATATCGTAATCCATCTAGACTTATTGGAAACACAATTAGCGAAAACAGACATTTCGAAAGAGTTTCCAGTTTCAATCGAATAGCAAATGACGTTGGAACGCACCATCCGAAGCCATTGGGACTTCAATTGGTGGAGTTGAGTTATAATTGTGGTTTGAGACGAGGAGCGCCTTTGAGTGGGAAGCAAGTGCTTGTGAGTTGGACAAAATCTACGGTGCGTGTGTTTGGAGGTGCCATAATAAAAACAATTCCTCCGTTTTGTACGAAATATTGATGAACAATTTGTGTATGATAAAATGAAGTTGATCGTGTTTAAAATGAGTAAATTGTTGTTGTTATTGTAGTTAATTCTTATTTTATGTGACCCATTTTTCGTGTGATGGAATTGAACCAAGTTTAAGCCAGGTTAGTGGAAATATGGGAAAAGTGGAACCAATGGCAATAAAAATAATAGTATTGTAACCTCCACCTGTGAGAAAATCATACAACATTGACGAAAGCAATGCATGTAGTTCAAATTTCTAATGCTACATAGATTGCTTGATGCGTTGAGTGTAATTTTACATGCCCGCTTCACAGTCAAGTAGCACCATGGTTATAGTGGATACGCTGTTTGGATTTGTGAAAAAGAAATCAGATTATCGGTGGTAAATACTCAACATATATGCAATAATATCGTCCGATACAATGACTGGTGTTCCACAGGGACCTGTGTTGGCACCAACTTTGTTTCTGCTTTATATCAACGACTTGCTGAGAGTGTCCAACTGTTCCATCCACAGCTTTGCAGATGATGTTCATACAGCTTTCTCTTCTAGAGTCCCTATACCATCCAATGAGGCCAGAGAAGCGAGACCGAGACAGGTTGACGCAATTAATGGAGATCTGACAAAGATTTTGAAATGAGGAGGTGATATTCTAGTAGAGTTCCAGGCAGCCAAAACTCAAGCTTGCATCTCCTCCAGGAAGGCGGAGAAAATATGATGATGTCGGGTACAACTATTCTGAAGTCTTCCAGCACCAACAGCACTCTCTCATGTGAGATCCTTTTCGTCAGGAATTTTGTCCATCGAACCACTACGAGAGATTCTACATAGGCGGACTAGACGAGCTCAAACCAGTCACCCCTTCATTATCAAGCTCGAGACCTGCCGAACTTGTTCCTACCAGACTCCATTTTCCTATCGAACAGCGAAGTTGTGGAACTCTTTACCTAGTACGGTCTTCTTCTATGCCTATAACCTCCAAACCTTCAAGAAAAATTCGAATGCATATCTCCTCTCCCAACATTCCACCTCTGGCTCACACAATGTTCTTCGAACATTATAGATTTTCCTATCGTGTAGTCCAAGCATGACAAAAAAGATATGGTTTCTAAAAAGAAAATAAACTTTTTATGTTTCTTATGCGATAAATGGATACGTTCCACTCATCCCATGTCTTGTGGGATGCTGGGGTAGATAGAAGCCTCTACAAAGGGGTTAGTGGAGCTGAGATCATAACATCTTCAGATATCGTCTCCCCCTTCAAGAAAATGCCTAGGTTGGTTCTGGTAGCCACTATGAACATGAACTACGAATATGAAGTTCAACAATAAGTTTCTTCTTCAGTAGGCACAAAATCAACTATGTTCACATTGTAGTTTTCATAAAACAGATCTGTCTGAGTTGAAGGGTCTCAGCAAGATTGGTTACGATATATTTCTTCACTGCATTAAAACAGTCGAGAGAGAAAATTATATGTCAGTAGGAAGTCGTAATAAATTTTGAGTGCACGATCGATATCACAATGGTGCTACATATTTGGTTGACATGAAAATGTTATAAAATAAACGCACTAAAAATAATTTATGATGATTGGATGAAGACAATATAAAATATTATATCTGGGGCGTAGCATAACTCGTTGAACGAACTTGCCACCCTAAAATAAATATTCATTATATGTATCCAAAATAAAAATTGCATTCTTTTGAAATGTTGAACTTTTTTTATGAATTCAATAGACGCAAGCATGAGTAATAATTATTCTGTAACAAGGCCAGAAGCAGAAAATATTTGGGGAGGAGTTATTTGTGGGTTTATATACTTTATATACGCTGTTCGATAGAAAAATGGAGTCTGATAAGAACAAGTTCGGCAGATTTCGAGCTTGACGATGAAGGGGTAACTAGTTTGAGCTCGTCTAGTCCCGCTATGTGGAATCTCTCGTGGTGGGAAAATGGATGAGATTTCTGATGAACACCGACCATGGACATATTTATAGAAAAGGGTGAGATTTCCAACCTTTCTACGATGTTCTAGAGAGGTCAATCAATTATCTCTTCTGGATAGAATCCAAGAGCTTCAGCGTATGTTTGGGAATCGAACTCCAAACTAGTGAACATTACTCCAGGACAGATTGATTCTGTGCTTTGTAGATTATGAGAAGCTGCTGGGATATGAAGTAGCTCTTGCCACGGAATAGAAAACCAAGTCTTTGTGGAGCAGTTTTCGCAATGGACCGCACAAGATCGTCTCATGAGAGGGTTTTGTTGGGGGTAATCCCGAGCATGGATATGAAAGACTTCATAGGAATAGTTGTACCTGACATCATAATATTAGGGATTGTGGGATTCGTCTTCCTGCTCTAGATTAGACGACAGTATGAAGTGTACAATCTTTTGCAAAGCAGGTGGTCACTTCCAACAGATCGTTTTTATGGAGCAGAAACAAAATTGGTGCCAAGAAAGATCCCTGAGGAAAATCAGATTTGATAGCCATTGAATCGAAGGATACTACGTCGATCACCACATGAAGTGATCTATGTGAGAGAAAACTCTATAGTAAGTGACAAAATTGAGGGGGCAAAACCATATGACGGAAGTTTCCCGAGAAGGCTCTGGTGCCAGACTCGGCCAAATTTTTTGGAGAAATCCAATGCTACAGGTAGAGATTCCCCATGTTCTTCAATCGATTTCTGCCATACATGTGTTACGAAGGCATGTAGGTGTCCTATTGATCTCTGTTGACGACGAAAGCCATTGGAGCTCTCTAGGTATTGGATGAGCTCGATGTTGATTGCTTTCTCCATCTCTTTGGAGATCACAGATGATGGTGCAATGAGTCTATAATTATTGGGAAGGGCCTTTTTTTTGGAATTGTTTAGATTCTAGTTGTCTTCCAGCTGGAAGATAACCACACCTAGTTTGTATGAAAGGGTAAGCCACCTGCAGAAAACTGGGGTTAATTCAGGCGCTCATTCCTTGGAAAGGACAGGTGAAGTTCCGTCTGGCCCAATAGACTTTTTAGTATTGAGGTCAAGCAGATTACTTCTAATTGTGCGCCGACGAATGACAATTTCAAGCATATGGCTATCGATGGCAGCAATATTGGGTCACTTGTGAATCCAAAGTGCAATTTGCTTGTGGTGTAAAAGCCAGTGTGCCATCATCTTTGGTTAAGAATGGGAAGGAACTGGAAGTGAAATTACTTCCAATTGCTTTAGCGAAAGTCCAAAATGAACGGGAACCATCAAGACATTCGATAAGCTTTGATCTTATTTTGGCATTATATGCCTCTTTCGAAGCGTCCGAATTGTTTCATTGCACATATTTCAGGCTTCAACATATTCTGTTCTGGTCTCCAGACATGGGTTATCACATCAAGGACGATATGCTGTTTGCTTAAAAGCAACGGCCCTAGAACAGATTTTATTGAACCATCGTTCACCTGATGACGGTGATTTGTCGGTATGGGGTATGTAAGTCTCCATTCCTAGCATGATAATATCCAAGATCTCTGTATCACATTGTGTTGGGTCGTCAGATTCAAAACATACGCTTCTCCAAGGAAACTCGGAGACTAACAGGCGAAGATCGTCCCAGTCTGCTGAATTGTAATGCCAAACTATGCGTTGAGGTGTTGAATTGGTTCTTGGAGTGATATAAGGTGTTTCCGACTACTATAATAAAAAATCTGGATCTGCTGAATACTTCTAATTACTTAACCAATCTCATAATAAGCTTTTTTAAATTTTTAGAGCGTTCTTAATCTATAATTTATTTTTCATTATCTGAGAATTTGTTGTTCTTCCGATTCTGAAGATTATAATAATGTTTATGTGAAACGGACTAAAAAGTAAAAAAAGAAGGAGAACATGAACATGTATGTCGTTGTATTTTTTTGGAGATAGTTGGCAATCAAATTATCAACAAACAGATATAGTATAATCACTTATCAGACTACATGTACTACATATCTGACTGATTTTAGAAGAGGTTGCAATGTTGCATTCCACCTTTACTTTCAACTCTCAAATATCATGCTAGGTAGTGGAAACATGGAAATTATCGTTGCTGATTTTAATGTAGTTTTACGATTTTCTACTTGCAGTAAAATCAACAGAGTATCATACATAATATGTTATTGCAGCCTTGAGACATTGTTAAATATTAAACGGGCAGGAAGGTGCCTATCTGTTTCTATTTCTACATTTCCACTGTAGACATGGAATCAGATAAACAGTTTCCTTTCCTTGATGTAAACATTATCAATAATGGTACGGAGTTCAATATAAACATATTCAGTCACACCAATTAAATATAAAATAGCTCCATTTCATAGTCTTGCCCATAATTATTGTATGCCTCTTTGAGCCAGCGAAATTACAACAACAATATTGAGGCACTTCAGCAAATAATGTTGGACATTGGTTACGATAAATCTTTGATCAATAACTTAATAACCCACTGTGGAGACGATTGGTTTCTATTGGTAATATAGCTTTGAAATTATGCAGATCGCTTCAATGTGGAGTCGCTTTGAAGTGAAATAACATACAAGATTTCTGATGAACATCGACTATGAACATATCTATAGAAAAGGGAGAGCTCACTCACCTTTCTACGATGTTCTATAAGCAGAATGCGCTTAATTGTACTTTGGCCAAAGACAATTTCAGTCTATCGATAGCAGCGATGATTGTAGGAAAGTCGCAGGTTCCCTGACATAAGTGTCTACTAATTTTTCGCAATGTATCAAATCGGCAAAAAAATCCTCTACGATACAATCTCCATCTTCATCGGGGCTTAAAAAAGATAAATCAAATGCATGTCGTAGCCGTTTGCCGACTTCAGTTCTTTCTTTGTACTCTTTGTTTAATTCTAATTCTCGAATTTTTCCCCACCAAGATTGGCCGAGATGAAATCTGCAGCCACGTATCTTTAAATCCTTCGTAGGCAGCAATGTGTATAGCTAGTTCATAAGCTATAGTGACCGTTTTCGGCTCGAAACGAAACTCTATTTCCTCATAAATATTAATTATTGTTTGCAAAAGATTTTTATAAGTAGTTTTTTACTTATATGGAAGGAGAAAGTTCACAAGCGGAGTATAATGCCCATTTTTTAAACCATGGATTATAATCATATATAAATTCTCGGAAAATAGGTCACACTAATACATATGCTTATTATTTTCGCCTTTACGTACGTTTCGGTCTCATGACCATCATCAGAAGATATATGAATATCTAAAATGGGATTCCTCAAAACTAATTATATCAGTACAAAGCGTCCTTATCGCACCAATTTCAATTAAAAATGCCCACTTCGCCGAAACGAACAGAAACACGAATAATCGAAATTGTAACACATTAACGTTTTGGCATTGAGTAGCATAAAAATACGTTGGGCAGAGATTAAAAACAACACACCTCTAGATCAATGTGAATCCTATAAATGTAGTAAGGTTTTGTTTATAATGCACTTATTTTCGATACGGTGGGCAATATTTTCGGCAAATATTCGGCACAGCAATGGGATCTCCTATCTCAGCTACTACTGCTAACCTGAAGAATCTGTAATAAATGCATTAGGTTTTCAACCCGTATTCCTTAAACGGTATGTAGATGATTGTCCAATATGTGTTCCCAATGATAAAATTCAGTATGTGATTATTAAATTTAACAATTTCCACTATAAACTTCAATTTACTTGTGAAATAGGAGTTAATGAAAACATACATTTCCTAGATATGAACATTAGCCATGACGCAGATGGAAAAATAAAAACTATATGTTGACTAAAGAAGTTTGGTCTCAACGTTATCTTTACTCCAATTCCGTTGCACCATCAAGTTATAAAAAAATGTTATAAACAGTCTTACAGATTGCGCTGTGAAATTGTCCCACCCTGAAGACCATTCCAAAAATTACATTTTTCAAACACGTCATTAAAGAAAGAATAAACAAAATCTATACCACAGCTTTTCTTATTTTTGGTGTTCGTATAATATTTTCTAGTTTTTTGATATGTTGGAAAAAGAGGAGAGGAATGTTGGTTAATGCATTTTTCTCTTTATATTTTCAATTCTATGTATTTTTTTAGCTAGACCCTTTCACTGAAGCAAAATATTGATTAAATTCATGTGACATGATATTGGTGTTTGAATTATATCCACTGCGACTTTAATTATGTCTATTTATTCACCATTATTTGTATTACAAACTTCTTGATAAGATTCCATAGTTGCGTTGAATTATTTTTCTAATTTTCCAATTGATCGTGAGAGTAATATTTTTGGCTTTTCTTATTATTTTTCTTAATTTGTATGAATTCGGTCTACATTTTTTTGAAAGCTTATCTTTGTGTTGTATTGATTTAAGTGGACCTTCGGTATCCAAGATTTTTCATTTTTTCCTATTCCATATATGCATTCTTCAACTGCTTTGTCTATTGTGTTCACAAAGTATTCATCACTAAATTAACATCTTGCGATTGGCAGATAAGTTCCCAAGGATCTTGGGAGATTATACTCGAGGTTAAGTTTCTGAAATTTATTTTTTATTATAACACGATACACTGCGGTAATGCAGATACTTTTATAACATTACCATACATTCCGGAGACCTCAAAGAAAATTAAGAAATGTTTCAAAAAGTATGATATAAATGTTGTGCATAAACCTACTAACTGTGTTGGGAAATATTTTTCAAATCTAAAACCGTTAATACCTAAAGATAAAGAAAGCCATACAGTATACAAATTAAATTGTTTAGATTGCGATGGGACTTACACAAGAATATCTGAACAATATTTACAATAAATATATGACCATAAGTATAGTACTAGAAACAAAAAATTTGAAAATTACACCGCCCTTGCTAAACACTGTTTTGATTATAACCATCAATTCAATGACCAAAATGTTAATATTTTAACTAAGGAAACCAAATATTATAAAAGATCTATTCTGGAGATGATTCACATAAGATGCGACTCCAAGTCTGTAAATCATAGAACAGACATTCAGTCATTAAGTCAGATCTATACTAATTTAATTAATTAAGACCCTTATAAATTCCTACATGTGTCGTTTTAATGTTAAAAGTATATTTTAGGTAGAATGCTCGAATAGCAATATTTCTAATAAGGTCTGCCAACCTTTGGTTTCAGTCGTATACAGACTTTGTTTGACATGACTTTGTATATTATAAGAAAATTGCTAAGCAGTGGATTCTTGATACATATTCATATACTTAAAACATTAATGTGTTACTATTTTGATTATCCGTGTTTCTGATTGTTTCGGCGATGTTAGTTAGTTTCAAGAAATCCCGTTTGAGATATAATACGTCTTCTGATGATGGTCGTTTGACCAAAACGTACGTAAAGGCGAAAATAATCACCATATACCTGTGTCAAGAATCATTATTAATTATCGATTATGTTGCATATTACTGTTTAGTATAATTTCAAGTAAAAAATATGTTACAATTCGTTAATTATGTTATAAGTGGCAACACTGCCTAGTAACCCGCTACCAAGTATCGAGGGATCTCCCTCAGCTAGTCTCAACAGTGCCGTACTACAAACATAAGTGTGATTATTTCGTAATTAGTAGTCTTGAAAGGATTACCCACCAAAATCGGTAGCTAAGGAAATGCTCCAGACTTAACAAGGTATCGAGGGATGATAATTGTAAAACATCCATTTTGACGTGAACGTTGGTTGATTGCAAGTTGCGGTTTAACTCATGTTTGTACACCAAACTGACCCTGAAAGAAGTATATTATTAGTTACAACAGACTCCACGATCCGCTCCTCTTACAAAGGAGTGCCGCGAAGATTCCGACTGTGCACTGAACTGTATGATGGATTGGATGTACATCATACACAATACAATACAGAAACAGAATACGACTAGGCTCGTTGCAATCGTTGCATGTAGTACTCGAATCGAACAGTCGAGCCGCTGTTGGGTAAATCACCCGCTGCACGCATAGATTGCGTTATGCAATCTAAGCTAAAAGTGTGATAATCTTGCGTCGGAACTTATCGAACGAAGTGTAAAAACGGCATTCATTATATTTTATTTGACGGTATCCGTCAGATGACGTCATCGTTGGATACCGTGTCAGTCGGTGACGGAAAACGGTTTATATCGACTTCAGAACGGGTGTACGATAACACACTCGACTCCAGGCCAGCTGCAGCAGTCATGGCAAGTACATGTTCGCGACCCTGCTCATGTTCCCCTAATATCGATCTTGCGGATACTATGGAGGCTTGTTTTACTGCATTCGACAGGAACTGGTAAATATTTTTAAATTAAGTCTCACACTCCTTTAATTCTAAGGAAGCCAATCTATTCTTAATTATACGCATGTTTTTTCGCGCTAACAGACGGATTTCCCTGAAAAAAATTTTCAATATCGACGACCAAACTTTTATCATCTTTAATTTGAAATGAGTTATTTATATTGATCTCATAATATCTATAAATATTTTTTATTGGTGCCAACAGAATGGTAAGCGACCTACATATTTAAGTAATTAGTTTTCTCCGTATGTTATCGGAACAAAATACTGCAAATGTAACAAAATAATTATGACCAATTATTAAAATATTGAAGCGCTAAATGACCTAATGCTCTACAAACTTATTTCTTTGAAACCTTGTGCAATGGCTTAGTAATGACATCAATAGAAAAGGTGAAGAAGAAATTAAATGCGTAAAAAACCGGAAGGGGTAGGAAACACCCATTTTATCAGGGGTTCCGTAATATGTAGAATTGGGGTAAAAATGAAAAAAAATATATGCTTACTTTTAGTGGCGCAAAATATGATTTCTTTCTGAAGAATGAATATTTTCCGAGATATGACCACTCGAAAAATCTCAAAGTCGAACGTACATTTTTTTTTCAAGTGAGTGCGTTTCATTCTGGGAATACATGAAAAACCAGCCTTTTATTCAACATTGCAGCACAAAAATATTGCATTGAAAAAATTAAAGAAATTCACACGCATACATTGAGGCCTTTTAAACAGTTTTTGCGTCTCGAATTTTTTTTTAACATGCATATTTTCCGAGTTACAGTTGCGACAACAAAAGTTCAAAATTTTTATTACATTAAGAAATTTCATTGAATTTATTTGTCCTGATTCTAGATCTTTTTTATTCTCATCTTTGTTGTTTTTAATATATTTGCCTACATTGTTTGTTCTAAAAATGTTATCAGAAAGTTTACCTACATACATTATTGATCTGTAACTGTACTAGGGTAAACAAACTTCATTGCTTCATTACAATCTTTTTTCTTCAGTAAATCAATCACAAGTTTTTCGTTATAGCCGTTATTAGTTGCCATCTGTTTTATAATTGATAATTCCTTACGATAATTTATTTCTGACATGGGGGTAGTAACAAGTTTATGTATCATGCTTTGAGGAGCAGCCAGTTTATGTTGTATGGGGTGGTTTGAATTTTTGTGGATGATAATGTCCGTAGGTGAAGGCTTATGATATATTGAAAAGGAATGTTTACTATTTAATTTAGTTATGGTTAAGTTCAAAAAGTTTACTTCAATCGTGAATTTAATTATGGGGTGTAGATTATATAAATGTCGAATGAGAGAATCTCATTGTCTTTGTGTTCCATTAAAGCATGTTAATATATTGTCAACATATCGATACCAATAAATGAATCTTTTTATAATAGGGTGTTTGTGGCAGTGACGGCTCGTGAATTTTTGAGAGAGGAGGCTGGACATAAAACGTTTTTGTAAAAATATACTCTATTCACAGCCTTTAACCTTTGCACAGCGACCGTACCAGCTACTTCAGAGACAAAATTAATTGTTACCCAGCAAGAACCAACGTGGAGGTATAGAGTTTCTCTTGGCAAAAAATTTTTTTGTTCGTTTTTTGTCTTTTATTTTTTTTGGATTTTTAATATTTTTTCTTTTTTTCGGAATTTTTCATATTTTGTTTTTTTTTATTATTTTATTATTTTTTTTTTATATATTAACGGAATTCTACGGTCTTTAGTTTGCGAAAAATGATCAATAATATTATCAAAAAATGTATCATTTTGTTTTAAGTGTTTTACTAAATCTTTTTAAATAGATATGAAACTAACATTGTATAAGCGATTTTGGCCCATTATATTTGGCATGTAAGTTTTAATTCGTTTGAGAGTAGAAAATGATCTTTCCACTGATGCCGACGTGACAGAAATGGTGACTGTCAAACAAAGTAGTTTATAAAACTGAGGTAAAACGTGTTGCAAATCATTGTCTATCATATATTTTATCATATCGGCGTGACTGTCATACTGGCCTAAAATATCTTTATCCGAGTATATAACGCATAATTCATTGTGCCGTGCTATTTTATCAAAAAATTTATATTTTAGAACTAAGTTATCTTAAAGTGTATTGGGGAACTCTTTTGAAAAAGATTCGAAAAATCTTCTATTCGTCAAGTAATTCATGTAAATCGGAAAATCGAATCTCAATTTGACCTTTAATAGTATCTAAAATTTCATAAAAAAGTTGTTTATACTTAATGTAGTTTCTTGTCTACCAAATTATATGTTTTCCTCCTTTTCGCGGGAGGAGCCTCATCAGTTGAAAAATTTTCAAATAAAATATTAAAATGAAATTCTGTATTACGGAAACTTGAAATTTTCCAATGAGATGTTTCAGACGATCTCTTGAATTTATGTTGTAAAATTTGAAAAATAAGATCAGTTTGTTCAAATATTAATTTAAAATTATCAAGAAAAAACAAAAATTCTTCATTTTCTAAATAAGATTTTAAACCAATAGCAGCATTTAATGAAACCTGATCTGTTGAAAAGTCATCACTGTTTAATACAAAATCAAATGTTTCAATTAATTTGTCTTTATTTTTATGGATGGTAAATACTGCACGTGTAAAATTCCATCGAGTTGGAGCATCACAGGGAAATCAATGATTTTTTTAAAACTTCGTCTTGTCAATACTACTATTAGTATCAACAATGATCGATTTTGATAGTTACCTGACATTACTAATCCTTTCAAATCCGGTTCAGGCCGTTTATTTGAAAGAAACACTTTTATCATATGTTAATTCACTAAACGGATTTTCTAAAAGGCAGCAACTAACTCACTAACACTCATTTGAAATTTACAACAGACAACAATCTAACCTTACTTGGCGTGACAACACATAAACAAACAAGCACCGACTGACCTACTCAGCAGTCGGCAGAACGCACGTCTCGTATGTCATAGATTGCTAGCAGCTGCCGCAGGCTAGCCTCCAGAGGGTGTTGCCGTTTTCGCTGATTTACCCAGTTGGCGTTCGAACTGGTCGGAAAAACGGCAACTGCGTTGAACAACACATGCTCAGCGTTTGAGATATATAGAGAGTCTAGCCTCAGGGCACTGTTGCCAGATTAAAAATAACTACTGAGAACGAGGAATTAATTGTAACATTTTAAAAATTATCAGAGAAACAGGAAATAAAATGGAGAATGATCATTAAGATAAATTGGTGAGGAGGCTGAGCCTCCTTAGCCTCCTTCGAGGAGCCGCCACTGGTTTGTGGATTTCCAGTTCCCATTCATTCATAAATATTTCAGCCAGGTGAGGAGGTAACGGGTTTCCCATTGCTAATCCTTCTTGAGTAGTATACACATTGTTATTGAATTGAAAATAAGTGCGTAATATTTCTTGTATTATAACAATATTTGTATGATTTTTTTCCAAAGATACTTTGGATCATCAGTAATGTTTCCCTTGGAGGTATACTAGGAAAGAGGCTAGTGACATTAAAAACAACAAAGATAAGAATAAAAAAGATCAAGAATCACGAGTATACAAGGTAGAGTGTGAAGGTTGTGATAAATGCTATATAGGTCAGACAGGAAGATCTTCCAAAACTAGAATTAAAGAACATTTTGATTTGAACAAAGGAGTTTCAAAAGTTGTAAACCATATTGAAGTAACTGATCATCATTTCAAAGACGTTTTCGAGATTCTCCATAAGTCAATTAAAAGTGCAGTATTAAACAACTTTAAGAATACAGGTAACCTTTTATATGATCAGAGAGACTTTACCAATTCTCTATTATTAAATATATTTGTAAGTAACTCTTATCCTACTGTACACGTACCTCACTCATCCCCCCCTTCTTAATCTTAATTTTAATATTTAAGGAATAAACCATAGTTTGCAAAACCGTTGTTTGATAAAACCATCGTGTGGTGAAACATGTCACGTGTTGTTTAATAAAAATGATGTTTGTAAAAATTTATTAAAAGTGTATTTTCATTAAAACTGTAGATATGAATTTTCAACAAGTAAGCACCAAAACCATCCAAACTAATAAATATAAATTTGGACCCATTTGTAGGGGTGATTTTGTCGGGGCGTAATTGACTGGTCACTCTGAATCTGTATTCTGAATTTCACTATGGCATTATCTCACTACGGAACAGTTTTGTTTCCCAATCCAATTTTCATTATGTTTCTGTTCGTTTTCTGTATGTGTGCCTCTAGGAAGAGACAAATGAATTCAATTAAAAACCATTACATTGCAAACAGGATGTGGGCATGTTATTAAACAGAAACCAATCGCAAGGACTCTCCGAAACGGTTCATTATGTTCTTATTATTCCTAACAGCGTGAACCCA